>JAZKJV010001466.1:425000-1025000 GCA_037367405.1 Ottelia alismoides | reverse complement strand
CATCATTGATTTTTCGCGCATCGGCTTTTTCATCTTCTCCCCCTGTTTTGGATTAAAATAATCAGGAGAACCAAAAAATTCGTTAGGCGATTTGTTTGATTATTGAAAAATACCTAAAAAGAAAAACAATAAAATTTGGGACGGCTAACTTTATCGACCCTAAAAGACGATCACCGAAAAATTTCTCTTGGGGAGAGCAACCCCCTCATTGTCTGGTTTGCATGCGCGAGGGAGTGACCCGCACACTAGGTAGAGCCATACCCGATATCTTTCTCGACTGATTACCGGCTCTTTCTGTACGGGACAGTCGGTTGAGAAAATATCGGATTACCCAACAGGTCACGTTAATCGCTTTGCAATCCTGACTGATTACCTTATAAAATTGACAAGATAATTGACCGAGCCTTTACGGTCTTCAGCTCGCGTTGCGTTGGTGAATCAGGGGTTTGCTTGCTGATCATATTTGTTTCCATATCCCATCCGCCTGACTCGCCAGATCACGATGATGGGCAGGAGGTCTCTTAGGCAGCCTTTCGCTGCACCGCTTTTCAGCACTCCAGCCCATTCATCTAGGTCGGTTCGTGAGAGCTCAGACCCGCTCTCCGAACCCGAGTTCAACTCTACCCTGTTCCCCCTCGACCACCCTTCTACTGATTCCGAGATACCAATGCCAGATGAGAGACTACAGTCAGATGATTTATCGGCACCTGAGTTTGGGTCTTTTGCCTTTGCAGAGACCATGGCCGATGATGAATGCAAAGTAAGAAGACTTATAGCGAATCCCAGCTCTCTCCATGCGGGATGCAAAGAAGAAATTTATAAACTTAGTCTATATGCCGATATGCAATGCGGAAATCGTCCTAAAATAGGCAATTGCTAGCGTGAAGAACCACAAGTCAACTACCAATCGTCGATCCTAAGAGTCCGGTCTAGACCCCTCCCCTCCTCTTCTCGACACATCGAGTTCAGGAGTAGCGCTTGATGGGGAGGGCTCGCGACGCGACGAATCTAAGAAAGGGAGCTAACTGTTTAATTAAACTAAGTCCAAGTATGAACTATAGGTACATGCAAAGGTTATTAGTGTGTTTGGACCTAATTTAATCGATCAAGCAGGCCTAGATCTAAGGGCTCAATCCACAAAGAAAGTGAAAATGAAGTCAAAACCGGCAAATGACAGCGGTGGAAACTCGACAAAAACCGCGGTGAGCCCCCGGGTGAACAAACACCCGGAAATTAGGCCCGGAGTTGTCCAAGAGTCCAAGTACCTGTATTATTACAAATTAATGAATCACTCTCTCTCACAAAATAAAATACAAGCTAAACTAATCACTCTCTCACTCCTCCTGCTCTCTCCTGCCGGCCTGGCTAAAGAAAGGCCGGCTCCGCTTTCCAAGGTTACTTCGGGTCACCTAGGCGATCCGCCTTGCTCTGCGGTCCCTCGCAAGAAGACAAGAAAGGATGGTTAGAATAGCTCAATCAATATATGTATCAAAAGTGTAAGAGAGATAACTGAAGCTATAGTAGACAACAATCACAAGCAAACAAAAATGTAAACTACTCGCTGTTGCTCCCCGGCAACGACGCCATTTGATAATCTCAAAAATCGATCGGTCTTGTGATCCACACAAGGCGGGAACACAGTCGAAGTGTCGACCAATCAACTCTAAAATTAATCAACAATTAACCCACACTAAAGATCAATAAATTAGAAATAATGTGGAGTTAAAATTTATTTTTAACTCTGCACAAATGATGTAAAGGGCAAGTATGCAGAGAGTTCGAACACAGGGAGCAAACAGGGTAATTCAAACAAGTGTGCACAAGTGAGTGTGTGATGTCTACACTAAGCAAGCAAGCAAAGGAATTTTTGTGGGATTTTAATTTTTAATTTTTTTTATATATTTTTTTATTTTTTTAATTTTGTATTTTGATTTTGAATTTTCTGATTTTTATAATTTTATATTGTATATTTTTTCTTTTTCAATATTGGAATTTAAAACAATGTAATAAAAGACAAGACAAAATATGTATAAAACAATGTAAAAATATCCAAATATTCAGGAATAAAATGTTTTTGATATTTTTAGGATTTTTTTACTGTTTTTGTGATTTTTAGGTATTTTTCAAAGTGTTTTTGGCATTTTTAAATACTGAAATAAGACAAAACAGTGAAAAAGGTGCTGGCTGTGAGTAAAATAGGAATTAAGATTAGCAAACAACAACCAAAATTTTTCACACTAATTTTCAAATAAAGAGAATGAAATATCGAACAAACTGGCTGAATTTGTATTTTTCTGAGTTTTTTTGATTTTATATATTTTTTTAAGTTTTTATGTATTTTTGAATTTTTAAGGTTTTTCTTTTGAGATTTTTAGTGATTTTTGAACTGACACTAGAAAAAGGTAAAACACACAAAATATAATTTTTTTGGAATTTTTCAAAACGTTTTTATAATTTTTATGGGTTTTCTAATGCAAACAGTGAAATAAATGCATGTTTTTGATTTTTAATAAATGTGAAAATGCAATAAAAATGCAATGTAAAAAGATAGCTTGCACATGTAAATAAACTGGAATTTAACTCTATTTTTGTGGAATTTTTGGAGGCAAGATGATAATTTAAATAATTAGAACAAGCATCCCAACATTAATCAGGCCTAGCAGGGGTATATATGCAATTTCCAAAACTTCCAGGGGCCTACATGCAAGTTTCCACAAAAGTTTACACTAAAAATTCAATTTCCAGGACCAATTACAAAATACAAGACCTGCAGGGGTATCCTAGCAATTTTCCCAACAAGGTGCGTGACCTGCACGCGCCTGGCAAGGACCAAAAAGTAACATTCCAAAATCCTGGGGGCTTACTTGCAATATTTCCAAAAATATAACACGTGATATGAAAGTTTTCGTACTGAAAAGAAATAAGACAAAGACCGAGGGTACCCTTGCAAGATGCCCACACCTCACGTGAACTAGTCACGTGAGCTGACGTGGCAGGGGACCTATATGTGAATGTTAAAAGCCTGAGGGTCTCTTTGCAAATATTACAAAAATATTACACTACCGATGAAAGTTACTGGACTAAAATATAAATACAAAATGCGCGAGGGTGTGGGTGCAAAATACCCTCGATGCGTGATCCAACGACGAAGAGGGTACTGGTGACACGTGGGGGCGATCCAACGGCTGGTGGCTAGGCTCGATCCAACAGCGTGGGGCGCTTCACTTAACCACGTGTCGGCTTCTCTGGGCTCGATGACGCTTCGCCAGTGGACGTCTGGGAACAGATCTCGGCTGAGATCGACGGTGGCTGGGCTCTCAAGATCGGACGGTCCACGATATGCCTAGGGGTTCTTCTTGATCGAATGGAAGCGAGACCAGGAGGAAGAATGCGGAAGAAGGTCGGCGACGACGACCTTCCGCGACCTCCCCGGCCTCTAGTCGTCGTCGTTAAGGCCTCAAAATGGCCCCAAATGGTCCCTGCAGGTCTCCTCTTGCTGCCTGGAGCTTCAAAAAGGGGTGGCGTCCACCCGAGCACGTCAGAGGAGGTGGCGGAGCTCGGGCTCCCAAAATGCCTCCGGCTGCCTCGCAAGATTGCTCCAGGCACTCGATGGGCTCCTGGTACCTGCAAGAAGAGAGTGATATGCTCGGGGGCAAATTGCCCCGATCACGTAGCGCACAGAAATGGGGTGAACGACCGGATGGGTGCTCGTCGGAGTTGTGCTCCGGCGAGGTGGTCAATGATGTGATTGGGTGGACGAATCGACGAGGAAAGATAGGCGAAAAGGTCCTAAACTTATGAGGAACTTGAAGGGGATAAAAAGAAGAGAAGAGACTGCCTCGATGGCCTGGGGCCAGAGGGTGAATACCTCTACAGCTGAGCTTCGCCGGAGGTGTGGAACACGCGTCAACCAGGCACTGTCCAGCCGCCTTGACGCTCGGGGGGTCGGAGCTGTCAGCTCCAGACACCTTCAGCACGACCAAGGGAGAAAAAAATGGTGAAGTTTGCGGTTCAAATTTTCGAATGAAGTCAAGGGGGTCTTTTTGAAGGGTTGACGAGGAGGTCCTTGATCGACGCGCAACTGGCGCGACAGTGATCCTCAACCCAAGAAAAACATAGGGCGAGTAAGAGAGATGGTGGAGGAAGATGTTTGCAGAAGATGTTTGCGCGGCCAGGGGTGGACCCGACGATGCGGCAGCAGCCGCAGCAGCCGCAGCAGCCGCAGCAGCAGCCGCTGCAGCGGCCACAACCGCAACAGGAGCAGCAGAGCCATTGAGACCGATGCGGGAGTTGCACAACCCCGGATCGACTTTGACGCACCGTTGGGTAGTACTTCCAGCTATCGTGGGGGACTTCAAGTTCCCCCCGAACACTCTCCAGCTTCTACCCCGGTTCCATGGGCTGGCTACTGAGGAGCCCCATCTCCACCTTCAGGAGTTTGAGATGACTTGCAGCACTGTCCACGACCGTCAGGTGGACCAAGATACCATCCGCATGATTGCCTTCCCCTTCTCACTAGCAGACAGAGCAGCCACCTGGCTGAAGCATCTGGGGAGATTTGTATATACCTGGGAGGAGCTCCACAATGAGTACTTGAACAAGTACTATCCACTCGGGCGGACGAATGCAGCGAGGGCCCTGATCAGCAACTTCTCCATGCTCCCCAACGAGCAGTTTCACGAGGCATGGGAGAGGTTTAGAGAGCTTACAGACAGATGCCCGCACCACGACATCTCGAAGCCGAACCTTGTTCAGAGCTTTTTCTGCGGGTTGAGACCAGAGCCGCAGGGCCTGGTGAACGCTTCTTGTGGGGGGTCCTATTTCGCTAAGGACCACGATCAGGTCTGGGCTATCTATGAGGAGATGGCAGAGAACTACATGGTGATGTCCCAGACCCGATTGTACACTCAGGGACGCCCCCAGCCACAGACCGTGCAGTACCATAGGATCGCACGGGTTGACGATGGTCCATCCAGTTCGTCAGCGGCAGCAGCACAGGCCGAGTCCACAGCCGCTGACATGGACATCATCAGCGAGAAGATGGACCGGATGGAGATCATAGAGAAGAAGCAGTGCCAGGGCATCACGCAGATGGAGCAGATGGCACAGACTCTGAGTGACCTGAAGACATAGCTCATGTGTCTCCAGGAGGCACAGACGGCTTCCCAGCCCCGTCTTCAGGCACGAGGCGATCCAAGTAGCTCCGGCAGCTCGTCCCAGTGCTCCAGCCACCACCAGCCTAGACAGGTTCACCTTGTACATGCGGAGCCGTACTAGCAGTCGCAGCCCTCTTACCAGTCACCACCATCTCCTGACAAACAGATGGTGGTCTACCAGCCGGATCAGCCTCTAGCAGTACTCCCGCCAGCCCCTTACGAGTCAGAGCCGTTGATGGATGTCAACAGGATTTGGTACGACCGCCTCCAGCCCGGTATCTGATGAGACCATCCCGAATTCCGTTGGGCAGCCGGAGGTGCCCAGCCCTAGTAGCAGCCATCAAGACAGGGTGGCCAGTACAGCCATCAGAGGGATCACCACCAGCAATAGCCCCCAGTGTACCCACAGCAACAACAACAGTCACAGTCGTATGGTCCTCGTCCCTACCAGCAGGGGCAGTCTTGAAGGCGTGATCAACCTCATCAGCCACAGCATCAGCCACAGTCGCACCCCTCTCACCACCACCAGCAGCAGCAGCAGCCTCACTACCAGAGAGGCTACCCGTCAGGTTCTCATGGGCCATCCTATGAGAACCCCGCCTTGGATGACATAGCCCGCCTCCTTACAGATCAACATGCTACCTTTCGACGGGAGATGGATGAGTTCCGCCAGGAGATGCGGGACATAGTGAGAGGGAAGGCCGCCATCCTTGCCCAGATAGAGCCGAACCCCAACAACCTCAAGAGGAAGTCTGAGCAGGTAGTTTGTATTGAGTAAGCCACTCCTAGTGATACATTTGGAGATATGTCTGCATATTTATTTGATACTGATTTTGTCACACTTAGGAGCGGTAGGATGCCAGCAGGTGGCGCCTCGTCTGAGCTACACCACGAGGATACCTCCAGAGCGCCCGACGAGGAGGAGAGCAGTACTGAGGCCGCTAGAGATGATGATGGTGGTACTGATGCCACCACAGATGCTGATCCCACCGGCGGTACTGATGCCGTCGTTTCACCAGTTGGAGGAGGTCGCACTGAGGCCACCCATGTTGCCGAGCCAGAGTGCGGTACTGAGGCCGCACGTCTACCAGCCGATGGTGGTGCTGATACCACCGATTTTACTTCTGAAATTCTTGTAGTTTTTCCTTCTGTTGATGTATCTCGAGACATTTTTGGCAATAAAGGAAATGGTTTATTTTCTTCTGGTCCCACTGTGGTTCTTGATGTATGTGTGGATCCGGCCGTCGAGCCGTCTAGACCCTCTCCTAGTCCTTCATCTAAGAAGGACTCTGTGATCCCCTTCCCTAGAGCCCTGCAGATGGGGAAGGGGAAGAAAATATAAAACCCCAAAAAGAGGCAGCAGGAAGAGTTCAGCCAGCAGATGATAAACCGTTTTCACATTCAGCTGACTCTTCAGGAGGATTTGCAGCACATCCCTCTACTCCAGCGTTCGCTCAGAGACAGGACCACAGTTAGGAGGAAAAGGAGGAACCACCATTCAGAGATCCATGTGCTGACCAGAACCACGTGTTTCACGATCCAGAACCGTCTGTCGGCCAAGAGGCCAGATTCAGGAGCCCCGTATGTCAGATGCCACATTAGAGAGCAGAGGTTCGACCGCACTCTATTAGACAGCGGTTCATCGATCAACCTACTTCCGGCAGCCCTTCTCGACCGCTTCGAGTTGGGCACTCTACGACAGAGCAGGACAATCCTTCAGTTTGCTGATAGATCTGTCAAGAGGCCGAAGGGGTTGCAGAAGGACGTTGTCGTCATGATTCAGGGCCTGTAATTCCCTGTGGACTTCGTTGTGTTGGACATGGAGATCCCTGAGTCTGTGACTGATACCCCCATCATTCTAGGTCACCCGTTCTTGGCCACAGCCAAGGCAGTGATCGACCATGATAGCGGGAAGGTATACTTTCACGTCGAGGGCGAGAGTGTACAAATAGAGACGGTCGAGGACATCAGAGTCAGAGATTCAGCTTGCTCAGAGACTACTTCCGTTACAGAGCATATGATAGATGCCGGGCCAGACATCCACCAGGACTGCGACTTTATGATTACAGATGATGAGGTAGTTTGGGCAGATCCAAACGCACAGGCTATCCTCTTACCTTCAGAGACCGCTGATGCAGAGACGCCAGAAGAGGACAGCTTGGAGAGCACATTCCTGGTCCAGGATACTTTCGAGGCAGCAGAGCCGGTTCGAGACCGCGAGACAGACTTGTTTTCTGATGACGGTGGTACTGAGGCCACCATGGATAATATAGATCCCTCGAAGTCAGATTTTGATTGGCAGAGTTTGGTGAGTATATACCAGATCTGACTTCTTCTGAGCCTATAGTCATGGAGGAGGTAGATGCCGAGCAGAGCAGAGATAGTCTAGCAGGGCAGCCTTCTCCAGATCCAGTTTGCGAGAGAGAGTTCTCATTCTCCCGGGCAGATTTGGCAGCATACACTCGAATTCTTCAGAAGCCAGATTTGCCAGCACCGACTTGTCCAGAGCTGAAGCCGCTCCCTGCGTCGTTGAAGTATAGGTTCCTTCAAGCGAGCATGAGATGTACCCAATCATTATCTCCGGTGATTTGACTGGAGAGCAAGAATCCCATCTGATGGGGATAAGATGGAGCATAGCGGATCTCCAGGGGATCAGTCCGTCTCTGTGCTCTCACCACATCTATCTTGAGGATGAGGCAAAGCCGTCGCGTAAGTTCCAGCGGCGGCTGAACCCAAATCTGAGAGAGGTTGTCATGAAGGAAATCTCGAAGTGGTGGAACGCCAATTTTATTTATCCCATCTTCGACTCCAAGTGGGTCAGCCCATTGCATGTGGTGCCCAAGAAGACGGGCATCATTACTGTTGTCACGGAGTCCGGAGAGGAGATCGCTACATGAGTACCAACTTCTTAAAGGGTCTGCGTAGATTACAGACGACTAAACCAGGCCACCAAGAAGGATCATTTCCCCCTGCCCTTTATTGATCAGATCATTGAGAGACTGGCAGGGAAGAGCCATTATTGCTTTTTGGGATGGGTACTCTAGCTATAATCAGGTGGCCATTGCTCCAGAGGACCAGGACAAGACTACCTTCACCTGTCCATTTGGGACATATGCCTTCAGACGCATGCCATTTGGTCTATGCAACACCCCTGTGACTTTTCAGAGATGCATGTTGTCTATCTTTTCGGACATGGTGGGGGAGTGCTTGGAGGTCTTCATGGATGATTTCTCGGTCTACGGTGACAGATTCGACTCCTGTCTTGACTGCCTAGACCGAGTCCTTCAGCGATGCATTGAGGTTCGCCTGGTATTATCTTGGGAGAAAAGTCACTTCATGGTGACTCAAGGGACGGTGCTTGGCCACATCATCTCTAACAGGGGCATGGAGGTTGATCCGACCAAGGTGGATGTCATTAGCAAACTCACACCACCGTCCAACTTGCGGCAGTTACGGTCTTTTCTGGGGCATGTTGGTTTCTACTAGCGATTCATTCGTGATTTCAGTAGGGTTGCCCGTCCGTTGACTGGTCTGCTGACGAAAGACACCGAGTTCCTTGTCGATGACAAGTGTCTTTCATCGTTTGAGACTCTCAAGAGATGTATGATAGAGGCTCATGTCCTTCGGCCACCCGATTGGTCTCTCCCATTCGAGATCATGACGGACACCTCCGATTTTTCCGTGGGGGCTGTGCTAGGATAGAGGAGGGATGGAGTCCCTTTGCTATTCACTACGCTAGCCGTACATTGGATGCCGCACATCGGAACTACACAGTCACAGAGAAAGAGATGCTAGCCGTAGTTTTTGCCTTGGATAAGTTCAGATCGTACATTATCGGATCTAGAGTAACCATCTTCACCGATCATACCGCCATCAGGTACCTCATGGCCAAGAAGGATGCCAAAGCTAGATTGACCATATGGATCCTTCTGCTCTAGGAGTTTGACATAGAGATTAAGGATAATCCTGGAGTCAAGAATGTGGTGGCAGATCATCTCTCCCTATTGGAGTATCTTGAGGATTATGAGCAGACTGACCCCATTTGTGAGACCTTACCAGATGAGGCGATCCTTGCTATCGCCTCGCTCCCATGGTATGCCGATTTGTGAACTATCTTATCGCCAAGAAAGTTCCACAAGATTGCCACAGGTAGAAACTTGAGACCTTCCTCGCGAAGGCCAAGTTTTACCATTGGGAGGATCCCATCCTTTACCATGAGGGAGGGGATAGTATCTGGCATAGGTGCATTCCTCAGAAGGAGCACCACAGCGTCCTCACTTACTGCCACAAGCTGGAGGCAGGAGGACATCACTCAGGGAGGAGAACGACACAGAAAGTGCTCCAATCTGGCCTATGGTGGCCTACTCTCTTCAAGGACTCTGATGAGTTCGTGAACATGTGTATTGATTGTCAGAGGATGGGCACTTGTGGACAACGTGATATGATGCTGATGCAGCCCATTCATTTCTGTGAGGTTTTTGACGCATGAGGCATCGATTTCATGGGTCCATTCCCTAAGAGTCAGGGATTCGAGTACATTCTATTGGCCGTTGATTATGTGAGTCATTGGGTTGAGGCCATCCCCACCCGAACCGCAGATGCTAGGACTGTTTGCCGATTTTTGAGGAAGCATATCATTTCACGGTTCGGAGTGCCTAGAGTGTTGATATCAGACAGGGGGTCTCATTCGTCAACGACAAGGTAAAGGCCCTTGCTAGCGAGTTCGGAATAGACCATCGAGTTGCCTCTCCGTACCATCCTCATACGAATGGTCTAGCCGAAGTGTCGAACAGGGAGATCAAGACTATATTGCAGAAAGTCGTCCGCCCTGACCGAAAGGATTGGTCACAGCTTTTGGACTCGGTCTTGTGGGCATATCGGACGTCTTTCAAGACTCCTTTGGGTACATCTCCCTTTCGCCTCGTTTATGGCAAGACGTGCCATTTACCTGTTGAGTTGAGACACAGGTCACTTTGGGCAGTCACAGATATACTTTTGGATCCAGATAGTGTAGGAGATCCGAGGAGGGCAGAGTTAGCAGCCCTGGAGGAGCTTTGAGATACAACCTTTTCAAACATCCTACATTATAAGGAAAGAGTGAAGGAGTGGCATGATTCTCATATCAGCCACAAGCAGTTTGAGCCAGGACAGAGAGTATGGTTATTTGATGCTAGGCTTAGATTATTCCCAGGGAAGCTACAGAGCAAATGGAAGGGACCGTATTTAGTGAGAAAGGTACACGACAATGGAAGTATTGATATATCTGAGTTGTCTTCTGAGAGTACCTTTCGAGTGAACGGCCAACGACTCAAGCCATATCTAGATCATGAGTCGCGGGTCGTTGATGTTGCCCCTATTCATTTTGCGTGAGATGTGGTCTCTTGACTCACATCTATTGCATCTCACGCCTGATTTACACTGTTCTTCCGACATGTATAGATCCAGATGTCCATATCACTCTATTCTTTAGTCCCACATCCCTTTTCTCATCTTATGATTATGCTATACTTAGGGTGTACTTTATCCTAAGTATAGGGGGCATGTAGGACTCTCGGGTATTCTTTTGATTCTGTCGACCCCTGTTTTGCTGCCTATACTTAGGGATATTTTACCCTAAGTATAGGTGGGGTAGACCCTGTACATTCTTCACTCGGTTTTCCCTTTGTGTATAGCCTGCTATACTTAGGATTATTTGATCCTAAGTATAGGGGTAAAAGCCGAGGTCCCTTTGATTTTCTATTCTTTCATTCGTCTTTGTATATAGCCTTCCTTTTGCACTTCCCTATACTAAGCACGAGTTATGTCTTCTTCATCGCTCTTGACTCTGAGGACATCGTTCGAGCTAAGTATAGGGGGGTGCGTATATATTTCATATATACTTTAGCCATAACTCGTACTTTGTGTGAGTGTGTTAATAAATAAAAATGGCGAAAAAACCCAAAAATCCATAAAAAATTAAAAACTTTTCCCTGTAAATAAACATTCTTTTACATGCACATACATAACTATTGTACAAATTATTTTTGTAAAAATGTTTTCGAAAACTTTTGGTGTAAATAGTGTGTAAATATGTGTATATCAAAATTATGTATATAGTACAAAATTTTTCCAAAATGTTTTGAAAACAAAAAGTTTGCAAAAATCATGTGTAAATTTATGTAAATATTTTGCAAAACTTGCATTCATGCACACATCCATGATTTCAAAACATTTTTTAAAAAATTTTTTGCATTTATGTAAATATTTGTAAATAGCATCCTTGTAAATATTTGTATAGTTTTTCCTGGATCATAGTTGACATTTAAACTAGCCTGACAGTAAATTGGAAAATGGAGCTTGATTAAGACCTTAATCCACCTAATCATAAGAGGAACCTTATAAGGCTTAGGGTTAAGGCTTTTCAGGTCCATAGTGACTTAATTCTTTAAGTCCACTAGGCTATGAGCATATGTCATATTGATGAGCCTAAGTAGAGCACTTAACAACACACTCATGACTCTCAGAGACAATGGCTTGACTTGCACCAGCACTTTACACATAGCTCTCCATAGATGAGGTGATGAGGAGGCAATTTCCTTTGGCTTGGGGTAGCATATGAGGGTAGTACTTCTAGGCGGAACCTCTCTTCTTCTTCTAGTGAAGGAAGTGCATCTCAACTTGGTTTAGTGGTGATGAAGGCTAAAGATAGAAGTTGTGGGTTGCAATAAAGCTTCAAAAGAGGGATAGTCTACCGGCTCAATAGGAAAAACTCCTTGTATATATGCTGCACCATGTAGATATGTTGTACAGTTGCACATGAAAAAATGTGCAAAAATAAAAGAAATCCAAAAAAGTAGTGGGTCGGATTGAAAATTTAATAATCCCACCGGAGTGTATATAGTCGAATATAGCAAAAGCTTATGGTATACATGTTATATCTCATGAAACTTGCAGCGGGAGACTCAGCTACACTGGTTAGATCTCCCAAGGATACATGGCTACACTGGCCATGGTCCATTCTCTTCTTCCCCCTTTTCTTGAGCCAGTTGCACTTGAACTTAGAAGGGAGTACCCCGCTTCTCGAGGAAAGAGTTGTTAGACCGAGGCATTAGAGTTACCAGGTTGGGGGAGGTTGTTTCTTTGTTACTTATGATGGGGGGAGCTACATATCACTTACACCGCAAGGAAAGATTCATGGTCATTAGAGTTTGTGTATGTAGACTTGTTCTGATCTGGTTTATTGAGGAGTCGTGCCCATAGATTGGTGGAACTTAGAGGCTGTTGAGCTTTAAGCTGAAGTCCAAATAAGGTTCCGACACATTAATAATCCAAAGATCTGATCGAGCTCCATAATTGAATTTAATTAAGGCAAGTTTAATATTCATCATGAATCCATGTATATTCTCATCTTTTTCTTTTTCTTTTTCTTTTTCACTTCTTTTTCAAATAAGTGTTTGCTAAGGGACTAGCAAAGTTAAGTATAAGGGGTGATGAATACCCATTCATCACTCTTTATTCTTTTATTTTAGCTACAAAACCTTTGCCAAACACATGTATATCCTTGTAAATATCAATAATTGTCAAAATGCATGCATGTTGTAAATTTAAATAACCATGTTTTTGTGCATAAATAAAATAATAAAGAAACAAAAGAAAAAGAGGGAGATATTTAGAATAAATATTGAGCGACCTAATCCCAAGGGAGGGCTCAGCATGGGCCTGACCGCATAAAAACCAAAGTAGAGAGAGATAAGGAAGCTCACACTTGTGTAAATATACCTGTGTATAAATAAATAAAATATTTTTCTCTAAATAAAAATGGGTCTCTATGTGTATATTTGTAAATACAAAATTAAAATAAAAATAAGAAAAATTAAAAAGAAAATAAAAATAACCTTCCTTGTGTATATTAACCATGTACATAGAATCATGTATCTATTTATTTATCCCTATAAATAAATCAATTAAAATCCCATAAAAACTGTACATATTCTATACTTCATAATGTAAATAAATAAAATAAAAACCATAAAAACAAAAATAAAATAGAAAGAATATAAATCAAAATCAAAATAAACATTGTATACATACCATGTACATACTTGTATATATCTATTTATTTGACCCCTATAAATAAATAATAAAAATAAAATAAAAATACAAAAATATTACAAATTTTATCCTATAAATAAATAAAATATAAAATTGGAATAATTTGTATAAAAAAATAATTAAAAACCAAAAAATCAAAAATACATATGTATATACATGTATACAAAAATAATATTTTGTAAATACCTAAATTATATATCACAAAAATAAATAAAAATCACAAAAAATAGTTTAAAATAAAAGAAACATTTTTCATGTTTCGACTTTTGTGAAATTCGACCATTTTCTTCTTATTATTTATTTTCTAAATAATTAATACGTGGCAGCATCTCACTGGTCCACGGGGGATGTTTACCCCCGGTCAACTCCCCCCCTGGACCACAGAGTTCCGGATCCGAGTTTTCGACCCGATTTCTCCCATTTATTGCGCCTCGATCCGATCTCCAATCATCGAAACCCCAGGTCCTAATCCACCATCGTTCATCCCTGATCCACGCCCGGGGTGGATTTAAGGGGTCCGGGCTCCGATAAACTCGCCCAACCCTCTCTTAGCCGGACCCCTAACCCTATTTAATCCGAGCTCCGCCCGCACTTTCACTCATCTTTGACTCCACATTCTCCACCCTAGGACCTCCATTACTCTTGCCTGAGTGACAGCGAGCTGAGGGTGGTGTCGCACCGAGGAGGGAGTGCTCACACCATTGATCCGACGACCTAGCGCCGTCGTGCTCCCCCCGCGTGGTGCTCGAGCCTCGGGCATCGATGACCCTCGAGGCAAGGACCTAGGCCTTCTGCAGCTCAAGCAGAAACTCCAAGGTCTATGCTTTCCGAGCCTTCCTCCTTGGAGAGGAATTCTCGGGGTCTCATCATCGATCATAAAGAAAGTCTCTCCAATATCCTCATATAGATCATAGTCCTCAGGATCAACCAAGATAGGTGAAGGTGCATCAGGTGCAGGTCTCTGGTCAACAGTCAGTGTGGTGATCAACACTTCGCTTTCGTCAACATGACGGAAGTGAATCTCTCCTAATCCATAATCAATAACGACCCTCGCTGAGGCGAGGAATGGTCGTCCCAGGATGATTGGAGAGTGATCCCTAGTGGAGGTCTCCATGGGCAATACGACAAAATCCACATTGTAGCTTGTGCCCTGAATTGAAATGACGACATTTTCAAGGATACCCTTCGGTCTTATGATAGATCCATCAACAAACTGAGTGATCATCATGGTCTTCTTGAGAGGCCCTAAGTGAAGAGACTGTACCAACGAGAAGGGTAATATGCTAATCGAAGCACCACCGTCTAGGAGAGTGCGATCACATGTGAAGTCAGAGATGGTGCAACTAATGAAAGGTGCGGCAGTGTTCCTCTTCCTAGGAATGGGACAGTGTGTGATGGTGTGGGAAGTGGCCATGGTCAAAATATGACACTCATATATGCTCCTCCATTTTCTCATCTTGGGAAGAGGAGCAGATAAATCAGTCATGGCCTGCTGAAGTGGTGCACGGATGATCTCATGAATGGTGGCCACCACTTCGGGTTCAGTCAATATTTTTTTGAATTTTTGGACCTCCTCTATACAAGGGAGGAAGTCGGAATCAACATATACACGAGGCATGCCAAGAGCAGTCTGTACAGCTGCATCCTCGGAGTCAAAGGTGGGACAGGGTGTGAATGGATGTATGGTCAAAGGGTCTGGCAAGTGGGCACTCTCCTCACAGCCTGAATCAACCAAAGGTCTCCCGAACTCTTTTTGGATTTTTAAATTTTTCTCATTTTTTTGTATTTTGTAGGATTGCAAGCTCTCATGGAATCCTCGAGTGAACCCATATCATTAAATGGTGGAGTATCATGGTCGTTCTTATTTAGGCTAGTGAGGTTGTCAATCCTCTATCTCATATGATCCATCATCTGTGTCAAGTGCTCAAGGATGGACTCCATGAAAGGTGACTCCAATAGCTCAATCTTGGGTGGATGTGAAGGTGGAAATTGTGGAGGTGGTGGTGGGTGTAGGTAGAAGTCTGAGGTCTGATACTATGGCTGAGGCGGGTATGTACAAAAGTCAGAAAAAATAGGAGGAGGATTGATGAATACCCATTCATCACTCTTTATTCTTATATTTTAGCTACAAAAACCTTTGCAAATACATGTAGATATGTGTAAATAGGAATAATTACCAAAAGCATGCATTGTGTAAAAATCTATAATTAGCATGTTTTTGTGCAAAAATAAAAGAATAAAGATTAAAAAGAAAAAGAGGGAAATATTTAGAATAAATATTGAGCAACCTAACCCAAGGGAGGGCTCAGCATGGGCCAGACCGCATAAAAGCCAAAGTAGAGGGAGATAGGGGCTCATGTGTAAATATTTGTAAATAAAGAAAACTATATTTTCCTTACCCAAAAATATGCTGGTGAATACTTGTACATATTTATAAAAATATAAAAACAAAATAAAAAGTTAAAAATTAAAAAGAATAAAAAAATACCCCTTTCATCATGTACATACACCACATCTATGTATTTATCTAATCATGTAAATTATTTTTCCAAACTTTTTGTAAATAGTCTATGTTATATATTGTAAAAACAATTAAAAATTAAAACAAAATAAAAATAGAAAAATTAAAAATACAAAAATACATTGTACATATACCATGTATATAGATGTATGTATATTTATTTTACCTATGTATATAAATAATAAAAATAAAATAAAAATACCTTTTTCCTTATTTTATTCTATACATAAATAAAATATAAAATAAGTATAAAATTGTATAAAAATAATAATTAAAAATCAAAAAAATCAAAACCCTATATATTGTATATACCTATATATAGTACATACTATGTATATAGCCTATTTTCATTTCAGAAAAATTATTAAAAATCACCAAAAAATAGAAAAAAATAAAATAAAAATAGTTTGTGTTTGAGTTTTTGCAAAATCGGCCCTAGCTACCTTAATTTTGAGCTTCAAGATCCTGCCACGTGGCCCATTCTCATTGGATCCTGGGGATGTTGACCGCCCGGTCAACTGGCCCCCCCAGGACCACTTCTCACGGGTCTGAGCAGCGGACCGGATTTCTCCAATTTTTGCCCGCTCAACCCGATCACCATTTCATCAAACCCCGGCTCCGAATTGCTCACGTCACATCCGTCAACCCCGCCGGGGTATCCACCTCGAGATCCGCGCTCCAGAATGCCCTACCCGCGCTCGTCTTCTCGGACCCCTCCGGCATATATAAGCGAGCTCCCGCCACCTTCTATCGCCATCTTTGGTCATTCCCCTTCTTCCCTGTGAGCTCCAGAGAGACCGCGAGAGTGACAGCGAGCGCCTCGACCTGTTGCAGCGAGGAGAGAAGTGAGAACCATCGATCCGGCGACGTAGCCGCCGCAGCTCCGCCACCTGAGCGAGCTTCGAGCCTCGGGCCGAGACGACCCTCGAGGCGACGACCAGGAGCACCCCCTGCTCTTCCCCAGTCTCACCGATCATCCAGGTAGTCCGTAGCTCCGCCATTTCGTTCGATTTCCGTTTACCCCCAATTTGCGCCGCCGTCGTCTTTCTTCGATTCACCCCGGTTCCGACCACCATCCGACCATCGGACCCGACCTTCACGTTCGCCTTCCTCCAACGCACGTTCTCCACCCGCTCACGCAACCCAGCTCGCACAGGAGCTGGGAACCGGGCTCCTCCGTCTACCACCTTCGCCGGAGCCCGCCGTCCCGACGCACCAACCAACCTCCACATCGCCTAACCGGGTCGAGGCAATTTGCCCTCGACCCGCGAGTCTTTTGGTTCACTTTGCAGGTCAGAACGAGGGCCATCTGAGGCTCTCCGTCATTCGTCCAGAAGACCAGCTCCGCCGACCGCCCTGAGCGCCTCCGAGCTCGGGTCGATCATCGGAGCGCCGCAGCAGACGCAGAAGCGCACCAGCTTTCTTCTCCGATCATCAGAGCGCTCCGAGGAGGAGGCCAGCGCCAGCACGAGCCCGGCGAAGCTCGCCGGGGCCCAGTTCTTCCCAGCACCCTCCAGCGTCGTTGGATCAGCCCCCAGCTCCAGACGCCATCCTGACCGTTGGTTCCTGGAGCGCCCCTCGACGTCAGATCTGAGGCGACTGATCCGGACCGTCAGATCCACACGTGTCCTGGCCTAGACCGTTGGATCAACCAGAGCAGTTCCAGCGCTGAGAGCCGCCCCCGTTTGGACCGTTCGATCTCCACGTGGCAGTCATCCAGCCGCTCTGGTTAATAAAGGGTAATTTACCCTTAGGCCCTTATCTTTGCTTTATTTTGTATTAGTCTTGTAAATAGTTCAGTCAGTTGTTTAGTTGTAGGTTTAATTGCATAGAGGACCCTGAGCTTCAGATATTTGCATTTATACCCCTGCCTGTTGTGAGCCACGTGCTTCGCCACGTGATATTTTGGGTTATTTTCAGCATATGCCCTTGTAGTTCTGGTTGTTATGAAATGAATGCAAGTTTATTTTAATTGCAGTTATACCCCTGTGAATGCTTTATTTCCGCATGTGCGTTTTATTTTGGGTAAATTGCAGATAGTACCCCTGGACTTTTGGTACCTGTTACCAAAAGCCCTCCGGGACGTCTTTTTGTTACATTTAGGTCCCTGAGTGCCCCAGGCATGCGCTTGGCGCGTGTTTTGCTGGGTTAATCGCACCGGGACCCCCAGAACTTTGGGTATTTGCATTTCAGTCCCTGTGCATAGTACCCTCTTGTCATTTTTGAATAAAATATCAAATCACCTCCAAATCCAATGAGAATTTGATACATGGCTCCTGCCAGGTGTAGGATTTTCACGGATTTTTGAGGACATTTCTGATTTTGTTTTCTATTTTTAAAAATTCAAAAACCTATATTTGTGTCACTGTCTAGTTTTGAAAATCACAAAAAATCTAAAAACTCCCCTAAAAATTCCACAAAAATTGTCTACTGTTTAGTTTAGTTTGCTGATTTTCTAGCCAATTTTGGCTATTTTTCATTGCTTAAAAATCTTAAAAACTTAAAACACTCAAAAATCCATAAAATTTCTATTAAATACATTAAAAATCCAAAACAATTAAACTTGGTACCTAAATTTTCCTTGTTTCCTCTATTTTACAGGAAAATTACCTCCAGGCCATCTTGAGCCCTTAGATATTTTATCTAGGGCTTTTTGGCTCGGCTGGACAGTACCCTTTATTTTTGCCACTATTTTGATTTTTAGCAATAAAATACACATCAGAAAATTATCAAAAATTCACCAAAAACATAAAAAAATATAAAACACATAAAATATTTTTGTTTTGATTTTTGGTTGATTTTTGGTGCTTGAAATAATTTGTTGAATTGTGTTCTTCCTTGCTTTTCTTATTTCTTTCTATATTAAAAATCCAAAAAAATATAAAAATAATTAAAAAACACTAAAAATATTTCCTCTTTTATTTTATTTGTTTTGACTACTTCGTAGGCCTCTCAGCCAATCCGTGCTCTTTGAGTTCGACCCTGGGTGCTATACCAGGTTAATCACATAGCAGGACCGCTATTCGTGTTTCGATCGATTTAATTTTCATTAGTGGTTCAATTTTGCTTGATCAAGTGCATCTGAGTGACCGAGGCCGCAACGACCTATTTATCACCTTTACCTTAGTTGCTCGGGATTTTCGCTGATCAGAATGGCGCCGTTGCCGTGGAGCACAACTTAGTAGTCATTTTTTTAGCTTTTCCGCGGCTTTGATTTTACGGCTTTTGTATAGATTTTTGTAGATATATTTTTTGATATTTTCTGATAATAATTTGGACTGACCACTTGTCTCTTTTTCTTGCGAGGGCTCGAGGATCGAGGCGGCCGATTTCGAGAAGCCGACGCAACCGCGAGACTCGGAGGCGGCTCCCTTCTGCACGGAGCCGCAGGAGAGAGCGAGAGAGAGAGTTGAGTGGGTGAGGTTAGATTAGGGTAATTGACTATTATTGTTGTAATAATACAGGGACTCAGACTGGACTTGGACTTGGTTGACCTAGCGGGTCTGTTTCGCCGAGCACCGGTGTGCTCGGGGGACCCTTAGGAGTTTTTGCGGTTTTTACGCGGCTTTGTTTTTACTGCCTTTTACGGTTTTAGCGGTTTTTCTCGAGCCCCTAGATTTAGGATTTTCTTCTTGATTATGCCGTAATTAGTAGGATCCCCACAGCCTAATCAATTGCCTGTTCCTATAGAACGATAATTGGACCTACTAATAAATCAATAATAAAAATAGCTTAGTCGCTTTCCTGAGAGCCTACGCGCCGCGAGCCTGCCCCGTCAAGCGCTACTCCTGAACTCGACTTGTCGAGAAGAGGAGGGGTGGGTCTAGATCGGACTCTTTGGGTCGAGGGCGAGTGACTAAGCTAGACAGTTCTGTCGAGTAGAAATTGCCTGTTTAGGACTCGGTTTTAACCGCTGCACCATATAGGTAGTTTCTTTCCTGTCTTTACATTTATGCGCGGATCATATTGCATGTAGAGTGCTGGAGTCAGGTACGCCTTCCTTACTTTGCATGCATCATTGATTTCATCGTGCATCGGCTTTTTCGTCTTCTCCCCCCTGTTTTGGATTAAATAATCAGGAGAACCGAAAAATTCGTTAGGCGTTTGTTTGATATTTGAAAAATATTAAAAAAGAAAAACCATAAAATTGGGACTGGTTAACACTATTGATCTTAAAAGACGCTCACCTAATAATTTTGTCTTGGGGAGAGCAACCCCCTCATGTATGGTTTGGATGCGCGAGAGAGTGACCCGCACCCTAGGTAGAACCCTCCGGTACTAGTCCCGACTGATTACCGACTCTTCCGTGCGGGCAGTCGGTTGGGTTAGCATTGGGTATCCTAACAGGTCACGTAAGCGCTCTGATATTTTGTGTGTTCACCTAATAAAATCGACAAGATAATTTGACCGAACTTTCAGGGTCTTCAGCTCGCGTTGAGTTGGTGAACCGGGGTTTGTTTTGTGATCATATTTTCTCCAGATCTCATCCGCACTACTCGCCAGATCAAGATGATGGGTAGACGCTCTCTTAGGCAGCCTCTGGCTGCACCGCTTTTGGGCACGTCTACCCGATCATCTAGGTTGGCCCGCGAGAGCCGAGACCAGCTCTCCGAGCCCGAGTACGACTCTGCCCTGTTCCCCCTCGACCCCCTTTCTTTTGGTACTGAGAGACATGAGCCCGAGGAGAGATTAGCAGATTTGACAGCATGTGAGTTGGGCTCGTTTGATTTTACAGACGTCGCTATGGCCGGCAGTTCAGATGATCATCCCCGTCAGCCCGAGCATTTTGTACTAGACCAGGGGGCGATCAACTCCACCCTGATCGCATCACTTGAGACAGTTCAGCAGCAGTTACGTGATCAGGGGGCATTCATGATAGAGATGAGGGCGAGAGTTGGAGAGGCTCAGAGAAGAGCGAGACCAGCAGAGCGAGACCAGCAGAGCGAGCCTGAGGAGATACCTGATGCAGAGGCACGAGCCGCAGCAGCCGCAACAGCAGCAGCAGCCGCCGCCGCCGCAGCGGAGGCGCCGCGGCAGGAGGACCACCACGACCGATGCGGGAGTTGCACAACCCCGGATCGACACTCATGCATCATTGGGTAGTAGTGCCAGCGATCGTGGGGGGACTTCAAGTTCCCCCCGAACACCTTGCAGTTGCTGCCCCGTTTCCACGGACTTGCCAGTGAGGAGCCCACCTCCACCTCCAGGAGTTCCTGATGATCTGTAGCACTGACACTGTCCACGATCGCCACGTGGACCAGGACACGATCCGGATGATAGCCTTCCCCTTTTTACTGGCAGATAGAGCAGCCACCTGGCTGAAACACTTGGGGAAGTTTGTCTACACCTGGGAGCAGCTCCGCACCGAGTACTTGAACAAGTACTATCCACTCGGGCGGACGAATGCAGCGAGGGCCCTGATCAGCAACTTCTCCATGTTCCCCAACGAGCAGTTTCACGAGGCACGGGAGAGGTTTCGAGAGCTCCTAGACAGATGCCCGCACCACGACATCTCTAAGCCGAACTTAGTTCAGAGCTTTTTCAGCGGGTTGACGCCAGAGCTTCAGGGTCTGGTGAACGCTTCTTGCGGCGGGTCCTACTTTGCCAAGGACCACGACCAGGTCTGGGCCATCTACGAGGAGATGGCCGAAAACTACATGGTGATGTCCCAGACCAGGTTGTATACTCAGAGACCCCAGCCACAGCAGCCAGGACCCGTGCAGTACCAGCGGATAGCACGGGTAGATGCAGGTCCATCCAGTTCGTCCGTAGTCGCAGCAGCACAGGCAGAGTCATCCGCTGCGGACATGGGTATTATCAGCGAGAAGTTGGACCGCATGGAGCTGATTGAGAAGAAGCAGTGCCAGAGCATCACTCAGATGGAACAGATGGCACAGGTTCTGAGCGACATGAAGACCCAGCTCATGTGTCTCCAGGAGGCACAGACGGCTTCGCAGCCCCGTCTTCTGTCGCGAGGCGATACCGGCGGCAGCAGCAGCTCGTCCCAGCGCTCCAGCTCCTCACAGCAGCCTAGACAGGTTCACCTTGTACAGGAGGAGCCGTACCAGCAGCCGCAGCCTACCTACCAGTCCCCACCATCTCCAGACATGCAGATGGTGGTCTACCAGCCGGATCAGTCTCTGGCAGTACTCCCGCCAGCCCCCTACGATGCAGAGCCGTTGATGGATGTCAACGGGATTTGGTATGACCGCCCCCAGCCTGGGATCCGACGAGACCATCCCGGATTCAGGTGGGGGAGTGGAGGTACCCAGCCCCAGCAGCAGCCAGCCGGTCAGGGAGGGCAGTACGCCCAGCAGAGAGATCACCAGCCGCAGCAGCAGCCCCCAGCATACCAGTCACACCAGCACTCGTCCGGCGTTCCTCGTCCCTATCAGCAGCAGGGACAGTCGTGGAGACGTGAGCAGCAGGCTCACCCAGTTCAACAACAGCACCCTTCCTCATACCCCTCTTACCACCAGCAGCCTCACCCCCAGAGAGGCCACCCGTCGGGCTCCCACGAGAGTCCCGCTTTAGATGACATCACCCGCCTCCTCACGGACTAGCAGGCCACATTCAGACGGGAGATGGACGAGTTCCGCCAAGAGATGCGGGACTTAGTGAGAGGGAAGGCCACCATTCCAGCCCAGATTGAGCCGAATCCGAATAACCTCAAGAGGAAATCTGAGCAGGTAGTACACACTGAGTTTGCCACTCCTAGTGATCCATTTGTTGATACATCTTCGGATCTATTTGATGCTGATTTTGTCACACTTAGGAGCGGTAGGACCCCAGCAGGCGGCGGCACCTCATCTGAGCTTCACCACGAGGATACGTCAGAGGCGCCACATGAGGAGGAGGAGAGCGGTACTGAGGCCGCTCCAGATGATGACGGTGGCACTAAGGCCACCAAGGATGTTGATCCCACCGACGGTACTGAGGCCGCCGCGTCACCAGTTCGAGGAGGTGGTACTGACGCCACCCGTTTAGCCGAGCCATCCCGCGGTTCTGATGCCGCGAGACGTCTACTAGCAACAGCAGCAGAGCCAGCCCGTGGTGGTACTGAGGCCACCGGTGTTTGTATTGAGAGAGATGTTGTCTTTCCTCGCCTTGATGTATCTCAGAATTTTGATTCGAATAAAGGAAAAGGTTTAGTTTCTTCTGGTCCCACTGTGGTGCATGATGTATGTGTGGATCCGGTCGTCGAACTGTCTAGACCTTTTCCTAGTCCTTCATATACGAAGGACCCTGTGATCCCCTTCCCTAGAGCCCTTCAGATGGGGAAGGGGAAGAAAAAAGAAAATCCAAAAAAGAGAGAGCTTGAGGAGTTCAGCCAGAGCATGATCGATAGATTCCACATCCAGCTGACCCTCCAGGAGGCTTTGCAGCACATCCCCCTTCTTCAGCGATCTTTGAGAGACAGGACCACAGTCAGAAGGAGGAGGAGGAACCACACTTCAGAGATCCACGTGCTGACGAAAGCCACGTGTTTTGCGATCCAGAACCGTCTGCCGGCCAAGAGGCCAGATTCAGGGGCACCGTATGTCAGATGTCAGATTAGTGAGCAGAGGTTCGACCGGACTCTATTGGATAGCGGATCGTCGATCAACCTTCTTCCGGCAGCCCTTCTCGACCGCTTCGAGTTGGGCCCTCTTCGACAGAGCAGGACAGTCCTTCAGTTCGCTGATCGATCTGTCAAGAGGCCGAAGGGGTTGTTACGAGACGTTATAGTCACGATTCAGGGCCTGAAATTCCCCGTGGACTTCGTAGTGTTGGACATGGAGATCCCTGAGTCAGTGGCAGATACCCCCATCATCCTTGGTCGTCCGTTCTTGGCCACAGCCAAGGCGGTGACTGATCATGATAGCGGGAAGGTGTACTTTCGCGTCGAGGGCAAGAGTATACAAATAGAGACGGTCGAGGACTACAGAGCTAGAGAGAGAGCCCACTCAGATGCGAGTACAGATTCAGAGCAGCTGACAGATGCAGAGCCAGACATCCACCAGGACTGTGATTTTGTGATCACAGACGATGAGGCATCTTGGGCAGATCCTGCAGCACAGACCATCCTCTCATGTTCAGATACAGCTGATGCCGAGATGAGAGCAGAGGAGAGTCTGGAGAGCACAACCCTGGTTCAGGATACCATAGAGGCAGCAGAGCTGGTCCTTGATCGCGACACGATGTTCAGTGATGGTGGTGCTGAATCCACCTTACTGTACGGTGGTACTGATGCCACCGCATGTGATGCAGATCCCTCGGATTCGGAGTCTGATTGGGCAGATTGCGAGGATCAGATGCCAGATTTGAGTCCACCTGAGCCTACAGATGAGGAGGAGGCAGATGCAGAGCAGATCAGAGACAACACAGTTGAGCAGCCTTCTCCAGATCCAGTTTGCGAGAGTTCGCTTTCTTTCTCCCAGGCAGATTTGGCAGACTTAGCAGCATTGACGCATTTTCTTCCGAAGCCAGAATTGCCAGCACCCAGCTGTCCAGAGCTGAAGCCGCTCCCTACTTCGATGAAGTATCGGTTCCTTGTGGGCGAGCCTGAGATGTACCCAGTCATCATCTCTGCCGATCTGACTGGAGAGCAGGAATCCCGTTTGATGGGGGTTCTTGAAAAGAACCGCAAGGCAATCGGATGGAGCGTCGCAGATCTCCATGGGATTAGTCCATCAGTGTGCTCCCACCATATCTATCTCGAGGAGGGGGCGAAGCCGTCACGTGAGTTCCAGTGGCAGTTGAACCCCAACCTGAGAGAGGTCGTGATGAAGGAAATATCGAAATGGTGGAGTGTAGATTTTATTTATCCCATTTCCGACTCTAAGTGGGTCAGCCCCTTGCATGTGGTGCCCAAGAAGACGGGCATCACGACTGTGATCAGTGAGTCGGGAGAGGAGATCGCTACACGAGTACCCACCTCTTGGAGGGTCTGTGTTGACTACAGGAGACTCAACCAGGCCACCAAGAAGGACCATTTCCCCTGCCTTTTATTGACCAGATTATTGAGAGACTGGCAGGGAAGAGCCATTATTGCTTCCTAGATGGGTACTCGGGCTACAACCAGGTGGCCATCGCTCCTGAGGATCAGGAGAAGACCACCTTTACCTGTCCCTTTGGTACATATGCCTTTCGACGCATGCCATTTGGGCTATGCAATGCCCCTGCGACTTTTCAGAGGTGCATGCTGTCGATCTTTTCGGACATGGTAGGGGAGTGTTTGGAGGTCTTCATGGACGATTTCTCGGTCTACGGTGACGGATTCGACTCTTGTCTTGACTGCCTAGACCGAGTACTCCAGCGATGTATTGAGTACCATTTGGTTCTAACTTGGGAGAAGAGTCACTTCATGGTGACTCAAGGGACGGTGCTTGGCCACATCATCTCCAACAGGGGCATGGAGGTGGATCCGACCAAGGTTGATGTCATTAGAAAACTCGCACCGCCGTCCAATTTGAGGCAGCTACGGTCATTCCTGGGGCACGTTGGATTTTATAGGAGATTTATTCAGGATTTCAGCAGGATTGCCCGACCGTTGACTGACCTCTTGACGAAAGACACCGAGTTCCTTGTCCATGACAAGTGTCTCTCGTCCTTTGCGACTCTCCAGCAGTGTGTTATTGAGGCTCCTGTTCTCCGGCCGCCTGATTGGTCTCTCCCATTCGAGATCATGACGGACGCCTCCGATTTTGC
Organism: Ottelia alismoides; assembly: GCA_037367405.1. Lineage (NCBI taxonomy): Eukaryota > Viridiplantae > Streptophyta > Magnoliopsida > Alismatales > Hydrocharitaceae > Ottelia > Ottelia alismoides. The sequence goes on along the minus strand of JAZKJV010001466.1, from coordinate 999,542 downwards.
CGTGGCGGCAGTGCTGGGACAGAGGAGGGATGGAGTTCCGTTTGCTATCCACTACGCTAGCCGCACATTGGATTCCGCCCAGCGGAATTACACGGTCACAGAGAAGGAGATGCTAGCTGTAGTGTTCGCCCTAGATAAGTTCAGATCGTATATCATTGGATCTAGAGTGACTTTGTTTACAGATCACACCGCCATCCGGTACCTCATGGCAAAGAAGGATGCCAAGGCCATACTGACTAGATGGATCCTTCTACTCCAGGAGTTCGATATTGAGATTAAGGATAAGCCTGGAGTCAAGAATGTGGTGGCGGATCACCTCTCCCGTTTAGAGCAGTCTGAGGAGTCTGAGCAGATTGATCCCATTCGAGATACCTTCCCAGATGAGGCGATCCTTGCTATCGCCTCACTCCCGTGGTATGCTGATATTGTGAACTTTCTCGTTGCAGGTAAAGGCCCACAAGATTGGCCCAGGTAGAGGCTTGAGATCTTCCTTGCGAAGGCCAAGTCCTACCACTGGGAGGATCACATCCTTTACCACGAAGGAGGGGATAGCGTCTGGCGTCGGTGTATTCCTCAGGAGGAACACCATAGCGTCCTCACTTAGTGCCATAAGCTTGAGGCAGGAGGACATCATTCTGGGAGGAGAACAGCACAGAAAGTGCTCCAATCCAGCTTGTGGTGGCCTACCCTCGTCAAGGATCTGATGAGTTCGTGAAGAGGTGTACTGACTGTCAGAGGATGGGCACTTGTGGACAGCGTGATATGATGCCGATGCAGCCCATTCACTTCTGTGAGGTTTTTGACGCATGGGGCATCGATTTCATGGGTCCATTCCCTAAGAGTTAGGGATTTGAGTACATTCTGTTGGCCGTTGATTATGTTAGTCGTTGGGTTGAGGCCATCCCCGCCCGAGCCGCTGATGCGAGGACAGTTTGCAGATTTTTGAGGAAGCACATCATCACGCGGTTCGGGGTTCCACGAGTTCTGATTTCTGATGGGGGGTCTCATTTCATCAACGACCAGGTGAAGGCACTTGCTAGCGAGTTTGGCATAGATCATCGTGTTGCTACACCTTACCATCCATAGACGAATGGTCTAGCTGAAGTGTCGAATAGGGAGATCAAGACTATTCTGCAGAAAGTCGTCCGCCCTGACCGAAAGGATTGGTCACAGCTTTTGGACTCGGTCTTGTGGGAATATAGGACGTCTTTCAAGAGACCATTGGGCACATCTCCCTTTCGCCTCATATATGGCAAGCCGTGCCATTTACCTGTTGAGCTGAGGCACAAGTCACTTTGGGCAGTCACAGATATTCTTATGGATCCAGATGGTGTAGGAGACCAGAGGAGGGCAGAGTTAGCTGCCCTGGAGGAGCTTAGAGATACAGCTTTCTCAAACAACCTACAGTATAAGGAGAGAGTGAAGGAGTGGCATGATTCTCACATCAGCCACAAGCATTTTGAGATTGGACAGAGAGTATGGCTGTTTGATGCGAGGCTTCGTTTGTTTCCAGGGAAGCTGCAGAGCAAATGGAAGGGACCCTACTTGGTCAGAAAGGTACACGACAATGGTAGCATTGATATATCCGAGTTGTCTTCTGAGAGTACCTTTCGAGTGAACGGCCAGCGACTCAAGCTATTTCTAGATCATGAGCCGTGGGACGTTATTGTTGCCCCTATTCATTTTGCGTGAGATGTGGTCTCTTGACTCACATCTTTTGCATCTCACGCCTGATTATTCACTGTTCCTCCACCTTGTATAGATCCAGTTGTCCATATCATTCTATTCTTTAGTCCCACATCCCTTTTCTCATCTATGATTATGCTATACTTAGGGTGTACTTTACCCTAAGTATAGGGGGGATGTAGGACCTGCGGGTATTCTTTTCATTCGTTCTGCTCCTGTTTTGCTGCCTATACTTAGGGATATTTTACCCTAAGTATAGGGGGGGCAGACTCTGTATCTTCTTCACTCAGATTTCCCTTCATGTACAGCTTGCTATACTTAGGATTAGTTAATCCTAAGTATAGGGGGAAACCACCGAGTCCCTCTCATTCTATTCATTTATTCATTTCTGTACTTAGCCATTCCTTTTTACCTCCCTTTTACCAAGCACGAGTTATGTCTTCTTCATCGCTCTTGATCACTCTGAGGACATCGTTCGAGCTAAGTATAGGGGAGGTGTGTATATATTTCATATATACTTTAGCCATAACTCGTACTTTGTGTGAGTGTGTTAATAAATAAAATGGCTAAAAACCACAAAAATTTAAAAAATTTTCATGTACATAAACTTCTTTTATTTGCACATACATAGCTAGGGTACAAAGTATTTGTGTAAAAATGATTTCAAAAAATCTTTTGTGTAAAGTTTGTGTAAATATTTTTGTATCAAAATTATGTATATAGTACAAAATTTTTCCAAAATGTTTTGAAAATCAAAGTTTGCAAAAATTTTGTGTAAAGGTTTGTAATTATCTTTTTGCAAAACTTGCACCTCATGCATCATTCATCCATGATTTCAAAACATTTTTCAAAAATTTTTGCACGATTGTAAATTTGTGTAAATAAGCATCTTGTGTACATATATGTATATAGTTTTTCCTGGATGAGAGTTGACATTTAAACTAAGCCTGGAATTAAATTGAGAAATGGAGCTTGAATAAGATCTTAATCCACCTAACTTTAAGAGGAACCTTATAGGACTTAGGGTTAAGGCTTTTCAGGTCCATAAGGACTTAATTCTTTGAGTCCACTAGGCTATGAGTATATGTCATCTTGATGAGCCTAAGTAGAGCACTTAACAACACACGCATGACTCTTAGAGATAATGGCTTGACTTGCACCAGCACTTTACACATGGCTCTCCACGGATGAGGTGGTGAGGAGGCAGTTTCCTTTGGCTTGGGGTAGCATATGAGGGTAGTACTTCTAGGCGGAACCTCTCTTCTTCTTCTAGTGAAGGAAGTGCGTCTCAACTTGGTCTAGTGGTGATGAAGGCTAAAGACAGAAGCTGTGGGTTGCAATAAAGCTTCAAAAGAGGGATAGTCTACTGGCTCAAGAGGAAAATTTCTTGTATATATGCTGCACCATGTAGATATGTTGTATAGAAGTCCTTGAAAAAAAATGCAAAATGCAAAAAGAACTCCAAAAAAGTGGTGGGTCGGATTGAAAATTTAATAACCTCACCGGAGTGTATATAGTCAAATAAAGCAAAAGCATATGGTATCCATGTTACATCTCATGAAGCTTGCAGCGGGAGACTTAGCTACACTGGCTGAGCTTCCAAAAGTCTATACTTCTTCCCCCTCTTCTTGAGCAGGTTTGCACTTGAACTTAGAAGTGAATACCCCGCTTCTCGAGGAAAGAGTTGCTAGACCGAGGCATTAGAGTTACCAGGTTGAGGGAGGTTGTTTCTTTATTACTTCTGAGGTGGGGAGCCACATATCACTTACACTGCATGGAAAGATTCATGGTCATTAGAGTTTGTGTATGTAGACTTGTTCTGATCTGGTTTATTAAGGAGTCTTGCCCATAGATTGGTGGAACTTAGAGGCTGTTGGGTTTTAAGCTTAAGTCCAAATAAGGTTCCGACACATTAATAATCCAAAGATCTGATCGAGCTCCATATTTCAATTTAATGAAGGAAAGTTTAATAGCTCAACCTTGATCCATGTACATTCCCCTCTTTTTCTTTTTCTTTCTTTCTTTTTCACTTCTTTTTCAAATAAGTGTTTGCTAAGGGACTAGCAAAGTTAAGTATAGGGGGTGATGAATACCCATTCATCACTCTTTATTCTTATATTTTAGCTACAAAAACCTTTGCAAATACATGTAGATATGTGTAAATAGGAATAATTACCAAAAGCATGCATTGTGTAAAAATCTATAATTAGCATGTTTTTGTGCAAAAATAAAAGAATAAAGATTAAAAAGAAAAAGAGGGAAATATTTAGAATAAATATTGAGCAACCTAACCCAAGGGAAGGGCTCAGCATGGGCCTGACCGCATAAAAGCCAAAGTAGAGGGAGATAGGGGCTCATGTGTAAATATTTGTAAATAAAAAAAACTATATTTTCCTCACCCAAAAATATGTTGGTGAATACTTGTACATATTTATAAAAATATAAAAACAAAATAAAAAGTTAAAAATTAAAAAGAATAAAAAATACCCCTTTCATCATGTACATACACCACATCTATGTATTTATCTAATCATGTAAATTATTTTTCCAAACTTTTTGTAAATAGTCTATGTTATATATTGTAAAAACAATTAAAAATTAAAACAAAATAAAAATAGAAAATTAAAAATACAAAAATACATTGTACATATACCATGTATATAGATGTATGTATATTTATTTTACCTATGTATATAAATAATAAAAATAAAATAAAAATACCTTTTTCCTTATTTTATTCTATACATAAATAAAATATAAAATAAGGATAAAATTGTATAAAAATAATAATTAAAAATAAAAAAAATCAAAACCCTATATATTGTATATACCTATATATAGTACATACTATGTATATAGCCTATTTTAATTTCAGAAAAATTATTAAAAATCACCAAAAATAGAAAAAAATAAAATAAAAATAGTTTGTGTTTTGAGTATTTGCAAAATCGGGCCCTAGCTACCTTAATTTTTTGCTTCAAGATCCTGCCACGTGGCCCATCCTCATTGGATCCTGGGGATGTTGACCGCCCGGTCAACTGGCCCCCCCAGGACCACTTCTCACGGGTCTGAGCAGCGGACCCGATTTCTCCAATTTTTGCCCGCTCAACCCGATCACCATTTCATCAAACCCCGGCTCCGAATTGCTCACGTCACATCCGTCAACCCCGCCGGGTATCCACCTCGAGATCCGCGCTCCAGAATGCCCTACCCGCACTCGTCTTCTCGGACCCCTCCGGCATATATAAGCGAGCTCCGCCACCTTCTATCACCATCTTTGGTCATTCCCCTTCTTCCCTGTGAGCTCCAGAGAGACCGCGAGAGTGACAACGAGCGCCTCGACCTGTTGCAGTGAGGAGAGGAAGTGAGAACCATCGATCCGGCGACGTAGCCGCCGCAGCTCTGCCACCTGAGCGAGCTTCGAGCCTCGGGCTGAGACGACCCTCGAGGCGACGACCAGGAGCACCCCCTGCTCTTCCCCAGTCTCACCGATCATCCAGGTAGTCCCGTAGCTCCGCCATTTCGTTCGATTTCCGTTTACCCCCAATTTGCGCCGCCGTCGTCTTTCTTCGATTCACCTCGGTTCCGACCACCATCCGACCATCGGACCCGACCTTCACGTTTGCCTTCCTCCGACGCACGTTCTCCACCCGCTCATGCAACCCAGCTCGCACAGGAGCTGGGAACCGGGCTCCTCCGTCTTCCACCTTCGCCGGAGCCCGCCGTCCCGACGCACCAACCACCTCCACATCGCCTAACCGGGTCGAGGCAATTTTCCCTCGACCCGCGAGTCTTTTGGTTCACTTTGCAAGTCAGAACGAGGGCCATCTGAGGCTCTCCGTCATTCGTCCATAAGACCAGCTCCGCCGACCGCCCCTGAGCGCCTCCTAGCTCGGGTCAATCATCGGAGCGCCGCAGCAGACGCAGGAGCGCACCAGCTTTCTTCTCCGATCATTAGAGCGCTCCTAGGAGGAGGCCAGTGCCAGCACGAGCCTCGCGAAGCTCGCCGGGGCCCAGTTCTTCCAGCACCCTCCAACGTCGTTGGATCAGCCCCCATCTCCAGATGCCATCCTGACCGTTGGTTCCTGGAGCTCCCCTCGACGTCAGATCTGAGGCGACTGATCCGGACCGTCAGATCCACACGTGTCCTGGCCTAGGACCGTTGGATCAACCAGAGCAGTTCCAGCGCTGAGAGACGCCCCCGTTTGGACCGTCCGATCTCCACGTGGCAGTCATCCAGCCGCTCCGGTTAATAAAGGGTAATTTACCCTTAGGCCCTTATCTTTGCTTTATTTCGTATTAGTCCTGTAAATAGTTCAGTTAGTTGTTTAGTTTTAGGTTTAATTGCATAGAGGACCCTGAGCTTCAGATATTTGCATTTATACCCCTGCCTGTTGTGAGCCACGTGCTTCGCCACGTGATATTTTGGGTTATTTGCAGCATATGCCCTTGTAGTTCTGGTTGTTATGAAATGAATGCAAGTTTATTTTAATTGCAGTTATACCCCTGTGAATGCTTTATTTCCGCATATGCGTTTTATTTTGGGTAAATTGCAGATAGTACCCCTAGACTTTTGGTACCTATTACCAATAAGCCCTCGGGACGTCTTTTTGTTACATTTAGGTCCCTGAGTGCCCCAGGCACGTGCTTGGCGCGTGTTTTGCTGGGTTAATCGCACCGGGACCCCCAGAACTTTGGGTATTTGCATTTCAGTCCCTGTGCATAGTACCCTCTTGTCATTTTTGAATAAAATATCAAATCACCTCCAAATCCAATGAGAATTTGACACATGGCTCCTGCCATGGTGTAGGATTTTCACGGATTTTTGAGGACATTTCTGATTTTGTTTTCTATTTTTAAAAATTCAAAAACCTATATTTGCGTCACTATCTAGTTTGAAAAATCATAAAAAATCTAAAAACTCCCCTAAAAATTCCACAAAAATTGTCTACTGTTTAGTTTAGTTTGCTTGATTTTCTAGCCAATTTTGGCTATTTTTCATTGCTTAAAAGTCTTAAAAACTTAAAAACACTCAAAAACCCATAAAAATTCTAATAAATACATTAAAAATCCAAAAACAATAAACTTGGTACCTAAATTTTCCTTGTTTCCTCTATTGTACAGGAAAATTACCTCCAGGCCATCTTGAGGCCCTTAGATATTTTATCTAGGGCTTTTTGGCTCGGCTGGACAGTACCCTTTATTTTTGCCACTGTTTGATTTTTAGCAAATAAAATACACATCAGAAAATTATCAAAAATTCACCAAAAACATAAAAAATATAAAACACATAAAAAAATTTTTGTTTTGATTTTTGGTTGATTTTTGGTGCTTGAAATAATTTGTTGAATTGTGTTCTTCCTTGCTTTTCTTGTTTTCTTTTCTATATTAAAAATCCAAAAAAAATATAAAAATAATTAAAAACCACTAAAAATATTTTCCTCTTTTATTTTATTTGTTTTGACTACTTCGTAGGTCTCTCGGCCAATCCGTGCTCCTTGAGTTCGACCCTGGGTGCTATACCAGGTTAATCACATAGCAGGACCGCTATTCGTGTTTCGATCGATTTTAATTTTCATTAGTGGTTCAATTTTTCTTGATCAAGTGCATCTGAGTGACCGAGGTCGCAACGACCTATTTAGCACCTTTACCTTAGTTGCTCGGATTTTCGCTGAGTCAAGGATCCTCCTGAAAAAGTGAGGTGGACCGGCTGGAGTGAACGACGGATCCACAAAGTCCGGATAGAATACGCTCCAGTCGGTCATCTCGGGACAAGAGGAAAATGATCGGAGAACACGATGGTCAAGTTAAGAGAGGTGGGAAAAAGGCGCAAATGCACATATACGATATAGAATACATACAAAAATCACAAACAAAACTCACACAATACAAACCCTTAATTCACCTATTCAACTTGGTAGAGACCGAAAAGTCGGTCTTTTAACCTTGTCTGTTTTAGAGTTAGGTGAGAAGTCAAGAGTTGCACAAACACTTAGGGGCTAAAATGGGATTTGGGCACTATTTGTAGCGTGTGCGCGAGCAAGTAAAAGCGAAGAAAATGAGGGGATTACTCGCCTTAATACAAGATTTTTCTTTTCAGTTGATTTTTAGGGTCAAGTAATGTTAGCAGTCCCAATTTTATTGGTTATCACTTTTTTGTATTTTTAATGAGAATGCACGAGCCTATCGGGGAATCAATTCCTGTAAGCACCTAGTTGATCAAAATCAGAGGGAGAGTCAGAAAAGCAAAGCAAGCGACAAAAACGATGATGTATGCTAAAGCGTAAATGCTCACATTGCCTCCAACACTCTACATGCAAGGATGCTTAGCAGAATTGAAACCTATCTATATGCAAATGCAAGCCGATGAAATCGCCCTAGTGTGAGAAGCTGTTATTAACGTAAAGAACAATTTTCAAATTTAACTAGATCCAATCGAGTTGCATGAAATGGTGATTAGTGTGTTTGGACCTAATACTATCAACAAGCAGTCCTAAATCCAAGGGCTCAGTCACACAAAAATAAGGAAAACAAAATCGGAAAACTAATGAAAAAGAATGTGACGGAAAATGCGAGAAAGTCGCGGTGAGCCCCCAAGTGTACAAACACCTGGAAATTAGGCCCGAAAGTCCAAAGTTCGAGTACTTGTATTATTACACATAAATAGTGGTCTCTCTCTCACAAAAATTACACAAATAAATGCACAAAAATAAATGGAGCTCGATCTTCAAAAATCTCTAAGCCTCCTCCGATGCAAGGCGATCAGACTATCGTCTGCTTCACGTGGGTGCATAGGCGCCTAGGGTGGAGCGCCTCCCTCGATCTGCAGTACCTCGCACGAAATCAACAAAGAGTTGGGTTAGACAGCTCAACAAGATATATCAAAAATAATTAAAGTAAATGAATGACAAATATAGATAAATATCACACTCAAGCAAAAACCCGAACTAAGCGTTGTTGCTCCCCGGCAACGGCGCCATTCGTTGAAGGCGATTTTTCACAGGTCTAAAGTAATCCACACAAGGCGGGATCACAATGTCGCTGAGGCGGCCCACGAGAAAATCGCAATTCAAACAACAATTAACCCACAATATCAATCAAATAATGAGAAGCAAACGTGGAGTTAAAATTTGTTATAACTCTACAAAGGATGTGTATAGTGTGCGAGCAGTTTAGAGGTCGAACACATGGAGCAAACGGGTTGAACGGGGCAATAATGTCAAAAATGTGAATGTGATGATTTGTCTATAAATGCTATTTTTGTGGGTTTTATTTTTATATTTTTTTATTTAATTAATTTTTGATTTTATATTTTTATATTTTGATTTTTAATTTACTGAATTGTTTTTTCTTTTTGTATTTTGTATTTTGGTATTTTCTTTTTCTTTTAATAAAGATTTAATATATATATAAGGAGTATATATACAATAGAGAAAAGAGAAATAAAAATAAGGGAAAATACTCAAAATATAGGAAATAAATTGTTTTTATGCTTTTTATATTTTGTTAATATTTTTGTACTTTTTCTAGAGTTTTCTCAATTTTTTTGGTATTTTTAAAGTCAAAAATACTAGTGAACAGTGAAACAAATGGCTGACCGAAATTAAAATGAGGATGAAAAATATCAAACAGTGTCCAAAATTCCTCAAATTTATTTTAACATAAAGATAATAAAATAGGGAAAATTTAGAAACAGAAGTTCTATTTTTAGGATTTTTGTAGAATTTTTAAGATTTTTATGAATATTTTAGAGGTTTTGTAATTTTTAGGTGTTTTTCTTGAAATTTTTAATGATTTTTGATCTAAAGTGAAAACAGACGAAAACAATCACAATATATTTTTTTGGAATTTTTCAAAAACTTTTATAATTTTTAGGTATTTTCTAATGCAAACAGTGCTGAAAATGCATATTTTTGAATTTTTATAAATAATGTAATGCAGATAAAATGCAAAATAAAAATATGCCGTGAAACTAGAATACAATAAGAGCTTATCACATTTTTTGGCAATTTTTGGGATTTTATAGATGCATTAAATAAATAATGACAACAAAGAGAAACTACACTACTAGCAAGGGCAAAAATATAAATATACAGAAATTTAGGGACCTGATTGCATTTTTTCCACAAATATATAACGTTAAACTCATCTTCCTGGATTAAATATAAATACCCAAACCCGGAGGGGGCCACTACAAAATTTCCAGACTCACGCACACTGGACACGTGACCTGGCAGGGGTATTTTTACAATATTACAAAGTTCCAGGGGCTATCATGCAATTTTCCCAAAATATTACAACTTAAATGAAAAGTTTCTGGAATTAAACAAAATAAACAAACCCCCAGGGGGTCCTTACAAAATACCCTTCACCTCACGCGCACAGGCACGTGAGGTGACGTGGCGAGGGACCTAATCGCAATAAAGAAAAGTGAGGGGATTTAAGTAAAATTATTACAAAAGTTTTAACGCTGCTGATGAAAGCTTAAGTATTATATATTAAATACAAAAAGGAGGGGGTGTTGGATGCAAAATACCCCTCGCTGCATGCGATCGGACGGCGAAGGTGATTTCACTTAACACGTGGCCTGCTCTGGTTGCACGATGCCACTTCGCGATCGAACGGTTGAGAATAGATGATCCGGGAGGCGATCAACGGTGGAGGGCTGAAGAATCTGACGGTGGCTGGAGCGTATGGGATCCAAGCTCGATCGGACGACCGTAGAGTCCCCTGTATGAACATGGTAGAACACGGCCCCGACCGAGCTTCTATCGATTGTGTGGCGTTGCTCCGGCCGCTGTCCTCGTCGTAGAAGTCCTCCAAGGACTCCTGGAAGCTTCCTCGGTCTGCCAACAAAGCCAAAATGACTCAATGAGCTTTGATGCTCCGTGGCAAGGCCGGAGAAGACGATGAGGTCTAGGTACCTTGCCTCCTCCAAAATCGACCTCCCAAGGAGGTCCTCTGACTCCTGCGACCTGCAAAAATAGTTAAGGAAGGTGAGGGCAAAATGCCTCGCCCCGCCTAGCGGCTGTAGAAGGTGGGAAGCGACAGGGGAGAGGCTCACCGGAGCTAGCTCTGGTGAGGTGATGGCTGAGACGATTGGGAAGATTTTCGGCGAAATGGAAAGCAGGAGATGGACGTTGAAGCTACTGGGAATAAAAGTGAACAAGAAAAATAGAATAAAATGCGAACCTCGAGCCAGGGAATGGCGAGATGAACCTCACGACCTGGTGGTCGGAGATGGTGGTGGAACGCGCCTCGGCCGACGCCGTATCACGACAAGGAGCTGGACTCAATCCTCTACCACAGGAGAATTACGACTGCTACTTGGATGTCAAAGCCTCGGCCAAAAGCGATTCGAAAATGGAAGGGAAGATGGACATGTTTTTTGAATGAGTGACCAACGAAGCTCAAAGATCGAGAGATTGGCATCGACTTAGTGATGCATTCCCCAAGAAAATCATTGGGCGTGTAAGCTCTATAGTAGGGGAGAAAAAGTCGTGAAGATCTTATTGCGAATCGATAAAAGATCAGCCAGCGAAAAATCCAAGAAAACGGAGGAAAACCAAGGGCTCTGACAAGGCAGGCGCTAGGTCAGAGAGTTGACCAGAGGTCAACTCTCCAGCCCTCCTCGTTGGTCCACGTGGACCAACCAGGAAAAAGCCTGGAAATAACTTTTGTAAAATCATTTAAAAATATCAAATTAATTTATTATTTTTTTGTTATTAAATAAAAAATGTTTATTATTTTATGAAGTATTTTATTACGATTTTTATTAATTTTTTAGAAGTATAAAAATACAAGTTACCATTTTAGGCCTATATATGTATACAAATATATATACTTTAATATTATATTTTTATTTTGTATATTTATTTTATTTATTTTTGTTTATTATATTATATATTTATAAAATATTTTTATGTACTTAAATATATTTTTATTTTATTTTTATGAAGTGTTTAATACACTTAATAAAATAGAAGTTTTGATTATATATGTATGTGTACAGGTATTATAGCTATGTATGTTATATACAAGTATTTTATTTTATATTTTATTGAGGTTTTTATTCCTGTTTTAATGTATATATATACTATAAATAATATTTACAAAAATTATAAATATATAATATTATGAAAATAATGAATGAATAATAAAATGAATATTTCAATTTGTACAAGTATACAATAGGGGTCCAAAACTCAACTTTCAAACCGTAGCTCCGCAAAATGCGAAATCGCCTTCATTAAATAGATTATTTGAAATTATATACAATTAAAGGTGAGTTTGGTACATTTGGAGTTTTTATTTGAGAGATACGGGTCTGGGAAGTTGGGATTCTGGAATCTTATTCAGATTATAATTTTTTATCTGTATATTATTTTTATGTGAAATCAATTTTTTATAATTCTATATTTAATTATCTACAACTTTCATGTTAAAAGTTTCTTTATTTTAAGTATAAAAGTGGAACCAAAATAGGTCCCAAAATGAATAAAGAATGAATGAAATGAAAGGTATTTTTTATTGGATTTTGGCCCTTATCTCCCCCTACTTTATTCCTTGTCGACCTAGTCATCGATATACGTAGGTCTCGAAGTTTCGGGTCATAAAATATTTACAATATTTTATTCTTTTTCTTTTCTTTTCTTTATTCTATAATTTTGGCTTTAAAAATAGTATTTTATACAATATTTACACAATGATGCGTGAATGCTAAAATGCCTAGATTAAGCCTATTTACACGCATTTACTAGGGTTTTTGAGGCCAAAATTATAGAATAAAGATGATGAAATACAGATTCATCAACTGCCCACAGCTGGTAGTGTGACTAGGGACAGAGCTTAGCATTTCTGTTCAAGAAGCGGAGGATGTCATTGTCATGGGTCAGGTAGTTTGGCGATAGGCGACAACACATGCGGGTTCGACGACAGTGGTATGTTTTGCGGGTGGGGGAATTTAGGGCTTCATATTTCGGAAGAGGGGCTTCAAAATTGAAAAGGAGAGGAACACGAGGAGAGAGAGGAAGAGAGAGAGAAAGAGAATTAGTGAGATAAAAAAGATTTTTTATTTAGTTACCTTTTACTCATGGAAAACTTACAACAAGGCCCTTATATAATAGACTTTTATATATTGGACTAAATGAAATGAAAAAAAAACATAAACACAATTAAGTGACATAAATAAGTAAGTACATATTTGTAGGGTTCCTCTTGTTGCATCATATATGTAATGCTTCATACTATATCATTTATGTGTATGTATTGAATCGAATTGAATTGTTATCGAACAAATCCAAGTGGATTAAGATTCGATTCATTTGAGAATCGAATCCACAAGTTATATTCGAGTTCAATTCATTTGATTTTGAATTGAACTTTTTTCAAATTATTATCAAACGAATCCTAATCGAATTCGAATAATTCAGTTCAATTAGAAGCCTTATCGATGACCCATAATTTGTACTAAAAAATTCACGCAGTAAACCCATGATTCTCACATTTTCAAATGGTCAATCTATACCATGGTTTAAAAAATCAGATCGGACTGACCAGTCAGATCGGTTGGACTAGGAACCTGTCCTGGCCTGGTCAGTTTGGCCGATTTTTTGTAATTAATTTCAAAAAATAAAAAAATAAAAATCAGGTCCAACTAATGGTTGGATCGGGTTGACCCAAATGGTCAGACCGGATTGACCCAATTTTGATGGTTCGGCAATTTTTTTTAAAAAAATAAAGATTTAAAGAATGAAATTAGAGGCTCAAAATCCAACTTTCACATATGAGCTCCGATTTTTATGAATGGTCTTGTTTTGAAGGTGTTTGAAATCATATTACTTTTAAAGTGAGTAGATCGAAATCGAACACTATACAAGGGAGATATGCGTGCTTTAGTCTATCTATTTTGAAATTATGGTTTTATCTCACGGGCTAATTATTTGAGTTAGCAAATTTTTTATTTTTCTTTAATCTTGCTAAAGTTGGTGCTTGAAGAAGAAATTCTGAATATCATCTCAGTTTATGCACCACAAATTGGTTTAGATGATAGGACTAAACAAGCTTTTTGGGAGGATATGGATAAGATTTTACAAGGAATCCCACAAAGAGAGATGGTTTGCATAGGTGGAGATCTTAATGGACATGTGGGAAAAGATGTTTCAGGGTATGCAAGTGTGCATGGAGGTGATGAAGCCACGTTTCATCATCTTTATTCTATCATTTTGGCCTTAAAAACCCTAGTAAATGCGTGTAAATAAAGCTAATTTAGGCATTTTATCATCCATGCATTGTCTTTTATATCTTGTATAAAATGCGGTTTTTAATGCCAAAATTATAGAATAAAGAAAAGAAAAGAAAAAGAATAAAATATTGTAAATATTTTATGACCCGAAACCCCGAGACCTAGGCATCTTGATGAATAGGTCGACAAGGAATAAAGTAGGGGAGATAAGGTCAAAAATACAGTATAAATACCTATAATCATTAATTCATTCTTTATTCATTTTGGGACCTATTTTTGGTTCCACTTTTTGTGCATCAAATAAAGAAACTTTGTACATGAAAGTTGTAGATAATTTCATAAAGAAAAATACAAAATTGATTTCACAGAAAAATAATGTACAGATAAAAAGTTATGGTCTGAATAAAAATCCAGAATCCCAACTTCCCAGACCCGTATCTCACAAATAAAAACTCCAAATGCAGCGTACTCACCTTTAATTGTATATAGAAGAAAATAAGCTAATTAATGGTGGTGGTTTCGCATTTGGCGGAGCTACGGTTTGAAAGTTGAGTTTTGGACCCCCATTGTACCTTGTACATATTAAAATATTAAATTTATTATTTATTTATTATTTTTATAATTTTATATTTTTATAATGTTGTAAATAATACTTATAATAATTATGTATATTAAAATCAGAATAAAAACATCATTAAAACTCAAATAAAAATACTTGTACATAGGTATTATACATACACCTATACCTATATAAAATACACTTCTATTTTATTTAATATACAAAATATATCAATAAAATAAAATAAAAATATATTTATGTACATAAAAGTATTTTATAATTTTATAAAATAAGAAAAAAAATAATAAAATTAAAAATATCTAAATAAAAATAAAATACTTAAATATATAGATATAGATACCTATAGGGGTATAAAAGCAACTTGCAAAAACATAACTCATAAAAATAAATAAAAATTATAATAAAATAATTTATAAAATTTTAAACATTTTTTATTTTATAACCAAAATTTAATTAATTCATTTTCTATTTTAAAATGAATTAATAAAATATTTTTTCCAAGGTTTTTCTGGTTGGTCCACGTGGACCAACCAGCTTCAGCCCTTGGTTGACCTGGGTCAGCTCTCTGACCAAGGTCTGTACATGTCAGACTGTATTTTTCCTTGAACTTCGCGGCTTTTTGTAGACCGCACCTTTCACCGATTGGCCTCGGTTTCTTCACGACTTTTGAAGATCCACCATCCAGCTACCACGCCCATGCATCATTTTGGCATTTTGACCAAAGCCTCGCCCGTGATCTTGCCTCGAAGGTCGCCCCTCGTCCAACTTTCAAAAACGCCCCATCTCCTTCCATTCCCTCGGGATCCTTCTTCCGCCAAATCCACCCAAAAATCCCTAGCCCATTGTGCTCCTGGTGACAGCAGGAGTCGATTTGAGCCGGGGTTTGCGTCATCTGGCGTCGAATCGAAGTCGATCCAACCCTCGCCGGAGTTCCGCCGTGCTTCATCGCCCGACGTCTCTGGTGAGTTTCCCTCCCCTTTCTCTTCGTTTTCTTGTAGCTGTAGCGTAGATTAGTGTAGACCTATAGCAGTTTTTAGCTTCGATCTCCCAATCGCTGTGAATCCTCGATCAAAGTCCACGGCGGAGCATAGCTCCGCCTCCATTTTCCGGCAACCTACCTCCTTCACAGCCGCTCCGACCACCTTCATCTTCTCCCTCGTCGCTCTGTCGCTCCGCTCCACCCCCCATTCACCTCGATCTCGCCCAGATCGAGTGATCAGAACTCCCCTCTCCGCCGCTCGCCGGAGTTCATCATCCGAGCCATCTTAACCTCCTTCGCGCCATCAGAAAGCACCTGCGGCTTCGCCTGGATTTTGCGCAACTAACCATGCAGGACCGAGCCAAGGAGAAGGCTCCATCGACCTTCGAAGACTTCAGGAGCAGCTCCCCAGGCCACCTCCGCCGTCCGGCCGCTTCAAGCCATCTCAGGCTCGCCTGAGACCTCCTACAGACGCGGACGTGCCCCAGGATAGTTTTGCCTTTGATCCTGGGGTCGGAGAGGCCGTGTGTCGGCCGTATTCGCCAGCCGAAGTTCACCGGGGAAGTGTTCTTCGTGAACCTTCCCCTTCCGTTGGATAAGAGGCCCGCTCCAGACGCGTCATCAGCCGTCCGATCTCCTGCGCCTCTCCGCCGTCCGATCAAGCCTTGAAGATCTAATCCCAGCCGTCCGCGACGAAGGGGTATGCGCCGTCGGATGGGCGCCACGTGGACAAGTGACTCGCCATCGACCGCTGGATCAAGCCCCGTGGGTATTTTGCACTTTTAACCCACGCCTTTTTGTATTTACTTTCTCGTCTAGTACTTTCATTTGTAGTTTAAAAAGTATTGTGATATTTGCACGCAGACCCTCGCACTAAAACTATTTGCATTTCAGTCCACGCCACGTCACCTCACGTGACGTTGGCGTGTGACTTTTGGGTATTTTGCATTTAAGGCCCATGACTTTTATGTATTTGCAATTTTGTCCCTGTACGTAAGATATATAATATGTTTTTGGAAATATTGCATGTATACCCAGCCGGTTTTCTTTAATTGCATTTATGCCCCTGTGAATGGTGTGTAACGTGAGCTGCGCGTGATTTTTTTGGTGGAAATTGCATCTGAGCCCCTGGATATTTTTATAATTACAAGTATACCCCTGCCAGGCCTTGCATTGTTGTGTGCTTGCGATATTTATTTTGTGCATCTATAAAACCCTAAAAAATCTACAAAAATTGCATTAAGTTCCTGTTGCATTATAGATTTATGTCATATTTTTATTTTCCATAATTATTGCATTTTTATATTTATTAAAAATCAAAAACTCACTTTTTGTGCACTGTCTAGCTTAGAAAATGCCAAAACAATATCAAAACCCTCTCAAAAATTACAAAAAAATTACCTAGTGTCTATTTTGCCCTATTTTAGTGTCACTCCAAAAATCACTAAAAATCTCAAAAGAAAAACACTAAAAATTCAGAAACACTCTAAAACTTCAAAAAAATCCAAAAAATCAAGGAAAACTCTAAAAAATACAAACTCAGTTTCTGTTTGTTCTGTATTTTGTTCTCCTTACTAGAAAATTATTGTGAAAAATTTTGATTGCTGTTGCTATTTTTAACTCTTATTTTACTCACAGCCAGCAACTTTGTCACTGTTTTCTCTTATTTCAGTATTTGAAAATATCAAAAACACCTTGAAAAACCCCCAAAAATCACAAAAACAGTAGAAAACCACAAAAATACCAAAAAGATTTTATTTCTGAATTTTTGATCATTTTTGCACATTTTTATAAATACTTTATCTTGCCTTTCATTACTTTGCTTATATTTTCCAATATTAAAAAAAAAGAAAAAATATATAAAATATAAAATTATAAAAATCAGAAAATTAAAATCAAAATACAAAATTGAAAATAAAAAAAATATATAAAAAATACAAACTCAAAACCCACAAAAATTTGTTTGCTTGCTTGCTTAGTATAGACACTTCACATACACATTCACTTGAGCACATTTTTGTGAATTACCCTGCTTGCTCCCTGTGTTCGAACTCTCTGCATACTTGTCACTATACATCATTTGTGCAGAGTTAAAAATAAATTTTAACTCCACATTAGTTCTAATTTGTTGATCTTTAGTGTGGGTTGATTGTTGATTAAATTCAGATTTTGATTGGTCGACCCTTCGACTGTGTTCCCGCCTTGTGTGGAACACAAGACCGATCGATTTCTGAGATTATCAAATGGCGCCGTTGCCGGGGAGCAACAGCGAGTAGTTTACATTTTGTTTGATTGTGTGATTGTTTACCATAACATCATTTTCCGTCTCTTACATTTTTGATATATCTTGTTGAGCTATCTGACTATCTCTTTTCTTGTCTTCTTGCGAGGGACCGCGGAGCAAGGCGGATTGCTTAGGTGATCCGGAGCATCCTTGGGAAGCGGAGCCGGTCTTCTTAGGTCACGCCGGCAGGAGAGAGCAGGAGGAGTGAGGGAGAGAGATTAGATTAGCTCACATTTATTTCTGTGAGAGAGTGTCTTTTATAATTTGTAATAATACAGGTACACTTGGACTCTTGGACACTACCGGGCCTAATTTCCGGGTGTTTGTTCACTCGGGGGCTCACCGCGATTTTTATCGTGTTTTGCCGCTGTCATTTGCCGGTTTTGATTTCATTTTCACTTTCTTTTGTGGAATGAGCTCTTAGATTTAGGCCTGCTTGATCGATTAACTTAGGTCCAAACACACTAATAACCTTTGCATGTACCTATAGCTCGTATTTGGACTTAGCTAAAAATTAAATAGTTAGCTCCCTTTCTTAGATCCGCCGCGCCGCGAGCCCTCTCCATCAAGCGCTACTCCTGAACTCGATGTGTCGAGAAGAGGAGGAGAGGGTCTAGACCGGACTCTTAGGATCAACGATAGGAGGTTGACTTGTGGTTCTTCACGCTAGCAGTTGCCTGTTTTAGGACGATTTCCGTTGTGCATATCGGCATATAGATTAGGTTTAAAAAATTCTGCTCTTGCATCCCGCATGGAGAGAGCTGGGATTCACTGTAAGTCTTCTAACTTGGCATCCATCATTTCGGCACAAAGGTGAGATTTCCATCTTTGTGTCAACTTGCACGGCTTTTCCGACTCTATTCTCCCTCTGTTTTTGAACAAAGTAGGATAAAGAAAACACAAAAACGTTAGGCGCTTGTTTGAAATCACTCAAAAGAAGCGATAACACAAAAAAAAATTAAAAAAAAGGGACTGCTAAGAAAACTTTGACCTAAATAAAATTGGTAATTGAACTCATTGTTTTGGGGAGAGTCACACCCTCACTTGTATTCAGGTTGCATGGGAAGGTCTCCTTCCAAGTGAGCAGAGTGCTTCGTAAGGATTAGAGCCCAAAACCCAGTCTGTGGCTGCCTTGTGTATCGCCTGGATTTCCGAAGTATTGGCGCTTCTATCGTACGTGGACGAGTAGGGCTTGGTCAACATTGGTGACTCTCTATTGTGCAGAGCATCGACCTCGTCCGAAGTATCGAGCCTAGGCCACGCCTTCACGGGGGTGTCTGTCTCATCGTCTTGCGTCCGAGTAGGTTCTTGCACGCTCACGGGTGATTCCGTTGCGAGCGAGTTCCGAAGTATTGGTTTCGCCTATTGGCTTCCTTTCTCTATTTCTTTGGCTGAGTAGGGATCCAGGAAGGGTTACAAGGACCTTAAAAAGTGCAGACTACAGGTTACACAGGGGGAGGACAAGTACGGGAATACTTTTCCGGCAGTACTCTCGCTCCCTATAGGCGTAGCATTCTAAGGACTCGTTGAAAGATAACTTCCTGAAGTCAAGATAAAAATTACAAAGATAAAAGCCGAACCTTCACGGCTTCACGCGTTGAGTTGGTGAACTCCTTTGTCTTGTGTTTGATTGCTAATCACATTTAGGTCAAGATCAAAAATATCGCGCCGTTGCGCACTTTTGTGTTCCCCCTGTTGACCCTCGCTCATTGTGAGCCTTCTACTGTTTTACATTCCATTTGTTTCTTGTTGACCCCCGTATCTTTCCTCCACATCGATCTTCCTCTTGATCTTCAAGATGGCGGCGAATGGACAGTTTAGTCGAGGCTCTGTCGGCACCCACATCAGTTCCATCCGTTCGCCATCTCCAATAATTCAGGGCGATTCCCGAGACACCGGTTCAAACCCTATGAACCGACCTCCAGACCCCCTGCCTGCTTCAATAAACCGGGACCACTCTCGTCCCTGAACTTTGTCTGTTCTGGATGGCCATTGATTTTACTCCTTACACATCGCCATCCTTAACAAAGTTTTGTGCCGACCTTGACACAGATCACATCTCTCTATCTGGTGCTGCAATCCAGATTGATCGAGGCATTCTACCATGTGCAGACTTAGAGCTCGAGACAGTCAACCAAGTAGAGACAGAAATGGTAGGAGGAAGGGGGAAAGGACCACAGCCCCAGCAGGAGCCTGAAGACAATGCAGCGGAAGGACAATACACTACGCAGGGTGAGGTTAACAGTCAACTGCTGGCTTCCATTCAAGCCATTCAGCAGCAGCTGACTAACCAAGCCCTGGCCCAGACCGCCTTCCAGGACATGCTGAATGATCTGAGAAGAAGGGCCAATGCGAGAGACGGCCGACGGGAGGATGATCCGAACTACGATCCCAATGAACATGAAATCAATGATGAGTTTTCAGTGGGACCCGAATATGAAGCAGCAGAAGAAGATCCACCGCAGCCCAAGCCCACACTACAAGCAGACATACAACCCAGGAGCAGGGCACATCACTGAGTGGATTCAAATTCCACGAATGCATGCTCACTTCGAGCTGAAGCCACAGTTTCTGTCACTGCTTCCCACTTTTCATGGGAACACCACTGAGGAGCCATATATTTTCCTAAAGAAGTTCAACCGCATCTGCTCCACTGCTCACTACCCCGGAGTTCCCCTGGATGTGATCAAGATGACCGCATTCTCTTTTCAGCCTTCAAGACAAGGCCCTTTACTGGGTCGATCATCTCGGGAAGGTCGTCACCACCTGGGAGGAACTGAAATCTGCTTTCCTCCATAAATTTTATCCTCTGGGGAGATTAAACCAGATGCGTGCCCGAATCTCCAGTTTCTGCCAGCAGCCCCATGAGACGATCCATGAAGCGTGGGAGAGATTCAAGGATCTCCAGGAGAAGTGCCCCCACCATGAAATACCCAAGACCAGTCTCGTGCAACACTTCTTTGGGGGGCTATCATTTGAGAGCCAAAAGCTCGTGGATGCAGCTTGCGGCGGTTACATTTTAACAAGGACGAGGATGTCGTGTGGAATGTCTTTGAAGAAATGTCTGAGGGAGAAGCAGCCCCAATCCTCGTCCCGGGTCTACATGAAGCCACCGACCGCCATCAGCAAGCCAGTTAACATGGCTTCTCACACTGAGGACAAAGATGAAAGCTCCAACCTGAGTATTATCGGGAGCCACTTGTCAAAGTGGACATCATCGAGAAGAGGTCGCAGGACCTCGAAAAACTGGCAGTTATAGAGAAGAGGACCCAAGGTCTGGAGAAGCTCGACCAGATTTCCCAGCAGCTGGAGCAGCTCGTCCGAGCACTGAATGCAAACATGTGCAACGCTGTGTCCACCTCTGCCGAGCCGAACGCTGAGAAGAAGGAGCATACAATGCAGCAAAATCCTCAGCCGACTCCACCGCAGCCCCAGCCAGTCCAGTACGTATACTACGTGCAAGTCCCGGAGCAGCAACCGCAGCCTCAGACACAGATGGTTGTATATCAACCCGAGCACCAGCCCGCTTACTCCGAGCAGTTCTCTCCACCCCCGCCGCTGATCCAGGAGATCAATGGCGTCTGGAACAACGAAGCGCAGCTGACCCGTCCTCAGGGACACTCTCAGGGTCAGAACATGGGCAACAGGCCCTTCCAGCAGCAACACCAGGGTGGAAGACCATTCCAGCAGCCCTACCAGTACCAGCCTCCTTCACATGGAAACACGTGGAGGCAGAATTACCAACATGGGCCTCAGCAGTCCGGATATCGTGGACAAGGATATCACCAGCAACCGGCTGCACAATACAACCAACACCCGTCGCAGTACTCCTCAAACCCCCCTCCTCAA
Organism: Ottelia alismoides; assembly: GCA_037367405.1. Classification (NCBI taxonomy): domain Eukaryota; kingdom Viridiplantae; phylum Streptophyta; class Magnoliopsida; order Alismatales; family Hydrocharitaceae; genus Ottelia; species Ottelia alismoides. Next base: position 977,920 of record JAZKJV010001466.1, on the reverse strand, counting down.
CAATTTACGCAAGGATACCAGTCGCAATCTCAGCCGCAATACCAGCATTCTAGACCCCAGCTAGGGGAATCCTCTGAGATTGTACCTGCCAATCCGGCCCTGGCTTGTTTGGAACAGTTGATGAAGAACATGGCTGAGATGAACCAGAAGATCGACGACCTGACGGCAGCCAAAACCGTCATACCAGCCCAGGTCGAAGCTAATCCTAACAATTTCCGACGCAAGGAGCAGGTAGCCGGCAGTGTCCGACCCGAATCAGGTGAATTTAATTGTTTTTTATCTAACGCTGTTACTCTCAGGAGCGGTAGGACACTCCAGCCATCGGCGACAGCGAAAGGAAAGCATATTGCATCTGACGGCGAATCGTTAGGCCAGCCAACACCAGGGCCAGCAAGCATTTTGGGAGCAGCACCAGCATCCAGAAAATCACAAAAAAATGAAGAAAACAGAAAAATACAAAAAGATAGCAGTAACCTCGGTGGAGACCGGCCAGCATTGGAGATGCCTGCACCCGCATCACAGTCAGCTCCTGACAGGAGGAGCACCGCACCTGCAGCGAGTCCAACGCCAGCACCCGAAACCGAGCCTGTCGTTTTTGGTCCACAAATTGTAGATGAATCCATTCCTTTTTGTCATCTACCTGTAAACAACAACACGGACACTATTTTGAATGAAATTGGAGAAGAGTTTGTAAATATTCCTTTTCCTGAAGCAATGAAAAAACACAAAAAAATGAAAAATTTGAAAAGTGCTTTGTCTGATCCTGCTATCATAGAAATCATTCAGAATTTGGTGTTAAATATGCCATTAATGAAAGCTCTTGAGTACATGCCAGCAGTGAAGAAAGGTCTTAAAGAGGCATGTACAACCAAGCGCAGGCCAACTCCCCATAATTCCAGAAGCAAAGGTGGCAAGTCTGAAAAACACATCCTCACTATGGCCACCGTTAACGCCATCAGCAACCTCCCGGATAAAAAGCCAGATATGGGAGCACCTCTTGTACGTTGTCAGATGTTCGAGCAAGAATTCGAGCGAACACTTCTCGACAGTGGGTCATCTGTCAATTTGATGCCAGCCTCACTGCTCACGGAGTTCAAATTAGGACCGCTCAAGCCTACAAAGATGATTCTGCAGTTTGCGGACAAATCAGTCAAGCGGCCTAGAGGCCTGTTGGAGGACGTGATCGTCACGGTTCAGGGAAAGTCATTCCCGGCCGATTTTGTGGTCTTAGATATGGACGCCCCAGCTCCGTTGCTCCTTACCCCGATCATACTCGGACGACCATTTCTGCGGACATCAAACGCAGTGGTGAATTATGGGACGGGAGAAATCACTTTTGGCGCTGGCAATGAAATTATCCAAGTAGAGACCCTGTCTGAGGGAACGCCAGCTGAACCAACATCTGCGTCGTGTGCAAAGGTGATCAAGCACGATGAAGACTGCGATTTTCTAGCAGAAATTCAAGATACCAACCTATTCCTGGATGATAATGAGATCCATGAACTCCTCCGTCCCGAGGAGGAAGTGGAGACCGCAATCGAATTTCCTTGTATCGATCAAGATGAGGAACTCGCTGATGCGCTACAAGACACTATCGTGGGGGTGATGTGCCTTCAGAACCAAGAATCAAGTTTTGAAACATTTTCTGATGAAGATGACATCATTGCAGAATTCTGTCAGGATCTGAGAGAGGAAACAGAGCAGATTATGGTGGACACTGCACAGTTGAAAGAATCACCACCTGTATTAATAGCTGAGGTCACCACTGAAACAGCTCAGACCCCGCCAGAGCTGAAACCTTTGCCCTCCAATATGAAGTATGCCTTCCTTGCAGGAGAACCGAATATGTACCCGGTCATCATCAATGCGCATCTGACCGAGGATCAAGAATCTCGTCTGATGGAGGTTCTTGAACGTAACCGCAAGGCGATAGGCTGGCGAACCTCTGATCTCCACGGGATCAATCCATCACTCTGTTCGCATCGCATCTTTCTGGAGGAAGACAGCAGACCCTCTCGTGAACTGCAAAGAAGATTAAACCCGAACCTGCGAGAGGTGGTTATGAAAGAAATTCAGAAATGGTGTGATGCGGGATTCATTTATCCCATCTCCGACAGCAAATGGGTGAGCCCTCTGCATGTTGTGCCCAAGAAGTCAGGGATCACCATCGTGAAAAATGACAAGGGAGAGGAGATCGCCACCAGAGTACCAACTTCTTGGCGAGTGTGCGTAGATTACAGAAGACTCAATCTTGCCACCAAGAAGGATCATTTTCCGCTGCCCTTCATCGACCAAATCTTGGAGAGATTGGCCGCGAAGGAATATTACTGTTTCTTGGACGGCTACTCTGGGTATAATCAAGTTGCTATTGCTCCTGAAGATCAAGAGAAGACCACGTTCACCTGTCCCTTTGGTACATATGCCTTCAGACGGATGCCGTTCGGGCTTTGCAACGCCCCAGCCACATTTCAGAGGTGTATGCTTGCAGTTTTTGCCGACATGGTGGGCAGCTTTCTCGAAGTCTTTATGGACGATTTTTCGGTCTATGGGGATTCCTTTGATCAATGTCTGTTACGGAGGTGCTGCGAAGTGAATCTGGTGCTCTCCTGGGAGAAGAGCAATTTCATGGTGACTGAAGGAATCGTGCTGGGTCACGTTGTTTCTAAACGTGGCATGGAGGTTGACCCAGCTAAGGTGGATGTAATTTCTAAGCTGGAGCCACCCACAAATATCAAGCAAGTCCGGTCATTCTTGGGCCATGTCGGTTTTTACCGACGATTTATTAAAGATTTCAGCAAATTGGCCAGACCGCTGACTGAGTTGCTCGGCAAGGACAATGAGTTCATTGTAGACGATCGTGTGCTCCTTGCCTTTAAACAGTTAAAAGAGCTCATCACTCAGGCCCCTGTCCTACAGCCACCGATTTGGACTCAGCCTTTCGAGATTATGACCGATGCGTCGGATTATGCCATTGGAGCTGTTCTGGGACAGAGAAAAGACAATGTACCGTTTGCAATTCACTACGCTAGCCGAACGCTCGATGAAGCTCAGCGAAACTATACTGTTACTGAAAAGGAGCTGCTAGCGGTAGTCTTTGCTTTGGAGAAGTTCAGATCTTACCTTCTTGGGTCCAAAGTTATCATCTACACTGATCATTCGGCCATTAGGTATTTACAGCAGAAGAAGGATGCCAAACCACGTCTTATCAGGTGGATCCTTCTCCTCCAGGAGTTTGACATGGAGATCAGAGATAAACCTGGGGTAAAGAATGTAGTGGCCGATCATCTGTCAAGACTTCCTGAACCGGAGTCTCCTGAGCCGAACTTACAGCCTATCACCGAGACCTTTCCAGATGAATCGATTCTGTCTGTCGCTTCACTTCCTTGGTATGCAGACATTGTGAATTATCTAGTCGCCAAGAAAATCCCACAGGATTGGCCTAAGTTGAAAATAGACAGATTTTTGTCTAAAATCCATTTCTACCAGTGGGAAGACCCGTATCTGTTTCGTGAGGGAGCAGATTGCATCTGGAGAAGGTGTATTCCTCAGGAGGAAGTTCCAAGTGTCCTCGCTTTATGTCATGATTAAGATTCTGGAGGACATCATTCAGGAAAACAGACGGCAGCAAAAGTTCTTCAAAGTGGCCTTTGGTGGCCTTCATTGTTCAAAGATGCAGATGAATACGTCAAAGGTTGCACTGACTGTCAGAAGATGGGTGGAACCATAGGAATGAGAGATACGATGCCTCTGAAGTACATTCAGATCTCAGATGTCTTTGACGCATGGGGCATCGACTTTATGGGTCCATTTCCTAACAGTCAGGGTTATGAGTATATTCTTCTTGCTGTCGATTATGTCAGTCGATGGGTGGAGGCTATCCCCGCCCGAGCCGCCGACAGTCGGACTGTCTGTCGATTCTTACGAGATCACATCATAGCACGGTTCGGGATTCCCAAGATCCTCATATCTGACGGGGGCAGCCATTTCATAAACAGAGAGGTGAAGAAGCTGACCCAAGAATTCTGCATCGAGCATCGTGTTGCTTCACCCTATCACCCGCAGTCCAATGGCTTAGCTGAATGTTCAAACAGGGAGATCAAGACAATTCTACAGAAACTTGTGCGTCCAGATCGCAAGAACTGGTCTCAGCTGCTTGATTCCGTTCTTTGGGCTTACCGAACAGCGTACAAGTCACCCTTGGGAATGTCTCCCTACCGCCTGGTGTATGGCAAGCCATGCCACTTGCCCGTGGAACTTATTCATAAATCTTTATGGGCTCTTAACATCTGTAATTTGGACTCCAAGCAAGCAGGACAGAACAGGAAACTGGATCTGAATAGATTACTGGAATTCAGAGATTATGCATATGACAACAGCCTGATGTACAAGGAGAAGGTCAAAACATGGCATGACAAGCACATCCGCCACAAGTCCTTTGATCCAGGTCAGAAGGTATGGTTGTTCGATGCGAAATTAAAGATCTTTCCAGGCAAATTGAAGAGCAAATGGACTGGGCCGTTTGTAGTTAGGCAGGTGCGTGACAACGGAAGTGTATTGATATCTAATCTGTCATCTGACGCACAGCCTTCTGTAGTCAATGGACAGCTTCTGAAGCCATACCTTGAACATGACACATTCATGGTCGTCGTTGACTCCATTCAAGTGATCTATGAGAATGAGCTGAACAGCTCGAGACAGGCAGAGGAAGGCGAAGTACATCAAAATATTTTTGAATGATTTTCCTTTTCGTTTTTCTTCTTTTCTTCTTTTCAAATTCTTTTATCTTGTTCTACCGAAGTGATGCCATCCCTTTCATCACTGCTACACTTAGGATGTACCTTATCCTATGTATAGGGGGGATGTGCATCCCGAGTTGTTCATATCCAATCTCATCTCTTTCTTCTTTTCTTTTTTTTTCCTTTTCTATCTTCTGTATCTATCAAAAAGGTGTCATCCCTTGTAGACAGTTTTCTATACTTAGGACGCACTTTGTCCTAAGTATAGGGGGGTTGGCACCCCGAGTTTCTCTATTTTTTCGATCCTCTCCATTGTCTCCTCTTCTTGTCTATACTTAGGGATATTTTACCCTAAGTATAGGGGGAGACAACCTGAGTACGATCTGTTCATTCCCACCCTTGACCCTCCCCGCGTTGTGTACAGTCTGCTATACTTAGGATTATTTGATCCTAAGTATAGGGGGAACGGTCAACTTCTCTTTCGTTTGATTCATTCGTTCCTTTATTATTTAGATTTTCCTATACTTAGTACGAGTTATGTCTTCTCTTTTCTCTCCGATCTATGAGAACATAGCTCAAGCTAAGTATAGGGGGGTCGTATATACTACGTATATACTTTAGCCATAACTCGTACTTTCGTATTTTCCTAATATGGCTAATAATTCATTAAAATTCATTAAAAATCCCTAATAAAAAGGTGTTTTTGTTCCTCAAAATTCTTTTTGTATATACTGATTAATAAATCAGGTGAAAATTTTTCTTGCAAAATGTTTGAAAAATAGTTTGAAAACCTTTGTGAACATCTATTGAAACTATTTTGAAAATATTTTGTTACATGTTTTCAACCTTTGTAAAAATGTGTGGTTTGTAAAATTCATTTTCTTTATGTGAAATAAAAGATTTGAAAAATGATTTGCAAATGGTTTGAAAAATGGTTGCAAAAATATTTGAAAAACCTATATATACTGTTTTGAAAGCCTTTGCAAAATGATTTTCAAATGTGTGTACATGTTTGTAAAAATGTTTGTAAAAACTATTTTGGACTATAGTTTTCAAAAATTGTGTGAAAAGCTTGTGTCAAATAAGTTTGAGGAATACTAACATCACACCAAAATCCACTACCTATATATATGTATAAAATTGATCACTTACCCTTGTAAATTCTTAAAATCCATTTCTTGTATATATAAGAAGCACTCCCGTGTATATATTTTTCACCTAGTTTTTAGCCAAAACTTTTTGTTTTCAAAAATTCCCAAAAACATTTGCAAAATTAAAATCCAAAAACATTTGAAATATCTTTTTGAAAAATACAAAAAATGCATCTGCATGCATCATCATTATCTTTTCAAAAACCCATAAAAAGTTCAAAATCTTTGAAAATTGCATCACAAAAATATTTTCTGCATAGCATTGCATGGCATGAGCATTTTTCTGATTGAGTTTGATAGTTGAACAAGTCTAAGTAAAATCCGGAGATTGGAGCTTGATTGGACCTTAAAATCTACCTAATAACAGGAACCTTATAGGAACTGGGTTTGAGGTACTTCAGGTCTAGTTGACTTAATTCTTTGAGGATCACGGGACTTGGTTCAATGGATTCTTGACTGCCTAAGTAGAGTATTTCGGAGCACACGCACGACTCTTGTTGATAATGACCTAACTTGGACACCTACACCTTTCACAGAGCTCTCCACGGATGAGGTGGTGAGGAGGCAGTTTCCTTTGGCTTGGGGTAGCATATGAGGGTAGTACTTCTAGGCGGAACCTCTCTTCTTCTTATAGTGAAGGAAGTGCACCTCAACTTGGTCTAGTGGTGATGAAGGCTAAAGACAAAAGCCGTGGGTTGCAATAAAGCTTCAAAAGAGGGATAGTCTACTGGCTCAAGAAGAAATTTCTTGTATATATGCTGCACCATGTAGATATGTTGTACAGATGCACTTGAAAAAAAAAGGAAAAAAAAAGAACTCCAAAAAAGTGGTGGGTCGGATTGAAAATTTAATAACCCCACCGGAGTGTATATAGTCCAATAAAGCAAAAGCTTATGGTATCCATGTTACATCTCATGAAGCTTGCAGCGGGAGACTTGGCTACACTGGCTGAGCTTCCAAAAGTCTATACTTCTTCCCCCTCTTCTTGAGTCGGTTGCACTTGAACTTAGAAGGGAATACCCCGCTTCTCGAGGAAAGAGTTGCTAGACTGAGGCATTAGAGTTACCAGGTTGGGGGAGGTTGTTTCTTTGTCACTTCTGAAGTGGGGAGCTACATATCACTTACACTGTACGAGTCAGATTCATAGTCGTAAGAGTTTGCATATGAGTTGAAATATTCTTGACCTGGCTATTGAGGAGACTTGGACAGAGTTTTGGGATTCTCAAGGACTGTTGGATTTCAAATTTGGTTCTCATAAAGGTTCCGACCACACTAAAAATCCAAAGGTCCAACTTAAGCTCCAAACTTTGATTTTGCGAAGACAAGTTCGATAATTAAACTTAATCTAATTTTCTTCTTTTTCTTTTCTTTCTTTTTCTTTTTGCACTTATTGCATAAGTGTTTGCTAGGGACTAGCAAAGGTAAAGTATAGGGGGATGATGAAGCCACGTTTCATCATCTTTATTCTATCATTTTGGCCTTAAAAACCCTAGTAAATGCGTGTAAATAATGCTAATTTAGGCATTTTATCATCCATGCATTGTCTTTTATATCTTGTATAAAATGCGGTTTTTAATGCCAAAATTATAGAATAAAGAAAAGAAAAGAAAAAGAATAAAATATTGTAAATATTTTATGACCCGAAACCCCGAGACCTAGGCATCTTGATGAATAGGTCGACAAGGAATAAAGTAGGGGAGATAAGGTCAAAAATACAGTATAAATACCTATAATCATTAATTCATTCTTTATTCATTTTGGGACCTATTTTTGGTTCCACTTTTTGTGCATCAAATAAAGAAACTTTGTACATGAAAGTTGTAGATAATTTCATAAAGAAAAATACAAAATTGAATTCACAGAAAAATAATGTACAGATAAAAAGTTATGGTCTGAATAAAAATCCAGAATCCCAACTTCCCAGACCCGTATCTCACAAATAAAAACTCCAAATGCAGCGTACTCACCTTTAATTGTATATAGAAGAAAATAAGCTAATTAATGGTGGTGGTTTCGCATTTGGCGGAGCTACGGTTTGAAAGTTGAGTTTTGGACCCCCATTGTACCTTGTACATATTAAAATATTCAATTTATTATTTATTTATTATTTTTATAATTTTATATTTTTATAATGTTGTAAATAATACTTATAATAATTATGTATATTAAAATCAGAATAAAAACATCATTAAAACTCAAATAAAAATACTTGTACATAGGTATTATACATACACCTATACCTATATAAAATACACTTCTATTTTATTTAATATACAAAATATATCAATAAAATAAAATAAAAATATATTTATGTACATAAAAGTATTTTATAATTTTATAAAATAAGAAACAAAAATAATAAAATTAAAAATATCTAAATAAAAATAAAATACTTAAATATATAGATATAGATACCTATAGGGGTATAAAAGCAACTTGCAAAAACATAACTCATAAAAATAAATAAAAATTATAATAAAATAATTTATAAAATTTTAAACATTTTTTATTTTATAACCAAAATTTAATTAATTCATTTTCTATTTTAAAATGAATTAATAAAATATTTTTTCCAAGGTTTTTCTGGTTGGTCCACGTGGACCAACCAGCTTCAGCCCTTGGTTGACCTGGGTCAGCTCTCTGACCAAGGTCTGTACATGTCAGACTGTATTTTTCCTTGAACTTCACGGCTTTTTGTAGACCGCACCTTTCACCGATTGGCCTCGGTTTCTTCACGACTTTTGAAGATCCACCATCCAGCTACCACGCCCATGCATCATTTTGGCATTTTGACCAAAGCCTCGCCCGTGATCTTGCCTCGAAGGTCGCCCCTCGTCCAACTTTCAAAAACGCCCCATCTCCTTCCATTCCCTCGGGATCCTTCTTCCGCCAAATCCACCCAAAAATCCCTAGCCCATTGTGCTCCTGGTGACAGCAGGAGTCGATTTGAGCCGGGGTTTGCGTCATCTGGCGTCGAATCGAAGTCGATCCAACCCTCGCCGGAGTTCCGACGTGCTTCATCGCCCGACGTCTCTGGTGAGTTTCCCTCCCCTTTCTCTTCGTTTTCTTGTAGCTGTAGCGTAGATTAGTGTAGACCTATAGCAGTTTTTAGCTTCGATCTCCCAATCGCTGTGAATCCTCGATCAAAGTCCACGGCGGAGCATAGCTCCGCCTCCATTTTCCGGCAACCTACCTCCTTCACAGCCGCTCCGACCACCTTCATCTTCTCCCTCGTCGCTCTGTCGCTCCGCTCCACCCCCCATTCACCTCGATCTCGCCCAGATCGAGTGATCAGAACTCCCCTCTCCGCCGCTCGCCGGAGTTCATCATCCGAGCCATCTTTCACCTCCTTCGCGCCATCAGAAAGCACCTGCGGCTTCGCCTGGATTTTGCGCAACTAACCACGCAGGACCGAGCCAAGGAGAAGGCTCCATCGACCTTCGAAGACTTCAGGAGCAGCTCCCCAGGCCACCTCCGCCGTCCGGCCGCTTCAAGCCATCTCAGGCTCGCCTGAGACCTCCTACAGACGCGGACGTGCCCCAGGATAGTTTTGCCTTTGATCCTGGGGTCGGAGAGGCCGTGTGTCGGCCGTATTCGCCAGCCGAAGTTCACCGGGGAAGTGTTCTTCGTGAACCTTCCCCTTCCATTGGATAAGAGGCCCGCTCCAGACGCGTCATCAGCCGTCCGATCTCCTGCGCCTCTCCGCCGTCCGATGAAGCCTTGAAGATCTAATCCCAGCCGTCCGCGACGAAGGGGTATGCGCCGTCGGATGGGCGCCACGTGGACAAGTGACTCGCCATCGACCGCTGGATCAAGCCCCGTGGGTATTTTGCACTTTTAACCCACGCCTTTTTGTATTTACTTTCTCGTCTAGTACTTTCATTTGTAGTTTAAAAAGTATTGTGATATTTGCACGCAGACCCTCGCACTATAACTATTTGCATTTCAGTCCACGCCACGTCACCTCACGTGACGTTGGCGTGTGACTTTTGGGTATTTTGCATTTAAGGCCCATGACTTTTATGTATTTGCAATTTTGTCCCTGTGCGTAAGATATATAATATGTTTTTGGAAATATTGCATGTATACCCAGCCGGTTTTCTTTAATTGCATTTATGCCCCTGTGAATGGTGTGTAACGTGAGCTGCGCGTGATTTTTTTTTGTGGAAATTGCATCTGAGCCCCTGGATATTTTTATAATTACAAGTATACCCCTGCCAGGCCTTGCATTGTTGTGTGCTTGCGGTATTTATTTTGTGCATCTATAAAACCATAAAAAATCTACAAAAATTGCATTAAGTTCCTGTTGCATTATAGATTTATGTCATATTTTTATTTTCTATAATTATTGCATTTTTATATTTATTAAAAATCAAAAACTCGCTTTTTGTGCACTGTCTAGCTTAGAAAATGCCAAAACAATATCAAAACCCTCTCAAAAATTCCAAAAAAATTACCTAGTGTCTATTTTGCCCTATTTTAGTGTCACTCCAAAAATCACTAAAAATCTCAAAAGAAAAACACTAAAAATTCAGAAACACTCTAAAACTTCAAAAAAATCCAAAAAATCAAGGAAAACTCTAAAAAATACAAACTCAGTTTCTGTTTGTTCTGTATTTTGTTCTCCTTACTAGAAAATTATTGTGAAAAATTTTGATTGCTGTTGCTATTTTTAACTCTTATTTTACTCACAGCCAGCAACTTTGTCACTGTTTTCTCTTATTTCAGTATTTGAAAATATCAAAAACACCTTGAAAAACCCCCAAAAATCACAAAAACAGTAGAAAACCACAAAAATACCAAAAAGATTTTATTTCTGAATTTTTGATCATTTTTGCACATTTTTATAAATACTTTATCTTGCCTTTCATTACTTTGCTTATATTTTCCAATATTAAAAAAAAAGAAAAAAATATATAAAATATAAAATTATAAAAATCAGAAAATTAAAATCAAAATACAAAATTGAAAATAAAAAAAATATATAAAAAAATACAAACTCAAAACCCACAAAAATTTGTTTGCTTGCTTGCTTAGTGTAGACACTTCACATACACATTCACTTGAGCACATTTTTGTGAATTACCCTGCTTGCTCCCTGTGTTCGAACTCTCTGCATACTTGTCACTATACACCATTTGTGCAGAGTTAAAAATAAATTTTAACTCCACATTAGTTCTAATTTGTTGATCTTTAGTGTGGGTTGATTGTTGATTAAATTCAGATTTTGATTGGTCGACCCTTCGACTGTGTTCCCGCCTTGTGTGGAACACAAGACCGATCGATTTCTGAGATTATCAGGAGGACATGGTTTTGGCGATAGAAACGAAGAGGGAAAAGTCATTCTGGATTTTGTAACTGCATATTATCTTTTCATAGCAAACACTCTTTTCAATAAGAGGGAGGAGCATTTGATTACTTATAAGAGTGGCTCAACTAGAACACATATCGATTACTTTGCATTGAGGAGAACGGATCGGTTATGTTGCAAAGATTGCAAAGTAATCCCTGGAGAGAGTTTGACAACCCAACATCGCTTGTTAGTCTTTGATTTACAAATAAAAAGGCTGGTAAAGAAAAGGAAGGTTCTTAAGATCACTAGAACTAGGTGGTGGAATCTTCCGTTGAAGCAATCAAGCTTCAGGGAGAAGGTTTTAGAAGACTTATCTTGGGATTGTAGCGGTAGTGCAAACGAGATGTGGGAGGCAGTAGCATCTTGTATCCGAAAGGTAGTCAAAGAAATGCTAGGCGAGTCAGAAGGAGGGGCTCCGGGTTAAAAGGAGGCTTGGTGGTGGAGTGAAGGGGTGCAAAAGAAGCTAAAAATTAAAAGAGCTTGCTTTAAAGCTATGTCTAAGGATAGAACAGAGGAAACTGTCACAGACTATAAAATAGCGAAGAAGGAAGCAAAGAAAGCTGTAAGCGAAGCTAAGTCAAAAGCTTATGAGGTTTTGTATAAAAATCTCAACTCTAAGGAGGGCCAGAAGGATATATTCAGGTTAGCCCAAGTGACTCATAACATGTAATAAACATGACTTACAGGACACTTCAGCACTTCACGAGGTCCAGTGCCCGAGGGATTGTTCCCTTGGGGTCCTCGTCGGTTTTTCACGATTTTTCTCGCGGTTTTTGCCTATTTTATTACCTGCTTGTTTCACGCGGATTTAGTCCCTAGATTTAGGAGTTTTTTTATTGATTGTGACGTAAATAGCTAAGGCCCAACACTTAATATCTTGCCTGTGCCAATAGATCGTAATTGGACTTAGCTAAAAATAAACTGAAAAAGCTATTGACTTGGACTAGAGACCACGTGCTGGGATGGGTTGTATTCAACACTTGCAGGATCCATTTTGGTGGACACTGATCGGCTCCCAAGACTGGACTCCAGTATCTCTTCCTAGTCGTAGCTACTTGTGTTTCTCGATTAATAGAAGTTGCTCATCTAGGGACGATTTCCTCGTACATCGTATATGCAGTTTTATTCATGTCTTTAAATTTATGCGTAGATCACCCTGCATGTAGAGTGCTGGAGCAAGGTACACATTTCTATCTTTGCATCTGCATCATTGTGTTTGATCGTGCATCGATTTTTCCGACTTCCTCCCTAATTTTATTGGACTCTAAATAACCAAGGAAATCGGAAAATTCGTTAGGCTTTCTCTTTTATTCGGAAAAAATACCTAAAAAGAGATAACCACATAAAATAGGGAATGGTAATGCAAACTTGACCATAAAACTCATCCCACCAAAAATTTTGTCTTGGGGAGAGTAACCCCCTCCTTGCTTGATTTATCTGCAGCAAGAGAGTGACCTGCAGACTAGGCTAGAGCCACGCCCAAAATCTTGATTGACTACTGGTCTTAGCGAGTCGTTCTCCAGTGAGGATCTCTCCGGTAATCGGTAAAGCGGATCGCGACGTCCTTAGCAGAGGGAGTTGATCAGGTAGCCGGTAAATGGTCTGCAACTCCTACTGGCTGGGAAAGATCTCATTCAGATTGGGACAGTCAGCTAGGAGAGTTGGGTTCCCAACAGCTCGCTTAATGCTCTGATAGATTGACTGATCACCTTAATAAAATTTGACAATATAAAAGACCGAACCTTCACGGTCATCAGCTCAAGAGTGGTGTAGGTGAATTGGGGGTTTGATTGACCATCTTGTTTGCATTCCAGATCTCATCCGCTCTTTTTCTCAAGATCACGATGATGGGAAGGAGATACCTTAGGCCACGTCTGGTGGCACCGCTATCGAGCACTCCTCCCTTTTCATCTAGGTCGGCATCGGGGAGTTTATAACTGCTCTCCGAGCCTGAGTTCACGTCCACCCTGTTCCCCCTTGATCACCCTTCTTCTATCAGTCCTGTGGTGTCAAAAGATAGTGCAACAGAGATTTCTGGACATTTGACGGCACCTGAGATGGGTACCTTTGCCTTTGTAGAGACCCAAGACAAGGCCATCAGTGAGGGATGCCCAAATGAGAAGGGACAACCTTCATATGTATTCGATTAGACTGCCATCAACAATTCATTGCTAGCTTCCCTGGAGACGATGCAGAGACAGATCAGAGATCAGGGAGCCTTCATGGGCGACATTATGAGAGAGCTGGCGCAGATGCGAGCATACCATGAAGACAGATATGAGGGCAGTGGAGAGATACCCGATGACAGAGCCGAAGGAGGTGGTGGAGCAGGAGAAGACCCACAGCCGGAGAGGCCACCACCGATGACCATGAGACAGTTGCACAACCCAGCTGCAACCCTCACTCACCGATGGATTCAGCTTCCTCCCATTGTTGGGAATTTTGAGCTTCGCCCCCAGACGATCCAGTTGTTGCCTAAGTTTCATGGGCTAGCCACCGAGGAGCCTCATCTCCATCTGTAGGAGTTTGAGATGATTTGCAGCACTGTCCACGACAGGCTGGTGGAGGAGGACACAATAAAGATGATTGCCTTCCCATTCTCATTAGTTGATCGAGCAGCCTATTGGCTGAAGTATCTTGGGAGGTTTGTTACAACTTAGGAGCAGCTCCGGACTGCGTACTTGAATAAGTATTACCCTCTCGGCCGGACCAAATCAGCGCGAGCTATAATCAGTAACTTCACAATGATCCCAAATGAACAATTCCATGAGGCTTGGGATCGCTTCAGAGAGCTCATTGACCGTGTCCACATCATGACATATCAAAGCCCAACCTTGTTCAGAGCTTCTTTTGTGGGCTGACACCAGAGCTGTAGGGGCTTGTAAATGCCTCTTGTGGTGGATCATATTTTTCCAAGGGTGAAGACGATATTTGGGCCATCTATGAAGGGATGGCAGAGAACTCTACAGTCATGGCCCAAGCCCGAGTCTACACACAGCAGAAGGCCCCCCAAGGGGCAGGATCATTTCAGAGGATCGCCCGCATCGATGCCGGTCCCCACACTCCATCAGCAGCCGCAGCTCAAGCTGAATCCGCTGCAGCCGACTTGGAGATCATTAGCGAAAAGTTGGACCGCATCGAGATCCTCGAGAAGAAGCGGAGTCAGGGGCTGGTCCAGATGGACCAGTTGACGAAGACAATGAGTGACCTGAAGACACAAATCTTGTGTATTGAGGAAGCACAGACGTCCACACAACCCCCCAGATCACATGCTGATTCCAACAATAGCATCTCCACCCAGCCCTCTGCCCCACACCGCTAGGTTCACCACATCCAGGCAGAGTCGGTTCAGTAGCTATAGTATTACCCGTCACCACCACCATCTCAGGACACTCAGATAGTTGTTTATCAGTCGGATCGGCCACTGACAGTTCTACCTCTACCATCCTTCGAGCAGAAGCCATTGATGAAAGTCAATGGGATATGGTACGACCGGTACCCTCAACAAGACAGGATTCATCGTGATCATCCCGGATTCCGTTGGACCACCGGAGGCACCTCCTCCCAACAACAGCCTTCCGCTCATGGCGGTCAGAGCAGCAGCAGCAGCAACCCTATCACTCCCAACAGAATTACCAGCAGGGTCCTCGTCCCTCTTATCAAGGACAGCAGTGGAGGCAGCGTCAACAGCCTTACCAGCAGTACTCCCAGCCTCCCCCTTACTATTCACAGCACGGGAACACTTTGAGAACCCAGCACTTGACGACCTCACCCGTTTGCTTTTTGAACAGCAAGCATCCTTCCGACGGGAAATGGATGAGTTCCGTAGGAGATGAGGGACATTATCAAGGGCAAAGCCACCATACCAGCGTAGATCGAGTCTAATCCGAACAGTTTAAAGAGGAAATCTGAGCAGGTACAGTCCATAGAGGATACCACTCCTAGTGAATTTCTGAATGACATGTCTTATTCTATGTTTGATGCTAATTTCCTGACTACTAGGAGCGGTAGAATTCCAGCCAGCGACGCCTCGTCTTAGCGATGAACACATGAGGAACCAGGAGCGCCAGACGAGGAGAGAAGCAGTGCTGATGCCTCTAATGATGTTGATGACGGTGGTGCTGATGCCACCAATGAGAGAGAGCTAGACGACTGTACTGAGGCCATCGTGACTCCAGATACATGCGGTGGTATTGAGGCCACCATTTTGCTTGATGATCCAGATGCAGAAGGTGGTACTGATGCCACCACTTTTGATGCTGAGCTAGAGCGTGGTGCTGAGGCCGCGAAGTTAGATGCTGTCGGTGGTACTGAGGCCACCACTTCTACTAATGATGTATTCCCCTCTGTTGTGTTACCATCTTTTGTATCTTCGGACTGTGCTAACAAGAAAAAGAACAAAAATATGAATAAAGGAAAGGTTTCTGTATCCACTTCGAGTGCATATGTGTTGCATTATGATCATTGTATGGATTCCATTCCTTCACAAGTACAGGAACCTCTTCGTAGCCCTCTATCTGAGGTGGGTCCAACCATCCCCTTCCCTCAAGCACTCCGCTTAGTGAAGGGGAATAAAAAAGAAAATCCCAAAAAGACACAACAGTCAGAGTTCAACCAACACATGATTGACAGATTTCAGATTCAGCTGACTCTATAGAAGGAACTTGAGCACATCCCCCTCTTGGAGAAGAACCTGAGAGAGAAGACCACCGTACGCAGGAAGAGGAGGAACCACAGAGGAGATATCCATGTGCTCACCCATGCCACATGCTTTGCCATTCAGAACCGATTTCCATCCAAGAGACCTAATGCAGGAGCTCCTTATGTCAGATGTGAGTTTCAGGAGCAGCGGTTCGATCGTACTCTATTAGACAGCAACTCTTCTATCAACCTCCTTCCGGCAGCCTTACTCGACCAGTTCGAGTTTGGCCCTCTTCATCAGAGCAGGACAATCCTTCAGTTTGCTGATAGATCTATTAAGAGTTCGAAGGGGTTGTTGAGATACGTGGTCGTTACCATTCATGGCATGAAATTCCCCGTGGACTTTGTTGTACTGGACAGGGAGATCCCTGAGTCGATAACTGATACCCCCATCATACTCGGACGCCCATTCTTGGCCACTGTCAAGGCGGTGACCGACCATAATAGTGGGAAGGTGTACTTTCGTATAGAGGGTGAAAGTATACAAATAGAGATGATTGACGAGACCAGAGCGAGAGATTCAGCCTGCTCAGAGCAGCTTAGTGACACAGAGCAGATGACAGAGGCTGAGCGAGACGTCCACCAGGAGTGCGACTTTGTGATGACCGATGATGAAGCTATTTGGACAGATCCTGTAGCACAAGCCCATGCCTTGCCTGTAGATTCATCATACTTACAGCTTATGGCTATTGAGAGCTTGGAGAGCACACCCTTAGCAGAGGACACATTAGAGGCTGACAGTTTCGGGATTAGTGGTGAAGCAGAGTTCCATTCATGTTCTTATGATTCAGATCCCTCGGACTCAGACATTGATTGGGATGATTTTAATGATTATTTATCTTATCTGATTCCTTCTGAGCCGACAGCTAGGGCGGAGAGCGAGCCAGCACAGTTCACAGATATTCCAGCAAGGTTGCCTTCATAAGATTTTCATGCACAGTGAGAGTTCTCACATGCAGATTTGGTAGCCTTCACACAAACATATCAGAAGCCAGATTTACTAGCTCCCAGTTGTCCAGAACTGAAGACTTTACCGCAGTCGTTGAAGTAAAGATTCCTTACGGGTGAGCCAGATATGCACCCACTCATTATCTCAGCAGATTTGACTAGAGAGAAAGAATCTCATTTGATGGAGGTTCTTAAATGAAACCGCAAGGTGATTGGATGGAGTATAGCTGATCTACAAGGGATTAGTCCAGCTCTGTGCTTCCACCATATCTACCTCGAGGAGGATGCTAAGCCCTCACATGAGTTCCAGTGACGACTGAAACCGAATCTTCGAGATGTGGTCATGAAAGAAATATCAAAATGGTCGAGCGCCAATTTTCTCTACCCCATCTCCGGCTCCAAGTGGGTTAGTCCATTACATGTGGTAACCAAGAAGACGGGTATCACTCAGTTGTGAGCGAGTCTGGAGAGGAGACAACTACTCGAGTACCCACTTTTTGGAGGGTCTTTGTGGACTACAGACGATTGAATAAAGCCACCAAGAAGGATCATTTCCCACCATCATCATTGATCAGATTATCGAGCAACTAGCTGGGAAGAGTCATTACTGTTTTCTTGACGGGTACTCCGATTATAATCAAGTGGCCATTGCGCCTGAAGATCAGGACGAAACGACATTCACCTGTCCATTTGGGACATATGATTTCAGACGGATGCTCTTTGTTCTATGTAACGCCCTGGCGACATTCCAAAGGAGCATGTTGTCCATCTTCTCGGACATGGTGGGTGACTGTTTAGAGGTCTTCATGGATGACTTCTCGGTCTATGGCGATGGGCTTGATGCTTGTCTTGACTGCCTAGACTGTGTGCTTCAGTGCTGCATAGAGGTCAACCTTGTCTTATCTTGGGAGAAGAGCCACTTCATGGTGACTCGGGGGACGGTCCTTGGCCATATCATCTCCAATAGGGCCATGGAGGTTGATCCAACTAAGGTGGATATCATTAGAAAACTCAATCCACCGTCCAATCTGCGACAGCTGCGGTCTTTTCTAGGTAATGTCGGTTTCTACCGACGGTTCATTCAGAACTTCAGTCATATTACCTGACCGCTTACTGACTTGCTGATGAAAGATACCGAGTTCATTGTCGATGATAAGTGTCTTGCGTCTTTTGAAACTCTCAAGAATATGGTTGTGACGGCTCCTGTCCTTCAGCCACCCGATTGGTCTCTCCCATTCGTGATCATGACATATGCTTCTGATTTTGCCGTAAGGGCTGTGCTTGGACAGAGGAGGGATGGATTGTCGTATGCCATTCATTATGCTAGCCGGACTTTGGATGTCGCTCAGCGGAATTACATTGTGACTGAGAAGGAAATGCTATCCATAGTCTTTGCTTTGGATAAGTACATATCATATATTCTGGGATCTAGAGTGACTATCTATACAGATCACACCGCCATCCGATACCTCATGGCAAAGAAAGATGCCAAAGCACGACTCATCAGATGGATCCTTCTGCTCCAGGAGTTTGATATTGAGATTAAGGATAAGCCTGGAGTTTAGAATGTGGTGGCGGATCACCTCTCCCGCTTAGAGAAGCTTGAGGAATCTGAGTCCATTGCACCTATAACTGAGACGTTTCCAGATGTGGCGATCCTTGCCATCGCCTCGCTTCCATGGTACGTCGACATTGTGAACTATCTTGTTGCCAAGACGGTTCCACAGGTTTGGCCCAAGCAGTGACTTGAGACCTTGCGAAGGCCAAGTCATACCATTGGGAGGATCCCGTCCTTTATCATGAGGGATGGGATAGTATCTGGAGGAGGTGCATTCCTCATGAAGAGCAGCCTAGCATCCTCACCTACTGCCACAAGCTTGAGGCAGGATGACATCATTCTAGGAGACGGATGACATAGAAGGTGCTCCAATCTGACCTTTGGTGGCCTACTCTCTTCAAGGATTCTGATGAATTCGTGAGGGGATGTACTGACTGTCAGAAAATGGGTACTTGCAGACAGAGAGACATGATTCCCATGCATCCCATTCACTTTTGTGAGGTTTTTGATGCATGGGGGATTGATTTCATGGACCCATTTCCTAAGAGTCAGGGGCTTGAGTACATTCTGCTTGCTGTGGATTATGTGAGTTGTTGGGTTGAGGCCATCCCCGCCCGAGCCGCAGATGCTAAGATCGTGTGTTGATTTTTGAGGAAAAATATTATTTCATGGTTCGGGGTACCTAGAGTTCTCATTTCGGACAGGGGGTCTCACTTTATTAACGACAAGGTAAGGGCCCTTGCAGATGAGTTCAGCATTGACCATCGTGTTGTCACGCCATATCACCCTTAGACTAATGGTCTTGATGAAGTTTCGAATAGGGAAATCAAGACTATTTTACAGAAGGTTGTCCGCCCAGACCGAAAGGATTTGTCACAGCTTTTGGAACGGTATTGTGGGCCTATCGGACGTCCTTCACGATACCATTAGGGACATCTCCCTTTCGTCTCGTCTATGGCAAGCCATGCCATTTGCCAGTGAAGATCACGCACAAGTCACTATGGGCAGTTACAGAGTTATTATTGGATCCCGAGAGTATGGAGAATGGAGGAGAGCAGAGTTGGAAGCCCTGTAGGAACTGAGAGATACAACCTTTTCGAGTAGCCTACAATACAAGGAGAAAGTGAAGACATGGCACGATTCTCATATCAGCCATAAACAATTTAAGCTCGATCAACGTGTATGGTTATTTGATTCTAGATGGAAATTATTTCCAGAGAAATTATAGAGTAAGTGGAAAGGACCATATGTGGTCAGAAAGGTACATGACAATGGTAGTACTGATATATCTGAGTTGTCATCTTCCTCTACCTTTCGAGTCAACGATCAACGCCTAAAACTATATCCAGATCATGATCCGCCGACCATTGACGTTGCCCCTATTCATTTGGTATGAGATGTGCTCTTTGACTCATATCATTTGTATTTCATACATGGTATCACTTCTATCTTCCACTGTATAGATCCATTTGTCCATATCATATCATTCTTTCATTCGTTATGTCTGCCACCCCATTATCATCTTATGATTTTGCTATACTTAGGCCGCACCTTGTCCTAAGTATAGGGGGGTGCATACACTGAGATGTGATCTGTGTATTCTTTTTTTTCTTCTCTTCTTCTTTTCTTCTTTTCCTTCTCTATTTTCTTTATCTATCAAAAAGATGTCGCCCCTTTTTGTCAGTCTTCTATACTTAGGATGTACTTTGGCCTAAGTATAGGAGGGGCGTGCACGCCGAGTTGATTCTATTCTTTGATCATCTCCATTGTCTCCTCTTCTTGTCTATACTTAGGGATATCTTACCTAAGTATAGGGGGATACAATATGAGCGATCTATTCATTCCAACCCTTGACCCACCCTGCCTTGTGTACAGTCTGTTATACTTGGGATTATTTCATCCTAAGTGTAGGGGGGACAGTCAACTTCTCATTCGTTCATTCCTTCATCTCTTTTTCATTTATTATTTAGACTTTTCTATACTCAGTGCGAGTTATGTCCTCTCTTTTCTCTCTGATCTATGAAGACATAGCTCAAGCTAAGTATAGGAGGGTCGTATGTACTGTGAGAGTCGTATATACTGTGTATATACTTTAGCCATAACTTGTACTTTCGTATTTTTACTAATGATAATGGCTAATTATACTTATCAAATTCATTAAAAATCTTAATAAAAAGATGTTACCATTCCTCAAATTCTTTTGTATTTACTGATTCATAAATCGGGTAAAATATTTTTTGCAAAATGTTTGAAAAATTGTTTGAAAACCTTTGTAAAAAATTCTTTTGAAAACTATTTGGAAAACATTTTGTTACATGTTTTCAACCTTTGTAAAAACATTTTGATTGTAAAATTATTTTCTTGGTGTGAAATAAAATATTTGAAAAATGATTTGCAAATAGTTTGAAAAATGGTTGCAAAAATATTTGAAAAATCTATATATACTGTTTGGAAAACCTTTGCAAAATGATTTTCAAATATGTGTACATGTTTGTAAAAACTATTTGTAAAAATAAGTTTGGACTATAGTTTTCAGAATTGTTTGAAAAACCGTTGTCAAATAAGTTTGAGGAATAAATACATCTGACCTAAAATTCTTTACACCTATCTATAAAATTGACCACTTACCCTTTGTAAATTCTTAAAATCTACTTCTTGTAAATACAAGATGCATCCCCATGTAAATAGTTGTACCTAGTTTTTAGACAGAACCTTTTGTTTTTAAAAATCCCAAAAACATTTGCAAAAACTAAAATCCGAAAACGTTTGAAAAATCTTTTTGAAAACCCAAAAAAATTCATATGCATCATCTTTTCAAAAATCCATAAAAAGTTCAAAATTGCATCACAAAAATATGTTCCGCATTTTGCATGGCATTTGCATGGCAGTCGCATTTTTCGGATTGAGTTTAATGATTGAACAAGTCAAAGTAAAATCCGAAGATTGGAGCTTAGTTGGACCTTAAATCTACCTAATTAACAGGAACCTTATAGGAACTGGAATTGAGGTACTTTAGGTCTAGTTGACTTAATTCTTTGAGGATCACGAGACTCGGTTCAATGGATTCTTGATTGCTTAAGTAGAGTATTTCGGAGCACACGTACGACTCTTGTTGATAATGACCTAACTTGGACACCTGCACCTTTCACTTGACTCAACTCAGTTGGAGTGGTGAGGGTGTTGGATTTGCCGGTATGAGACACACATAAGTGGAAACATTTGTCCTCCTCTAGGGAGGGAAGTGCACCCCAACCCATTCAATGATGATTAGTTTTGAGGACAGGAGATTGTGGGTTGCAATAAAGCTTCAAAAGAGGGATAGTCTACTAGCTCAAGAGGTAAAACTTCATATGTAAATGCTGTTGTATATAGTATCCAAAAAAACTAGAAGGAAGAGGAGGAACCACAGAGTAGTAGACTATCCATCTTTTAAAGCTTTATCGCAACCCACAATCTTCTATCCTCAAAACTCATGATCATCGGATGGGTTGGGGTGCACTTCCCTCCCTAGAGGAGGACAAATGTTTTCACTTATGTGTGTCTCATACTGGCAAATCCAACCCCCTCATCACTCCAACTGAGTTGAGCCAAGTGAAAGGTGCATGTGTCCAAGTTAGGTCATTATCAACAAAAGTCGTGCGTGTGCTCCGAAATACTCTACTTAAGCAGTCAAGAATCCATTGAACCGAGTCTCGTGATCCTCAAAGAATTAAGTCAACTAGACCTGAAGTACCTCAATTCCAGTTCCTATAAGGTTCATGTTAATTAGGTGGATTTAAGGTCCAACCAAGCTCCAATCTTCGGATTTTACTTAGACTTATTCAATCATTAAACTCAATCCGAAAATGCGAATGCCATGCAAATGCTATGCAAAATGCGGATAATATTTTTGTGATGCAATTTTGAACTTTTTATGGATTTTTGAAAACATGATGCATATGCATTTTTTTGGGTTTTCAAAAAGATTTTTCAAATGTTTTTGGATTTTAGTTTTTGCAAATGTTTTTGGGATTTTTGAAAACAAAAAGTGTTGGCTAAAAACTAGGTACAACTATTTACACGAGGATGCGTCTTGTATTCACAAGAAGTGGATTTTAAGAATTTAAAATGGGTAAGTGGTCAATTTTATAGATAGGTGTAAAGAATTTTAGGTGAGATGTATGTATTCCTCAAACTTATTTGACAAAGGTTTTTCAAAAAATTTGAAAACTATAGTCCAAACTAATTTTTACAAACAGTTTTTACAAACATGTACACATATTTGAAAATCATTTTGCAAATGTTTTCCAAGCAATATATATAGATTTTTCAAATATTTTTGCAACCGTTTTTCAAACTATTTGCAAATCATTTTTCAAACATTTTATTTCACACCAAGAAAATAATTTTACAATCAAAATGTTTTTACAAAGGTTGAAAACATGTAACAAAATGTTTTCCACATAGTTTTCAAAAGATTTTTCACAAAGGTTTTCAAACTATTTTTCAAATATTTTGCAAAAATATTTTCACCTGATTTATTAATCAATAAATAGAAAATAATTTGAGGAATGGTAACATCTTTTTATTAAGATTTTATTGAATTTGATAAGTATAATGAGCCTTATTCATTAGTAAAAATACGAAAGTACAAGTTATGGCTAAAGTATATACACAGTATATACGACCCCCTATACTTAGCTTGAGCTATGTCCTCATAGATCAGAGAGAAAAGAGAAGACAAAACTCATACTGAGTATAGAAAAGTCTAAATAATAAATGAATAAGAGATGAAGGAATGAACGAATGAGAAGTTATCCGTCTCCCCTATACTTAGGATGAAATAATCCTAAGTATAACAATTTGTACACAAGGCAGGGAGGGTCAAGGGTGGGAATGGACAGATCATACTCAGATTGTCTCCCCCTATAGTTAGGGTAAGATATCCCTAAGTATAGACAAGAAGAGGAGACAATGGAGAGGATCAAAAAATAGAATCAACTCGGGGTGCATGCCCCCCCTATACTTAGGACAAAGTACTATAGAAGACTGACAAAAAGGGGCGACACCTTTTTGATAGATAAAGAAAATAGAGAAGGAAAAGAAGAAAAGAAGAAAAGAAGAAAAAAAGAATACACATGTCACATCTCAGTGTGTGCACCCCCTATACTTAGGACAAGGTGCATCCTAAGTATAGCAAAATCATAAGATGACAATGGGGTGGCATACATAACAGATGAATGAATGATATGATATGGACAAATGGATCTATACAGTGGAAGATAGAAGTGATACCATGTATGAAATGCAGGTGATATGAGTCAAAGAGCACATCTCATACCAAATGAATAGGGGCAACGTCGACGGTCGGCAGATCATGATCTAGATATAGTTTCAGGCGTTGACCGTTGACTCATATATATCAATGCTACCATTGTCATGTAACTTTCTGACCACATATGGTCCTTTCCACTGACTCTGTAATTTCCCTGGAAATAATTTCAGCCTAGAATCAAATAACCATAAACGCTGATTGGGCTCAAATTGTTTATGACTGATATGAGAATCGTGCCATGTCTTCACTTTCTCCTTGTATTGTAGGCTACTCAAAAAGGTTGTATCTCTCAGTTCCTCCAAAGCTGCCAACTCTGCTCTCCTCTGTTCTCCTATACTCTCGGGATCCAATAATAACTCTGTAACTACCTATAGTGACTTGTGCTTGATCTCCACTGGAAAATGGCACGGCTTGCCATAGACGAGACGAAAGGGAAATGTCCCTAATTGTGTCTTGAAGGACGTCCCATAGGCCCACAAGATCGAGTCCAAAAGTTGTGACCAATCCTTTCGGTCTCGACGGACAACCTTCTATAAAATAGTCTTGATCTCTCTATTCGAAACTTCAGCAAGACCATTAGTCCGAGGGTGATATGGTGTGGCAACACGATGGTCAATGTTGAACTCATCTACAAGGGCTCTTACCTTGTCGTTAATAAATTGAGACCCCCCTGTCTGAAATCGAAACTCTAGGTACCCCAAATCATGAAATAATATTTTTCCTCAAAAATCAGCGTACGGTCTTAGCATCTGCGGCTCAAGCGGGGATGGCCTCAACCCAACGACTCACATAATCCACAGCAAACAGAATGTACTCAAACCCTGATTCTTAGGAAATGGCCCCATGAAATCTATCCCCCATGCATCAAAAACCTCACAAAAGTGAATGGTCTTCATGGGCATCATGTTTCTCTGTCCACAAGTACCCATTTTCTGACAGTCAGTACATCTCCTCACAGATTCATCAGAATCCTTGAAGAGAGTAGGCCACTAAAGGCCGGATTGGAGCACCTTCTGTGATGTCCGTCTCCCAGAATGATGTCCTCCTGCCTCAAGCTCGTGGCAGTAGGTGAGGACGCTATGCTGCTCTTCTTGAGGAATGCACCACCTCCAGATACTATCCCCTCCCTCATGATAAAGGATGAGATCCTCCCAATTGTATGACTTGGGCTTCACAAGGAAGGTCTCAAGTCACTGCCTTGGCCAACCCTGTGGAAGCGTCTTGGCAACAAGATAGTTCACAATGTCGACGTACCATGGAAGCGAGGCGACAACAAGGATCGCCTCATCTGGAAACGTCTCAGTGATAGGTGCAATGGGCTCAGATTCCTCAAGGTTCTCTAAGCGGGAGAGGTGATCTGCTACCACATTCTTAACTCGAGGCTTATCCTTAATCTCAATATCAAACTCCTGGAGTAAAAGGATCCATCTGGTAAGTCATGCTTTGGCATCCTTCTTTGCCATGAGGTACCAGATGGCGGTGTAATCTGTATAGGTAGTCACTCTAGATCCCAGAATATATGATCTGTACTTATCCAAAGCAAAGACTACGGCTAGCATCTCCTTCTCAGTTACAGTGTAATTCCGTTGAGCGACATCCAAAGTACGGCTAGCGTAGTGAATGGCATACGGCAATTCATCCCTCTTCTGTCCAAGTACAACCCCTACAGCAAAATCAGAAGCATCCGTCATGATCTCGAATGGGAGAGATCAATCGGGTGGCTGAAGGACAGGAGCCATGACAACCATATTCTTGAGAGTTTCGAAAGACGCAAGATACTTATCATCGACAATGAACTCGATGTCTTTCGTCATCAAGTCAGTAAGCGATCGGGCAATACGACTGAAGTCCTGAATGAACCGTCGGTAGAAACCGACATGTCCCAAAAAAGACCGCAGTTGTCACAGATTGGACGGTGGATTGAGTTTTCTAATGATATCCACCTTAGTCGGATCAACCTCCATGCCCCTGTTGGAGATGATATGGCCAAGGATCGTCTCCTGAGTCACCATGAAGTGGCTCTTCTCCCAAGATAAGACAAGGTTGATCTCTGTGCAACATTGAAGCACACGGTCTAGGTAGTCAAGACAAGCATCGAACCCATCTCCGTAGACCGATAAGTCATCCATGAAGACCTCTAAACAATCACCCACCTTGTCCGAGAAGATGGACAACATGCACCTTTGGAATGTCGCTGGGGCATTACACAGACCAAAGGGAATCCGTCTGAAAGCATATGTCCCAAATGGACAGGTGAAAATCGTTTTGTCCTGGTTTTCGGGCACAATGGACACTTGATTATAACCAGAGTACCCGTTAAGAAAACAGTAATGACTCTTCCCAACTAGCCACTCGATAATCTGATCAATGAATGGTAGTGGGAAATGATCCTTCTTGGTGGCCTAATTCAATCGTCGGTAGTCCGCACAGACCCTCCAAGAAGTGGGTACTCGGGTAGCTATCTCCTTTACAAACTCACTCACAATTGTAGTGATACACGTCTTCTTGGGTACCACATGTAATGGACTAACCCACTTGGAGTCGGAGATGGGGTAGATAAAATCGATGCTCCACCATTTTGATATTTCTTTCATGACCACATCTCGACGATTCAGGTTCAGCCGTCGCTGGAACTCATGCGAGGGCTTAGCTTCCTCCTCAAGGTAGATATGGTGGGAGCATAGATCCAGACTAATTCCTCGGAGATCATCTATACTCCATCCAATCGCCTTGCGGTTTCTTTCAAGAACCTCCATCAAATGAGATTCTTGCTCTCCAGTCAGATCTGTTGTGATAATGACTGGGTGCATATCTGGCTCACCTGCAAGGAATTTGTACTTCAGCGAATGCGGTAAAGGCTTCATTTATGGACAATTGGGAGCTGGCAAATATGGCTAGTGATATGTCTGTGTTAAGGCTACCAAATCTGCATGTGAGAACTCTCACTGTGCATGAAAATCTAACGCAGGGAACTGTGCTGGCTCGCTCTCCGCCCTAGTTATCGGCTCAGAAGGAATCAGACAAGATAAATAATCATCAAAATCATTCCAATCAATGTATGAGTCCGAGGGATCTGAATCGGAAGAACACAAATGGAACTCTGCTTCACCATTCATCCCGCAACTGTCAGCCTCTAATGTGTCCTCTGCCAGGGGTGTGCTCTCCAAGCTCTTAACTGCCATAAGCTATAAGTATGTTGAATCTGTAAGCAAGGCGAGGGCTTGTGCTACAAGATCTGTCCAAAAGGCTTCATCATCGGTCATCACAAAGTCGTACTCCTGGTAGACGTCTTGCTCAGCCTCTGTCATCTGCTCTGTGTCACTAAGCTGCTCTGAGCAGGCTGAATCTCTCGCTCTGGTCTCATCAGTCGTCTCTATTTGTATACTTTCACCCTCTACGCAAAAATACACCTTCCCACTATCATGGTCAGTCACCGCCTTGGCAGTGGCCAAGAATGGGCGTTCGAGTATGATGGGGGTATCAGTTATCGACTCAGGGATCTCCATGTCCAGTACAACAAAGTCCACGGGGGATTTCAGGTCCTAAATGGTAACGACCACGTCTCTCAACAACCCCTTCGGCCCCTTAATTGATCGATCAGTAAACTAAAGGACTGTACTGCTCTGATGAAAAGGGCCAAACTCGAACTCGTCGAGTAAGGCTATCAGAAGGAGGTTGATAGAAGATTCGTAGTTTAATAGCGTACGATCGAACCACTGCTCCTGAATCTTGCATCTGACATAGGGAGCTCCTGCATCAGGTCTCTTGGCTTGCAATCGGTTCGTAATGGCAAAGCATGTGTCACGGGTGAGCACATGGATATCTCCTCTGTGGTTCCTCCTCTTCCTGTGTACGGTAGTCTTGTCTCTCAGGTTCTTCTGGATGAGGGGGATGTGCTTAAGTGCCTCCTGTAGAGTCAGCTGAATCTGAAATCTGTCAATCATGTGCTGGCTGAACTCTGACTATTGTGTCTTTTTGAGATTTTCTTTTTTATCCCCCTTCGCAAGGTGGAGTGCTTGAGGGAAGGGTATGGCTGGGCCCTCCTCAGATGAAGGGCTAGGAAGAGGTTCCTGTGCCTATGAAGGGATGGAATCCATACAATGATCATCGTGCAACACATATGGACTCGAAGTAGATACAGAAACCTTTCCTTTATTCATATTTTTGTTCCTTTTTTTTGTTACCACAGTCCTGAGATACAAAAGGTGGTAACACAACAGAGGGGAATACATCATTAGTAGAAGTGGTGGTCTCAGTACCACCCACGACATCTGACTTCGCGGCCTCAGCACCGCGCTCTAGCTCAGCGTCAAAAATGGTGGCATCTGCACCACCGTCTGCATCTAGATCATCAAGCAAAATGTTGGCCTCAGTACCACTGCATGTATCTAGAGTCTCGATGGCGTCAGTAAGGTCATCTAGATCTCTCTCATTGGTGGCATCAACACCACCGTCATCAACATCATTAGCGGCATCAGCACCGCTTCTCTCCTCGTCTGACGCTCCTGGTTCCTCATGTGTTCGTCGCTAAGACGAGGCGCCACCGACTGGCATCCTACCGCTCCTAGTAGTCACGAAATCAGCATCAAATATAGAATAAGACATGTCATTCAGAAAGTCACTAGGAGTGGTATCCTCTGTAGACTGCACCTGTTCAGATTTCCTCTTTAAACTGTTCGGATTAGGCTCGATCTGTGCATGTATGGTGGCTTTGCCCTTGATAATGTCCCTTATCTCCTGCCGGAACTCATCCATTTCCCGCTGGAAGGATGTTTGCTGTTCAAAAAGTAAGCGGGCGAGGTCATCAAGTGTTGGGTTCTCGAAGGCGGGTGCCTGAGACCTGGAAGTGTTCCCGTGCTGGGAATGAGGCTGCTGCTGCTGTGAATAGTGAGGGGGAGGCTGGGAGTACTGTTGGTAAGGCTGCTGACGCTGCCTCCACTGATGTCCCTGATAAGAGGGACGAGGACCCTGCTGGTAATGCTGCTGGGAGTGATAGGGCTGCTGTTGCTGCTGGCTGCTCTGATCGCCTTGAGCAGGAGGCTGCTATTAGGAGGATGTGCCTCTAGTGGTCGAACGGATTTCGGGATGATTACAACGAATCCTGACCTGCTGAGGCTACCAGTCGTACCATATCCCATTGACTTCCATCAATGGCTCCTGCTCGAAGGATGGTGAAGGTAGAATTGCTAGTGGCTGATCCGGCTGATAAACCACCATCTGAGTGTCCTGAGATGGTGGTGGTGATGGGTAATACTGTAGCTGCTGAACCGGCTCTGCCTGGATGTGGTGAACCTGGAGGTGTGGGGCAGAGGGCTGGGTGGAGCAGCTAATGGTGGAATCAACACGTGATCTGGGGGGCTGCGTGGACGTCTGTGCTTCCTGAATACACAAGATCTGTGTCTTCAGGTCACTCACGGTCTTCGTCAATTGGTCCATCTGGACTGAGGATCTCGATGCGGTCCAACTTTTTGCTAACGATCCCCTTGTCAGCTGCGACGGATTCAGTTTGAGCTGCAGCTGCTGATGGAGTGTGGGGACCGACATCGATGCGGGAGATCCTCTGATATGATCCTGCCCCTTGGGGGGCCTTCTGCTGTGTGTAGACTCGGTCTTGGGCATGACTGTAGAGTTCTCTGCCATCCCTTCATAGATGGCCCAAACATCGTCTTCACCCTTGGAAAAATATGACCCACCACAAGAGGCATTTACAAGCCCCTGCTGCTCCAGTGTCATACCACAAAAGAAGCTCTGAACAAGGTTGGGCTTTGATATGTCATGATGTGGACATCAGTCAATGAGCTCTATGAAGCGATCCCAAGCCTCATGGAATTGTTCATTCGGGATCATTGTGAAGTTACTGATCATAGCTCGCGCTGCATTGGTCTGGTTGAGAGGGTAATACTTATTCAAGTATGCGGTCTGGAGCTGCTCCCAAGTTGAGACAAACCTCCCAAGATGCTTCAGCCAATAGACTGCTCGGTCAACTAATGAGAATGGAAGGCAATCATCTTTATTGTGTCCTTGTTCACCAGTCTGTCGTGGACAGTGCCACAAATCATCTCAAACTCCTGCAGATGGAGATGAGGCTCCTCGGTGGCTAGCCCATGAAACTTGAGCAACAATTGGATCGTCTGGGGGCGAAGCTCAAAATTCCCAACAATGGGAGGAAGCTGAATCCATCGGTGAGTGAGAGTTGCAGCTGGGTTGTGTAACTGTCTCATGGTCATCAGTGGTGGCCTCTCCGGTTGTGGGTCTTCTCCTGCTCCACCTCCTCCTTCGGCTATGTTATCGGGTATCTCTCCACTGCCCTCAGATCTGTCTTTATGGTCTACTCGCATCTGCGCCAGCTCTCTCATAATGTTGCCTATGAAGGCTCCCTGATCTCTGATCTGTCTTTGCATCGTCTCCAGGGAATCTAGCAATGAATTGTTGATGGCAGTCTGATCGAATACATATGAAGGTTGTCCCTGCTCATTTGGGCGTCTCTCACTACTGGCCATGTCTTGGTATCTGCAAAGGCAAAGGTACCCATCTCAGGTGCCGTCAAATGTCCACAAATCTCTGTTGCACTATCTTCTGACACCATAGGATTGATATAAGAAGGGTGATCGAGGGGGAATAGGGTGGACGTGAACTCATGCTCGGAGAGTGGGTCTAAACTCCCCGAAACCGACCTAGATGAAAAGAGAGGAGTGCTCGATAGTGTTGCCACCAGACGTGGCCTAAGGGATCTCCTTCCCATCATCGTGATCTTGAGAAAAAGGGCAGATGAGATCTGGAATGCAAACAAGATGGTCAATCAAACCCCAATTCACCTACACAACTCTTGAGCTGATGACCGTGAAGGTTCGGTCTTTTATCTTGTCAAATTTTATTAAGGTGATCAGTCAATCTATCAGAGCGATTAAGCGAGTTGTTGGGAACCCAACTCTCCTAGCTGACAGTCCCAATCCCAAATAAGATCTTTCCCAGCCAGTAGGAGTTGCGGACCGTTTATGGGCAACCCGATCAACTCCCTTTGCTAAGGACGTCGCGGTCCGCTTTACCAGTTACCGGGGAGATCCTCACTGGAGAACAACTCACCAAGACCAGTAGTCAGCCAAGATTTTGGGCATGGCTCTAGCCTAGTGTGCCGGTCACTCTCTCGCTACAGATAAATCAAACAAGGAGGGGTTACTCTCCCCAAGACAAAATTTTTGGTGGGATAAGTTTTATGGTCAAGTTTGCATTAGCAGTCCCAATTTTATGTGGTTATCTCTTTTTAGGTATTTTTCCGAATAAAAGACAATGCCTAACGATTTTTCCGATTTCCTTGGTTATTTAGAGTCCAATAAAACGGGGGAGGAAGTTGGAAAAGCCGATGCGCGATCAACATAATGATGCATGCAAAGATAGAAATACATACATTGCTCCAGCACTCTGCATGCAGGGTGTGCTGCGCATAAATTTAAAGACATGAATAAAACTACCTATATGATGCACGAGGAAACCGTCCCTAGATGAGCAACTTCTATTAATCGTAAAGCACAAGTATCTACAACTAGGAAGAGAGACCAGAGTCTGGTCTTGGGAGCCGATCGGTGTCCACCACAATGGATCCTGCAAGCGTTGTATACGACCCCTCCCTGCACGTGGTCTCTAGTCCAAGTCGATAGCTTTTTCAATTGAATTTTAGCTAAGTCCAATTACGATCTATAGGTATGTGCAAGATATTAAGTGTTGGGCCTTAGCTATTTACGTCACAATCAATAAAAACTCCTAATCTTGGGGCTAAATCCGCGTGAAACAAGCAGGTAATAAAATCAGCAAAAACTACGAGAAAAACTGCGATAAACCGACGAGGACCCCAAGGGAACAATCCCTCGGGCACTGGACCTCGTGAAGTGCTGAAGTGTCATGTAAGTCCTGTTTATTACAAGTTATGAGTCACTCTCTCACTTAAATTACGCAAATGTATGCAAGAAAGTAAATGGAGCTAATCTACGAAAATCTCTCTAAATCTTCTTCATGCAGGGATAGCAGGCCGAAGCCGGCTTCACGTGGGTGCGCATGCGCCTAGGTAAACGCACCTCCCTCGATCTGCGGTACCTCGCACAAATTTTTTGGTATTTTTAAAGTAAAAAATACCAGTAAATAGTGAAATAAGTTGCTGGCCAAAATTAAAATGAGGATGAAAAATATCACACAGAGTACAAATTCCTCAAATAAATTTTAAAGAACAGTAATAAATCAGAGCATATTCAGAGATAAAAAATATATTTTTAGGATTTTTCTGGAGTTTTTAAGATTTTTATGAAGATTTTAGGGGTTTTGTAATTTTTAGGAGTTTTCTTTTGACATTTTTAGTGATTTTTGGACTGAAGTTAGAACACATGACAACAAAAAAATATATTTTTTTTGAATTTTTCAAAAATGTTTTATAATTTTCATGTATTTTCTAATGTAAACAGTAAGGAAAATGCATGTTTTTTTATTTTTTATAAATAATAAAATGCAAGGAAAATGCAAGAAAAAATATGACGTGAAAGAGCAACAAAACAAGAGCCTAAGTTAATTTTTTGGTAATTTTTAGGATTTTATAGATGCATGAAATAAATAGAGACAACAAAGAGAAACTACACTACTGGTAAGGACATATATGTAAATATCCAGAAATCCGAGGACCTACGTGCAATTTTTCTAGAAGTATATAACTTGATAAATAATTCCCTAGACTAAATACAAATACCCAAACTCGGGAACGGGTCCTTGCAAAATTGCCAAAGTCACGCGCACTATGCACGCGACCTGGCAGAGGTATAAATACAATATTACAAACAACCAGGGCTAACATGCAAATACACCAAAAAAATGCAACAGTATGAAATAGTTCCTGGACTGAAATGAAATGTGAATGAGTGCCGGGGTCCCTTTGCAAAATGTCCTCACCTCACGTGAACTTGTCACGTGAGGTGACGCGGATAGGGACCTAAATGCAAATATGGAAAGGCTAGGAGTCTGAATGCAAATATTATAGAAATATTTATACTACGATAAAAAGTTTATGGACTACAAATAAATAGAGAAAATGTCGGGTGTGTAGTGCAAAATACCCACGACTAATAGATCCAACGGCGGAGACGTCATCACTTGTCTACGTGGCGGCTCTAGGATGGCGGATACCGCTTCGCGCGTGGACGGCTAAGATCAGATCGGTTGGCGAAGATCCATGGCTGAGGCACGAGAAGATCCAACTGTTGCTGCTGCGCCTGGAGCTGGACCACAATCAGACGGCGGAGAAGGGCTCAGGAAGAATAGGGAAGAAGCACCGGTGAGGCGAACTTCCCTGCCCTCGATCTTCCTCCTCCGGGGCTCTGGAAGCTCAAAAACGTGTGGGCTATGCTTTTAGAAGGAGGTCTACGTGCTGGAGGGATCAACTTCATCGGAGAGGCGTCGGTGCACCGCCAGGAGGGCGGCGGAGGAGATGAGCTCCAGGTATCTCCGGCGAAGCTCCAAAATGAGCTCCAGGCTCTCTGTAGTGTGCTCTGACATGCAAAAAGTGAAGAAGGGGCCAAGGGAAAACTACCTGGGCCCCATGAAGGTGCGGATGTACGGAGGTGGACGTGGATTCGAGGTGGCCGGAGGTGCGCTCCGACGAGGTGATCATAGAGGGTGAACGGATGATCGACAGTCGATTCTAACTACGCTACTCTATTCCTAAAGCTACAGGGACTAAGAAACTACAAAAAGAACTAAGGAAAAGGGGATACCTTGATGGCAGGAGCTAGAGGAAGAAGACCTCGATGGTGAGCTTCGCTGGAGGTGGTGGAGACCGCTCTGGTCCACGTCGTGGCTCACAAAAGGTGCTGGGAGGAAGCCTGCCACACTCTCTCGCATGGGCACACAAAAGGAGGGGCTGAAATCAGTCCAAGAGGTTTCAAACATGGCTCGAAAGTCGGAGGGTCGAATAAGTAGGGTTGATAGTGTCGTTTTGGTGCTCCAAAGAACGAGAGAAATCGATACAATCAATCCTCGGCCCAAGGAAAGATGAGGGTGTGCAAGAGCAATGACCGAGGTACAAAAGTCGTGAAGGAGTCGACATGAAAGAGGGATCGGTCTGACCTCGAAAAATCTACAAACACGGACCAAAAACGAGGTCAGACAAGGCTACAGGGCGAAGGACAGCCAGTTGATCGGGGTCAACGCTGTCTGCCTCTTAATTGGTCCGCGTGGAGCAATCAGGAAAATGCCCCAGAAAAATATTCAAAAATTCATTTAAAAATAGTAAATGAATTTATCATTTTTGGATTATAAAATAAAAATTTTTTGTTATTTTCTGAAGTATTTTATTATGATTTTTATTTATTTTTATGAGGAACAAAAATACAAGTTACCTTTTATAGCTTATATAGTACACAAATCTATATATTTTATTAATTTATTTTTTACTTTATGTAATTAATTTTATTATATTTATTTAATATTTTATAAATTTATAAAATATTTTATACTCTTAAATATATTTATATTTTATTTATCTGAAGTGCTTACACTTAATAAAATAGAAGTAGTAATTATATAGGTATATTTACATGTGTTATACCTATGTACTATATACACGTATTTAATTTTTGTGTTTTATTTGTGTTTTTATTCCTATTTTAATGATCAGATGTATTACAAATGTTATTTACAAACTTATAAAAATATAAAAGTGTAAAAATAATGAATAATAAATAAATTAAATATTTTAATCTGTAAAAGTATACAATAGGGGTCCAAAACTTAACTTTCAAACCGTAGCTCCGCAAAATACGAAACCACCTTCATTAAATAGTTTGTTGAAAATTATATACAATTAAAGGTGATTTTGATATATTTAAAGCTTTTATTTGAGAGATACTGGTCTTGGAAGTTGGGATTTTGGAAACTTATTCAGATCATAACGTTTTATCTGTACATTATTTTTGTATGAAATAAATGTTGTATTTTTTTATATTTATTATCTACATCTTTCATGTAAAAGTTTATTTATTTGAAGTATAAAAAGTGGAACCAAAAATAGGCCCCAAAATGAATAAAGAATGAATTAAATAAAAGGGTATTTTAGCCCCTATCTCCCCCTACTTTATTCCTTGTTGACCTATTTATCTAGATGCCCAGGTCTTGGGGTTTCGGGTCATAAAATATTTACAATATTTTATTCTTTTTCTTTTCTTTTCTTTATTCTATTATTTTTACCTTAAAACTGCATTTTATACACTATTTATATACACATGCATGAATGCTAAAATGCAGAAATTAAGGAAATTTACATGCATTTGCTAGGGTTTTTGAGGCCAAACTGATAGAATAAAGACGATGTAATGTGGATTCAATAGAATGTATCAATGGTCATTACGACCTCAACCTCTCAGATCGGATTCAATCAAGAAGAAGAAAGACCACCAATCAAAATATCAAACAAATCAGGTCAAAAACAGTGGTCTTGCTATTTTATTTTACGTGGTATAGCTACCAAGGTCGAACACAAGGAGTATGGTTGGAAAAACCTACAAAGTAGTCAAGATTCAAAAATAAAGATTTTTGGTGGATTTTTTAGTTTTTAAATTTTTTTGGATTTTTACAATATTAGGAAAAACAGTAAAAATGCTAACAAAACCCCAATCAAGCAATTATTAAATGCCTCAAAAACACAGAGAATTCAATTAAAAATAATTTTTGGATTT
Organism: Ottelia alismoides; assembly: GCA_037367405.1. Taxonomy (NCBI): domain Eukaryota; kingdom Viridiplantae; phylum Streptophyta; class Magnoliopsida; order Alismatales; family Hydrocharitaceae; genus Ottelia; species Ottelia alismoides. Next base: position 942,451 of record JAZKJV010001466.1, on the reverse strand, counting down.
TAGAGATATTCAGATGTTTTTGGTATTTTCTTTAGATTTTTTTGATATTTTTTGGATTTTAGAGATATTCAGATTTTTTGGTATTTCCTTTAGATTTTTTTTTATTTTTAGTTGATTTTATAAAAATTAAACAAGGTGAAAAATGAAAACTACTGTGCATCCAGAATCAAAAGGATATTTAAAAATATCTAAATAACCTATAAAGTTCCAACAACAATTTTATGACAAACTAGAAATAAAATACTAACTACAAGAACTGAAATTGCATATTTGGATTTTTTTTAAGAAACTTTAATGATTTTTCTAAGTTTTTAGTGTTTTTCAATTTTTAGGGTTTTTATAAGTCCAAAAGCAATGAAACTTGGATAGAAGTAAAAGTACACAAAAAAATTCACAATAAAATTTTTGGATTTTTTAGAGGGTTTTAATATTTTTAGTTGATTTTTAAAACTGAACAGAAGCAAAATTTGGAGTTTTTGAATTTTTAAAAATACCAAATGAAAACAAAAATGGCCCAAAAATTCACAGAAATATTTACACAGTGGCAGAGGCCATGTATCCAAATTTCATGAAGTTTGGGCAAGATTTGATAATTATTTCAACCAATCAAACACGTATAGCACACAAGGACCTACTTGCAAATATGAGAAAGTATTCATCCAATTAATAACACACGGAAGAAGTATAGGGTTTCAGACAGTAACAACCACAAAATTTAGGAGAAAATGTGCAAATATACCAGATTGCACGTGACAGATCACGTGTAACACACAAAGAGGGACTATTCTGCAAATAAAAGAAATACGAGGTCCTGAATGCAATTTATCAAAATAAAAACAACGGCTAAACATAGTTACAGGACTAAACTGAAATTTAAATAGTGCAAAGGGCCTAAGTGTAAATTACCCTTTATTACAGATCCGACGGTCGAGGGGTCTTCACGTAAGATCGAACGGCTGAGCGCAGGCGACATCCCTTTGACGATGAGTGGCTCTGTTCTGATCCTCAGATGGATCCAACAAACGAGATCCTCGGATGGTGGACGACTGAGATTAGAACTGGCAATGAGGCTCAATCCAATGGTTAGGACGCTCCCTGGAAGAACACCGATGAACTGGCCTTCGGCGAGCTTTGATCGGCCGCTACGCGCGATTGGGAGGTCCTCCGATGCTGCTAGTATGGGAAAATGAAGCCGATGACGGTCCGCAGCGACTGGTCTGCTCCGATGGGGCCGAGGACACCTGGAGTGCCCCGACGACGTCAAGGACCTCGAGCGGCTGTGCTCTGATGCTTGGACCTCCAGATGAAGCCCTCTGGCGTTCAAACCTGCACAAGAAGACTGCTGGGTCGAGGGCAAATAGCCTCGTCCCGGTTACGGGCGAAATGGGTGAAAGGGCGAGGCGGAGCGGGGTCCTCCAGCGATGCGACGGCGGAGGAGGACCTAACTCTGTTCCTAGGCAAACCAGGGGGAATGACGGGGCGGATAAGGTGGAGAGAGATCTCGCAAAGATGATGGGATGGTCGGAATGGGAAATTGATGGTCCAGTCATGAAGGATAAGGCGGAGAAGCTCGGTTGACCGGATTCTAAAATTTGGAATCTAAAGCAAAAAAAAGGCAATCGAAACTACCTGATGGATGATATCGTCTGTGCTGGAGGTCAGCTACCTCCTGGGATCTTCGCCTCGATAGAACGATGCGTCCAGAGGCTCGGGCACACCTTGCGGGGAGCACGGCGAGAGGGCTCGCCAGAACTAGGACTAAAAGCCTCAAAACCTCGCTACAAACTCCCACCCGCTCGCTGTCACATAAGGAAGAGAATGGATCTCACTAGGGAAGAGGGCAATGGCCGAAGATGCGGGAAAAGAATGCGGCTTCCGGAGGCTATATACGATGCAGGGTCCGAGAAGATGGGAGCTTGGGCGCGCGGATCGAGGAATGGATACCTAAGGGAATGGGTGGGCGAGGGTCATGGATCCTTCCTGAATAATCAGTGCGTCTAATCGAGAGGAATGGTGAACGGATCAAGTTGGGAAAATTTGGAGAAAATAGGCAAAAACCAGATCCTCTAAGAAGGCTGGTCCGGGGGGGCAATTGGCCGAGGTCAACAGTCCTTGTGGACCAATCAGAAAAATTAGGGGTCAATATTATTTGTAAAATAATTTAAGAATCGAGAATGATTTTTTTAAAAAAATATGTTCAACATGAAAAATGTTCCTTATTTTCCAAATTATTTTTTAGTGATTTTTATTTATTTTTTGAAAAATAAATTCCGATATATACATTATATTATATTAATTTTATTTTCATTGTAATTTTTATTTTGTTTATTTTTGTACAAATACCCCAATTTTATATTTTATTTATTTACAACATAAAATTTGGAGTATAATATAATTTTTATTGATTATTTAAAAGTATTAAATAAATAGGAATATATACATATATACATGGTTTGTACAAGGTGGAGAGAGACAAATTATTTTGTTTTTTATTTTAATTTTATTTTTCTCATTTTTTTTATTTTTTGAAATATATAAAAGGTAATAAAAACACAATTTTGTTTTATTTTTGTGAAAATAAAATATTTATATATACATAGGGGATATGTAGAAGGATGAGTGGCCCTATCTCTCTCTACTTATTTTATTTGGCGATCAGGCCCATGTTGAGTTCCAAAACAAGGGGAGGATTTCGAAAAAGTCGATGCGTGATCAAACACAATGATGCATGCAAAGATAGAGAAGTGTATCTATCGTCAACACTCTACATGCAGGGTGATCCGCGCATAAATTAAAAGACTGGAAATAAACTAACTATATGATGCACGAAGAAATCAGACTTAAACGAGTAGTTTTCTAGTGATCGTGAAGCACAATAGTTAGCTAATAGAATCAAGTCCGGAGTCCGATCTTGGGAGTCACTCGGTACACGCCATAACGGCTCCTGCTAGCGTTGTATGTGACTCCTCACGGCGTGTGGTCTCAAATTCAATTATACTAACTTTTTATTATTAATTATTTGCAAGAATCAATTACGAACTATAGACACATGCAAGAAATTAGGGATTGGACCTTATATAGTTACGTCATAATCATTAAAAAATCCTAAGTCTAGGGGCCAAAACTTCGGGAATCAAATAGAACGAAAATGCAATCAACTAATAAGAGTTTGCTGAAAAGTAAACTAATCTAAATGCTATGACTACTTTCTCCTCCTCTCCTGCCCCTCCTCGGATGCGTATACTCCAACAGAAAGTCGAAGCATCCTCAGGCGGTTCCTCATGCAAAAAGTGAAATAGAAAAAGTGTCAGAAAATAGTTATGTCAAATAGAGATAAAAATAGTCAAAAATCTGAAAAACGACTACTAAGTCGTGCTCCCTGGAAATGACGCCATTCTGATGAGCGACCAAGTGACTAGGGATAGGAAATCAGATAATCAAGGTTCGTTGCGACCCCAATCAGAATGCCAAGCTCAACAAGAAAAAGAGAGAAACCACTTAAACAGATAGAACAAGCAATCAAAGCATGCAAAAATGTAAGCGATTTTCATTATTTATTTTTACTTGGTATAACAAGCAGAGACGAATACAAGGAGCATGAGTAAACCTACGAAGTAGTCATAATTTAGAAATAAAAGCATATTTTTAGGATTTTAATTTTGTAATTTTTAACAGCTTTTAATTAAGAAACAATATAAGCAAATAAGAACATAAAACAATCAACAAGCTTTTTGAAATTTTATTTAAGACTAAAATGCTCAAAAATTAATGTCAAAATATTTTTGGGTTTTGGAATTTTAAATTGTTGTGGTAATTTTCTAGAAATTTTCTGATGTTTTAGTGATTTTATAAAAATCAAAGAAGGGCTGAAAATGTAAATAGTGCATAACCAGAACAATATTGCAAGTTAAAAATGCTTAAAATGCCCTAAAGTCCTGAGGAGAAATTTATGACAAACTATTATAAACAACTACAAACATGAACTGAAATGACATTTTTTGAATTTTTAGAATTTTATATGATTTTTATAAGTTGTTAGTTCTTACAGGAGCGTGCGTAACACGTGAGGGCACGTGGCGAGTGATGATCCGCCCGATAGACTAAGGTAAATAAATCACTAAGGTCGTTGCGACCTCAGTCACTCGGGGCTCAGCTCAACAAGAAAAAGAGAAATCAGACCACCAAACAGAGATATAAAATCAATAAAAGCAAAAATAGTGGCCTTGGCTATGAGATTAGCATGGTGTAGCACCCAGGGTCGGACTCAGGGAGCACGAGTTGGCCTTGCGGCCTACGAAGTAGTCAAAAATGGAATAAGGAAAAAACAAGTATTTTTGGTGGTTTTTAATTATTTTTATTTTTTTGGATTTTTAATAATGAAGGAAAATAATAAAAAGGTAAATGCAAGCACAATCAACAAATTATTTAATCACTCAAATTCACTCCAAAAATTCCAACAAAAAATGTTTTTATGTTTTTTAGGTTTTTTTACTATTTTTGGTGAATTTTTGAGATTTTTATAGAATTTTCTAAAAATCAAAGAAGACAGAAACACAAGCAAGTTGTCCAGTCAGGCTTGAAAGATCAATTTAAAAATCAAATTGATCTGTAAAAGCCTGAAGGTAATTTTTATGAGAAATATACACCATAAGGAAAATTCAGAAAAAGAGTTTATTATTTTTGGAGTTTTCTACATTTTTTATGACTTTATGAGTTTTTAAGGGTTTTTTAATTTTTAGGGTTTTTATAAATCCAAAAATACCCAAAAATTCATAGAAAATTAAACACACCAGAATTAACAAATCCTAAGTTTTTTAGAATTTTTGAGAGATTTTTTATATTTTTTATGATTTTCTAATCTAGATAGACACAAAATATTATTTAGACCGGGAAAAGAGAAAGAGATCCCCTCAGACTCACTCAGGCTGCCGAAAGAAAAGACTCCCTCTCCTGAGGGCTGTAGCGCTCGTCCCTGAATGGAAAGCAAGTCTACCTAAGTCCTCTAATTTTTTAAAAATACTAAAAAGCCTCAAAAATATACCCAAAAATTAGGGAAATTTTTACACAATAGCAGGAGCCACGTGTCCAAATTTCACATGATTTGGGTTAAATTTGCTATTTTATTGAAATCAAACAAAGGCTCACAATACATAAGGACCTATATGTAATAAAAAGTATGTTCAGGGGCTGAAAAGTAAAAAAGCCAGAAAGTTGGGGGTCCTTCATGCAAAAATTCCAAGAACTCACGCGCGTTGCACGTGTACTGGGCACGGAGGGACCTAAATGTAAGAAAACTTAATTCCAGGGGCTTATTCGCAACAGGTGCTAAAGGCCCAGGGAATAAGTTGCAAAATACCCAAAGAATTCAACACATGTTGATTAAAAGCATTCACAGGGGCATGGATGCAAATATCAGAAAATATATTTCATTTCATAACACGTAAAAATATCAGACCATACAACGCAATTTCTTCAAAAATCACGTGACGAAGCACGTGTCTCACACAGGCAGGGATGAAAAATGCAAATACAAGAAAGGCTCAGGTCCTAAGTGTAATTTAACCAAAATAAAAAGAACTATATCTAATATTTACAGGACTAAAGAAGAAATACAAAAACAGGAGGGGCCTAAGTATAAATTACCCCTTATTATCGGAAGGCTGAGGGGGTGCCACGTGGAAGATCGGACGAATGCTGGGCGAGGGCACCCCTTCGCTGGATCGGATGGTCCTGATCACCCCAAGCAGATCTGATGGTGCCTGGGTCCCTTTAAATGGATGGCTGGGATCGAATCTGGGACCTCGGGGATGATCAGACGACGGCGGAGGGTCCGGAAGAACACTTCGCCGGTGAGCTTCGTCGACTCTGTGCGTGTGGTGTAGACCTCCTTTGGAGCTGCTGGCAGGTGGAATCGCTTCGTCTCGGCGCTCCGCAGCGACTGGGATCCTTCGATGAGACCAGAGACCACCGAAGTGGTCCGACGACGTTGGAGGCTCGAAGCTCCTGGGCTCGAACTCGACGACCCTCAGATGGGTCGCATTTGGCCTGCAAAACAACCTAGGAAGCTTCCTGGGTCGAGGGCAGACTGCCTCGACCCGGTTAGAGGTGGAATGGGTGGCTGTGTGCGTCGGGGCGACACCCTCCGGCGAGGCGACGTCGGAGGAGGGTGAACTCCTAGTTCCTGGCGAACCGGGTTGGATGGAAGGGCGTAGCAGGTGGAGAGGAGTATGGCGAAGATGACGGTCGGGTCGAACGATGGAATGGATGATCGGAGCGGGAGTAATCGATGAGAGATGAAGATGGGTCGATTTGGGGGTAATCGGAAATTAAAGAAAGATAGGAAGAATTGGGTCTACCTGATGACGGGAGCCGACTGGGGAGGAGCTCAGGAAGCTCTGGGTCGTCGCCTCGAAGGGTTGTCGGAACACGAGGCTCGGGCGTAGCTCACGGCGGCGCACGACGACAAGGGGTCGCCGGATCAGTGGTGCAGACGTCCTCTCCTCTCTTAGACACTACGCTCACTCAGCTGTCACTCTGGGGAGCACAATGGAGGTCCTGGGACAAAGGGGCAGCACCAAAGATGGCGTGAAAAGCGCGGCGGAGCTTCAGCTATATACAGCTAGGGGTCCGATAAGAAGGGGTCGGAGATGGTTATCGAAGCTCGGATCCCTAGGCAACACCACCGGGCGTGGATTTGGAATGGATCTAGAATGATTAGGACCCGGGGTTTGGGTATTTGGGGCTCGGATCACTCGGGGAAAATACGGAGAAAAGCAGGTCGGGCGAGTGGATCCGGGTTAACTGGTCCAGGGGGGAGAGTTGACCGGGGGTCAACAATCACCCGTGGACCAATCAGAGGCAGCCATTGGATAATTATTTGAAAATTCAATTTAAAATAGTAAATGGACTTATTTCAAAAAAGTCAAAACATGAAAATGTTTATTTATTTTTAAACTATTTTTTAGCGATTTTTATATATTTTTTTGAAATATAAATTAGGTATTTACAAAATATTATTATTATATACATGTATATACATATGTATTTTTTATTTTTGATTTTTAATTGTTTATTTTTATAACTTTATTCCAATTTTACATTTTATTTATTTATAGAATAATATTTGGAATACTAGGGTATTTTTGTTTTATTTTTATTAATTATTTACAAGGGTGAAATAAATACTTTTATTTCCATATATACATGGTATATATACAAGGTGGGTTTGATTTTTATTTTGTTTCTTTTTATTTTATTTTTATTTTTTTGATTTTTATTTTATTTTTTACACCATGGACTGTGAAATGTGTACATATTTTTATTTGATTTTAATTATTTATTTACAAGGGAAAATAAATAGATGTGTGGTTCTATGTACATAGTATATATACAATGATGAAGGAATTTTATTTCTTTTTATCTTTCTTTTATTTTTCCCATTTTTATTTTAATTTTATATTTACAAATATATATAAATAAATACACTCCCATTTTTACTTTTATTAAGAGGAAAATAATTTTTGTTTATATACATAGGTATGTGTACACATATGAGCTTCCCTATCTCTCTCTACTTGGGATCTTTTGTGGTCAGGCCCATGCTGAGCCCTCCCTTGGGATTAGGTCGCTCAATATTTATACTAAATATCTCCCTCTTTTTCTTTTATTTCTTTATTCTTTTATTTATGCACAAAAACATGCTAAATATGCTTATTTACACAATGCATGCTATTTGACAATTATTGCTATTTACATGAATATACATGTGTTTTGCATAGGTTTTGTAGCTAAAATAAAAGAATAAAGAGTGATGAATGGGTATTCATTACCCCCTATACTTAACTTTGATAGTCCCTTAGCAAACACTTATTTGAAAAAAAAGGGCAAAAGAGAAAGAAAAAGGAAAAGAGGAGAAATCAAGGTTGATTATTAAATTTTCCTTCATTAAATTGAAATATGGAGCTCGGTCAGACCTTTGGATTATTAATTTTTCGGAACCTTATTTAGACTTAAGCTTAAAACTTAACAGCCTCTAAGTTCCACCAATCTATGGGCAAGACTCCTCAATAAACCAGATCATAACAAGTCTACATACACAAACTCTAATGACCATGAATCTTTCCTTGTACGGTGTAAGTGATATGTAGGTCCCCACCTCAGAAGTAACAAAGAAACAACCTCCCTCAACCTGGTAACTCTAATGCCTCGGTCTAGCAACTCTTTCCTCGAGAAGCGGGGTATTCCCTTCTAAGTTCAAGTGCAACCGGCTCAAGAAGAGGGGGAGGAAGAGAATGGACCATGGCCAGTGTAGCCATGTATCCTTGGGAGCTCTAACCAGTGTAGCTGAGTCTCCCGCTGCAAGCTTCATGAGATGGAACATGTATACCATAAGCTTTGCTTATTTGCACTATATACACTCTGGTGGGATTATCATTTTCTATCAGACCCACCACTTTTTTGGAGTTCTTATCTTTTTGCACCTTTTTTTTGTGCATTTGTACATCATATCTACATGGTGCAGCATATATACAAGGAGTTTTTCCTCTTGAGCCAATAGACTATCCCTCTTTTGAAGCTTTATTGCTACCCACGGCTTCTGTCTTTAGACTTCATAACCACCAGACCAAGTTGAGATGCACTTCCTTCACTATAAGAAGAAGAGAGGTTCCGCCTAGAAGTACTACCCTCATATGCTACCCCAAGCCAAAGGAAATTGCCTCCTCACTACTTCACCCGTGGAGAGCTATGTGTAAGGTGCTGGTGCAAGTAAAGCCATTGTCTCTGAGAGTCATGCGTGTGTTGTTAAGTGCTCTACTTAGGCTCATCAAGATGACATATGCTCATAGCCTAGTGGACTCAAAGAATTAAGTCCCAATGGACCTGAAAAGTCTCAATCCTAAGCCCTCTAAGGTTCCTCTTATTGTTAGGTGGATTAAGGTCTTAACCAAGCTCGATTTGTCAATTTAATTCCAGGCTAGTTTAAATGTCAACTATGATTTGGAAAAACTGTGCAAGTATTTACGAAGATGCTATTTACACAAATATGCAATTTACAAATGTTTACAAATGTGCAAAATTTTTGAAAAATGTTTGAAAACATGGATATATGCATGAATGCGAAGTTTTGCAAAATATTTACAAAGATTTACACAAGGTTTTTGCAAACTTTTTGTTTTCAAAACATTTTACAAAAATTTTGTACAATATACATAGTTTTGATATGAAAATATTTACAAGCTATTTACACAAAAAGATTTTACAGTCATTTGTACAAAAATAATTTGATAAATAAATAGGTATGTGCAAAATGAATTTTATATTTACAAGGGAAAATTTTTTAATTAATTTTTTTATGGATTTTTTTGGATTTTAGCCATTTTTATTTATTATCACACTCACACAAAGTACGAGTTATGGCTAAAGTACGAGTTATGGCTAAAGTATATATGAAATATACACACACCCCCCTATACTTAGCTCGAACGATGTCCTCAGAGTGATCAAGAGCGATGAAGAAGACGTAACTCGTGCTTAGTATAGGGAAGTGAAAAGGAATATCTATGTACAAAGATGAATCAAAGAATAGAATGAAGAGAACTCGGTGTTTCCCCCTATACTTAGGATCAAGTAATCCTAAGTATAGCAAGGTGTACATGAAGGTAAATCCGAGTGAAGGATGTACAGGGTCTACCCCCCTATACTTAGGGTGAAATATCCCTAAGTATAGGCAGCAAAACAGGAGTAGAAAGAATCAAAAGAATACCCGAGATCCCTACATCCCCCCTATACTTAGGGTAAAGTACACCCTAAGTATAGCAAAATCATAAGATGAGAGATGGGATGTGGGACTAAAGAATAGAGTGATATGGACAACTGGATCTATACAGGTCGGAAGAACGGTGATAATCAGGCGTGAGATGCAATGGATGTGAGTCAAGAGACCACATCTCACGCAAAGTGAATAGCGGTAACATCAACGACCCGCGGCACATGATCTAGATATGGCTTGAGCCGCTGGCCGTTCACTCGAAGGGTAGCACCAGAAGACAACTCAGATATATCAATACTCCCATTGTCATGCACCTTTCTAACCAGATAAGGTCCCTTCCATTTGCTCTGTAGCTTCCCTGGAAATAAACGAAGCCTAGCATCAAACAGCCATACTCTCTGTCCTGGCTCAAACTGCTTGTGGCTGATATGAGTATCATGCCACTCCTTCACTCTCTCCTTATAATGTAGGCTGTTTGAAAAGGCGGTATCACGAAGCTCCTCCAGGGCTGCTAACTCTGCCCTCCTCTGATCTCCTATACTCTCTGGATCCAAAAGTATATCAGTGACTGCCCAAAGTGACCTATGTCTCAGCTCAATAGGTAAATGGCGCGACTTGCCATAAACGAGGTGAAAGGGAGATGTACCCAAAGAAGTCTTGAAAGACGTCCGATATACCCACAAGACCAAGTCCAAAAGCTATGACCAATCCTTTCGGTCAAGGCGGACGACTTTCTGCAATATAGTCTTGATCTCCCTGTTTGATACTTCGGCAAGACCACTCGTCTGAGGATGGTATGGAGTGGCAACTCGATGGTCTATGCTGAACTCGCTAGCAAGGGCATTTAGCTTGTCGTTGACGAAATGAGACCCCCCGTCTGATATCAACACTCGAGGTACCCCGAACCGCGAAATGATATTCTTCCTTAAAAATCTACAAACAGTCGTAGCATCTGCGATTCGGGCAGGGATGGCCTCAACCCAACGACTCACATAATCAACGGCCAACAGAATGTACTCAAATCACTGACTCCTAGGGAATGGACCCATGAAATCGATGCCCCATGCGTCAAAAACCTCACAGAAGTGAATGGGCTGCATCGACATCACATCACGCTGTCCACAAGTGTCCATCCTCTGACAGTCAGTACACCCCTTTACGAACTCATCAGAGTCCTTGAATAGAGTAGGCACCATAGGCCGGATTGGAGCACTTTCTGTGCCATTATCCTCCCTAAGTGATGTCCTCATGCCTCAAGCCTGTGTCAGTAAGTAAGGACGCTGTGGTGCTCCTCCTGAGGAATGCACCGACGCCAGTACTATCCCCTCCCTCATGGTAAAGGACGGGATCCTCCGAATGGTAAAACTTGGCCTTCGCGAGGAAGGTCTCAAGTTTCTGTCTGGGCCAATCTTGTGGAACTTTCTTGGCGACAAGATAGTTTACAATATCGGCATACCATGGGAGCGAGGCGATAGCAAGGATCGCCTCATCTGGGAAGGTCTTACAAATAGGGTCAATCTGTTCAGAATCCTCAAGATACTCCAATCGGGAGAGATGATCCGCCACCACATTCTTGATTCCAGGCTTATCCTTAATCTCTATGTCAAACTCATGGAGTAGAAGGATCTATCTGGTCAATCTATCTTTGGCAACCTTCTTTGCCATGAGGTACCTGATGGCGGTATGATCAGTGTAAATGGTCACTCTATATCCAATGATGTAAGATCTGAACTTATCTAAGGCAAAACTACGGCTAGCATCTCCTTCTCAGTGACAGTGTAGTTCCGCTGCGCGGCATCCAATGTACAGCTAGCGTAGTGAATAGCAAATGGGACTCCATCCCTCCTCTGTCCCAGCACGGCCCCTACAGCAAAATCGAAGGCGTCCGTCATGATCTCGAATGGGAGAGACCAATCGGGTGGCTGGAGAACAGGAGCCTCTATGACACAGCTCTTGAGAGTCTCAAATGACGATAGACACTTATCATCTACAAGGAACTTGGTGTCTTTCGTTAGAAAAACAGTCAACGGTCGGACAATCCTGCTGAAATCATGAATGAAGCATCGGTAGAAACCGACGTGCCCCAGAAAATACCGTAACTGCCGCAAGTTGGACGGTGGATCGAGTTTTCTAATGACATCCACCTTGGCCGGATCAACCTCCATGCCCTGCTGGAGATGATGTGGCCAAGCACCGTCCCTTGAGTCACCATGAAGTGACTCTTCTCCCAAGACAACACTAGGTGAACCTCAATGCATCACTGAAGGACCCGATCTAGGCAGTCAAGACAGGAGTCAAATCTGTCGCCGTAGACCGAGGAATCATCTATGACGACCTCCAAGCACTCCCCCACCATGTCCGAAAAGATAGACAGCATGCATCTCTGAAATGTCGCAGGGGCGTTGCATAGCCCAAATGGCATGCGTCTGAAGGCATAAGTCCCAACGGGACATGTGAAGGTAGTCTGGACCTGGTCCTCGACGTGATGGCCACCTGATTGTAGCCGGAGTACCCATCTAGAAAGCAGTAGTGGCTCTTCCCTGCCAGTCTCTCAATGATCTGATCTATAAAGTGCAGGGGGAAATGATCCTTCTTGGTGGTCTGGTTGAGTCGTCTGTAATCTACGCAGACCTGCCAAGAAGTGGGTACCCGGATAGCGATCTCCTCTCCGGACTCTGTGACAACAATAGTGGTGCCTTCTTCTTGGGCACCACATGCAACAGACTGACCCACTTGGAGTAGGAGATGGGGTAGATAAAATCGGTGCTCCACCACTTCGAGATCTCCTTCATGACAACCTCTCTCAGATTTGGTTTCGTTGCTGGAACTCACGCGACGGCTTTGCCTCATCCTCGAGATAGATGTGGTGAGAGCACTGAGTCGGATTGATCCCCTGGAGATCTGCTACGCTCCATCCTATCGCCTTGCGGTTCTTTTCAAGAACCCCCATCAGATGGGATTCTTGCTCTCCAGTCAAATCAGCGGAGATAATGACTGGGTACATCTCATGCTCACCCGTAAGGAATCTATACTTCAGCGACCCAGGTAGCGGCTTCAGCTCTGGACAAGTAGGTGCTGGCGGATCTGGCCTTTAAAAGATCTGAGTGAATGCTGTCAAATCTGCATGGGAGAACGGAAACTCTCGCTCACAATCGGTCTCTAGAGAAGGCTGCTCTGCTGGACTGTCTCTGCTCTGCATAGCATCTACCTCCTCCCTAGCTACAGGCTCAGTGGAAGTCAGACATGGAATAAGATCATCTAACTCTGCCCAATCAACATCTAACTCCGAGGGATCTGTATCATCATCACAAAACAACTCTCTCTCGCGGTCGAGAACCGAATCTGCCGACTGAAAAGTATCCTGGACCAGGAATGCGCTCTCCAAGCTATCCTCTGCTGTCGTCTCTGCATCAGCAGTCTCTGAAGGTGAGAGGATGGCCTGTGCGTCTGGATCTACCCAAACTGCCTCGTCATCTGTGATCACAAAATCGCAGTCCTGGTGGATATCTGGCCCTGCATCTGTCATCTGCTCTGAATCTGTGCTCGGCTCTGAGCAAGCTGAATCTCTAGCTTTGATATCCTCCACCGTCTCTATTTGTACACTCTCGCCCTCGACGCAAAAGTATACCTTCCCGCTATCATGGTCGGTCACTGCCTTGGCTGTGGCCAAGAACGGGCGACCTAGAATGATGGGGGTATCGGTCACAGACTCAGGGATCTCCATGTCCAACACAACGAAGTCCACGGGGAATCGCAGGCCTTGAATCTTGACGACAACGTCCCTCAGCAACCCCTTCGGCCTCTTGACAGATCGATCAGCAAACTGAAGGACTGTCCTGCTCTGTCGTAGAGTGCCCAACTCGAAGCGGTCGAGAAGGGCTGCCGGAAGTAGGTTGATCGAAGAACCGCTGTCTAATAGAGTACGGTCGAACCTCTGCTCACGGATATGGCATCTGACATACGGGGCTCCTGAATATGGCCTCTTGGCCGGCAAACGGTTCTAAATCGCGAGACACGTGGCTCGGGTAAGCACATGGATCTCAGACTGGTGGTTCCTCCTCTTCCTCCTAACTGTGGTCCTGTCTCTGAGTGATCTCTGGAGTAGAGGGATGTGCTCCAAGGCCTCCTGGAGAGTCAGCTAGATGTGGAATCTGTCGATCATCTGCTGGTTGAACTCTACCTGATGGTTCTTTTTCTGATTTTCTTTTTTCTGCTCCTTACCCAGATGGAGTGCTCTAGGGAAGGGGACTACAGGGTCCTTCTCAGATGAAGGACTAGGAAAGGGTCTTGGCTGCTCAAGCACGACAGAATCCACACATACATCATCATGCACCACAGGTAGATCAGAAGAAAATAAACCCTTTCCTTTATTGCCAGATAAGTTAGAGATACATGAACAGATGGAAAGACTACAGGACTAGCAGAAGTAGAAACGGTGGCATCAGCACCACCCTCAGCAGGTTGACTTGCGGCATCAGTACCGCACTCTGGCTCGGCAACAATGGTGGCATTAGTACCACCTCCTATGTCTGGTGAAGTGACGGCCTCAGTACCGTCGTGCGGATCAACATCCATGGTGGCGTCAACACCACCGTCATCATCTCTCGTGGCATCAGTACCGCGCTCCTCCTCGCTTGGCGCTCCTGAAATAGCATGCCTGCTCAGACTTCCTCTTCAGGTTGTTCGGATTCAGCTCAATCTGGGCAGGGATGGCGACCTTCCCTCTAACGATCTCCCGTACCTCCTTGCGGAATTCATCCATCTCCCGTCTGAAGATAGCCTGCTACTCTATAACGAGGCGGCCTATGTCGTCCAAGGCATGGTTCTCATAGGATGGCCCATGAGAACCTGACGGGTGGCCTCGCTGGTAGTGAGGCTGTTGCTGCTAGTACGGGTTCTGCTGTGGCTGGTGAGAGGGGTACTGCTGATGCTGTTGCTGAGGCTGATCACGCCTCCAAGAATGTCCCTGTTGATAGGGACGAGGACCATACTGAGATGACTGCTGCTACTGTTGCAGGTACATTGGGGGCTGCTGCTGTTGCTGATCTCGCTAATGGTTGTACTGGCCACCTTAACCTGAAGGTGGCTGCTGGGAACTGGCACCTCCGTCCGACCAACGGAATCCGGTATGGTCTTGTCGGATACCGAGCTAGGGTTGGTCGTGCCAAATCCTATTGACGTCCATCAACGGCTCAGGCTCGTAGAAGAGTGGCGGGAGTACTGCCAAAGGCTGATCCGGCTGGTAAACCACCATCTGAGTGTCTGGGGATGGTGGTGACTGGTAGTACGGCTGCGGATGCTGGTACGGCTCCGCTTGTACAAGGTGGACATGTCTAGGCTGGCTGGAGCTAGAGCGCTGGGACAAGCTGCCACTACTACTCGGATCTCGTCGTGACTGAAGACGGGGCTGAGAAGCCGTCTGTTCCTCCTGGAGACACATGATTTGTGTCTTCAAGTCACTCAGCGTCTGTGTCATCTGATCCATCTGTGATATGCTCTGGCACTGCTTCTTCTCTATAATCTCCATCCGGTCCAGCTTCTCGCTGATAATGCCCATGTCGGTGGCTGTGGACTCGGCCTGTGCGGCTTCCGCTGACGAAGTGGAAGGACCGGCGTCGACCCGTGCTATCCTCTGGTACTGCACGGTCTGTGGCTGGGGGCGTCCCTGAGTGTAGAGTCTGGTCTGGGACATCACTGTATAGTTCTCGGCCATCTCCTCGTAGATGGCCCAGACGTGATCATGATCCTTGGCGAAGTAGGACCCGCCACAAGAAGTGTTCACCAGGCCCTGTAGCTCTGGTGTCAACCTGTAAAAGAAGCTCTGGACAAGGTTCGGCTTCGAGATATCATGGTGCGGGCATCTGTCGGTAAGCTCTCTAAACCTCTCCCATGCCTCATGAAACTGCTCGTTGGGGAGCATGGAGAAGTTGTTGATCAGGGCCCTTGCTGCATTCGTCCGCCCGAGTGGATAGTACTTGTTCAAGTACTCGGTGCGCAGCTGCTCCCAGGTGTACACAAACCTCCCTAACTGCTTCAGCTAGTTGGTTGCTCTGTCTGCTAGGGAGAAAGGAAAAGAAATCATCTTGATGGTATCCTCGTCCACCTGACGGTCGTGGACGGTGCTGCAGATCATCTCGAACTCCTGGAGATGAAGATGGGGCTCCTCAGTGGCGAGCCCATGGAACCGGGGTAGAAGCTGAAGAGTGTTCGTGGGAACTTGAAGTCCCCCACGATAGCTGGTAGTACAACCCAACGATGCGTCAAAGTCGATCCGGGGTTGTGCAACTCCCGCATCGGTCTCGGTGGATCTGCTGCTGCTGTTGTTGCGGCTGCTGCAGCTGCTGTCGCATTACCGAGTATCCTCGGTCCGTCTCCTGGGCCGCGCTGCTCGCGGTCTGCTCTCATCTGCTCCATCTCTCTCCTTATCTTTATCATGAATGCACCCTGATCCCTCAACTGCTGCTGCACTATCTCCAGGGAGGCGATCAGGGTGTTGTTGATCGCACCCTGGTCCAGAATAAATGTCTGCTCTCCTCAGGGGCCTCCGGTGCAGCCATCGCTGCTGCCGGCCATGGTCTCTGCAAAGGTAAAAGACCCAAACTCAGGTGCCAATAAATCATCTGTCTGCTGTCTAGCATCTGGCACTCGTGTCTCAGGAGTGGTAAAAGGGTGGTCAAGGGGGAACAGGGCGGAGTCGAACTCAGGTTCGGAGAGCAGGTCTGGGATGTCGCGAACCGACCTAGATGGACGGGCGTGAGTGCTTAAAAGCGGTGCAGCCTCTTTCCCATCATCTTGATCTGGCAAGTCGAACGGATGGGATCTGGAAACAACTATGATGAGCAAACAAAACCCCAGATCCACCTACTCACACGAGCTGAAGACCGTAAGAGTTCGGTCAATTATCTTGTCAATTTTTATTAGGTGATCAAGTCAAGATAGCAGAGCGGTTACGTGACCTGTTGGGAATCCAATCCGCCGAACAGACTGTCCCTTATAAAAGGCTGGTAGTCTGATCGAGGCATGGATATGGCTCTAGCCTAGTGTGCAGGTCACTCTCTCGCACATGCAAACCAGACAATGAGGGGGTTGCTCTCCCCAAGACAAATTTTTAAGTGGAGTGTCTTTTAGGGTCAAGTTGGATTAACAGTCTCAATTTTATAGTTTTGATTTTTTAAGTATATTTCAATATCAAATAACGCCTAACGAATTTTTCGGTTGTTCTGATTATTTTAAGTCCAAAACAGGGGGAGAAGAGGAAAAAGCCGATGCGCGAGAATCAATGATGCATGCAGAGTAAGAGATGCGTACCTGACTCCAGCAGTCTACATACAGGGTGATCCGCGCATAAAATAAATGACAGAATAAACTACCTATATGATGCACGCGAAAAAGCCAGCCCTAAATAAAGTTGTTCTACTCGTAAAGAACAGTAGCCGGGTACTCGAGCCTAGGTCCAGAGTCCTATCTTGGGAGCCACTCAGTGTCTGTCGCAACAGATCCTGCACACGTTGTATGTGGCTCCTCAAGGCACGTGGACCAGAGCTCAAATAAACCGACTTTTTCTTTGTGATTTAATTAATTAAGTCCAATTATCGATCTATAGGCACAGGCAGATAATTAGGGTTTGGTCCTAATTAATTACATCACAGTCAAAGAAAACTCCTAATCTAGGGCTAAAATCCGCGTAAATCAAATGAGCAGTAAATAAATGGTCAAAACTCTAGAAAACCGCGAAAAGCCACGAAAAACTGGTGAGGTCCCCTGAGTACACCGGTGCTCGGCGAAACAGACCCCGGAATGTCACAAGTATCTCAGTCTGTCCCTGTATTATTACAACTCAAATAGTCTGACTGGAAATAAATCTAAACTAATCTACGGCTAATTTACGCGGTTATTTCGCGACTCCTGCACTCTTGCTCGGCTCATCGTGCTCTCCTACGGCTCTATGCAGAAAAGAGTCGCCTTCGACTCCCACGGTTGCTTCGGCTTCCGAAGAAGCCGCCTCGATCCTCGGACCCTCGTAAGAAAACAAGCAGAGTGTCAAACCAAGTTATTCTAAGCAATCAGATAAAACAGATCTACAAGATATCTACAAAAAGCCGTGAAAAACAAAAGCCGTGAAAAAAAATCGAAAGTAACTACTAAGCCGTGCTCCCCGGCAACGACACCATTTTGATGAGCCATCCGATAGACTAAGGTAAATAAATCACTAATGTCGTTGCGACCTCAGTCACTTGGGGCTCAGCTCAACAAGAAAAAGAGAAATCAGACCACCAAATAGAGATATAAAATTAATAAAAGCAAAAATAGTGGCCCTGTCTTTGAGATTATCCTGGTGTAGCACCCAGGGACGGACTCAGGGAGCACGAGTTGGCCTTGCCGCCTACGAAGTAGTCAAAAATGGAATAAGGCAAAAACAAGTATTTTTGGTGGTTTTTAATTATTTTTATATTTTTTGGATTTTTAATAATGAAGGGAAATAATAAAAAGGTAAATGCAAGCACAATCAACAATTTTTTTAATCACTCAAATTCACTCCAAAAATTCCAACAAAAATGTTTTTATGTTTTTTAGGTTTTTTTACTGTTTTTCGTGATTTTTTGAGATTTTTTTGATTTTTATAGAATTTTCTAAAAATAAAAGAGATGGAAACACAAGCAAGTTGTCCAGTCATGCTTGAAAGATCAATTTAAAATATCAATTTGATCTGTAAAATCCTGAAGTAATATTTATGAGAAATAGACACCACAAGGAAAATTCAGAAAAAAAGTTCATTATTTTTGGAGTTTTCTACAATTTTTTAGAAATTTTATGAGTTTTTAATGGTTTTTAATTTTTAGGGTTTTTATAAATCCAAAATTAGCCAAAAATGCAAAGAAAATCCAACACACCCGAATTAACAAATCCTAATTTTTTTTTGAATTTTTGAAAAGTTTTTATATTTTTTATGATTTTCTAATCTGGACAGACACAAAAACAATGATTTTTAAAATTTTTTAAAATACTAAAAAGCCTCAAAAATATACCTAAAAATTAGGGAAATTTTTACACAGTAGTAAGAGCCACATATCCAAATTTCACACGATTTGGGTTAAATTTGCTATTTTATTTAAATTAAACAAAAGCTCACAATGCACAGGGACCTATATGTAATAAAAAGTATGTTCAGGGGCTGAAAAGTAACAAATCCAGAAAGTTGGGGGTCCCTCGTGCAAAAATTCCAAGAACTCACGCGCGCTGCACGTATACTGGGCACAGAGGGACCTAAATGTAAAAAAACTTAATTCCAGGGGCTTATTAGAAACACGTGCTAAAACCCAGGGAATAAGTTGCAAAATACCCAAAGAATTCAACACATGTTGAATAAAAGCATTCACAGGAGCATGGATGCAAATATCAGAAAATATATTTCATTTCATAACACGTAAAAACATTAGCCCATACAACGCAATTTCTCCAAAATTCACGTGATGAAGCACGTGTCTCACATAGGCAGGGATGAAAATGTAAATACAAGAAAGGTTCAGGTCCTAAGTGCAATTTAACCAAAATAAAAACAACTATATCTAATATTTACAAGTCTAAAGAAGAAATACAAAAACAGGAGGGGTCTAAGTATAAATTACCCCTTATTATCGGAAGGTTGAGGGGGTGCCACGTGGAAAATCAGACGAATGCTGGGCGAGGGCACCCCTTCGCTGGATCGGACGGTCCTGATCACCTTAAGCAGATCTGACGGTGGCTGGGTCCCTTTAAATGGATGGCTGGGATCGAATCTGGGACCTCGGGGATGATCGGACGACGGAGAGGGTCTTGGAAGAACACTTCGCCGGCGAGCTTCGCCGGCTCTGCACGTGCGGTGTGGACCTCCTCTGGAGCTGCTGGCAGGTGGAATCGCTTCGTCTCGGTGCTCCGCAGCGACTGGGATCCTCCGATGAAACCGAAGACCACCAGAGTGGTCTGGCGACGTCGGAGGCTCGAAGCTCCTGGGCTTGAACTCGACGACCCACAGATGGGTCGCATTTGGCCTGCAAAACAACCTAGGAAGCTTCTTCGGTCGAGGGCAAACTGCCTCGACCCGGTTAGAGGTGGAATGTGTGGCTGTGTGCGTCGGGGCGACACCCTCTGGCGAGGCGACGACGGAGGAGGGTGAACTCCTAGTTCCTAGGCGAACCGGGTTGGATGGAAGGGCGTAGTAGGTGGAGAGGAGTATGGCGAAGATGATGGTCGGGTCGGACGATGGAATGGATGATCGGAGCGGGAGTAATCGATGAGAGATGAAGATGGATCGATTTGGGGGTAATCGGAAATTAAAGAAAGATAGGAAGAATCGGGTCTACCTGATGACGAGAGCCGACTGGGGAGGAACTCAGGAAGCTCTGGGTCGTCGCCTCGAAGGTTGTCGGAACCTGAGGCTCGGGCGCAGCTCACGGCGGCGCACGACGACAAGGGGTTGCTGGATCACTGGTGCGGACGTCCTCTCCTCTCTTCGACACTACGCTCACTCAGCTGTCACTCTGGGGAGCACAATGGAGGTCCTGAGACAAAGGGGCAGCGCCAAAGATGGCGTGAAAAGCGCGACGGAGCTTCAGGTATATACAGCTAGCGGTCCGATAAGAAGGGGTCGGAGATGGTTATCGGAGCTCGGATCCCTAGGCAACACCACCGGGCGTGGATTAGGAATGGATCTAGAATGATTAGGACCCAAGGTTTGGGTATTTGGGGCTCGGATCACTCGGGGAAAATTCAGAGAAAAGTGGGTCGGGCGAGTGGATCTGGGTTAACTGGTCCAGGGGGGAGAGTTGACCGGGGGTCAACAATCCCCCGTGGTCCAATCAGAGGCTACCATTGGATAATTATTTGAAAGTTCAATTTAAAATAGTAAATGGTCTTATTTCAAAAAAGTCAAAACTTGAAAAATGTTTATTTGTTTTTATACTATGTTTTAGTGATTTTTATTTATTTTTTTGAAATATAAATTTGGTATTTACAAAATATTATTATCATATACATGTATATACATATGTATTTTTTCTTTTTGATTTTTATTTTTTATTTTTATATATTTATTCCAATTTTACATTTTATTTCTTTATAGAATAAAATTTGGAATACTAGGGTATTTTTGTTTTATTTTTATTAATTATTTATAAGGGTGAAATAAATACTTTTATTTCCATATATACATGGTATATATACAAGGTGGGTTTGATTTTTATTTTGTTTCTTTTTATTTTATTTTTATTTTTATGATTTTTATTTTATTTATTTAGACCATGGACTGTGGAATGTGTACATATTTTTATTTGATTTTAATTATTTATTTACAAGGGAAAATAAATAGATGTGTGGTTCTATGTACATGGTATATATACAATGATGAAGGAATTTTATTTCTTTTTATTTTTCTTTTATTTTTCCCATTTTTATTTTAATTTTATATTTACAAATATATACAAATAAATACACACCCATTTTTACTTTATTAAGAGGAAAATAATTTTTATTTATATACATAGGTATATGTACACATATGAGCTTCCCTATCTCTCTCTACTTGGGATCTTTTGCGGTCAGGCCCATGTTGAGCCCTCCCTTGGGATTAGGTCGCTCAATATTTATACTAAATATCACCCTCTTTTTCTTTTATTTCTTTATTCTATTATTTATGCACAAAAATATGCTAAATATGCCTATTTACATAATGCATGCTATTTGACAATTACTGCTATTTACATGAATATACATGTGTTTTGCATAGGTTTTGTAGCTAAAATAAAATAATAAAGAGTGATGAATGGATATTCATCAGCAAGCTCTGGAGGTGATGTTGACATACGGTCCTGATAACTGGCAGACCCACATCTGACGGTCCAGAGAATGTCCGCTATGTGCGGTCAGATGTGTCAGAGCGCGCTAGATCTAATGGTTGAAAGGCTGCAAAGGCTGACGGCTACTTGCTGACTTATAAACTCAATAAAAAACATTAAATGAATTTAAATTAAAAAGTGTATACAATAAAAAATGTTTATTATTTTTCAAACTATTTTATTTTTTGATTTTTAATTAAAAAATGATGTATATATAATATCTAGTGTTATATACAAGTAAAATATACATATGTTTTATGTACAAGTATTTTTATTATTTTATTTTTACATAAATAACCAAATTTTATATTTTATTTATTTAAAACATATTTTTAGAAGTGTAAAAATAATTTTTATTTTATTTTTAGAGTTATTTACAGGTATATATAATAAACAGTGAATGTGATATATACCCATGTGTTTTGCACAATAAAAGGAGGATTTTATTTTTATTTCTATTAAAATTTTCTGATTTTCATTTTATTTTTATATTATTTTTAGAAATTGGTACAAGTGAGTAAAAGTAATAAATTAATTAATTTTATTTTTTATAAATAATTTACACCAATATAGACACTATGTATAATACAAAGTGGACCCTATCTCTCTCTACATATTTTATTTTGCGATAAGGTCAAGGCTTGACCTTCTTGTGGTTTGGGTCACTATGTATTTATTCTAAATACCTCCTTCCTTTTTATTTTCCTTTATTCTTTTATTTTTGCACAAAAACATGCTAATTATGCAGTATTGATAGATGCATGCAGAATGCTAAGTTATTGTATTCACATATATTTACATGATGTTTTGCCAAGATAAATAGTTAAAATAAAAGAATAAAGAGTGAGAATCTGGTATTCATCAGTCAACTGATGGAGAGGGGAGGCAGAGGCGTCAAGGCGGTCGTGGGCAAGGTTTAGAAATGTGATATGCGATATTCATTTGATCATGCAGTCTAAAGCGAGTAGGCAGATATGCGGAGGAGTATACAAAAGTATATGCGATTTATGCGATTTATAATATTTTAATTTAAAATATTAAAAAATACAATAATAAAATGTGATTATATAAAAGTTTTTATGATCTAACAAAATCCAAAAAAATTCACATTAGATAATATAATCAATAAGTATATAAATATGATATTATAAATTGATTTTTTAGTGTATATTTTTAATTTAATTCATATATATACATACAAATTTGGATTCTATAGGGAACACACGAATTCTATAAGAAAACCTTTAATGCATATATTGATCTCGTAGCAAAAGCTAAACAATAATCATAGGTATACAAATAATATACCTAAAATTATACATATATGCGGATCTCCAAGGGACAAAATTTTTGACACAAAATATGGGGAAATTGTATTTGCATATAAAATTTATTAGAAGCACAAAATATAAAGTGTCAGGCAGTTAGCCAATTATTTCATATTTTATTCGAAAAAATAGAATGAATTTCACTAGATAGAAAATTCAAAAGGTAGTAAACAATTTATTAATAAGTGTTAGGAACAATGGAAAGATATGTATATGAGAAAAATACCTTAGATTATATTTACAAATACTACATATACAAGAATAATGAAAATATGCATCAATGTAAATGATGATATAAGAGTTGCTTTGAAGAAATTGAGTTAATGTGTCATCAACATGTTATGAATTAAACAAGAACGACACACGAATCATATATAAAAGTCTCTTGCTCAAACATGCGACTGCATATGTGGTCGCATATGCCGCATAGTCGGGTCGCATACGTCGTTTGACCGCATATTGCCACATATGGCATATGCGCTTCGATCAAGTGACCAAATACGCATATGCGGTCGCATGGACCGCATTTTCGAACATGAGTCGTGGGGTTGCCTTGGTCGAGAAGAACGGGATGAAGGAGATGCGGACTCGGTCGTTCGATCGATCGAGAAAGTGACACTTGGAAAAACTAAGAGAAGTAATATAAAATAATAAAGAAAATAAAAATAAAAGAAATATCATGGCCATAAGATGAAGGGGCTTCATCCAAAAGTCCAAACAAAAATGGACTGGGGAGACTAAGTCGAGGGCGTGACGGTTCCTGGAACGGCCACATGTCTCCTACAGAAAATTCATAACTAAAAATAAAAGAAATTCAAAGTAAAATAACAAATAAACTCAACTAAAAGAAATGTATTTATGAAAGTTTTTGTATCGTTGAGATCTCTACTTTCATGAAGAGACCAAGAAAAAATGTCATTTGTAGAAACTCATTTTTGGTGGTATTATATGCATATAAAATAATATATTTTATATTTCACAATTTTTGTGATTTATAATAAAAGAAAATTTCATAATTGAATCAAATAAAATAGAAGTGAAATATTTACATATTAGTCTAATTTTCATGGGATTTCTGATAATTGAGAAAATAAAGAAATAAAATAAAAGAGGCTTATGTATATACTATACATATAAACTATGAATGATGTATTTTCTTTGATTTTTGAATTGTTTTGTATTTTTTGCAATCTTTATTAAAATACAAATCAAAGAAAATAAATGGAAAAAATAAATTAAAAAAGTTAATTATGTACATGAAATAATGAGTCAAAGTTAGTAAATATATACAATATACAATGTGGACCCAAAATCCGAGTTTCACATATGAACTTCAATTCTTTTGAATTTAGTCTTGATTAGTAGATAGTTAAATGTATCTTAATCCAAAGAAGTAGGAGTTCATATGAGACTATATGTGAGAGATAAACACATTTACGACTTTTTATCTCAAAACTAGAGTTTGGTTTTATTTGGTATATATAAAAGTTAGTATTTTTAGGGTATCTTTCACTGTAAATGTTAGTAATATGTATACAATGGAGTTGTTTTTATTTGATTTAGAGTTATTATAAAGAATTAAAAATCTGAGAAGTTAGGCTAATTTACTTGTAATTATATACATAAAATTTTGGCTCTTTATTAATGTAATTATGAATGATAAAATATGCATCTTATTTACATATGCATGAATGATAATAATACACTACTTGTGCCTAAATGAAAGTAATTACTTGGGGTCAAAGCTATATTTTCAACTATTAAAGTGATGAAACATAGATTCGTCAAGGCTTGGTAAATCTGAAGTTCTAATTAGTGGCTCAAAGAAGCCCATCAAGAAAATACATGTCTCCTTAATGAAGGCACATTGGATGATGTCAAAGGTTTGCACGGGTTTCTGTTTAGTATATTGAAGGTAAATGCTTTACAAATTTCTACAGATGAACTACCCGTAGTTCGGGAATACACTGATGTATTTCCCGAAGACCTTCCTGATTTACCTCCTTCTCGAGAATTCGACTTCAGCATTGAAGTTATTCTAGGTTCATTTCCTATCTCAAAATCACCTTACCGCATGGTTGCAGCAGAATTAGCAGAACTCAAGAAACAACTAGATGAACTTCTTAAGAAAGGCATTGTTCAGCCTAGTGTCTCTCCATGTGGTGATTATGTGCTCTTTGTCAAGGAGAAGGACGTGAATCTTAGACTTTGCATTGACTTTTGGGCTCTGAAACATAATTACCATCGAGAACAAGTACCCTTTACTTTTTGCATAGATGACTTGTTCGACTAATTATATAGGGTTATTCCAGTGTTTTAATAGACTAAAACACTAATTTTTCACAATTGCAATTTTTCTTTTTTTAGGAAAACTATTGAAAAGATAAAAGGAAGAAAATAATATAAAAATTATAGAAGCCTTATTTTTAATATTTAAGAAAAAGTGAAAATGAAAATAGAAAAAAAGAGTATATAAAATACTTACAAAGTTAGAACATACCATTTTATCTACTTTTGAAATTTTTTTGGATTTTAACTTGTATGTATTTTTATCAGAACACGAAATAAATAAAATAAATTTAAAAGGATTAATTTTGTACATAGAGCTCAAAGTTAATGTATGTTTATAAAGTACATGCATGTACTAAAATCAATATTTGCAAACAAGCTTCGCGTTTAATGAAACTACTCTCATGGGTAGATAATTTTTATAAATTAAACTTTGAAAGTGAGTTTGTTAATTTGGAGTTCTTATGGAGTGGGGATTCACCCGAAGTTGGACTTTACTGCTTTTTCAACATATTTTTGTATCTTTCTATATATTTTTATATATGAGTTAAAAGAAGAATTAGATAAATAGGAGTTAGTATGGATTTATTAAAAATATGAGGAGTTTGAATTATTTACAAGTGAATAAATACAAATTTTAACTCTTTTTTTCTATGCTTTTTATTCAAATAACTTTGTGGAGTTATTTTAAAGATCAATATACATTATTAATCCATTTTTTATCGAATATATTATTGATAATTAATTGAATTTATGGCATTTTTGGGTGTTTGTTCAGGGATTCAATCTAGAATTCAAATAATAAGATAATAAATCACATATTCATCTAGTATTTGCCCTCCCTTTGTAAAAATCTTGCTTTGTCTTGTTAGCCATTTTTCCAAGTAATAACTTTGTAAAACTTGTATGATGATCTGCAAAATAAAAAGCCAGTCAGTATTTTTCAAAAAAGATAACATGTAAAATAATACATATGTGTAAAATTAGTGAATTTATATGAAAAGTATATTTTCATTTATGTAAATTAGTATTCTACAGTCTAAAGCAGATGAATCATTTTTAAGCTAATTGTTATGTTGATGATGGTGTCATTGTTGATGATGGATGATATGTCCACCTATGATGATGGTGGGGGCATATGTAGAGGCATGTGAAGGAAAAAGGACATCGTCGTTGCTAAATAGGAAATCTACAAGCCACTACATCACAAACCCTCACAGGCTCCATCTCCACCGTTGGGGAACATCACCGTCGAATCCACGTGTTGCCTTGGACGTCGACACCACCACACGTACACCATGCACCCCTAGGAGGTTGCACGTTGCCTTTCAGCCATAGGCAGGGGCGGAGCTATGTAGGGGTAGGTGGGGGCCATGGCCCCTCCTCCTAATTGGAAATTATTAGACGCCCCTCCTAAGATCATATATTCTCTTTCCAAGCTCGAGTACTTGAGGATGTAATTTGCAATTTTCTCAACTCTCTTTCTGCAAATTTTAACATAAACATTTCAACTTCCATCCGAATCCATGATTGTAACCAACCTGTCATCTCAAATTGACAAATTTCCAATATTTTTCAGCACATCCCCTACCTCAGTTACTCTGGAGGGGTGTCCTGCCTTCTCGGTCTCGGCTATGTAAGGATTGTGAGGCCTCATGATTCTGCTTCCTTCTCTGCATCTTTTCTGATAAGATGAGTCGTGACTATTGATGGGTTCTTGCTTGATACTCGCAGAAACTTGTAAAAAATTGAATATCGGTGGGAAGATCTCACCTTTCGTCGGGGATTTGAGGAGCCTCCAACTCTTATAAGAATTCAATTTTATTTTACTTTTCTGTTTGTTTATTCCGGATGGTGCTACAATCAAACAAAAAGATTATGTTTTAAAAAATAGATTACCATTGAAAAATGATAAGCATGGCGAGGAAGACCAACAAGGAATATTCTCTGTTCCGAGAATTTCTTCGTATCACGAATCCCCAAAGTTCAATGCCCCTCCCACATTCTTTACTTTATTGTGTTTGTTTGTTCTTGTTAGGGATTGAATTATGAGCGTGCCAATCGTGCTGTGCATTTAATATGATCTTATCCTATTTCACTTGTTTTTCAGTCAGTAAATGATTTCATGCCATTTTTATTGAGGTTAAGAACTGTCAATAACAAATTATCGAGAGAAGTTGAAATCCAAAAAAAAGGAATATATGTATAATGGATTGCTCTATCAATATTTGTTGGAAACCACAATGTTGAAAATATGTATTTTTTAATTTCTTGAGCCACATGCTCGTTCGTTTAATATGATGCCAACTGTTTAATTTTTTTAAGACAACTATTTAATTACTTTGATTGTTTTGCTTGGCAGGTGTTAGAAAGAAGAGTTTATATAAATATTATATCAGGATTGGGGTTCGTGGAATCACGAGCCAGAGCACAGAAGGACAAGTTATAAACTACAAAGGCAAGCGAAGATCGTAAGGTAAAATAATATTTTTATGGCTTCAATTTACTTCGTCAAAAAAGTTAATTAATAAACTCCTAATATGCAACGCATGCCTGATCCCCAACCAGTAATCCATAGTCCATAAATAGTTATTTTTTAGCGATCTTGTTGGGATTTAGTTAATTACTTAAGAAATTCATATTGATCTTTATTAGATTAAGTCTAAATTTATATTAACATAATTAGAATTCAATATATAAAATTCTGAAGAGGACTTATGTATTGCTCGGTATTTGTTAATCGATTTTTTACTTAGTTTACCAACATATGCTTTTATGATTAAATTATTTCCGTGTATATCCATGGTGATAGTGTATTAATATGTAACTTGCAATTTATTATTAAGATATGTTGACTGTAAATCATCTATATTATCCTTGAAAAGAAGATAGTAGAAAAAAGTCATTGTTAAAGATGTCATTGATGATTCCTATGCGATGAAAAATCGTCGAACGCAACTTCGATAAAATATGTAAGTTTATCCATCATCTTTAGAACCATGTACATTAATAGTAGTATTTTCAATTTTTCATATACTCGATTAAATATCAGCCCCACTTGTAAAATGTTTCTCGCTCCGCTCCATGCGTTCGCTCGTTGCATGTCTCCCAATGGCCATTGATGTTGTAGATGGAATTAAGTTTTGAATGGAAAGCAATTTATGGAGATAATTTAAGGTGGTATTGTGTTACATCCTGTACTTAGGTTGTCCTAATGATCAAAATAGATTTCAAGTCAGATAAATAACATAATAATTGTGACCATCTGATTAATTTGTAATGATGTAATGGATTACTTTCCTCTGCAATGGTAGGATCTGCCTCTTTGAGCTGGATCTTACTACGCACAACAGTCCCTTGACATTCCCATGCTGGTGATCGCACTGCCGCTTGTGACCGCCATCGATCTGAAGGCCTGCTTCCATGTCGTGAAATTCACTTCAAAATATGTATGATTATAAATATCGGAAGAAGCCCAATCATTTCAACTGACTCCTTCCTTTCCCTCCCTATCGCCCAATGTCCTCTCTGAAACCTTAGGAGCTCGTTTGGTTGCCATATTATCTCAAGGTAACTTCGTTACCCTTGCATTTCTTGGTTGGATTTAGTTGCATGGACTTCACAATTTCTTTATTGTTATACTTTTTAACAACGTAAACGGAAAATTTTAACATAATTAACATATTATAATCACAAAAAAGTTAGTACATCACATAATCAATGTGAAATGGCATCGCATTTATCATTCCAACCTTCGTAACCATACAAAGAGTTATTATTCATAGGAAGTTATTCCAATCCAACCTAACCCTTGTACCAAATGTGACCAATCGGAGAGTCGTTCACAGCTCGTTTTCCGCGGATCCTCCCATGAGTGTTTTGATCTGCGTAACCTCCCGTTATTACGATTCGTGCAATCTCGCTAGTCCTCTCCAGTGAGATATCCCGACCGATGGGTAATTCTCCACACAAATACAGATGCACGCTTTTCGTGCATGCACGCACACACAAAAGTGCACATAAACGTTGGTAATGCATGGCTAAAATGTTGGTTCCTGAGAAGAAACCGGACAGCTCCAATCTACTTCAAGCACTTACTTGGCTACGCTGTATGGGGCAACAAATTGATCCGTCAATGTGGGACCACGTTCAAAACTTTTCTTCCAAGGAGGTCGAGGAGGTACTATCTACCCCGCAGCCGCTAAATCTGGTGGTCGATCTGACTCCAAAAGAAGTCTCTAAAAAACACCATTGGGGATCAAGGCAGATATCAAAGAAAAAAGTATGTTTTTTGAAAATTACACACTTCAAACGGATGAAAATTCAATACTTATTTACTCTGGAACTCCGCAAAGGACCTCTAATTTATTAAATTTCTTTGATTTTGAGTTCTCGAATTCAGGGAAAAAAATTATTTCTGGGATAATTTGCTAAAGCTTGATACACTAAGTCCTTTCTAGTTAGTTCCCATAGCGGCTGTCTTCAGTTATTTTTTAATGGATTATAACATCTTTACTTGGAACATTAGAGGTTTGGGAGGTATAAGAAAGGAAACAAGGTTGAAAAATCTTTTGGTTCATCATAATTTAAGCCTAATCTGCCTTCAGGAAACAAAAAACAAGAAACTTACCATCTTTTCAGGATACCACCTTTTGGGGAAACTTCTATTGGCATTCCAACACTGATTCTAAAACTTGCGGTATTATTATTGGGTGGGATAAGACAAAACTGACTCTGGAGTTAACAAGCGACCATGATTTTTTCACGATTTTGTACTTTACCCTGTTGCTTGATAACCAAAAGGCTTGTGTTTTAAATGTGTATGGCCCCCCATCCGATACTTTAAAAAATGACTTCATCAAATCACTTCAAACTTTGCAATTAGAAAATATTCCTGTTGTGATGGTCGGGGATTTAAATCTACTTAGATATCGTCAAGACAGAGTCTCCAAAAAATCGCTTAAAACCCATGATAAACTTTTTAATGATTGGATCAACTCGAGGGGACTTATTGAACTAAAAGAAAAAGGTACTGCTTTCACCTAGTCTGGCTCTTCTGATTGCTCCTCGTAGTCTAGACAGAATCTTATTGAATCAAAATTTTGCCGAGGTTTTTCCGCGTTGTTCTGTGAAAAGACTACCAAAGACCTATTCTGATCACAATCCCCTTCTGCTTACGAGTGGATCTTTCAGGAATGGCAACAAAATCTTTAGAATCGAATCCTTCTGGATTCGGAGACCCTCCTTTTACTCATTAATTGAGACTTGTTGGGCGAGATGCTTCTTCTCTGACAATCCTTTTCATAGGTGGTCCACCAAAACCAAAGGCTTGAGGAAATCGCTTAAATTATGGAAGAGGGAGATGGTCCCTGACATAAACCTGGAAATTAAAAGCACGGAGGAAGAAATTAGAAATTTAGAGTTTTTGTTAGCTGAAGGGGATCTTTCGGTCCAGCCAAAAATCCAGGATCAATATCGGAAGCTTATTTCGCTAAGAGAGGATGAACACTTGATTTGGCAACAAAGAGCAAAGGTTAAATACATCAAGGAAGGAAATGAAAACACGAAGTTCCTTAAGCGCATTGCGTCGGCAAAAACATCACAAATTTTTTTATGCACTAAGAAATAGCAATGGAATTCTTGTGCATGATAGTGACCAGATGTGTGGGGTGATTATGGATTTCTACCTCAAATTGTTCGATGACCCCAAGAAGGATGAGTTCAGTTGTTCTATCCCTTCGTCTCTGATAAAGAAGTTCGAAGACCCATCCATCTTTACGAAACATTTTACTTTTTCCGAGATCGAAAATACGATCTCCAGTTTCAAAAGCAATAAAGCTCCGGGTCAGGACGGATTATCAATTGAGTTTATCAAGAAATGCTGGCCTATCCTCAAGCCTGACTTCATGGCTCTTGTCGCGGATCTCCATAATGAGAAATTCTTGGGCAAAAATTTTCGTCACCTTAACAACACTATTATCTCTTTAATATTCAAGAAAGGAGACCCTTTTGAAATTGAAAATTATAGACCGATTAGTTTGATAAATATACCAATTTGTATCATATCCAAAGCTATTGCCAACAGATGGGCTCCTTTCCTGGCAGAGAACATCCCACCATCTCAATGTGCTTTCTTGAAAAAACGATCTGCGAGTGATGCTTTTGTGGTCGCGACCGCGATAATGAATGATTGGGATCGTAGGGGTACTAAAGCCCTCATCTTAAAAATCGATTTTCGTAAGGCTTTTGACACCTTAAGATGGCCTTTCATCCTTAATACTCTTAGGACGGCAAATTATCCCGCCATCTTTATTAATTGGATTAAGGCACTTTTGGAAACTACAGGCATCTTATTCAAGGTAAATGGAAATTCGGCTGGGTTCTTTCACCCGGAGAGAGGGGTTCGTCAGGGTGACCCTCTATCCCCGTTTCTTTTTATTCACTCTCTCTCGGTTCTGGATGCAATGTTGGCAAAACTGTCAGAACATGGAAAATGTAGAGGGTTCTTCAGGAAAGGGATGAAATCGATGATCACCAACATCCAATTTGCGGATGATCTTCTAATCTTCTTAGAATTCAATTTGGAGGAGTTAAAAAATGTCTTCTCCACTATCAAGATGGTTTGCCATATCTCTGGCCTTGAAATCAATCACACGAAATCATTTTTTTATGGTTTAAACATGTCCCCGTCTGAGAATGAAGGGTCTCAAACAATTTTGGGGTGGAAGTTGGGGGTCTTCCCATTAGACTATTTGGGTTTTCCCCTATCGAAGAAAGATCTCAGCTCCAAAGATTGGGCTTTTCTCTTTGAAAAATTTGCTTCTAAATTACAGGCTTGAAAGGCGAAGGTGCTTACTCTTCCTGCAAGAATAACCCTAATCAACTCCTCTCTAACTCCGATTATTACTCATATGATGTCTTGTTTTAAGCTTCCGGATGGAGTTATTCACAAAATTGACAGAATACGACATAAATTTCTTTGGTCCGGAAATTCCTCCACTAAATGTTTGTCCAAAGGTTGCTTGGGACAAGATAACTCGTCCCACGTCAAACGATGGGTGGGGTATTTTAAATCTTACCTTATTCAATAACGCTCTTCTTACCAAACATGCTATGGAAATCATTGACTTCAAAAGACCTTGGGTGTCAAAGTTGATTAGTGCGACTCACTATAGGGGAGGACCTATTACCTTTCTTGAGAAGGCTAAACGTTCACACTCATTAATTTGGAAAAATATTATAAAAGGTTCGGTCTCTCTACAACCGATCTTGCAGAAAAAGTTGGGTAATGGCTCTTTTTCGTCTCTATGGAATGACCAACTTAATGGTTTTAATACTCTTCTTAAAACTCATAGAGACCTAGGCTCATTCGTGAAAATCAAAGCCATCTCGGTTGAAAAGGGGTTAAAAATTGGAAAGCGCACTTCAACTAGTTTAAAGCCTTGAAACTAACTCTTCCTTTGGCACTTTGGAATACTGCGAATGAAATTCAACAGAAATTAGATCTTATTGAAGGTGCTTTAAATAAGACGGTTAATGATTTGATGATCTATCCGAGCTGGTCACCTCAATCGAAAATTTCTGTAACCAAAAACTTATACTCAATCTTGGTTGATGGAGGGGTCAGATCTATCGTTGTAGAAAATTTATGAAACAAACGTTGGACCCAAGAGTTTACTACTTCATTTGGTTGTTGGCACACAATAAGATTATCACGCAGGATCTGCTAGGGCGTATGAAAATTCCTTCAGTTAACAGATGCTACCTATGTAAAAACGCCCTGGAAAATTACTTACATCTGTTCAGTGATTGCGCATTTACTAAAGTTATATTCAGATCTTGTGTTGTTCAATCGACTTTTGAGAAATTCAACTTGCTGTTAATTGAGAAAGGGGAAACAAATCTTTTGAATAGAAGTTGGCTGCATTGGCAAATTAACTTTACTATTTGGTGGTTAATTTGGAAACAACGCTGCAGAATTGTTTTCGAGGGTATTCCGGCTGATGCAAATTCTATAATTAAAGAAGACTTTCAAATTTGCTCTGTCAGAAACAATTTAAATTTTCAGCTTAATTTAAATTTCAGGGTTGAAGAGAGTACTCCTTTTTAATCTTGATCTTTGCTTTCTCGTTAACCTGCTAATCTTTGGTTTTGTTGGGTTATTTTGTTGTGGGACTTCGGTTTGTTGCAGGTTGCTCTACTTCGGAGGGATCTCCAAATCCTTGGATGGCATCCTAGAGCCTTTCGGTGCGGTTCTTGATGGTGGGTTTGGGTGTGGCGACTCCGCTGTCCATTCAGAGTTTTTGTGGATGAATCTTCGCTGATCTGATCCTCGTGTTGGGCAGTGGTGTAGCCTTTTTTGGATTCCCTTGGTTTTTCGATGGCTGGAGCGTTTCTTTTGGGGGGTTGATCTTCTAATCTCGCTTTTGTTCTTTTTTGCTTGCTTGGGCGGATTGGTCGTTTATCTTTCTGGCTTGTAACAAACTTTAACCTTTCCGTGTACTACTTCTATTTACAGTGAATGAACTTGAATCCTTTTTCTAAAAAAAATATTATCTATATTATTATCGATTCCGAAGATTTTTTTAGTTGCGAAATGCGAGCCTTCATTTTGAGACCCAACTAGGGGTGTAAACTAGCCGGCCTTGAGCAAATCAACTCAGGTTGGGTTAAGTTTGTTTAGCATACATTTAGATTCGAGTTCGGTTCGGCTCGATAAAATGGAAACTGTAATCATGTTCAGTTTGGTTCGGGTAAGGTTCGTAAAGGTGTGGTTCGGTTCGTTTAAAAATAAATATTGTCAAGGTGTTTCTGTTCAAAGGGAAAAACCGCAGCTGCAGGGAGGGTTTTGTGGGGTTTGGATAATATGGAATACGGACCTAAGGAGTGGATGACTAGATAGGTTTAAAAAAATTAGTGAATAGCCCTTGTGTTAATATAGATGTTTTTTCCTTATATATACAATATGTATGTATATATACTTTCATGTATGTATGTGTGTATATAATCGAACTATTAACAAACCTAACCTGAGCGAACCTATGTTTTTGAGGTTCGATTCTTTTATTTAATCGAGCTCAAACTCGTGTTCAGGTTCGATTTGTTTATTTTCGAATCGAATCTGAATCAAACTTTCAATAAACCGAATCTGAGCGAATGTCGAACTTTGAAAATTTTCTAACAACCCTAAACCCAAATCATCCAAATCACTTTCGTTATTCAAAATGCCCCATAGATGATTTAGTTTGGAACCAAGAATTAAAAAAAAATCTGATCCATGGACAGTAAAGTCAAATACTTTCTCATTTAATTATTTTCTGAAAGTAGAATCCATTCCAAAGTTCTGGAATCTCTGTGAACACACGAACCTATGGCAGTGCTGAGGGTTCGATATGGTGTTCTGAATTTACTTGGAACGGGGCTACTTAGAACTCTAACATAATCAAGCTTTCGATCTATAACAGGCATAAGTAACTCATACTTGAAGTCGTATACCATGACATATAGATATTTAACTTGAATAAAGGACGTGTAGAAGATAGAAAATAAGTTGGACGGAACAAGAGGATGCATGTCTGAAACCCATGACCCTTGCCAAACGTTTCTGCTTCAGCATAGAAGCCACACGGACTTGCGAAAATTGTGATCTCCGGAATGCCAATATGCGATAGTCTGCTTCTTCTTCAAATCAAAGATTCCGACGTTGTGGATCGTTGGCTCGTAAGTTTCCCAGTCATTGTACGTGAAGTATATGCAATTGGACCGGATTCCAGGAAGATCACGAGTCGAAAGCGCGAAAGACTGGTTGGCGCCCAGGAACAAGGCGAGATCCCCACCGAAATCATCGACCTCGACCCACACGTTAGCGTGCTCATCGAGCCTGTAAATCGCTACCTTGTTGGTCATGGCGATGACCCGTCCTCTGCTTTCGAGATCTCTGTCGCATGTAGATACCAACCAAAGCTCGCCGGAGATCTCGACGAGGTGGTCATTGCTGTAGGGGCTCCTGCTGCTTGTTGCATCGCTGGATACGTGATGAAATTGAGCTTCAAGGGGTTTGCAGGAAGATTCAGAAGGGTCATTGGGGTCAAAGGAGATGACGTAACCGCAAGGGAGCACGGCATACACGAGGCCCTTGTAAGGTAGGAGGCCTTCGAAGGTATGCCATGGATATTCGGGTTCAGGAGCGACGACGTCCGTCCAGGACTCGTCTCCTTCCCAAGCGTACGACAGCTCGTCGCAAAGCCCTCGGATGACGGCAATCACGTAGCGGCCTCGCGCGGACGCGGGGAAGAGGATGATTGCACGAGAGTAGTAGGATTGGATGATCCGGGGCTTGTAGGGCGTCAAATCCTCGTAGCTGTCGCGTACGTTCCTGGCCAGGTATCCCGTGACACGTCCTTGAGCGTCGCGTGTCACGTCGGGCAGGCCGCTGAAGGCGGTGAGGGGAGGGGCGCGGATGTGCTCCTCGGTGAGGACGTTGAGGGCGTGGAGGTCTCCGTAGTCGTCGACGTGAAGCACCCATCCTCCCGGGGAAGTGCCGGCGACGAATCGGATGGAGGGGAGATTGGTCATCCTCGACATTAGAAGTCCTGTTGAATGAGTCACACAAACTTCATCGGGCTGGTAGATGGTGGCGTGGTGGGTGTCCCCCTCACCCTCAGCAGGGACCAGAAGCCTCGCGA
Source organism: Ottelia alismoides (assembly GCA_037367405.1). NCBI lineage: Eukaryota > Viridiplantae > Streptophyta > Magnoliopsida > Alismatales > Hydrocharitaceae > Ottelia > Ottelia alismoides. The sequence continues at coordinate 906,510 of JAZKJV010001466.1, read as the reverse complement.
TCAGCTGCCAGATTGATATGTCCGATGCATCGCTCCACCGGCGGCAGACTGCACGGATTCGGCAGCGATCTCTTACGTTGAGCAGGTGGAAGATCTCCCATAATATGTCGGACGGAAGAAGCGACCAATCTCTGCCGTCTCCCATTGCAGTGGCGCTCGTACCCGTCTCCATGGATAGGTTACTCGGACGTACGTCACCTTCTTATATACGGTTGGAACTTTGAAGGCGATTAGGACTTGGCTGATTGCAACTGATTTGGATTTCGCCAAAGGCATGAGAAGATGTTGTTTGTTACGTCACGGGAACGAGATGTTTCCGTCTTTCCCGGTGATTTGTATTCCAAAATTATATATAAAAATTTTCCGATCAGTTTTGTGAGAGAATAATATTCCGATGCAGAGAAACCGTGTATGGATAGAACCCGATTGACTGTGTTATTTATCTGTGCCCATCCTCTTTACCACTGAGAGAAACTTTCCGATTTTACTTTCCCCGATTTGCCCGAGGATAACTTCTGATTGATTTCTTTAAGATTTAGATGACTGCCATGACCAACGCAAAATTTAAATTAATAACATCATTTGTGATATTTAATATTCATTATGTTTCTTTATTGAAGTGTCTAATTTTGATGAACATCCATTGCAACAAAATTGACCTAATTACAGTAACAGATAATTTAGCATTCGTTTCTAGTATCATCTATACTAAAACATATACCAAACGAATAAAATTTGTTACTTGATTATTTAAATCCGAAACTATTTTTGCATCTATTGATGTTCCTAACAACGAATCATCATGCAATGTGCCGAGATATGTCTTAAAGCACCAATCCAAATATGATTCAATTACATACCGTAAAGATCTTGATCGATCCGATACTGATTTTTCAGAATCCGATCAGGATTCGTTCATCATTTGACCTTATAAATATGCATTCTAGGGTCAAGTTGTGAGTTATCGCAGAGTCTCAAGGAGGAGAGCATCAGTTGACAGAAGCCACCTCTCGTTGACCAGCTGAAGAACTCTCTGATCTTCCGGCACCACCTCCTCTTTGCAATTATCGCCCTTTCCGCTTCCAGTGCGGCTCTCTGTCTTCTTTTCTAATCGTCATTTGGCTTTTCAAAGATGTTATCTCATTTTATTATCTTATTGGCTTTTCGAAGATATTATCTCATTTTAAAGATACCTTTTTCAAAAATATTATCTCATTTTAAAGATACCCTTTTCAAAGGTATTATCTCATTTTATCAATTCATCTCCTCTTTAAAAAGAATTAGTATCAATAACATTTGCATTCAGTGAGCATCTCACATCTCTATCTCTGTTCATCTTTACATTTTCATCAAATAAAGAAATAAAAATTTTCTTAAAAAAATCATTTCAGCTCGAGGACTTTTTTAAAAAATAATTATTAAATTATTTTTAATTAATTAAACAACCATCAAATTATAATATTTAAAACTATAACCATCAATCGGCATCTAGGGTGTCGATTTGGGAAGTAATACCCAAATCGACACCTTGGGTGCTGATTTGGAGACATGAGGGATGTTCCTGCAAAATACCCATTGAGTTTGCCCAAATCTACGCCTCAAGTGCCGATTTGGGCATCTCATTGGGTATTTTGCAGTTCCATCATTTGGGTAATTTGTGTTCATCTCTTGTTTGTTATCAATATTTTTTTTCAATTAACCACTTTGTTATCAAAACTACAACATTTACCATAAGGATGTAATTATATTTGGATGGTAAATGTATATCCTTTTATTCTAAAATTGTTCTTATTAAAATTCTGAATTTTTAATTTATAATTCTTTTTCTTCATTATATTTATATAAATCCCTTATCCTGATTAATTATACTTATATGTAATAATTGTAACTTATTCAATTTAATTTTAGAGTGGTCAGATCAACGCTGACTAATGATGAAAACGGATCGGATACATATCAGATTTGTCAATTTTCTTATCCATATTTACATCGTCTATATCGAATACGGATAAAAATCTGCATACGAATATGAGTCGGATGAGGATTTAGGGAATCTTATAATTGGATATGAATTCATATAGAATATTCATTCAATATGAATCTGAATCAAATAAAAAGTGAATAAGAATATTGATCGATGAAAGATCGAATACGAGTATAATAAAATAAAAATCAATGTTATTTAAGGAAACATATAGTTGGATTACGAAGTCTTCGTCCCGAGAAACTAATGTAACTGATGCTGAAGACTTCGTCTACATTGGTTTCTCGGGCTGAAGATTTTATAATGGTACATATATTATATCATTATCCTTTAAAATTATATTATAAATATAAATATAATTAATTAGAATAAGAGATTTAATATATAATATAATGAAGGAAATGAATTATAAACTAAAAATTTAAAATTTTGAAAAGAACAATTTTAGAATAAAAAGGATATACATTTACCATCCAAATGTAATTACATCCTTATGGTAAATGTTGTACTTTTGATAATAAAAGAGGTTAGTTGAAAAAATATTTATTGATAACAAACAAGGGATGAACACAAATCACCCAAATGATGGAGATGCAAAATACCCAATGAGGACACCCAAATCGGCACTTGAGGTGCCCGATTTGGGCAAACTCATTGGGCATTTTGCAGTTCCATCCCTTATGTCTCCAAATCAACACTTGAAATGCCGATTTGGGCATTACACTTAAATCGGCACCTCATGTGCCGATTAATGGCTATATTTTTAAATATTATAACTTGATGCTTGTTTAATTAATTAAGAATATTTTAATAATTATTTTAAAAAAAGTCCTCAGCTCGACACTTAAGGTCATATTTGGATCGAGGATTAACCCTCCCTTTGGGGGTTTTACCCCCAAACCCACCCCTTTTATTACTTGTGGGGGTCCCCTTTTCCTTTATTTTTTTTCATTTCTCTTTCATCTATTTCATCAAAAAATAATACATTATCATCATATCATCTAAATATTATAAAGTACACATCTTTTACTCACTTTTTCCAACTTGAATACAATCACATCACAATAACTACTCACTTTTCCAAACTCCAATACAATCACATCACAACAAATCCACTCGACACAAAACTCTCTATCCAAGCATCAAAACACAAAATGGGTTACCCTCCCCCAATTTACCCCGGTGTAACCCGGCAACCAAACGCACCTTAAGATCATATTCGGCTAGGAAAGGGGGTTTACCCCCCTTAACCCACCCTTTCTCTGTCCAATGTGGGCCTTAAATCTTCTCTTTTAAATACATTAAATAAATTAAGTTTCTTTTATCCAGTCCATCAAACAATAATATATTATACCATCATATCATATAAAAATTATAAACTACTCAACTTATACTTACTTTTTCAAACTTCAATACAATCGCATCACAACAACTACTCACTTTTTCAAACTTTAATACAATCACATCATAACAAACCCACAAAATACATCCCCATTTTAACCCTCTATCCAAACATCAAAACACAAAAATGGATTACCTTATACCAGTTTAACCCACCTAATCCGCTTACCAAATGCACACTAAGACCCCATTCGGTTCATGGGGTAAGCTCCCCTTTGGGGAATTTACCCCCCTTAACTCATTTTTCTTCTCTCTCATGTGGGTTCCGCTTTTTCTTTTTTTAATACATTAAATAAATCAATTCTCTTTTATCAAATCCATCAAAAAATAATATATTATACAATAATATCATATAAAAATTATAAACTACTCCACTTTTACTGACTTTTCCAATCTTCAATACAGTCACATCACAATAAAGACAAACTTTCCAAACTTCAGTACAATCATATCACAACAAACTCACTTCAAACATATCCCCAGTTTAACCCTCTATCCAAACACCTAAAGACAAAAATGGATTATCTACCCTCTACCAGTTTAACTCGCTCTAACCCGCATACCAAACCCACCCTAAGACATTAATCGTCACGTTAGTTTGACACAAAATTTGGACCTATAAATAATTTAACCTCCTTGAACCAATAATCCTAACTTGTCACTACACATCATTTTATGACTATAAATATAATAATTTCCTATTTTAGATTTTATTATTTTATACACTTATTTTATATATTTGTAACTTATTTAAATACACACATATATATATTTTATATTTTTCTGAGTTTGTTTATGTACTTCAAGAAATATATACATTTATTATATAGGTATATACATGTATAATTCATTTATTTATCACGATATAAGTATTTATTTTATTGTAATTTTTAATTATTTTATTTTTATTTTAATTATATATACGTATTTCAAATAATATTTACAAAATTTTGAAAATACAAGGAAGTGAAAAATATAAAGAATAAGCATATTGATAATTTCATGCATGTATATTGCACAATGAGAGCCCAAAACCTAACTTTTGCATCTTAACTTCAAATTGAATGAAACCATTTTCATTAAATAGACAATTAATTTTATGAACAATAAAGATGATTTAGTGAATTTTGAGCTCGTATAGAGGAGATATATGTCTGGAAAGTTTTCTCTACGACTTTTTATTCTGATTGTCTAGGGCACACTTTTCTTTTTAAAGAAATAAATTTTGTATTTTCTTTTTATTTTTATATACAATTTTATATTCAAAGTTTATTGATTTGAGGTATAAAAATAATAAAATAAAAAAGGATTTCAAAACCTATTTATTGATGAATAAAAATTAGGATTTTGAGAATATATTGGCCCTTATCTCCCCCTATTTTATTCCTTGTTTGATTGAAAATCGGAATCGTGAGTTCCGATGACATATAATTTGTGATAAAAAAAGTTCCACACTATAAACCCATGATTTCCACGCTTTCAAATGGCCAATATGTACTAATGTAAAAGCATCGCACAATAAAATGCAGTTTGAACCTGACAAATTGGATTGTTCAGAACATATGACAGTGGATTTTAGCCAATGAAACATATTGGTCTCTCTCTCACTATGTCTACTTGCATTAAGGTCATTGCAATGTATTGAAAGATCAGTCAAGTTATAGCTCCAACGACATTATTTTTTAAAAAATAATTCACATTCATTCATCTGATCAAGGTTTGCCAACAAGAGTTTGTAGCAACGCGAGTTAAGTGGGAACAAATGCAACAATAATAAACCCACCACCAAAAAATAGCTAACCAGACTAAGCATGCTTGAGGACCATCACGAGAGATAGCATAGCAAAAAGAATATCAGTTGCCAAACACCAACCTCCAAAAGCAATAGTGAACCCTTGGAGACCAACAAAAGGGAAGCGTTGAAGTTCAAATGGCAGGATTTGAATATTTCACACCACGATCAACTGAGCGTGCACAACGACCAGTAGGGTGTGGGGAACCAGGAAATCCCAAAATTCCAAAAATAAAATATTAGTTTAAGGAATAAAAAATGCATTTTCATGCAGATTTTGCAGATATCCAAGGCGCATAACAAATGACTTCATAAAGGGTTTGGGCGTCCATATGTCACCCGACCTGCTTCCAAATCTAGTCCCACATATGACCGAAGCTTCTTGGATAATCTTGTGCTTGTTAACAGGTATATTATCGTATAAGAGATGATCACGTGTTTTCCATATTAGCCACCATAATGTAATCTTAAAGTACAGAAGACGTCAGTCTTCATCTTTCAAGTTTGTCATCATATTTAAAGTATTCATCTTAGGATACGTCTGTCCGAAGTGACAGCTCCTGTATGCAAGCGCATCTGGATTGGGCTCTTTGCTTCTCGGACGAGTAAGGCTGTATACGTAGTGACCCCAATATCGGATCCTCATATTATTGGGACGATATTGGATTGCGTATAGCGAGTTCTATTCTTGTTGACGGTTGGTTCAACTAATGACGGGTCAACATCGCCTTAGGGGTGGTCGGCCCGGGTGTTAAAGACTGAATTGGGAATTGCAAGTTGGACTTGCAAGGCGGAATGCGTTCTCGCTTCTTTTTATTGGAGTTACAGATTCTCATATTATTGGTATGTGACAAAGCTAAGGAAGGATATCCCAGATCTTGCTGAGATATAATGGTAAGTATATCTCTTACATTGAAAGTGATTAAGGGAATGAACTTTCAGTGTTGACAAAGCAAGACAACTTTGATATCAAAATTCCTAAATCAAAGTAAAATATGTATATAAATATATACACTTATGCAAATTTCTTATTTCAGATAATCCTTCATTAAATCCACTCAATAATAACCAGTATGATATCATGGATTGGACCCATGATCCAGATATTGTACTTGCAGTTGGACATATAATGTATGTCGTTGTAATGTGCAAGTCTCCTCATAATAATGAGGAATGATAATTAAATAGATAATAGGACTACAACCCTAGGGTTTGTATGTCTCTATAATCTTGATCTCTCATCGAATGTACTTTGCAAGTGACATGTCGATGATGATCGTAATTGTTAATTAATCCTAAGAAGATATTCTGGCATACATATGTGCTCTTGACATTTATCATGAATGACATGGTTCACTACATCATGCAGAATGGTAGCTCTATAAGATATGATGTATTCAAAATGTTTGAATACCTACCTCAATCAATGTTTTAAGAGTCTAGATGGATGTAGACATGATGAGTGTCCTCTATTGTCTATACTCTAGTCATTCATGAAGCTTCATAATATTCATGTTGTATGAATTTAATGAAGCATGTATGAATGTTAAACTGCTCTTACATTGATTTTTTTTAATTCAACATAAGAGATTCTTTGTCTTGAACAATGGTTGTTTATAGATGAAGAGAGCATAGTGGAAGCGTGGGTTGGACCCATGTGGGAAGGAAAGTCAGAAGAGTTGACTTTATTTCTATGACTTCCATATGACATACAAAGAGCTGGATGAATGCATGTACTACAATAAGCTGATGTGTTGATAGTACGACTATCAAGTCTATCTAGAATCATTAGAGAAGGACTCGGATAGTGCATCATAATAATCTATATCTACATTTAATCATTGAAATTGACTTGCTTATTTGATAAGATAAAGTCTAATAATTGTATCTCAATCTTCTAACAACACTTGTAATGGGTTGCACATATTTTAGAACACTAGAAATTCGATCTTAAGGTTTATAGTCATCCACATGGATATTGATGCAATTGTTACAATAATCTCTGTTGGATTGATAGACTTCTCAATTTCCGTGTGAGAGCCTTAGTCTTAGAGAATGCCTCTATGACATGGATATTAGAATACAATCGTAGTTTATTTCCAAGTGTTGGAGATAAACATGAATTCTGAAATAAACATATCATAAAGAGTTGTGATGGTTATTTTTCAGAAAGTAATCTAACATCCAGAGGACTCTACTGAATTAAAAAATTAGTGAATGGTTCATTAACATTTCTAATACTGAAATTAAACTTTAAAGATCAATAAGAGGATAAAGATCATTTGACAATGATCTGGCATCAAGCTCTGGACGTTTGCATGTTGATTTGATCAATAGACAAGTAAGAATGAAACTTTAGAATGTCTAAAATTTCAAAACTTACATACTTATGAATATTGTATTCAAAAGTAAAATAGGAATACCACAAAAAAGTAATCTCAATCATCTCCAAGAAAATATTGAAATTTGGTGTCAAGCCACAAGATTTGAATATGTCCCTTGTAAATTGAAAAAATGCTGGTAGTTTTCCAAATTATGTTTACAAAGATGACACATGTTTACTGAAATAATGTTGAATTTCTCGAGTTTGTCATGTGTAGTGATTTTGACGTGTAACAATAATCAGAGAAAGTAGTAAGATCTTCGTTCGAGGTGATCTTTTTTAAAGTATCCATATATCCAAGACCTACTACCACTGTCCACAAGTAAAGAACACAGTCTTTTAGCAGTTCTTTCTCTAAGATTGTGGGTACATTGGGGTAAGATGTAGAGTGTGAGTCATGCAGCTGAAGATGAATAAAGATCTTATTCAAATAATTCTTAAGAATAGCCCCATCTCTCCACAAGCAGATGTGCAATTTATTTTGAAACGATTTAAACCAGTTAAAGCGAGCCGACCAGGACTTGAGACCATCGTAAACAAAGGTGAGACGATTTTTGACAAAACGCCGCAATCTAGGAAAGGGCATCAAAGTGATGGATTTCCATTTAGTTGGTCTTGTCATAGGAAATATTTTGAATCTTTTGTTGGAAATGCGAGCCCACGATGAGCCATTATGCAAAAAATGTTATTGCAATTCACTCCTTAATCTGAAATGAAGAATACATAATTTGCATAATAGGTCCCTTAGTATAATTAGGGTTATGTACCATGGCCATCTTGATGATCATATAGCTGTTGATTCAACTATTGAATCATAGAGGTTGGTGCTTGGATGAATATCTAAAGAGTTAGATTGAGGACTCATCAAGCACCGTCAGATGATTGTTAAGAGATGATCTCCAGCCTGAGAAGGAAATGGCAATCCTTTTCTCTAAAGGCTGATATCTGACCGACCTCTTGATGCAGGTCCTCTGCATAGGAATAGAGATTCGGAGGTGTCAGATTAGTTAGGTCAAAGAGTTGACTTAACGAGATCGAGATAACCAAAGTCCTATATCGTATGCTGTCATGATATAGGCACGCATCCTCTGACCGGAGACAGATGTGTTGCTATGTCTAAGTATGTACATTTGGCAGACCAATAGGTTGATGACCTAATCAAGGTCTACATACCGGCGCGTTGGTGTTCATATAAGGGCATATGAGTAATACGATCTCTCAAAGGGATCTTATAGGTTCAGTTACTGAACCGGAAGACATGAGCTCACTCATGAGATATTGGGAAGAATCAAATTCCGTGCGCACGGTCGTCTTGCTTTGGAAGCTTGACTGAATTTGTAGGTTTGATATATACTTTTGGAAAGTATATGATCAAGACCTAGGTATGATATATGCTTTTGGAAAGTGTATGATTGATACCAACTCCCAATGATCGAATGAGATACTTAATGATAAAACCATGAAGTAGACAGTATAAAGTTGATCCAATACTCCGGGTTTAGTCTGAGTCTTCCAGTATGCAGGATGTACAGGTATTGGGAATACCTGAGGGTGATGTGATCAAAAACGATTGTATAACCATGACGCTTCCATTCCTAGGGAGTGATGAAACGGGTCTGGATTTTAGTGACTCCTCTCAGTAGAGAAGTAATCTGATCTTGGTCCAAGTGTTGGACATTGATCTGAATGTGATTCAGATGCAATAAGAAGATTATATTTACGGTCTTGATTTAATCAAGCATCTATAGGAGGCCCGCGATCTGGATTTGAGATATGATCTCAATATCCATGTCACTATACGTGGAACAATACAATCGCCCTGTCCTTATCTCCAAGTATCTGCGGAGAAAGCGCATTATCCTTGAAGGAGTTTATGGATAATTCTATTGTTGATTTATGTATCCGAGCATTGAGAAAATGGATAACTAAATGCGATTTAATTATCATTATTAATATGAATTTGATTCATATTATAAAGAGAGTTATCTTAGATAATTAAATGTGATTTGATTATCAAAGATGTAAGTAATATGAATATGATTCATATTATTTGGACACAAGAGAATAGAGATCCAAGATGATTAAATGTGATTTAATTATCATGGATATGAATAATGTGGATAGCAATATCCATGTTAGTCATATATATTATAAATGTGATTTATAATATATAAGAGAGAGCTATTTGTGATTTACATTTGTTAATTAAATGTTAATGTGAATTGGATTCACGTTGGACATTGAATTGAAAATGTAATTTACATTTTGTTTTGGGTTGTGAATATGATTCACAAATTACCAATGGCATGATTGCAATGTTCACAAAATAAATTGGATTTATTTTGTGAAATAATTTGCAACAAATGTTGTTGCAAATATTGGAAAGAATCATGAGATAATGTAATCTCATGTAATAGGAAAAAGGAAGCTCCCTTCCTAATGAGGAGAGGGGACGGCCACAATTCCATAAGGAATGTGGTGGCCGTCCACCCTCCTTATGGAAGGAGGCTTGCCTCCTTTCCTATCTCTCCAATGGAGATTGATTTGATATAAATAAAATTATATTTAATATATATTTGATTTTTATTAAATTAATTGTTGTTGTGTTATTAGCAACAAATCATGGCCATTGAAAGAAACACAAATTAATGTGGACCATTGGATTTGTGTTGACACATGGATTGAGATCCATGGTTCCCAAAACCCTATAAAAGGAGAGACACCCCATTGCTCTTCTTAGCACATAAGTGAGACAACAAGTCTCTCTCTTTCTCTTTCTTTCTCTTTCTCTCCCTCTCATGGCCGTCCACCATGGATGCCCTAGAGAGGGTCTCCATCGCCGCGGCACCGTCGTTATGCTGCCCGATGTTTTGCTCGTGGAACTCCGTCTACTTCGGCATGCCTTGCTCGTGAAGAAGATGTCAGATCTCGTGTGTCGAGATCAGGAGATCCACCGCTTGGATCATCAACATGAATTGCGAGAAGCACGCGGTTCATCCCCGCGCTCGCAAGCGTCTCCTCCGACGGATCGGACTTGAGACAGGAGGTCTCTTCGTTTAGAGACTCGATTGCAACCACGCTTCAAGAGGTAAACCTAATACTTGTTTGTGGTTTAGACGAAACGATCCGAGAAGTGTTCTTGGATCATGTGGTTTCGTCACATGAAAAATTTTAATTTCCGCTGCATAGAACAACTAGTACGACTAGTCGTTCTTCATCATATTCGATACGACGATCACGCTTCTGTGATGCGCTTGAGGATCTAACCATATCCTTTAAGTGGTATCAGAGCCTTAGGTCGGTGGTTTTGGATACGATCCATAAACCGAGGACGACTTGGGTTCATTAGGGTTTGCGAAAGTTTTCTTGCATTTCATTTTCGCATCTCTGTTTTGATATTATTTTCGGCACTGTTTAAATTGTTTAAACACTAAAATAATATTTGGATTTTATTCCTCATTAAATAAGGAAACCGTAGGATCTGAGTTTGCGTGATTTCGATTCCGTTTGCTCTAGATATGCTCATTTTAGTGAACATGTATCCACTGTTTCGGGGACTGCGGATCATGACGTAATTAAGATGTCAATTGCGGATTTGAAACGCCTTGAAATGCGTGCAAATCACTTAGGTTCTGTTGTAAATCAAGTTAGCAAACTTTAGAAATTTACTTTGCTTAATTTGGATTTAAATTGATTGAGATACGGTATTTTTAGTAAGTGAGGGTCACTGCTGAAAATACTTTCCTAATCAAGAACCTAGTGATTGTCATTTAATTAATTAGTGAAATTAAATTATTTAATTTCCTGGAATAATTATGCATAAATATTTGTGAAATATTTAATGATAACTATGTCCTTAAATGACTTTGCCCTAACCAACAAATGATTAGATGTGATCTAGATCAAAATTGGTTACATGATCTACATGATCAACATTCCAACAAACATGTTGCTTGAATAGGACTTGGGATTTGTTTAGCAAATCTAATTATAATGTTAATCAAAATTGTTTTGATTATTACTATATGGTATAATTTCGGTTGAAGAACCGATGATCATCTCAAGTACAAAATGATCTATTTTGCATTATCATTTCCCGAAGGTGGATATGGTGTCTAGTCGGAGAGCATTGGGGTTGCGGGTTGCAACGTATGTGGTCTGTCCCACTCTCGTCGGTTCTGGCCATGACAACGGGTAGGATTAGTATAATGCTTAAGAAATCATGATGTATTTCTAATTATTAAAATTCGAAATAATACGTATTTGAGATAATACCATAATTCAAGTAACAATTAAAAATTGTTTGTTGGATATTAATTGGATCATTAATTTAATATGATTAGATTAATTGGAATCCAATTAAAATTAAGACACTCTATTATAAATAGATGTGTTAATTCCCTTGGAAGAATTAATCATAATGAATATGATTCATAATGATTAATTAGAATTTGAATATTATATGGAGGATCACATAAGTGACATCCATGGTCTCCCGTCAAGGCGAAGGGTTCCGTCGCCAGGGATTGTATGTGGGAGACGCCTGTCCGAAGTGACAGCTCATGTATGCAAGCGCATCTGGATCGGGCTCTTTGCTTCTCGAAAGAGTAAGGCCGTATACGTAGTGACCCCAATATCGGATCCTTATATTATTGGGGCGATATTGGATTGCGTATAGCGAGTACTATTCCTGTTGACGGTTGGTTCAATTAACGACGGGTCAACATTACCTTAGGGGTGATGGGCCCGGGTGTTAAAGACCGAATTGGGAGATGCAAGTTGGACTTGCAAGGCAGAATGTATTCCCGCTTCTTTTTATCCGAGTTGTAGGTTCTCATATTATTGGGATGCAACAAAGATAAGGAAGGAGATCTCAGATCTTGTTGAGATATAATGGTAAGTATATCTCTTACATTGAAAGTGATTAAGGGAATGAACTTTCAGTGTTGACAAGACAAGACAACTTTGATATAAAAATCCTAAATCAAAGTAATATATATATATATATATTTATGCAAATTTCTTATTTCAGATAATCCTTCATTAAAACCCACTCAATGATATACTCAATAATAACCAGTAAAATATCATGGATTGGACTCATGATCCAGATATTGTACTTGCAATTGGAAACATAATATATGTGGTTGCAATGTGCAAGTTTCCTCATAATATTGAGGAATGACAATTAAATAGATAATAGGACTACAACCCTAGGGTTTGTATGTCTCTATAGTCTTGATCTCTCATCGGATGTACTTTGGAAGTGACATGTCGATGATGATCGCAATTGTCAAATAATCCTTATAAAATTAATGAAGATATTCTGGCATACATATGTGCTCTTGACATTTAACATGAATGAGACGGTTCACTGCATCATGCAAAATGGTGGCTCTATAAGAGAGGATGTATTCAAATTGTTTGAGTACCTACCTGAACCTATGTTTTAAGAGTTTAGATGGATGTAGATGATGAGTGTCATCATTCTACTATCTATACTATGGTCATTCATGAAGCTTCATAATATTCATATTGTATGAATTTAATGAAGCATGTATAAATGTTGAAATGCTCTTACATAAGAGATCCTTAGTCTTAAGCAATGGTTGCTTATAGATAAAGGGAGCGCAGTGGAATCATGGGTTGGACCCGAGTAAGAAGTATGGTCAAAGAGTTGACTGTACATCTATGACTTCCATATGTCATCCGAAGAGTTGGATGAATGCCAATACTGCAATAAGTTGATGTGTTGATAGTATGACTATCAAGTCTATCTAGAATCCTTAGAGAAGGACTCGGATGGAGCATCGGGTTAATCTACATAAATCATTGATATTGACTTGCTTATTAAATAAGATAAAGTCAAATAATTGTATCTCTATCTTCTGGTGACATTTGCAATAGGTTGCATATGTTTTAGAAGACTGGAAAATTTGATCTTAAGGACTATAGTTATCAACATGGATATTGATGCAATTGTTGCAACAATCTCTGTTGGATTGATAGACTTGTTAATTTCAGTGGGAGAGCCCTTAGTCTTAGAGAATGTCTCTATGACCTAGATATAAGAATACACTCATTGTTTGTTTCTAAATGTTGGAAATAAACATGAATTCAAGATAGTAATCTAAAATGCTGAATGGCTCATTAAGAGGTAGAACTATCATAAAGAGTTATGATGGAGATATTTCAGATAGTAATCTAAAATCTAGTGGACTCCACTAAATTAGAAAATTGATGAATGGCTCATTAACATTTTTAAATGCTGAAATTAAAACTTAAGAGCAATATGAGGATGAAGATCATTTGACAATGATCTAGCATCAAGCTTTGGACATTTGTTTATTGATTTGATCAATAGACTAGTAAGAGATGAAACTTTAGAATGTCTAAAATTTCAAAACTTACATACTTATGAATATTGTATTCAAAGTAAAATGTCCAATACACCCTTCTTAGAGACAGGTGTAAGATGCCAAGGTATTCAGGATCTCATGCATATTGATGTATGTAGATCATCTATATCATAGTAAACATTATGGATATGTGATATCTGTTGATGATTATGTATGATATGAGATTTCTTCTCTTCACCTAAGAAACCTTTGAAATGTTCAAAGATTTCATTATTTTTGGTTTAGAACCAAAGTTTGAAGGAAGATAAAATGAATTTGATCTAATCTAGGTAGCAAGTACCTACTAGATAAATTCAAAGAATACCTTATAGAGATATGAATATCATTTCTATCTCAATCCTCCTAACACATCTTAACTCAATAGAGTTATAGGGAGATACAATTGGATCATGTGTGACATGATCTTATCAATGATGAATTTTAGCATAATTATCCCTTAGTTTCCAGGTATGTATGTGTAGTAGAGACTACAATGTATATCCTTAATAAGGTTCCATGTATGTTGGAATCTAGCACTTGAGAGTGCTGCTTCATTAGGAAAATAAAGGATGGTATTGGATACCTACTTTATGACCTTGAGATTCTTGAAATATCTCATCTCTGAGAATGTGATTCTTGGAGGTTGAGACTCTTGAGAATCAAGAAAAAAATGAAGTGTAGGAACTCATTTAATCTTGAAAAGATAATGAGGCTCTTGAAATTGGAAACTAAAAGGATAATTGAAGATGAAACACTAAAACCTCTTCAAATAAGTTTGAGGATGGATTCCATGTGTCAGAGAAATCTGACAATGATCGAACTTCATGTGATGAAGCTTCTGAAGATCATAGCATGGATAGATGGATGTTAGCAATAAAAGTCTAATGTAGACTTCATGTACAAGTGTTGTATATGGACCCTCGAGGATCCACCTATATGGGTAAGACCCGTAAAGGTGTAAATGGATCTTCAAGAGAAAGGGAACCTGATGAGAAGGTACATACCTTCAAAGCATAGTTCGTAGCAATGAGCTACACATGGAAGAGAAGACATTGCTTGCAATGAGACTTGCTTTTCGGTGACCATGCTTAAAATCATCAGAATATTGCTAACCTTAGCTACACAACTTGACTATTGCATCTTCAAGATGTAAGTCCAGATTGCATTCCTCTATGAATATCTCTCTGAGGATATTCGCATGAAGTAGCCCCAGGGCTTCATGGTTGAGGAAAGCAAGGTATGCAAGCTAGAAAGCTCCATCTATGGATTCAAATAAGCTTCTTGAAGTTGGACCATAAGATTTGATGGAATTATAATTGTTATGATTTCAGATAGAATCTTGATGAGCCATGTGAAGCTTAGTGGGAGTGCCTTTGTGTTCATCGTGCTAAATGTAGATAAAATCCTAATCATTTGGAATGATATAAGGATGATAATAAGTGTTTTATAGACTGGCTATTCCATATCTTGAAATATGATTTCAAAGATACCTCTTAGATCTTAGTTCTGAAGTTGTTCAGAAGCGAAGAGAAGAGAATAATTGGACTGTCACATTTGTAGTACACCTTGGACATATTCTATTCATAGAAATTCCAAGAAAGGCTTCTAACCCTTAAGATATGGTACTGACCTATCTTAAGGGATAGCACCTCAAAGAGTTGAGGAAGTAAATGCTACAACTACTTGCACTTGTGCATTAGTTATGAGAAGCTGAGTGTGTACTAGATGTGTACAAAAGCCAGATATCTGCCATGCAGTGGGAGTAGTAAAGTGTTACTAGTCCTACTATGTAAAGAAAACACTTGATTGCAGTAATAACTATATCTTCATAAAGGACAAGATTTTTGAGATAATGATCTCAAAGTCCTATCTTCAAAAGCTTAAGACTTTGTAGATAGAGATCTAAAAGGTCTTAACTTTGGATACCTTTGGAGATAGAGATCTCCGGGAATGAAGGTATTCTAATAAGGATTATGGGAATACTAGTTATAATAATTAATCGAGTTAAAGTGTCAAGGACACTATGACAAAATTGAGTATTGGTTGCATAAGATGCAACCTTCGCATTGGATGCGAGCACTGTTACTGGGGATATGCAAGTGCCGTAAAAGGACTTGGCGTAGTCTCTTGGGAACAGAGTGACTGATCAGCTTACCTAGCTATTTTCTAAATAGCCTATGATTGTCACATGAGTGTGGGTTTAAATGATTAGCCCATCAATGGCTCTTTGGGCTAGTGGGAGATTGTTGGAAATGCGAGCCCACGGCGAGCCATTATGCAATAAATGTTATTGCAATTCTCTCCTTAATCTGAAATGAAGAATACATAATTTGCATAATAGGTCCCTTAGTACAATTAGGGTTATGTACCATGGCCATCTTGATGATCATACAGCTGTTGATTCAACTATTGAATCATAGAGGCTGGTGCTTGGATGAATACCTAAAGAGTTAGATTGAGGACTCATCAAGCACCGTCAGATGATTGTTAAGAGATGATCTCTAGCCTGAGAAGGAAATGGCAATCCTTTTCTCTAAAGGCTGATATCTGACCGACCTCTTGATGCAGGTCCTCTGCATAGGAATAGAGATTCGGAGGTGTCAGATTAGTTAGGTCAAAGAGTTGACTTAACGAGATCGAGATAACCAAAGTCCTATATCGTATGCTGTCATGATATAGGCACGCATCCTCTGATCGGAGACATATGTGTTGCTATATGTCTAAGTATGTACATTTGGCAGACCAATAGGTTGATGACCTAATCAAGGTCTACATACCGGCGTGCTGGTGTTCATATAAGGGCATATGAGTAATACGATCTCTCAAAGGGATCATACAGGTTCAGTTACTGAACCGGAAGACATGAGCTCACTCATGAGATATTGGGAAGAATCAAATTCCGTGCGCACGGTCGTCTTGCTTTGGAAGCTTGACTGAATTTGTAAGTTTGATATATACTTTTGGAAAGTATATGATCAAGACCTAGGTATGATATATGCTTTTGGAAAGTGTATGATTGATACCAACTCCCAATGATCGAATGAGAAACTTAATGATAAAACCATGAAGTAGACAGTATAAAGTTGATCCAATACTTCGGGTTTAGTCTGAGTCTTCCAATATGCAGGATGTACAGGTATTGGGAATACTTGAGGGTGATGTGATCAAAAACGATTGTATAACCATGATGCTTCCATTCCTAGGGAGTGATGAAACGGGTCTGGATTTTAGTGACTCCTCTCAGTAGAGAAGTAATCTGATCTTGGTCCAAGTGTTGGACATTGATCTGAATGTGATTCAGATGCAATAAGAAGATTAGATTTACGGTCTTGATTTAATCAAGCATCTATGGGAGGCCCGCGATCTGGATTTGAGTTATGATCTCAGTATCCATGTCACTATACGTGGAACAATACAATCGCCCTGTCCTTATCTCCAAGTATCTGCGGAGAAAGCGCATTATCCTTGAAGGAGTTCATGGATAATTCTATTGTTGATTTATGTATCCGAGCATTGAGAAAATGGATAATTAAATGCGATTTAATTATCATGATTAATATGAATTTGATTTATATTATAAAGAGAGCTATCTTAGATAATTAAATGTGATTTGATTATCAAAGATGTAAGTAATATGAATATGATTCATATTATTTGGACACAAGAGAATAGAGATCCAAGATGATTAAATGTGATTTAATTATCATGGATATGAATAATGTGGATAGCAATATCCATATTAGTCATATATATTATAAATGTGATTTATAATATATAAGAGAGAGCTATTTGTGATTTACATTTGTTAATTAAATGTTAATGTGAATTGGATTCACATTGGACATTGAATTGAAAATGTAATTTACATTTTGTTTTGGGTTGTGAATATGATTCACAAATTACCAATGGCATGATTGCAATGTTCACAAAATAAATTGGATTTATTTTTGTGAAATAATTTGCAACAAATGTTGTTGCAAATATTGGAGAGAATCATGAGATAATGTAATCTCATGTAATAGGAAAAAGGAAGCTCCCTTCCTAATGAGGAGAGGGGACGACCACAATTCCATAAGGAATGTGGTGGCCGTCCACCCTCCTTATGGAAGGAGGCTTGCCTCCTTTCCTATCTCTCCAATGGAGATTGATTTGATATAAATCAAATTATATTTAATATATATTTGATTTTTATTAAATTAATTGTTGTTGTGTTTTTAGCAACAAATCATGTCCATTGAAAGAAACACAAATTAATGTGGACCATTGGATTTGTGTTGAAACATGGTTTGAGATCCATGGATCCCAAAACCCTATAAAAGGAGAGGCACCCCATTGCTCTTCTTAGCACATAAGTGAGACAACAAGTCTCTCTCTTTCTCTTTCTTTCTCTTTCTCTCCCTCTCATGACCGTCCACCATGGATGACCTAGAGAGGGTCTCCATCGCCGCGGCACCGTCGTTATGCTGCCCGATGTTTTGCTCGTGGAACTCCGTCTACTTCGGCATGCCTTGCTCGTGAAGAAGACGTCGGATCTCGTGTGTCGAGGTCAGGAGATCCACCGCTTGGATCATCAACATGGATTGCGAGAAGCACGCGGTTCATCCCCGCGCTCGCAAGCGTCTCCTCCGACGGATCGGACTTGAGACAGGAGGTCTCTTCGTTTAGAGACTCGATTGCAACCACGCTTCAAGAGGTAAACCTAATACTTGTTTGTGGTTTAGACGAAACGATCCGAGAAGTGTTCTTGGATCATGTGGTTTCGTCACATGAAAAATTTTAATTTCCGCTGCATAGAACAATTAGTACGACTAGTCGTTCTTCATCGTATTCGATACGACGATCACTCTTCTGTGATGCGCTTGAGGATCTAACCATATCCTTCATCTTTTCCCAGACATTTATGAAGAACAAGTTTGAAGGACGTCAGTCCTTTAACATGGGACTTACAGGTGAAAGAGTGAGGTCGATTTGGGGTAGCCATCAACGAGATAGGGCCAAACTTGAAATGAGAAGCACTCGCTACACCAGACACACATGGCCTGGTGAAGTCTGCAATCTTAATAGTTGATTTTGTTAAAAGAGCATCATTTAAAGAGCGAAGGTCAATAATTCCCCAGCCATCATTTGCGCATGGATAGGTGATCTTGTACCAAACCATTTTATGGAGGGTCCCAGAATCACCCCTCCCATAGAAATTTACATCTAATTTTATCAATTTTGTTTATGATGATTATCATAATCTTAAGGCATGACATCACATGTATGATTAGAGGAATTAGAGAAGAGTTAAGCAAAGTGATTCTTGTTGGAAGCAACAAGACTATAGATTTCCAACCTTGGAGTTTTGATGAGAATTTAGCAGTTGTGGCGGCCCAATCCTTGGTCATCAATCTAGTTTTTGGTATGGTAAATCCAAATAGTCGATAGGAAAGGACCCTCGTCCCTACCCGTGTTGTCCTTGATTTCAGATAATTCCTCAAGCGCCAAGTTCAATCCATAAAAGGCCAATTTTTGCTGATTTATCTCCAAACCAGACAATTTTCCGAAGATTTTGAGGGCAGTGCAAACATTATCAAGGTCATCATGTTTATACTCGAGTAATATGAGGATGTCATCTACAAATTAGACATTGGTATCTGAGCCTTCATACCCCTTTTTAAGAAACCCGGGAACTTTCTGGCCTCAACAGGTTTGATTAGGGCTGTCAGGAAAGCTCGAGCTCGATGAGTTGAACTCGGGCTCGGCTCGTTAAGGGCTTGCGAGCCAGACTCGAAACCTTAACGAGCCCGAGCCCGAGTTGGGTTTTATGGCTCGTTAGCTTATCGAGTCGAGTCCGAGTTGGACATTGTTCAACTCGAAAACTCGACTCGATGACTCGTTTTCCCTTTTAATAAAAAATTTAAAATATATATACCGAAACTTCCACATTGAGTTTGATATAAAATAGAGGTTAATAATTTTCTTTTCCAAAAACCTACTGAAAAGAGTATAAAAAATCAAAATTACAAATATCATTTGCATAATTTAATGTATAAAATGGAACAATGACTCATTAAGAGGTTCATGAACCTGCTCATTTTGAGGCTCATGAGCCAGCTCAGAAACTCATGACTCGATAAGAGGCTCGTGAGCCAACTCATTTTGAGGCTCACGAGTCAACTCAGAAATTCGTGGCTCGATAAGAGGCTCGTGAGTCAACTCGAACTCGATGAGTTCGAGTTCGAGTTGGTGATCCAGGGCTCGATCCTTATCGAGCCCGAGTTCGAGCCTTAGGTTTCTTATCGAGTTCGAGTCCGAGTTGAAGCCAACTCGGCTCGTTGAACTCGATAGACACCCCTAGGTTTGATCAGCATTGAATCCAAGACCGTTAGTGAATGAATGAAGAGAAAAAGGAGATAAAGGATCTCCTTTATTGACACCCCTACCCGGTCGAGGAGCTGTTAACCTTGAAAGAGATCCCCGAGTGCCATTCTTGTGAATGTGATCGAGTTGTAGAAATATACAACATAAATTCAAACACAGATACTTGACAATATCAAACCAACAGTTTCATATTAGATCATATATCTACAAATGATAGCAGATGGAGGAGAGGGGAATGAGATCATAAACATTGTGAGAGTCCTTCCTACCCATAATTCTCAATCCAACCAGAATTGGATCTAAATAAGTATTTTTCTCTGTCCAACCAGAAACTGCTAAATATGCAGCTACAGATAATCATAGACATTGTGAGAATCCTTCCTACCTATAATTCCAGCAATCTAATCAGTGTAATTTCCACTGGTTTGTTCATTTTTTTCACTGTATATTTTAATTATCATGAAGAGTATGGAAGTGAAGGATAATTTTAAGAGCGGGAAGTTAAAAATTACAGCTACGTTGAATCATGTCAGACATGTGTTTGCAAAAGAAGAGCAATAGCACATAATAGGACCCTGCCTTCTTGCCCCCAACACAACAATCATGCTCCAACACCACCTCCTCCAGAGGAGGTTAATTTGTTGATAACATAATTTATTTTTATCCGTTTCATCTTCATACTGCCACCCCTACAATATTCCTGTACACAATATATAACTAAATATTATCAGTCAGCTTGTTAGAATTGACGGCTTGAAGTTCTGGAATATACTGAAATGGCTTGAGCAGAATCAAGGATTGAAGGAGTGTTGGAATTTAAAAATCAAATTGGTAGGTACGGATATCAACATATGTTTTTCTATATTCTTACCAGTTTCAAACTTGGATATGGAAGCATATATTGACAACGAACCGGTTCGAAATCATGTTTTACAAATCCAGGTTGCATATGAATCAGTGGCAGTTTTGCTACCGCTGCACCTTTTATTATTAATAGTAGAAGAGAGACCTGCATTATAACACTTCAGAATCCACCATCGATGGTAATCGCAAATCATCTTCTAAGTGAGATTGCTGACCAAAATATTACAGGGAAAACTGAGGATGCCAAATGAAGAGTAAGGAGCACAGAACGATACACTGGTGGTGATAGATAATGCTCATATTATTTTATAAGACTACGAGCTTTGATAGCACTGACAACGACACTAGAACACTGAAAGAACATTAGAGACTACAAACTTAGATAGGACTAACAATGACATGAACATCGAAAGAAGAGACATAAGCAGACAAGAGCAAGAAGAAAATTGCAAACATGAGACAATTAAGGCCAATGGACACCAAGACACTGGACCTAAAAAAGATAAATCAGGCAATGCACGGGAATGAATTCCCTCCACAACTCGGAGAGCTACACCGTGCATTCGTCCTGGTGGCTCTCAAGTTCTGCATACCGTCGGAAACCGTTTCCACAGGTTTCACAAAATTTGTCATTTTTGCGGTGGTTGCTCTTGTTGTGCAACTCCATATCCTTTGTTATTCTCTTGGAGTTGGGCATCTTCTTCTTCCTCTTGCATTCTATGCACTCCACCCTTGAAACCTGCTGAATAATTTCCTCTTCCCCCGCGAGATCTTTCTCTACTTGAGAATCCATGATTTGGACAATATGAAATGGAAGCTCACTGTGTATAATGAGCAATCCAAGTGGGGGCCTTATATAGAATGAAATACCATGCACAACACACCATGCACGGTTAAAATAAAAATATGCATGAAATGGGTAGAAAGGGGAAGAACTTGAGTAGGTGGGGAAAATTTTCACCTCCAACACATGAACCATGTACTTCCCACATCATTGTTATGATTCCAACATCCAAATGGCATGTAAAGGACTTGAGTAGGTGGGGAAAATTTTCACCTCCAAAAGTTGTTATCTATCTATTTGGGTTTCAAATCAGTTCCATGAAACCACCCGTCAATTGCAGGGAATAAAAAAACCAACTTGTAGTGACCAAAATCAACATGTGGCATGCATATGGTATATGTCAAGTTTCGTTAATATGTCACAAATTCAAAACATCTAAATGTAGAAATAATAGTACATACATTAAGTTGTCTACAGACAATCTATTGATGTTGAAATAATGGTATTGTCATGGTTAATGTCTTATTATTTTGTTTTTCATATAGAGCATAAAGTTACAAACAATATATTATATCCTTTATATCTTCGTTAATTATTGGAAAAATAAGAATTATTTTTATAATACAATAATATGGAGGAATTTATTCTAATATAAAAGTTTCCCATACCCACTTCAATTTCATAAAACATATAGTAATGTTATTACAAGGCTAAACCTTAAAACTTGACTAAAGATGATATATTAATATATATTAATGTAGTTTACTCCCTCAAGAAATGTTCGTATATAGGATATTTGTATGTAAGTGTTTGAAAATGATGGGTAGTATGTTAGTGAATTTCATAGGATCAGTATTTGGACGGTTGATAATAGAACAAAATAATTTTATAACAGAAAATAATTTGTAAAGTTAAATATTGTATCATAAAATTTTAACGGAGATAATGTATAAAATTTCTATGAATTTTCTAAACGTTTTCCTATTTTCTTGAAAAGGTGAGGATTCGATAGAATATTGCAACAAGAGATTTATTTGTTACAAAAATTCAAATATGAATAGAATTTTGATGTTTTTTTTTGCAATTGAATATCCAACATCAATTTGTATATCAATTATTTTCGAGATATTTGATTCTATACATGTATATTATATTTTTTATACGTATGAACCTCTATTAAATCTTCTATTTAACAACTTCTCCAAATAATTAGAGAATTAGTATGTTATGCTTAATTTAAAAACGGGTGCAAAGAGAGAGGGGAGAAACATGATAGATAAAACAGTTTGCTTATCGACAAACGGTTTACTGATCGGCTACCTGCAATGATTCTGTGGACGCGTTGGAGACCGAGATTATGGGAGACTACATGAGTACCATTGACCGTTTGGTATTTAGTTCTCTAAATCTCAAGTGTTGTGCAACAATCTCCATCATCATTTTTACCCACATAAGCTAAAGCCATAGCAATGACAAGAACATGATTTAATTCTACAAGCGGTTCGATACGAGCGAGGAAGTACCTCATTTCATGTCCAGCGTCGTAGGAGTCAAAACTCTTAATTTTGTTCCAAGATAGGATAAACCATTAAATATTTAACAAAAGCTTTCTTTTCCTGTAAAGTCAGAAGAGAAGAAAAAGTAACAAGCGAAGGCGGATCGATTGGAAGGGTGAGTTAAGCTTTAAGGAAGTTTGCAAAGAGGGCCTACATTTCAGAACCGAAGCAGTTACTTTGGCATGAACGAGGATTCCGTTTATAGAGTAACCAATGCCGCGAACCGTAGGAAAAACAAACAAGTTTTCTTTTATAATAACAGAGGGCTAGTAGGGAGGGTATAAGCTTCATCGATCATTTTATGTTTTTACACTAAACTTCAAAGTTAAAAGTTCAATCCCACTTTTGTTACATTTTAAAAAATGAACATCCTAATTGGGAATCACGTGTAGTTCGTGCTCTCTTTTTTAATTTACCCAACATGATATGGGAATCACAATGATGATGTTTGTAACATCTCCGCATCATGTTGGTTACAACATGCATTTTGTGCCATGAATCTTTTTGGCATGTGACCACACTACATATAAATCTTGTTATATATATACTCTAGCCACACACTTCATGTTCATGTGACCTGTGATCTCCTCTTTATCTTCCTCCCCTCCTCCCTTCCAAAACACTAATCACGCTATCCCCTCCGCCGCCGCTCCCCCTCCCGCCGACCTCCCCTCCTACTCCACTCGACCATGTCTTCCTCTCCTTCCATCAAGATTGACGTGATTGAGGTTTGGCATTTGATGAATTATAAACTAAAATCCACAACCAAAAAAGATCATGCTTTATCTGTGAATTTCGCATTGAGGGATTGAGTGCCACATCATTTATGTTGTTTTCTTTACTCCTGACCAGAAAAAATGTAAAATTTATGTTTTATCTAATATTTTACTTGAGTAGATTTTCCTTTGCTGAGCTGCACTCATGTGATGCTATGCACCTGAAGTTTAAACTTTAAATTAAGGGTTCATTTGTATATAACTTTAGCTTGTCACAATGGGCTGTTAAGTTTCACCCAGAAATATGATTTTTGGAAGTAACGATGCTATTGCTATGATATGTTTGGTAGATTCAGTATAATTTTAGAACCATCTATCATTTCTGAACATAAGAAAATTTGATTTCAGGGCTGATTGGACAAAATATTTTAGATTGATGCAGAATTTGATAATGTAGCTCTCAGATGTGTGCTTGTGGGCATCTACATATGCTATTGGTTTCCAGATTACATTTATCCATGTAATCGTCACTTAAGAACGGCTATTGTCATGCCCTAAAGAAATTTAACTGCTACCCGAGCTCTATGTCATGGCATCGACTCCATTTGTTCTATTTTATAGTTCACAGTGCATTACTCAGGCCTGAACCCTTTGACATCATGAACATATTCCATTTAGAGGTGAGCATTGGTCAGAGGTATTTTTTTCCCATTAATTAATGTAGCTGTATATTCTGTTTGTCATCCTTGAAATTATAAGCTTGCATTTTTTCTATAAATTAACTGTGTTATTAGAATATCATGTGCATCGATGATATGGTTAAATCAACACAATTGTGAACCACCCCATATTGAAGCTCTTCCTCCATTGTTGTTGTAGGGTCCAAGAAGATGACAAGATTAAGAGGATTAAGAGGCACTGTACCTTTCCAAGCCTCTTTGGTTTACCTTGCTCTCTTTATAGCCGTATGAAGAAGTTGGAAAGTAGGTTAGATGTTAATTGCTCTTATGAACATAAGCATTAATGCATTTTGTTGATTCTGTTAAAACCATTTGTGCAGGACTTGACTGTTGTTATTTTCCCATCTTATTTCAGGTTTTGACAGAGAAAATGAGATGAGGGTATTTGGAAGTTACCGTCTGATGGCAAGCTATCATGACTCATGTTTACAGTATCATGAGTAGAAGCTTAGTATGTGTAAATTAGCTGTTCAATTGACAACATTGTGTCTTGGATAACTCATACAGACATACTGAGCTTTTACATCCCGAAATTGCCAACATGAGTCGTGTTAATATTGAAGAAGAGATGTTGAGGTTGTCAAAGAGTTTATTGGTAACGAGAAAGATGCTTCGGTTCAAGAAGAACTTATTGAAGAGGAGGAAAATGTATATGTCGACAAATAGCATGTCGGGGAGAAGATGATGTTCAACTTTAGCAATATGATAGGACGGAGTGCATAATATGCACGAACAAGTATATTATCTCGAAGAGGAACATTGAAAGACAAAGTAAACACAATTGGGTGCATTCACTGGCAATAGAACAAGTTCAGTTGCACCAGTGACAACACTTTTGATTGAAGGTGGAGTTTGAGGAACACAAAGATGAATATGGCATGACATATTCATCCTTGTGTTCCTTAGGCTGTACTTCCCGTCGGAAACCGTTGTCGCGATACTACAGGACTTGTTGGATTATTGATGGATGCACTTGTTGGTTGACTTTGTATATTTTGATCCCCAAGGCGATGTTAACTTGTTCTTGCATTCTATGCACACTGTCTTGTCCTCTTGCATGAGCTAAACATATTCCTCTTTTTTGACATATTTTTTGTTCTACCTAAACATCTTCCTCTTTCTCATCATCTCTTCCTCTATCTGACATCTTATTCTTCTCCAGCAAACTCTTTCTGAACCTCGACATCTTCTTCAATGTCATTATGACTTAATTGACAGCAACATGATATAAAAGCACTTTTGGCAATATGAGTATTATCTTCTCATGAGGGTATTGTTTTCTGCTCTTTGCCTCAGTAATCTTATGTCAAAGTTTTAGTTTGGAACACATCCTTTGTTTTTCCTTCTAAGATGATTTGTGATTTTCATGGATAACTTGCTCTGAAATATTATACTAAACTTTGAACTGTGATCAATAATTATGGTTCTAGTACAATTGGCTTTTTTGTCTTAAACCATATAAGTGCACGTCATTTGTAGTATGTGTGTGGGCTCTTTGATCAATCCATTTTATGTATCCCTATCCAATCTGTTACTTTATCTACTCATGACAGATTCCACCACTGTAAATCCACAGCCATATTATTGGAAACAGACATGGATATAGAATTCTTTTTAAGTTCATGAATACTTGTATCTATATCCGGTATTTAGTTTTAAATTCCTCCTACATAGTTGCATTAATAGTCAACGAAATGTTCTACATTTCCTGACCATATTTGATGTGGCTATTAATGAAATAAGTGCATTGAAAGAATTGTTATCATACCCAAGCAATGAATGCATATATGTTGAAGTTGTACAAACTAGTTGTTCTGGTATTCAAATTTGATTTGTATTCACATTTGATTTTATTTAACATGATTTTATACTCGTCAATATTAATATATGTTAACACACACGAATTTCAAAATAACGAGGATATATAAAAACCTACCTTGATATCAATTAGGAGTCTTCTAAGTAGGAAAGTTAGCAGTAAAGGACAAATATATATTTCTTCAAATCGGTCGTAGGACAATAAACTCATCTCATCCAAGGATTTTCTTTTGTCCTTCCTCAATTGTACTTTTAGCCAAGCGATGAACTTTTACCATATGCAACATGTTAGGTTGGTCATCCTTCCTTCACTAGCATTTGATACTTCATGTAAGTGATGAATTAGCTGGAAGTATTTTTGTAATCAATTATTAAATATTTCTCCAGATGACATGGAGATTTCATTAGCTAGGATGATCATCTACAAATGCCGACCTTAAAAGCGCATGCTTACACTTTGAATTCTAATCTTATGGCTAATTGCTCGGAGCTTTCAGCTTATGTTAATGTGTTTGTTGTTTTTTCTATGGTGTTATTTTTAATCCCAAACGTTATTCTATTTACATCTGAGAATATTTCATTATATGCATGTCTTTTAAAATTTAAAGCATTTAATTTTAAAAAATTTGATGACTTCTGAATCTTGTCTCATGCATAAGGTCAACTGAGGATTTAATGTTACATGCCACATTTTCTTAGCATAACTCTTTTATTTGTTTAGCTCCCAGAGGAAGGTACCTAGGAATGGAAGCTGTTGGGTGTGAGCATCAATCCAAAGGATTGGATCTAATTTTATTGGAGATATGGTAGTCTGTATAAGTTGGTCACTTAAAAGGCTAGGGTGCACATCCCTTTGTTTCTTCCTACATTGGATCCAAAAAGAACTGGATACTTTGTCGACTTCGTTGTATTGCGTGCTTTTTGCTTGCTTATTTATACGGAGTATCCAGTGTTGAAACTCTGCACCTTTAGAATAATCACATGTAGATGTGGACCAGTTGAGAAGTATTTCGAGTGATCTGAATCTCTTCAATCACATTTAGATGAATGAGATTGAATGTCGGCAGTCGTCCTGAAATTACTTTTTTTAAAAAAAATTAATGGATGTTTATAATGGAAATTAAGGACTTTAGTGAACTATGTACATATTCTGATAGATTTTTTAACATGATAACATGTTTGGATTTTGATATGTAGAACAAATACCTGAAATCATTTTAGTGAAATTACATAATAGCCTTTAAATTCCTATTTCAGAATGCCTCCAGACTGCATGCCTGCCATTCAAGATGTCATGCGATGATTTGGGGAATTGTATGTGTTCCACCCAATGAAGACTGAATGTCTTGGTGGCGAAGAAGGCCTTCGACGGCAGCACCACGGTTGTAATCGAATGGTTTATTTGGTGAGCAACATGGATGGTTCTAGTTATGATGCATTGCCTGATCGGCATGTCAGAGCTTTGTGAATGTAATGTACATTGAAGGATTTGATTCAGTTTTAGACATGTTATGGGTTTTGAGAAGTTGGATGTATATTTTCTTTTTATTGTTGTTTTGGAACTAAGCCTGAAATCGTATCCGTGTTAAACCTTTTTCAACAATCTAGCTGGGAATTTGAAAAGAAATGAAATGCTTTCAGTAGTATCAGGTTGCTTTCTGGAAAAATAGAAACTTGACTTCTAATGGTTATTTAGGGTCATGTCCAATCATTGCTGGTTAGTCCTGACCTGATTTCATGAAAAGTAAATATTATAGTCGTGCAAACTATCTCTAACAACCATCTTATAAAATTCTGAAAATAGGAAATAGGAAACCATGGGAAGAAGTCTCAAGTGTTAGGTTTTCTATTTGTATTTTCATAATGATCACACCTGGTATGATGCGTTATAGCTATGTCATTCATCCATATGAGACTAAACATAATTGAAAAATAAACTAATAGGTATTACTAAAACAGTTGGATATTGATATAGTATGGATATCAAAGTTATATTGTATCCACACTTCTTTTGAAAGATCCATATGCATATGTTCGAATATGTATAACTTGAATATGATGATTCATTAGATAACATATGTATATAAAAATATCATGTTAAAGTTGGTATAGAAAATATCAAAATGAATTAGGGAAGAACACCCCATGCTCCTGATTGAATAATAGCTGCAAGATCTGCCGTGGATCGGACCTCTAAATCTCAAATAGGTCAAGCAGCATGTGCTGAACTACACGTGATTATTGAGGTTTTTGCACATGCACCCCAAGTTTCCTGCATATCTCACGTGCATCCCCAGTATTTCCTTCTTATTACACCCATACCCCTTATAATGTATATTAACTATACATATTAAATAAAATATAAATTATAAAAATAAAATAAAAATAAGTATACATATTTAGTAATATACTATATATAGTATTAAAACAACATAAAAAAATAAAAAGGTTTTCTTTGTTTAAATAAATCATTAGAATACCAAAAAATACATAAAAAGTATAAAAATACATAAAAATATAATTTTAAAAATCCAAAAACATTACTTGCATTATATTTTACTATATTTTACTTATTAGATAAAAAACAAAGTAAAATTAAATAATAAAACCAATAAAAAATCAAAATACATAAAACTTTAAAAATACATAACTAATTCAACAAAAAGCACAAAAATACGTATAATACCTTGTTAGAAAGGTATTTTTACCTACTTTCCAGTAAAAATAAAATAAAAATATTTTATTACTATTTTCTATCTTTAAAATAAAAAATAATTCTATGTTTTCAATAAAAAAACATTGTTTTCCACTTTCGAAACAACTCAAAACTCATAAAAATATTAAAAACCTTTATTTTTTTATAAATACAGGAAATAAAATAAAAACCATAAAAATTACAAAATAAAAACCAAATAAAAATATAAAATCATATACCTATATTTTTCTACTTATAGGTATATAAAATCACAAAACAAAATAAAATTCATAAATTCAAATAAATATCCAAAGAAATCCTTAAAAATAAATAAATATCAGAAAACCCTCATACATCAGATTTCTCTACCATCTATCTTAGTTTCCACAGTTTGCCTCCTTGAGTTTGACACTTCCGTACTCATCGTTATACCTTTGAGTTTAAGGAGTATAAATAACAAAAAAAATAAAATTCTCTGGTAAAATATACCCGATCGATTCATTGACACTATTCTTCTTTTGGAGTAGTAGGTTGGGTGGTTTTTCAGTGCTCCTATACCTTGAATCACTTTTATCTGATCAACATCCACACTACATTTTAGAAAACATATTCGACAATACAATAATTATTTTAGTATTACATCTATTGGAGATGCTATAGACTTCAACATAACTTCCATACAAGGTCCATATTGTTATCGAATACATAGCCAAATGTATCATAGGATTGGCTCTTTGCTACCGAAAGATAGTAATGCTCCGGCTTTTGCTAAAATCTATTTATACGATGCTCAGAATGAGTTTGACAGTCAATGTCAAATGTTTTGCGTAAGATCTAATGGATTGATTGTTGGACATGCGAGCCTACATCGAGCCATTATGCAATAAATGTTATTGCGAATATCATTCCTTGATCTAAAATGAAGAATAACTAATTTGCATAATAGGTCCCTTAGTACAATTAGAGTTATGTACCATGTCCATCTTAATGATCATACCACCGTTGATTCAATAATTGAATCATAGAGGCTGGTGCTTGGATGAATATCTAAGGAATTAGATCGAGGACTCATCAAGAGCCGTCAAATAATTATTAAGAGATGATCTCTAGCCTGAGGAGGAGATGGCAATCCTCTCTCTTAAGGTTGGCATCTAACCGACCTCTTGATGCAGGCCCTCTGCATAGGAATAGAGATTCGGAGGTGTTAGATAAGTTAGGTCAAAGAGTTGACTTAACGAGATCGAGATAACCAAAGTTCTATGTCATATGCTGTCATGACATAGGCACGCATCCTTTGACAAGAGACATATGTGTTTACTATATGTCTGAGTATGTACATTTGGCAGACCAATAGGTTGATGACCTAATTAAGGTCTACACATCGGTGTGCTGGTGTGCTTGTAAGGGCATATGAGTAATACGATCTCTCAAAGGGATCATACAGGTTCATTACTGAACCGGAAGACATGAGATCACTCATGAGATATTGGGAAGAATCAAATTCTGTGCATGGTCATCTCGCTTTGGAAGCTTGCGGAATTTGTAGGTTCGTTATATACTTTTGAAAAGTATATGATCAAGACCTAGGTATGATATATGCTTTTGGAAAGTATATGATCAATACCAACTCCCAATGATCAAATGAGAAAACTTACTGATAAAACCCTGAAGTAGATAGTAAAAAAAGTTTTTATACTTCGGGTTTATTCTGGGTCTTCCAGTATGCAGGATGTACAGATATTGAGAATACTTGCTTCCATTCCTAGGGAGTGATGAAACGGGTCTGGATTTTAGTGACTCCTCTCAGTAGAGAAGTAATCTGATCTTGGTCCAAATGTTGGACATTGATCTGAATGTGATTCAGATGTGATAAGAAGATTAGATTTGCGGTCTTGATTTAATCAAGCATCTATGGAAGGCCCGAGATCTGGATTTGAGATATGATATCAATATCCAAGTCACTATACGTGGAACAATACAATCGCCATGTCCTTATCTGCAAGTATCTAAGGAGAAGATGCATTATTCTTGAAAGGGTTCAAGAATAATTCCATATAGTTGAATTATATTCGAGCATTGAGAAACATATATTAAATATGATTTAATTATCTTGAATAATGTGAATTTGATTCACATTATTGGGATTTATATGAATGGCTATCCAATATAATTAAATGTGATTTAATTATTATGGATAAGAATAATTTGGAGAGAAATATCCAATTATTCATAATATATTATAAATGTGATTTATAATGTATTCGAGAGAGTTTATTATGATTTATATTTGTTGATTAATTATTTGTGTGAATTGTATTTACGTTGGATAATTAATTGAAAATGTAAATCACATTTTATTTTAGATTGTGAATATGATTCATAAATTCCAATGGCAAGATTACAACATTCTCAAAATAATTATGAATTATTTTTGTAGAATATTTTACAACAATTGTTATTGTAAATATTGGAGATACATGGAATCTTGGAGATTTCCAAGATTTTATTGGAAATCTCCTACTCCAATTAGGAGTAGGGACGACCACCAATTCCAATATGGAAAGGGTAGACGTCCACCTCTCCCATATGGAAGGGAGATTTCCATCTTCATTATCTCCAAGATTTGATTATTTAATTTGAGGATTAAATTATGTTGATTTATCAATATATATTTAATCTAATTAAATCAATTGTTGTTGTGTTTTTACCAGCAACATCTTGGCCACTGAAAGAAGCACAAATCAATCTCAACCATTGATTTTGTGTATCCCATGGATTATGATCCATGGACTCCCAAAACCCTATATAAGGAGAGGCACCCCTTGCCATCCAAGAGGTTAAGAAGATTAACAACAAGCTCTCTCCTCTCTCCCATTCATTCACATGCCCACTCCCTCTCTCTCCATTGGTGGTCGTCCACCAAACCCTAGAGAAGGAGTATTCGTCATCGCTTTGCCGTTGTGCCACTGCTTCGACGAATATCGGTTCTCCATCTTCTTTGTTGTGCTTTGCTTATGAAGAAGACGTTTGATCTCGTGCGACGAGATCAGGAGATTCACCGCTTGGTTCATCAACATGGATTGCGAGAAGCACGCGTTTCATCAACGCGCTCGCAAGCGTCTCCTCCGTCGGATCATACTTGAGACAGGAGGTCTCTTCGTTTAGAGACTCGATTGCAACCACGCTTCCAGAGGTATTCTACTACTTGTTTGTGGTTTAGACGAAACGATCCGATAAGTGTTCTTGGATCATGTGATTTCGTCACATGAAAAAATTTAATTTTCGCTGCATCGAGCAACTAGTGCAACTAGTCACTTCCGATCGCATACGATGCGATCCTCACGCTTCCGTGATGCGCTTAAGGATCTCTCCATATCCTTCATCGATAGCTAATGAAAGTCTTATGAAGTCTATACAATCTATGTTGGATGAAATCAATCCATACGTTTCAATTTTTAGGCATGCTAAAGATTGAATTTACGAAAATAGTAAATGCAATTTTAAGTTACATATTTTGAACTCAAAAAGGAGATTTCACTGCCCCAACTGTTGACGAGGTTGCGATGTTGGTTGCAGAAGATGATGTCCAAGTTCAAAACACACGTGATATAGTTCTATTCAAATATGGACATGGATTTCAACGGATAAGTGAACTATATAGATCATACATGCCTTTATAATATCCACTTTTCTTTCCATATGGTGAAGATAGCTGGTGAATTGGCATTAACTACTCGACCTTAGACGGGCATGGTCAAGTTGATGGTAGAAGTATATCCATGATGAACTTGTATGCCTTCCGTTTACAAAATCGAGTGACTGAAGCAAGAAGTGCTTTGATGCATGGAGGTTGATTTCTACAACAATTTATTGTTTATGTATATACTTGTATTGAACATAGTTGGCTAAATTGGTTTAGTAGAAATCACGATAAACTACGCCTTGATAGCTTCAAAAATATTTTTGATGAAGTTTGTGATGGTGAAGGTCCACGATACATGCTAAAAAATTACTACGATGTCATGGATTTATGTTCATGAACAAGACCTCCTGACTTATTTCTAACTTTTACTTGCAATCCTAATTGGCTGGAGATTAGATATTTTCTCGATATATCCGGATACAACTCATTAGAAGATCGTTCAGAAAATACGAGAGGAAATAGTCAAAAGAATTTTTTGGAGTTGTTAATTCAGGTTTGTAACTTGCATAAAAAGTCTAAAAGTATTTTCCTTTGTTTGAAATTATGTTCATGAACTACTTTTTTTATTTCCTCATATCTATCTGTCATCGAGTTTCACGTGCCAGACCACATATGCACATGTTGATCACATTAGATCAAGGATCAAAGCTTAGTACTATAGAAGATATACATAAATTTATTTCAGCTAAAATTTCGGATCCTTCTCCGAAACTGGCATATGATACCATTTGTAAAAGTATGGTATATGGGCCTTGTGCGACACTTAATCAGTTAATCCAAACTTCCCTTGTATGAAAGAAAAAAAAGCTCAAACATTACTCAAAAAGTTTGTAAATGAGAGTATTATGATAATCAATGTTATCCATTTGTAGACGACATGATGATGGGAAGACAATAAAGATGCATCAAATATTTGTGGATAATAGATGGATTATTCCTTACAATATTGATTTGCTAACAAAATTTGATGCACATAGCAATCAAATGCATGCTATAAAATATTTATTCAAGAACGTGCACAAAGGATTTAATAAGTTAACATTTACCTTAATTAAGAATACTGAAGAATGTTTTGACAAAATTAGTCAGTATGTAAATGCTAGATATATTTCTGCTGCTGAGGCATCTTGGAGAATATTTGACTTCAAACTACATGATAGGCATCTAGTTGTTTAGCGTTTATGTTACCACTTACCCAATAAACAAAACATAATCTTTGAAGATAATGATGACCTTGGGCTTATTTTGGACAATCCATCATTTCAAAAAACTATGTTGACAGATCTTTCCTATTCTCGCCGCTTGTCTAGGTGCTAGGTCTTGTCTGTCAGTATTTTTACATAGGCAAGAAAGCTATGGGATAAGGAAAGAACAACATACTATTGTTGCTGACGGTTCCATCCTAACAATTAGGAGAACTCCAACTAGCCAGAGCCTTCGAGATGTCGACTGATTGCGTTAGAAGAGAATAAGCGCATACACCCCTACCTCTCCGGTCGAGCTACTACCACTACTTTACCTACTCCTTTTTATCCAGTCGAGCCAAGCTTTCTATCTTTCCTCTCTGCGTTTGTTGCTAATAGAAACTTTTCTTATGCAAGGGGATACACTTATGTTGAATTTCCTCAACATTATATGGAAGAATGAGAAAAAGGAATGGCGACCAAGAGTTCGTGGAAAATGTATTGGTTGCTTTCCCTCAATAAAAATATTATTTGGAGAAATTTATTACTTAAGGATATTCTACACAAAGTATGTGGACCAACCATCTATGACAATCTCTTATTGGTAAATGGTGTTGTTTCTGATACATTTAAGGTTGCATGTGCTGCACTTGGTCTTTTAGATGATGATAATGAATGGACGTATGCAATAGAGGACACAATAACTTGGACATCTGGATGGCAATTATGCCATCTTTTTGCTTTAATCTTAATCACAGTATCGCTTAACAATCCTAATAAAATTTGGGATACATATTGGAAATAATTTACCGATGATTTGCAAATACGACATACAAAAGACTCAAACGAAATATTTCAAACTTTTGCAGATGATGTATTGCAACTACAAGGTTTACAACACTTGGAAATTATTCTAAACAAGAATGGAAAATCCCTTACAGATTACCCAACCCTTCCAAATATTCCATTAAGTAATGAAGTTCATGATATTGAAACTTTTTAGCGAATTAAATGAGCTATAACATCAAAAATGAAAAATTGGAATTTGATCGCTTATATTCATGCTTAAATAGTAAACAACTACATATATAATGACATTATGATGTCATGTGACGTTGGTTCTTTCTTCTTCGTTTCTGGGAGTGGGGGTGTAGGTAATACATTCACGTGGAAAACACTAATTACACAATTTCATTCTGAAAATAAAATCATAATTCCAGTTGCTTGTTCTGGAATTGCATCATTGTTGTTACCGAGTGGTTGAACTACATACTCGAGATTCAAAATACCATTAGAACTCAATGAGTCATTGATGAATACCCATTCATCACTCTTTATTCTTTTATTTTAGCTACAAAACCCTTGCAAAACATCATGTATATGTGTGTAAAAAGAATAATTTATCAAATTGCATGCATCTTGTAAATATGCATAATTAGCATGTTTTTGTGCATAAATAAAAGAATAAAGAAATAAAAGAAAAAGAGGGAGATATTTAGAATAAATATTGAGCGACCTAATCCCAAGGGAGGGCTCATCATGGGCCTGACCGCAAAAGAATCAAAGTAGAGGGAGATAGGGTCATTCATTTGTACATATACCCATGTATATAAATAAAATTATTTTCCTCTAAATAAAAATAAAAATGTGTATTTATTAATTTGTACATATTTATAAAAATAAAACCAAAATAAAAATGGGAAAAATACAAGAACAATAAAAAGAAATAAAATTCCTTCATCATTGTACATGGACCATGTATATAGAATAACCTATTTATTTATTTCCCCCTTGTAAATAATTAATAAAAATCTAATAAAAATATTTTCACATTCCATATTTCATGGTGTAAATAAAAAAAAATTCGAAAAATAAAAATAAAAATAAAATAAAAAGAAATAAAATAAAAACCAAAATCCACCTTGTATATATACCATGTAAATATGTATATATCCCTATTTATTTAGCCTATGTAAATAAATAATAAAAATAAAATAAAAATACCTTATTATTCCAAATTTTATGTTATAAATAAATAAAATATAAAATTGGAATAAATATACAAAAATAAACTATTAAAAATAAAAAAAATACATATAGGTATATACCTATATATAATAATAATATTTTGTAAATACATAATTTATATTTCAAAAAAATAAATAAAAATCACTAAAAATTAATTTGAAAAAAATAAACATTTTTCATGTTTTTAAATTTTTCAAAATAAAGTCATTTACTATTTTTAATCGAATTTTCAAATAAATAATAAAAGGCGAATTCTGATTGGTCCACGGGGGAATGTTGACCCTCGGTCAACTCTCCCCCGCGGACCTATTTCTCACGGATCCATGCACCTGACCCGACTTCTTCCAATTTCCGCTCCATGATCCGCTACCCACTTCCTCAAACCCTGGGCTCCGATCTTCCAGGAGAGATCCGCGATCCACACCCGCCTATCATCTTAGGGATCCGCTCCTCAGATTGCGCGCTCCATGACCTTCTTGTCGGACCCTTCACCATATAAAGCTCCAACTCCGACCAACTTTTCACGCCATCTTTGGCATTCCCCCTCGACGCCAGTGAACTCCTCTCCCTCGCCTGAGTGACAGCCGCGCGGAGGAGGGTAGCAGCGAGGCCCGGGCAGCCGGGAACCATCGATCCGGCGACCTTCATCGCCGTGCGCCGCCGCGAGGTGCGCTCAGCCTCGGGACGCGACGACCCCTTGAGGCAATGACCCCCGGAGCTCCGCCAGCTCCATCATAGTCGACTTCGACCGCCAGGTAGCTTAGAAAGCTTGTAGGATAGCTTAGATGTCGATTTTTAGGTTTCAGTTCTTGTGGCTCCGCCACTGTCGCCCGCCATCTCTGACTACCCATTTGTCATTCCGACCCGACCACCACCTTCGCCATACTCCTCTCCACCTGCTGCGCCCCCTCACTCCCCCTTTCTCGCCCCGGAGCAGGGTTATCGTCTTCCTCCACCACCTCCTCGCCGGAGGACTTCATACCGCCTCACCCTTCACCTTCCGCATGCTCTAACGGGTCGAGGCAGTTTGCCCTCGACCCCGTGTTTCACTTGTGCAGGTCAGGAATGTCAGAGGGACCTCATCTGGAGGTCCAAGTCTCGAGCACAGCAGCTCCGCGTCTTCTTCGCCGCTAGGAGTCTCCATAACCTCTCGGCCCTATCGGAGCTTACCAGCAGCTGCGGACCATCGAGGCGAAGCTTTTCCCTATATCAGCAGCTTCAGAGGAGATCTCCATCGCACGCACGGAGCCGGCCAAACTCGCAGGCGAGTTGTTCTTGGAGGATCTTCCTTCACCGTCCGATCGTGCCCACTCGCCCAGTTCTAATCTCGATCGTCCACTTGCGAGGAGCCAGCCACCGTCAGATCTTCCTTGGACTCGATCGTGATCGTTGATCCGGTGAAGGGTTAGCCACCTCCAGCCATCGTCGGATCATCCACGTGGCCACCCTTCAGTCATCCAATAATAAA
Source organism: Ottelia alismoides (assembly GCA_037367405.1). Lineage (NCBI taxonomy): Eukaryota > Viridiplantae > Streptophyta > Magnoliopsida > Alismatales > Hydrocharitaceae > Ottelia > Ottelia alismoides. The sequence continues at coordinate 868,633 of JAZKJV010001466.1, read as the reverse complement.
GGGGTAAATTACTCGTAGGCCCCTCTGTTTATTGCGTTTTATATTTAGTCCTGTAAATATTTAGATCAGTTCTTTTTATTTTGGATATTTTGCATAGTGGACCTCTTTATTTAGTTTATTTGCATTATAGTCCCTGTGTGTGTTGACCACGTGCATCGACACGTGAGGATCTGGGCTTTTTGCATTTTCTGTCCTATAGTTCTGGAATGTTATTGTTTAATATTTTATAAATAGGACTTGCACTTATACTCCTCTGTGTCTGGATCACGTGTGTTGCGCGTGCAATTTGGGCTTTTTGCATGTTTGGCCCCTGAGCTTCTTACACATGTTATTATTTGGCCCCTGGAACTACTTTTTCTTACATTTAGGTCCTTATGCACTGTGAGCCTTTGTTTGATTTAAATAAAATAGTAAATTAAATCCAAATTTTGTGAAATTTGGATACGTGGCTCCTGCCACTTTGTAAAAATTTCACTAAAAATTTGGGTACATTTTTTAGGCTTGTTGATATTTTCAATAATTCCAAAACCTTGATTTTTCTTACTGTTTGAGTTAGAAAATCAAAGAAAAATATTAGAACTCCTCTAAAAATTACAAAAAAATTAATGTAAGTTAATGTTAGTGTCTTTTATTTTCTGTGCAATTATCATGATTTTTGTATATATAAAAACCTTAAAAATTGAAAAATCCTAATAAAACATAAAAATTCTATAAAATTGTAGAAAAATAAAAAAAAATACAAACTCTTTTTCTGGATTTTATTTGTTGTATATATTTCTCACAAAAATTACCTCCAGACTTTTATAGATCCATTTTATATTGTAAATAGATTTTTCAAGTCTGGCTGGATAATAGCTCATTATTTTTTGCTCTTTTTGAATTTTAGAAAATCACATAAAAATTGGAAAAATCTGAAAAATTCACCAAAAACATTAAAAAATATAAAAACATTTTTGTTTGAATTTTTGGAATATTTTTGATTGATTAAATAAATTATTGAGTGTGCTTGCTTTTACCTTGTCTTATAAAAAACAAAATCACAAAAACATTTAAAAAACTAAAAACCCACCAAAAAGATTTTCTTCCCTTATTTTCGATTTCACTACTTCGTAGGCCGCAAGGCCGATTCGTGCTCCATGAGTCTGACCCTGGGTGCTATACCAGGTTAATCCTTTAGCAAGGACTGGTATGTTGCTTTTATTGATTTTATCCCTTTGATTTGGTGGTTCTGAATAATTTTCTTGATTGATCTCTCTAGACCCGAGAGGTTGAGGTCGCAACGACCATTGACACCTGATTTACCTTAGTCGCTCGGGTCTCTCATCAGTCATTCACATGTAATATTAAGAAAAATACATATCTTAGCTAATTATTATGTCTAATGAAATTGATTATATAGGATGAAATGCATTTCATGCTCTTAATAGAACATTGAGAGATATCTTAAAAGACGTTAAATTAATTGCTGCGAATTTACCATTCGGTGGCATGACTGTTGTGTTAAGTGGTGATTTTAGACGAATTATTCCAGTTGTTGTCAATGGAGCTCGTGCAGATATTGTAAGTGCATCTCTTCCTAAATCTCCTCTTTGGAAGGATTGCAAGTTATTAATTCTCAAGAGAGACATGCGTTTAGAAATTTTTAATCAACATGTTACTGTTGGTGTTGTTGATATATCTGAGTTCGCAGAATGGTTGCTTGCCATTGGTGATGGAAGGATTTCAGATCTTCCATTTAGGGAGTTGAGTAAATGCTCTTGGATTAGTATGCCTTATGATATCTTGATTGATCCAAACAGAGGTTTAGAAGGTTTAATTTCTGAGATATTTTCAGATATTTCATAAAATTATCTTACCAAGGAATATCTAAAAGATTGTGCGATTTTGACAACCAGAAATGACGAAGTTGATAAAATAAATAACACTATATTAGCCAAGATAGATGCATAAGACATGATTTATCATAGCTTTGACAAGGCTATATCTTTAGATGAATCGAACGGTAATAAATGATAATCCAATGGAATACCTTAACGCATCGAATATGCCCGGAATACCAAGAAGTATATTAAAGATGAAAATAGGTGTCCCTCTTATGTTACTTAGAAATATAGATCAGTTAATCGGCCTCTATAATGGAGCGTGTGTTTTTGTTAAATCATTTCAACCAAGATTGACGTTGAGGTCATAACAGGAGATCATGCAGGTAGACATGTCTACATCTCACGAATAGAATTAATTGCTTAAAAAACTTGAGGTCCTTTTTGCTTTAAAAACAAGACAATTTCCAGTTAGGATAGCATTTTTAATGACGATCAATAAAAGCCAAGGATGGACATTAACATCAGTTGGATTATATTTAAAAATACTTGTCTTTACTCGTGGTCAATTATATGTTGCTTTATTAAGAGTTACATCAAAAAAGACTTAAAAATTTTATTGTAAATACATATGAACACCCTCAGAACTTCACAAAGAATATAGTTTACAAGGATATTGTGGATGAAATTAGGCTTTAATCTTTCCTTACCAACCTTTATTCTTGATGATCTACGCTATCAACACTTCATTTCGAAAAGAGGGCTTCTTTTCTGAACTTTGTCTTGCTTTTGTAATAATAAGTATATCTCTGAATTAACAATAATGTCATGCATGCTTGCTAATATTTGATTTCTTTAAATTTCAAACTTACACCTTTATATATTATACTTTTAAAATAGTAAACTATTACTTGTGATTTCAAGCTTCAATAGCATCACCTACCAATAGTATAAACTTTTAGATAATCAAGAAAAGGTAAACCAATGTAATCTCTATTATGTTAACATAGTTTGGTTTCATATAACTTTCACATAATAGTAAATATATTGCTTTTTTAGATATATGCAATGTTTTATGGTAGTTTTGTCCTCAAAGTTAACACTAGAAGGCACACATATTTCAAAATTCAATTTAATGCCATACATTTTATATTTTCATATAAATATTCATTTTTTATCTCATTTAGTCTAGAGAGATTGAACAAAATAAGAAATACCATTGGTGGATGTGAATAAACAAAAAACTGATTATACAAGAAAACCAAAAACTGACTACCTTAGATTTGGCCCAACCTATTTTTCGCAATGTATTTTAACATGTTAGAGTGGGAAGAATTTGGTTTGGCGATATTTAGGCCCAAGGAATGGAAAAATGATGGCTTTTATTATTATAGATGATTAGGTTCAACCTCTTTATTATTTGTCCATTTATATTTTCCTTTGCATTTGATTTCTATTAACTGATTTATTATTTAATTTTGAAATTTTGATTAGGGTGATCAAATGGAAGCTTTTGTGATTGATGTATGCTTAGAACATTGGAAAGAGAAGTTACAAATAGAATATGTTTATTTGTTTAGAAGTGTTTAAATATGTGAGGCAATGAATTGGCATGTAATCATCGATCGTTGTTACAGTATGCTCCTTAACAATCGCTCAATAGTCAACTTACAGGATGACGATGATCGCATACCACAACTTGCACACAACTTCATATATTTGAAAACTTTACACACCCTAAAGTAAAAAGGTGAATCACTGATAGGTATTAGAATTATTTACAGTTGTTACATTCCATAGCTAAAATCTTACATTCAATTTTCCATTGGTTGCAGAGGTAAAAGTAACAATATCCTTATTCCTATATAGATGTTTTGAGAATAGTTATACATTTGACATCCATTACTAATATCACAATAAAGAATGGAAGACTGCAAAAAATCTAATACTGATATCATTAATCAAAGATATTTTTATTATCGCTTCTTTCCAAATCATATCAATAATGTATACATACATATATTTTACAAATAATCTAGCTGATTTCTCAATAACTTAGGGCATGTTTGGTTGCAGGGCTGGGAAGGGTTGGGTTGGCCCAACCCTTCCCAACCCTCCAACCAAACAACCCAATGCTCCTTACAGTTTACTATTCACAGGGGTATCCCTGCCCAAACCCAACCCTGCACAACCCTGCAACCAAACATGCCCTTAGTGGATCAACTGCGAGAATTACAATTTAAGGAGACTTGGCAATTAAATACAACACTAATCTTGAAGAAGCTTTTAGAAACATTGGTGTTGTTCTTGCCGCTCATTTATATGCATCCATGTATCATGGTTCTGATACTTCACACATATTAAGAAGTTATAGTTTCATTTCTTATTTGTATATCTTCATCATATCATTCTAGATAACTATATAAATAAATTTTAGGTTCATACACCCTTTCAACAATCAGTTTTTCTACAATATAATTTGTTAGATTGAACTTTGACAAGGCCATTGATCTGCTCAGTTGGTACATTGAGTTTATTTTGTTTTATACATTTACAATAACCATTACTTGGATATATTATTTTTCAGGTTTGCAAAGCAGGATAATTTGAAAAACGAGATCCACTCACTATCTTTGACCCAAAATACCAACCTCAACTTTGTTGAATTACCTTCCATCACAATTTTTTAACTCATTGACATTACCCAGAGTTTTTCAGCAAAGGCAACATCATTTCATTTCCTATTACATATAATGTTATTTGAATACAAGTTTAAATTATTCTACTTTACTTGCCAAATATTTATAAGCAAACACATATCAAGTAAAAGCTACAGTGTCTGGTATCTTTAAAAATATACAAATGTGGTATGAATGTTGCAAAATTGTTTGTCCACATATAAACTCTCTTCGAACAATAGTTATCGCTTGAACTGTTCCACCAAAAAACCCCATCTGTATCTCCAGGTATTCCTTCAACATATTCTAATTCCACTTTCTATAGGTTTTCCATAAATCACTGTATAAATTTACAAAAAATTTGTTACGTGACATAGTACATCTACTGCTTTTTTTGTTTATCTGAAGAATGAAGCTTTTGATTGATGTATCTAATAACACAGAAAAGATTTATATCACAACTTTTGGAGATGTAACGGACAAAATTTTGAATATAACAATGGCTCAACTACAAGAATTCCTTAGCCATGTAAATGTAAAGTCTTTATTTATATTTAAATCATCGATTTACCTGCAATTGAATTTAATTTTATAAACATTAATTTCTTGTGTAATGTTAATAGGAAGATGCATTGGATCTATTGGGGCATCTTATCAATACACTTTTATGGAAAAGATATATCTTCATCTTAGGGTAATTAAAAAATCATAGATTTGTTTACCAAAAGGTTTTCACATCTACTTTAGTCCAGTAGATCGATATCTTACCTGCTTTAGAAAGGTCTTGAAAATATTACGGTATGTGTCATTATGTTAGTTTACATATTCAAATGACCAACCACTTACTTTATCTTATGTTACCTAACATGTTTCTTACTTATCCCAATCTCACAACCTACAGGACTTCCCATGTGTGCCTCCACGATATACACAAGTTTTTGGCATGGATTTCTTAATGGACGATGGAATTGCATAACCTGTCCTAAAATTTTTTGTAATTATATGCAAAGGACACATGTAAATTCTTTGTATTGTATAGGTAAACATATTTTTTGCATAATTTTTTGTCTTTTGTAAGTTCTTCAATGATCAGTTTGTTATAAATTATAACTAGTGTTCATGTCCATGCTTCGCGGCGATAACATGATGTTACATCTTATTTCTTATAAAACTTATTTTGAAGGAAATTCAAATAAGTATTTTATATAGTATACAAACAAAGAGCAATATTAAAGACACAATTCTTCTAAAGTATTATATTGTAACATATCATTCCATGTCATATTGTAGAGTGAAGAAGTAGGGAAAAAATACACAAAATGAGAATGTTGAAAAATATGGAGAGAAAAATAGTAAATAATTTCAATAGTTTTCATAATTAGTAGTTTTTTCTGTTATATCACTCATTGACGATGCCTTATAGTTGTAGGCCCGTGAGAGAAAACATGTATAAATAAAATATTCCGATCTGAGTATTTGTCAACAAAGAAATATTTGATTGGCATGGATTTGCAAAATGAACAATTGCAACTGTGGTGAAATCAACCAACCCATGTATTAGCACAATAGATATCCGAAAATGGTTGTATGAATAGGCGAGATGTTGTTTCAATTGATTGAAACATTCACATCTGAGTTCAGGGCAACAATGTGGAACTGAACCTCCCATCGAGCACCATAGTCGTTGAATCTATACCATAGGGTGGCAGCCATCTCCTCATCAAGCTTTCACCAGACAATGGACATGTCACAAATTGATCTTGAGCAATCTGGGCAAACAAATCTATGAGAACATATGAAATGTGATGTCAATTGAATGAGATGAATAAATCATGAGAAATTGCACTCTTGCATTGCTAATTCGTGAATACTCACTGCAAGCGTTGCTACGATTCTTTCAAGCAATCAAGGTGTATCATGTGCCCACATGTCAAAATACTTATCTGTGATCAAAAATTGAATAGGCGTTAGTGCAAAACAAAAAGAGAGCCAATATATACAACATATAGGGAACTAAGCAATGCAGAATGCAAGGAGTGATACATTGAGAAGTCGTACTTTAAAACATATGGACATATGGCCCTACGGGACAACTGTGGTGCATTGTTGATGAGCCGAAAAACTCACTATCAGGATAAGGTATAAATAGTCAGAGTCGCTGTGACCCGAATAGTAAAATGCGGTCAACAAGAAAAATAAGATCAGACCACCAAACAAGACGATAAAGCAATCAAAACAGAGATAGCGGTCCTGGCTATGAGATTGGCCTGGTGTAGCACCCAGGGTCGGACTCAGGGAGCACGAATTGGCCTTGCGGCCTACGAAGTAGTCAAGATCAAAAATGAGAAGAAAATGTATTTTTGATGGGTTTTTAAACTTTTTAAATGTTTTTGTATTTTTGCTTTTCTAAAGAAATATGAAAACAAGCCAATACAACAAATTATTTAATTACTCCAAAAGGGTCCAAAAATGCAAACAAGAATGTTTTTATATTTTTTAGATTTTTTAATGTTTTTAGTGACTTTTTCAGATTTTTGTAATTTTTATGTGATTTTCTAAAAATCAAGAAAGTCAAAAACAGTAAGCTACTGTCTAGCCAGACTTGAAAAATCCATTTAAAATATAAAATGGATCTATAAAAGTATGAAGGTGATTTTTATGAGAAATATAAACAACAAATAAAATTCAGAAAAAGAGTTTGTATTTTTGTTGATTTTTCTAGAATTTTTATGAGTTTTTTAGGGTTTTTCAATTTTTAGGGTTTTTATATATCCAAAAATCACGAAATATGGATGGAAATTCAAAAACGCTAAAATTAAGTTACACTAAATTTTTTGTAATTTTTAAAAGAGTTTTTCTATTTTTCTTTGATTTTCTAAATCAGATAGAAGAAAAAACTACTGTTTTTAAATTTTTAAAATATCAACATGCCTAAAAAATGTACCCAAAATTTAGGAAAATTTTTACACAATGGCAGGAGCTACGTGTCCAAATTTCACGTAATTTGGGTTTAATTTGCTATTTTATTTAAATAAAATAAAGCTCACAGTCACAAGGACCTAAATGCAAGGAAAGAAAGTTGCAAGGTCCAAATAGTAACGAATAAATAAAACCCAGGGGCCCGCGTGCAAAATGTCCAAGTAATCACGTGCGAGGCACGTGAATCAGGCACGGAGGGACCTATCTGTAATTCCTATTTCTAAAAATGCAAACAGGAACACCAAAGAAGTACAGGGACAAATATGCAAATAAACAACAACCTCACGTGTCGATCCACGTGGTCAACATATATTAGGACTAAAATGCAAATGTCAGAAACATAAAGATCCTCAACGCAAAATTACCAAAATAAAAACAACTAAGTAAAATATTTACAGGACTAAGTATGAAATGCAAGAACAAGAGGGGCCTAAGAGTAAATTACCCCTCTTATTATCGGACGGTCGGAGTCATGCTACATGGATGATCTGATGGTGCTGGAGCGAGGGCACCCCTTCATCTGGATGAACGGTCACGATCGAGTCCCAGGAAGATCTTGGTTCCTGGCTCCCCTCAAATAGATAGCTGTGATCGAATCTGGGGTGTCGGGTCTGATCGGACGACGGAGGAGGGTCCTCCAAGAACTGCTCACTGGCGAGCTTTGCCGGTTCCGTTCGCGCGGTGGAGGCCTCCTCGCCGGTTGCTGGGAGGTGGAACGTGAAGCCTGAGCTGGTCCGCAGCTGATGCAATCCGCCGATGATGCCGGGGACCACCGGAGCGGCCTGGCGACGGCGAAGGGAGGAAGCTCCTGGGCTGAAACGTCTCGACCCTCAGATGGGCCGCATTGACCTGCAAAATGGCATAGGAAGCTTCCTGGGTCGAGGGCAAACTGCCTCGACCCGGTTAGGGGCGAAAAGGGTGATCGGGTGCGTCGGGTGGATGACCTCCGGCGAGGCGACGACGGTGGAGGTTGAACCTTGGTTCCGGGGCGAACCAAGGGGAGTGAGTAGGTGCAGAACATGGAGAGGAGTCTCACGGAGGTGATGGTCGAGTCCGATGATCGATTGGGTGACTGAGATGAGGGGAATCGACTGGCGACGGCGGAGAATGGATTTGGGCAAAAATCGAAATTAGAAGAAACTAAGGGGAATCGGAGTTACCTAGTGGCTGTAGTCGACTATGGACGAGCTCGCGGAGCTCTAGGGGGTCTTAGCCTCAAGGAGCATCGAAGTCCGAGGCTCAGCGCACCTCGGGCGGCGCACGGTGACGAAGGTCGCCGGATCATTGGCTGAAGGCTTCCTCTCCTCTTTTCGACACCTCCCTCGCGAAGCTATCACTCTAGGGACGGAGATGGAGATCCTGGTACGAAGGAACAACGCCAAAGATAGCATGAATTGTGCGGCGGAGGTTCATCTAAATACTGTTGCAGGTCCGAGAAAAAGAGGTCGGGTCCGGCTTGGTGAAGCACGAACCCCTAGGCAAGGAGGAAGACGTGGATCTCGGATCAGTGAGGATCAATTAGGACCTGGGGTTTGGATAAACGGGGGTCGGATCATGCAGGGATAATTAAGACAAGTCGGGTCGCACGTGAGATCCGCGGGGGAAATGGTCCAGGGGGGAGTTGACCGGGGGTCAACATCCCCCGTGGACCAATCAGAATCAGCCACTTATTAAAGTTTTAGAAATTCAAAAAAAATAAATGACCTTATTTCGAAAAACTTAAAACATGGAAAATGTTTATTTATTTTTAAATTATTTTTTAATGATTTTTATTTATTTTTTTGAAAGGTAATTTATGTATTTACATTATATTATTATTATATACAGGTATATACATGAATTTATTTTTGATTTTTATTTAATTTTTTTATTTTTGTACATTTATTCCAATTTTATATTTTATTTATTTATAGAATAAAATTTGGAATAAAAGGGTATTTTTATTTTATTTTTATTGTTTATTTACATAGATTAAATAAATACTTTTATATACATGTTTATATGGGATATATACAAGGTGGATTTTGGTTTTTAATTTATTTATTTTTATTTTATTTTTATTTTTCTAATTTTTATTTTATTTATTTACACCATGAAATATGGAATGTTAAAATATTTTTTATTAGATTTTTATTAATTATTTACAAGGGGAAAATAAATAGGTAGTTTATTCTATATACATGGTCCATGTATACTGATTAAGGGATTTTATTTCTTTTTGTTTTTCTTGTATTTTTCCATTTTTATTTCGGTTTTATCTTTACAAATATGTAAAAATTAATAAACACACATTTTTATTTTTATTTAGAGGAAAATAATTTTTATTTATATACATGGGTATATGTACACATGAATGACTCTATCTCTCTCTACGTGGTTCTTTTTGCGGTCAGGCCCATGCTGAGCCCTCCCTTGGGATTAGGTCACTCAATATTTATTCTAAATATTTCCCTCTTTTTCTTGTGTTTCTTTATTTCTTTATTTCGTCACAAAATCATGCTAATTATACATATTTACAAGATGCATGTTCTTTGACAATTTATGATATTTACACTTATTTACATGGTGTTTTGCTCAAGTTTCTAGCTAAAATAAAAGAATAAAGAGTGATGAAGTGGGACCCATCACCCCCTATACTTTACTTTTGCTAGTCCCTTAGCAAACACTTATTTGAAAAAGAAGTGCAAAAGAGAAAGAAAAAGAAAAAGAGGCAAAATCAAGGTTGATTATTAAACTTTCCTTCATTAAATTGAAATATGGAATTCGGTCAGACCTTTGGATTATTAATTTGTCGGAACCTTAATTGGACTTAAGCTTAAAACTCAACAGCCTCTAAGTTCCACCAATCTATGGTCAAGACTCCTCAATAAACCAGATCAGAACAAGTCTACATACACAAACTCTAATGACCATGAATCTTTCCTTGTACGGTCTAAGTGATATGTAGCTCCCCACCTCAGAAGTAACAAAGAAACAACCTCCCTCAACTCGGTAACTCTAATGCCTCGGTCTAGCAACTCTTTCCTCAAGAAGCGGAGTATTCCTTACTAAGTTCAAGTGCAACCTGCTCAAGAAGAGGGGAAAGAAGAGAATAGACCATGGCCAGTATAGCCATGTATCCTTGGGAGCTCTAACCAATGTAGCTGAGTCTCCCGCTGCAAGCTTCATGAGATGGAACATGTATACCACAAGCTTTTGCTTTATTTGCCTATATAGACTCCGGTGGGATTATTAAATTTTCAATTCGACCCACCACTTTTTTGGAGTTCTTTTCTTTTTGCACATTTTTTTGTGCATCTGTACAACATATCTACATGGTGCAGCATATATGTACAAGGAGTTTTTCCTCTTGAGTCAGTAGACTATCCCTCTTTTGAAGCTTTATTTCAACCCACGGCTTCTGTCTTTAGACTTCATAACCACCAGACCAAGTTGAGACACACTTCCTTCACTATAAGAAGAAGAGAGGTTCCGCCTAGAAGTACTACCCTCATATGCTACCCCAAGCCAAAGGAAACTGCCTCCTCACCACCTCATCCGTGGAGAGCTATGTGTAAAGTGCTGGTGCAAGTAAAGCCATTGTCTCTGAGAGTCATGCGTGTGTTGTTAAGTGCTCTACTTAGGCTCATCAAGATGACATATGCTCATAGCCTAGTGGACTCAAAGAATTAAGTCCCAATGGACCTGAAAAGTCTCAATCCTAAGCCCTGTAAGGTTCCTCTTATTGTTACGTGGATTAAGGTCTTAACCAAGCTCCATTTTTCAATTTAATTCCAGGCCAGTTTAAATGTCAACTATGATTTGGAAAAACTGTGCAAGTATTCACAAATATGCTATTTTATAAATATGTAATTTATAAATATTTACAATTGTGCAAAATTTTTGAAAAATGCTTGAAAACATGGATGCATGCATGAATGCGAAGTTTTGCAAAATATTTACAAAAAATTACACAAGGTTCTTGACTTTTTTGTTTTCAAAACATTTTACAAAAATTGTGTACTATATACACAGTTTTGATATGAAAATATTTACACGTTATTTACACAAAACGATTTTACAATCATTTGTACAAAAATAATTTTATAAATAAGTATGTGCAAGATGAATTTTATGTACAAGGGAAAAAATTTAAATTTTTATGGATTTTTAGCCATTTTTATCTACACACTCACACAAAGTACGAGTTATGGCTAAAGTATATATGTAGTATATACACACCCCCTATACTTAGCTCGAACGATGTCCCCAGAGTCAAGAGCGATGAAGAAAACATAACTCGTGCTTAGTATAGGGAAGTGAAAAGGAATGGTATGTACAAAGAAGAATCAAAGAAAAGAATGAAAAGAACTCGGTGTTTACCCCTATACTTAGGATCAAGCAATCCTAAGTATAACAAATTGTACATGAAGGGAAATCCGAGTGAAGAATGTGCAGAGTCTATCCCCTATACTTAGGGTGAAATATCCCTAAGTATAGGCCGCAAAATAGGGGTAGAAAGAATCAAAAGAATACCCGAGAGTCCTACATCCCCCCTATACTTAGGGTAAAGTACACCCTAAGTATAGCAAAATCATAAGATGAGAGAAGGGATGTGGGACTAAAGAATAGAGTGATATGGACAACCGGATCTATACAAGTCGGAAGAACAGTGATAATCAGGCGTAAGATGCAATAGATGTGAGTCAAGAGACCACATCTCACACAAAGTGAATAGGAGCAACAACAACGACCCGCGGCTCATGATCTAGATATGGCTTGAGCCGCTGGCCGTTCACTCGAAAGGTAGCATCAGAAGACAACTCAGATATATCAATACTCCCATTGTCATGCACCTTTCTAACCAGACAAGGTCCCTTCCATTTTCTCTGTAGCTTCCTTGGAAATAATCGAAGCCTAGCATCAAACAACCATACTCTCTGTCCTGGCTCAAACTGCTTGTGGCTGATATGAGAATCGTGCCACTCCTTCACTCTCTCCTTATAATGTAGGTTGTTTGAAAAGGCGGTATCACGAAGCTCCTCCAAGGCTGCTAACTCTACCCTCCTCTGATCTCCTACACTCTCTGGATCCAAAAGTATATCAGTGACTGCCCAAAGTGACCTATGTCTCAGCTCAACAGGTAAATGGCATGGCTTGCCATAAACGAGGCAAAAGGGAGATGTACCCAAAGGAGTCTTGAAAGACGTCCGATATGTCCACAAGACCGAGTCCAAAAGCTGTGACCAATCCTTTTGGTCAGGGCGGACGACTTTCTGCAATATAGTCTTGATCTCCCTGTTTGACACTTCAGTAAGACCATTTGTCTGAGGGTGGTATGGAGTGGCAACTCGATGGTCTATGCTGAACTCACTAGCAAGGGCCTTTACCTTGTCGTTGACGAAATGAGACCCCCCGTCAGATATCAACACTCGAGGTACCCCGAACCGTGAAATGATATTCTTCCTCAAAAATCTGTAAACAGTCCTAGCATCTGCGGTTTGGGCGGGGATGGCCTCAACCCAATGACTCACAGAATCCACGGCCAACAGAATGTACTCAAATCCCTGACTCCTAGGGAATGGACACATGAAATCGATGCCCCATGCGTCAAAAACCTCACAGAAGTGAATGGGCTGCATCGACATCATATCACGTTGTCCACAAGTTCCCATCCTCTGACAGTCAGTACATCTCTTCACGAACTCATCAGAGTCCTTGAAGAGAGTAAGCCACCATAGGCCGGATTGGAGCACTTTCTGTGCCGTTCTCCTCCCTGAGTGATGTCCTCCTGCCTCAAGCTTGTGGCAGTAAGTAAGGACGCTGTGGTGCTCCTCCTGAGGAATGCACCGACGCCAGATATATTATCCCCTTCCTCATGGTAAAGGACGGGATCCTCCCAATGGTAAAACTTGGCCTTCGCGAGGAAGGTCTCAAGTTTCTGCCTGGGCTAATTTTGTGGAACTTTCTTGGCGACAAGATAGTTCACAATATCGGCATAGCATGGGAGCGAGGCGATAGCAAGGATCGCCTCATCTGGGAAGGTCTCACAAATAGGGTCAATCTACTCAGAATCCTCAAGATACTCTAATCGGGAGAGATGATCCGCCACCACATTCTTGACTCTAGGCTTATCCTTAATCTCTATGTCAAACTCCTGGAGTAGAAGGATCCATCTGGTCAATCTGGCTTTGGCGTCCTTCTTTGCCATGAGGTACCTAATGGCGGTATGATCAGTGTAAATGGTCACTCTAGATCTAATGATGTAAGATCTGAACTTATCTAGGGCGAAGACTACGGCTAGCATCTCTTTCTCTGTGACGGTATAGTTCCGCTACGCGGCATCCAATGTACGGCTAGAGTAGTGAATAGCAAATGGGACTCCATCCCTCCTCTGTCACAGCACGGCCCCCACGGCAAAATCGGAGGCGTCTGTCATGATCTCGAATGGGAGAGACCAATCAGGTGGCTGGAGAATAGGAGCCTCTATAACACAGCTCTTAAGAGTCTCAAACGACGATAGACACTTATCATCTATAAGGAACTCGGTGTCTTTCATCAACAGATCAGTCAACGGTCGGGCAAGCCTGCTGAAATCATGAATGAAGCGCCGGTAGAAACCGACGTGCCCTAGAAAAGACCGTAACTGCCGCAAGTTGGACGGTGGATCGAGTTTTCTAATGACATCCACCTTGGCCGGATCAACCTCCATGCCCCTGTTGGAGATGATGTAGCCAAGCACCGTCCCTTGAGTCACCATGAAGTGACTCTTCTCCCAAGACAACACTATGTGAACCTCTATGCATCGCTGAAGGACTCGGTCTAGGCAGTCAAGACAGGAGTCGAATCTGTCGTCGTAGACCGAGAAATCATCCATGAAGACCTCCAAGCACTCCCCCACCATGTTCGAAAATATAGACATCATGCATCTCTGAAATGTCGCAGGGGCGTTGCATAGCCCAAATGGCATGCGTCTGAAGACATAAGTCCCAAAGGGACAGGTGAAGGTAGTCTTGTCCTGGTCCTCGGGCGCGATGGCCACCTAGTTATATCCGGAGTACCCATCCAAAAAGCAATAATAGCTCTTCCCTGTCAGTCTCTCAATGATCAATAAAAGGCAGGGGGAAATGATCCTTCTTGGTGGCCTGGTTGAGCCGTCTGTAATTTACGTAGACCCTCCAAGAAGTGGGTACCCGGGTAGCAATCTCCTCTCCGGACTTCGTGACAACAGTAGTGATGCCCGTCTTCTTGGGCACCACATGCAACAGACTGACCCACTTGGAGTCGGAGATGGGGTAGATAAAATCGGCGCTCCACCACTTCGAGATTTCCTTCATGACAACCTCTCTAAGATTCGGGTTCAGCCGCCGCTGGAACTCACGCGACGGCTTTGCCTCATACTCAAGATAGATGTGGTGAGAGCACAGAGCCGGACTGATCCCCTGGAGATCTGCTACACTCCATCCTATTGGTTCTTTTAAAGAACCCCCATCAGACGGGATTCCTGCTCTCCAGTCAAATCGGTGGAGATAATGACTGGGTACATCTCATGCTCACCCGCAAGGAATCTATACTTCAGCGATGCTGGTAGTGGCTTTAGCTCTGGACAAGTCGGTGCTGGCAAATCTGGCTTCTGAAAGATCCGAGTGTATGCTGCCAAATCTGCACGGGAGAATGAGAACTCTCGCTCACAAACTGGATTTGGATAAGGCTGCTCAACTGGTCTGTCTCTGCTCTGCTCAGAATCATCCTCCTCTCTAGCTGTAGGATCAGTGGAAGTCAGATACGGTGTGAAATCATCAAACTCTACCCAATCGGTATCTGATTCCGAGGGATCATACTCACAAAAATCTGTATCACGATCAAGAACCGAATCTACAGTCTGAAAGGTATCCTGGACCAAGAATACGCTCTCCAAGCTCTCCTCTGTTGTCGTCTCTGCATCAGCGAACTCTGAAGGTGAGAGGATGGCCTGTGCGACTGGATCTGCCCAAACTACCTCATCATCTGTAATCATGAAGTCACAATCCTGGTGGATGTCTCGCCCTGCCTCTGTCATCTACTCTGAATCTGTGGTCGGCTCTGAGCGATCTGAATCTCTAGCTCTAGCCTCCTCGACCGTCTCTATTTGTATACTCTCGTCCTCGATGTGAAAGTACACCTTCCCGCTATCATGGTCAGACATTGCCTTGGCTGTGACCAAGAATGGGCGTCCTAAAATGATGGGGGTATCGGTCACAGACTCAGGGATCTCCATGTCCAACACAACGAAGTCCATGGGGAATTTCAGGCCCTGAATTGTGACGACAACGTCCTTCAGCAACCCCTTCGGCCTCTTGACAGATCGATCATCAAACTGAAGGATCGTCCTGCTCTGTCTGAGAGTACCCAACTCGAAGCGGTCGAGAAGGGCTGCCGGAAGTAGGTTGATCGAAGAACCACTGTTTTATAGAGTGCAGTCGAACCTCTGCTCATGAATGTGGCATCTGACATACGGGGCTCCTGCATCTGGCCTCTTGGCTGGC
The DNA here is from genome assembly GCA_037367405.1 of Ottelia alismoides. Taxonomy (NCBI): domain Eukaryota; kingdom Viridiplantae; phylum Streptophyta; class Magnoliopsida; order Alismatales; family Hydrocharitaceae; genus Ottelia; species Ottelia alismoides. Next base: position 852,652 of record JAZKJV010001466.1, on the reverse strand, counting down.
AGACGGTTTTGTATTGCGAAACAAGTGGCTCTGGTAAGCACATGGATCTCAGAATGATGGTTCCTCCTCTTCCTCCTAACTGTGGTCATGTCTCTAAGTGATCTCTGTAGTAGAGGGATGTGCTCCAAGGCCTCCTGAAGAGTCAGCTGAATTTGGAATCGGTCTATCATCTACTGACTGAACTCTATCTGATGACTCTTTTTGGGATTTTCTGTTTTCTTCCCCTTCGCCATGTGAAGAGCTTGTGGAAAGGGGATCATAGAGTCCTTCTCAGATGAAGGGCTAGGAGAGGGCCTGGCATGCTCAAGAACAGCAGAATCCACACAATCATCAGCAATCAACACATGTGGATCCGAAAACAGCAAACCCTTTCCTTTATTTCCAGAAGTGTCCTGAGATACATGTATAGATGGAAAAACAGCAGGACTAGCAGAAGTGAAAATGGTGGCCTCAGTGCCACCCTCGGCATGTCTCGCGGCATCAGTACCGCGCTCTGGCTCAGCAATTGGGGTGGCGTCAGTACCACCTCCTCGAACTCGTGAATCGACAGCCTCAGTACCGTCGGCTGGATCAACGTCCCTGGTGGCATCAGTATCACCGTCATCATCTCTCGCGGCCTCAGTACCGCGATCCTCCTCATCTGACACTCCTGGTGTGGCTTGGGATCGTCGCTCAGATGAGGCGCCGCCTACTGGCATCCTACCGCTCCTAAGTGTGACAAAATCAGCATCAAACATGTATGCAGACAAATCACCAAAAGAATCACTAGGAGTGGTAATATCTGTAAACTCTACCTGCTCAGACTTCCTCTTCAGGTTGTTCGGGTTGGCTCTATCTGTGCAGGAATGGCAGCCTTCCCTCTCACTATCTCCCGCATCTCCTGGCGAAAATCATCCATCTTTCGTCTGAATGTAGCATGCTGCTCTGTCATGAGGCAGGCTAAGTCGTCCAAGGCGGGGTTCTCATAGGCTAGCCCATGAGATCCCGACGGGTGGCCTCGCTGGTAATGAGGCCGCTATTGTGGCTGGTACGGCTGAGAGGGGTACTGTTGTGGGTGATGTTGTGGCTGGTGAAGCTGATCACGCCTCCAAGAATGTCCCTGCTGATAGGGACGAGGACTATACTGCTGTGGGGGCTGGGATGACTCCTGCTGCTGGTACACTGGGGGCTGCTGCTGCTGGTGATCTCGCTGATGGCCGTACTGGCCACCCTGAACTGGAGGTTGTTGCTGGGAACTGGCACCTCCGGCTGACTAACGGAATCTGGGATGGTCTCGTCGGATATCGGGCTGGGGTCGGTCGTGCCAAATCCCGTTGACGTCCATCAACGGCTCCGGCTCGTAAGGGGGTGGCTGGAGTACTGCCAGAGGCTGATCCGGCTGATAGACCACCATCTAAGTGTTTGGAGATGGTGGTGGCTGGTATTACTGTTGTGGCTGCTGGTACGGCTCCGCCTGTACAAGGTGAACCTGTCTAGGCTGCGTGGAGCGCTGGGACGAACCGTCACTGCGACTCGGATCCCCTCGTGCCTGAAGACGGGGCTGAGAAGCCGTCTGTGCCTCCTGGAGACACATGACATGTGTCTTCAGGTCACTCAACAACTGTGCCATCTGCTCCATATGCGATATGCTCTGGCACTGCTTCTTCTCGATCAGCTCCATCCGATCCAACTTCTCACTGATGATGCCCATGTCGGCGGCTATGGACTCGATCTGTGTGGCTGTCGCTGACGAAGTAGAAGGACCGACGTCTACCCGTGCTATCCTCTGAAACTGCATGGACTGTGGCTGAGGGCGTCCCTGAGTGTAGAGTCGGGTCTGGGACATCACTGTATAGTTCTCGACCATCTCCTCGTAGATGGCCCAGACCTGATCCTCATCCTTGGCGAAGTAGGAACCACTACAAGAAGCGTTCACCAGGCACTGCAGCTCTGGTGTCAACCCGCAAAAGAAGCTCTGAACTAGGTTTTGCTTCATGATGTTGTGGTAGGGGCATCTGTCAGTAAGCTCTCTGAACCTCTCCCATGCCTCGTGAAACTGCTCGTTGGGGAGCATGGAGAAGTTGCTGATCAAGGCCCTCGCTGCATTCATCTGCCCGAGTGGATAGTACTTGTGCAAGTACTCGGTGCGGAGCTGCTCCCAGGTGTATACAAACTTCTCCAGATGCTTCAGCCAGGTGGCTGCTCTATCTGCCAGTGAAAAGGGGAAGGCAATCATTCGGATGGTGTCCTTGTCCACCTGTCTGTCGTGGACGGTGTTGCAGATCATCAGAAACTCCTAGAGATGGAGATGGGGTTCCTCGGAGGAGAGCCCGTGGAAACGGGGAAGCAACTGAAGTGTGTTCGGGGGGAACTTGAAGTCCCCCACGATGGCCGGAAGTACCACCCAGCTGTGTGTCAGGTGTATACAAACTTCTCCAGATGCTTCAGCCAGGTGGCTGCTCTATCTGCCAGTGAAAAGGGGAAGGCAATCATTCGGATGGTGTCCTTGTCCACCTGTCTGTCGTGGACGGTGTTGCAGATCATCAGAAACTCCTAGAGATGGAGATGGGGTTCCTCGGAGGAGAGCCCGTGGAAACGGGGAAGCAACTGAAGTGTGTTCGGGGGGAACTTGAAGTCCCCCACGATGGCCGGAAGTACCACCCAGCTGTGTGTCTGTGTCGATACGGGGTTGTGCAACTCCCGCATCGGTCTCGGCGGCTCTGCTGCTGGCTGGCCTCCTCCTGCTCCTCCACCTGACTGATCTGCTGCTACTCCTCCCGCGCCTCCCGGCTGATCTGTTGCGGCTCTCAGCCTCTCCATCTCTCTCCTCATGTCCACCATGAAAGCCCCATGGTCTCATATCTGTCTCTGCATCGTCTCAAGGGAGGCTAGCACGTTGGTGTTGATCACACCCTGGTCCAGTACTTAGGTGGTCGTCTCTGGCCTCTAACCCTCGGTGCGATCGTCGTTGCTGGCCATGGTCTCTGCAAAGGCAAAAGACCCAAACTCAGGTGCCGAAATATCATCAGTCTGTTGTCTCGCATCTGACACTGGCATCTTAGGTATGGAAGAAGGGTGGTCAAGGGGGAACAGGACGGAATCGAACTCGGGTTCGGAGAGCGGATCTGGTCTCTCACGAACCAACCTAGATGAGCGGGATGGAGTGCTAAAAAGCAGTGCAGCCAGAGGCTGCCTAAGAGACCTCCTGTCCATCATCTTGATCTGGCGACTCGGGCGGATGGGATCTGGAAACAGACAAGATGAGCAAACAAACCTCGAATTCACCTACTCCACGCTAAGCAGAAGACCGTAAGAGCTCGGTCAATTATCTTGTCTATTTTATTTAGGTGATCATGTCAGGATATCAGAGCGGTTACGTGACCTGGTAGGAATCCAATCTGCCAATCAGACTGTCCCGTATAAAAGGCCAGTAGTCTGATCGGGGCTCGGATGTGGCTCTAGCCTAGTGTGCGGGTCACTCTCTCGCACAATCAAACTGGACAATGAGGGGGTTGCTCTCCCCAAGACAGATTTTTAAGTGAGATGTCTTTTAGGGTCAAGTTTATTTAGCAGTCCCAATTTTATAGTTTTTCTTTTTAGATATTTTTCAAAGCAAACAACGCCTAACAAATTTTTCGGTTCTCCTGATTATTTTAAGTCCAAAAACCGGGGGAGAAGACGAAAAAGCCGATGCACGAGAATCAATGATGCATGCAGAGTAAGAGATGTGTACCTGACTCCAGCAGTCTACATGCAGGGTGATCCCCACATAAAATAAAAGACTGAATATAAACTATCTATATGATGCACGCGAAAACCGTCCCTAGCAGAGCAATTTCTACACGAAAGAACAATAGCCGGGTACTCGAGCCTAGGTCCGGAGTCCTATCTTGGGAGCCACTCGGTGTCTGCCACAACAGATCCTGTACACGTTGTATGTGACTCCTCAAGGCACATGGACCAGAGCTCAAATAAGCTGGCTTTTTCTTGTGAATTAATTAATCAGGTCCAATTATTCGAACTATAGGTACAAGCAGGCAATTAGGTGTTTGGATCCTAATTAATTACGTCACAATCAAGGAAAATCCTAAACTAAGGCTGAAAAACCGCATAATCGAATAAGCAGTAAATAAACGGTCAAAAAGCCATGAAAAACTTGGTGAGGTCCCCCGAGCGCACCGGTGCTCGGTGAAACAGACCCCGAAAAGTCACAAGTGTCCAAGTGTTTGTCCTTGTATTATTACAAATTAATAATCTACTGGAAATAAAAACTAAACTAAACTAAACGACTCTACGACTATTCTACGGTTATTTCGCGGCTATTCAGCGGCTCCCTTGCTTCGATTCTTCTCCTGCGGCTCTCCTGCAGCTCCGTAAAGAAGAGAGCTGCCTCCGATTCTCGCGGTTGCTTCGGCTTCTGAAAAAGCTGCCTCGGTCCTTGGGCCCTCATAAGAAATAGAAACAGAAGTGTGTCAATCCAGAAAATATAATAAATCAATCAGATGAACAATATATGTACAAATATGCACAAAAAGCCGCGGAAAAGAAAATCCGTGAAAACTCAAAAGTGACTACTAAGTCGTGCTCCCCAGCAACAGCGCCATTCTGATGAGCCGAAAAACTCACTATCGGGATAAGGTATAAACAGTCAGAGTCGTTGTGACCCGAATAGCAAGATGCGATCAACAAGAAAAATAATATTAGACCACCAAACAAGACGATAAAGCAATCAAAATAGAGATAGCGGTCCTGGCTATGAGATTAGCCTGGTGTAGCACCCAGGGTCGGACTCAGGGAGCACGAATTGGCCTTGCGGCCTACGAAGTAGTCAAGATCAAAAATGAGAAGAAAATGTATTTTTGGTGGGTTTTTAAATTTTTTTAATGTTTTTGTATTTTTGCTTTTCTAAAGAAATGTGAAAACAAGACAATACAACAAATTATTTAATTACTCAAAAGGGTCCAAAAATGCAAACAAAAATGTTTTTATATTTTTTAAGTTTTTTAATGTTTTTAGTGAATTTTTCAGATTTTTATAATTTTTATGTGATTTTCTAAAAATCAAGAAAGCCAAAAACAGTAAGCTACTGTCCAGCCAGACTTGAAAAATCCATTTAAAATATAAAATGGATCTATAAAAGTCTGGAGGTAATTTGATGAGAAATATAAACAACAACTAAAATTCAGAAAAAGAGTTTGTATTTTTTTATTTTTGTAGAATTTTTTAGAATTTTTATGAGTTTTTAGGTTTTTTAATTTTTATGGTTTTTATATATCCAAAAATCTCGAAAAAAAGGATAGAAATTCAAAGACACTAAAAATAACTTACAATGATTTTTTGTAATTTTAGAAGCATTTTCCTATTTTTCTTTGATTTTCTAAATCAGACAGAAGCAAAAACTACTGTTTTTGAATTTTTAAAAATATCAACAGGCTTAAAAAATGTACCCAAAATTTAGGGAAATTTTTACATAGTGGTAAGAGCCACGTGTCCAAATTTCACGCAATTTGGATTTAATTTACTATTTTATTTAAATAAAATAAAGGCTCACAGTCACAGGGACCTAAATGCAAGGAAAGAAAGTTGCAGGGGCCAAACAGTAACGAACAAATAAAACCTAGGGGCTCGCATGCAAAATGTCCAAGTAATCACGCGCGAGGCACGTAAATCAGGCACGTAGGGACCTATCTGTAATTTCTATTTCTAAAAATGCAAACAGAAACACCAAAGAAGTACAGGGACAAATGTGCAAATAAACCACAACCTCATGTGTCAATGCACGTGGTCCACATAAATAAGGACTAAAATGCAAATGTCTGAAACACAAAGGTCGTCAATGCAAAATTACCAAAATAAAAACAACTAAGTAAAATATTTACAGGACTAAGTATGAAATGCAAGAACAGGAGGGGCCTAAGAATAAATTACCCCTCTTATTATCGGAAGGTCGGAGGCATGCCACGTGGATGATCTTACGATGCTGGAGCGAGGGCACCCCTTCGTCTGGATGAACGATCACGATCGAGTCCCAGGAAGATCTTACGGTGCATGGCTCCCCTCAAATAGATGGCTGTGATCGAATCTGGGGCGTCGGGTCTAATTGGACAACGGAGGAGGGTCCTCCAAGAACTACTCGCCAGCGAGCTTCGCCGGCTCCGTGCGCGTGGTGGAGGCCTCATCTCCGGCTGTTGGGAGGTGGAACGTGAAGCCTGAGCTGGTCCGCAGCTAATGCAATCCTCTGATGACGCCGGTGACCACCGGAGCGGCCTGGCGACGGCGGAGGGAGGAAGCTCCTGGGCTGAAACATCTCGACCCTCAGATGGGCTGCATTGACCTGTAAAATTGCATAGGAAGCTTTCTGGGTCGAGGGCAAACTGCCTTGACTCGGTTAGGGGCGAAAAGGGTGATAGGGTGCGTCGGGTGGATGACCTCCGGTGAGGCGATGGCGGTGGAGGTCGAACCTTGGTTTCGGGGCGAACCAAGGGGAGTAAGTGGGTGCAGAACGTGGAGAGGAGTCTCACGGAGGTGATGGTCAAGTCCGATGATCGATTGGGTGACGGAGATGGGGGGAATCGACCAACGACGACGGAGAATGGATTTGGGCAAAAATTGAAATTAGAAGAAACTAAGGGGAATCAGAGTTACCTAGTGGCTGCAGTCGACTATGGACGAGCTCGCGGAGCTCTGGGGGGGTCTTGGCCTCAAGGAGCGTCGAAGTCCGAGGCTCAGCGCACCTCAAGGCGGCGCACGGCGACGAAGGTCGCCGGATCAGTGGCTGAAGACTTCCTCTCCTCTCTTCGACACCTCCCTCGCGAAGATGTCACTCTAGGGATGGAGATGGTGATCCTGGGATGAAGGATCAGCGTCAAAGATAGCTTGAATTGTGCGGCGGAGGTTCAGCAAAATACTGCTGCAGGTCCGAGAAGAAGAGGTCAAGTCCGGCTTGGTGAAGCACGGACCCCTAGGCAAGGAGGCGGGCGTGGATCTCGGATCAGTGAGGATCAATTAGGACCTGGGGTTTGGATAAACGGGGGTCGGATCATGCGGGGATAATTAAGACAAGTCGGGTCGCACGCGAGATCCACGGGGGAAATGGTCCAGGGGGGGGAGTTGACCGGGGGTTAACATCCCCCGTGGACCAATCAGAATCAACCACTTATTAAAGTTTTAGAAATTCATTAAAAAATAATAAATGACCTTATTTTGAAAAACATAAAACATGAAAATATTTATTTATTTTTAAATTATTTTTTAGTGATTTTTATTTTTTTTGAAAGATAATTTATATATTTACATTATATTATTATTATATACAGGTATACACATGAATTTATTTTTGATTTCTATTTTTATTTGTTTATTTTTGTACATTTATTCCAATTTTATATTTTATTTATTTATTGAATAAAATTTGGAATAAAAGGATATTTTTATTTTATTTTTATTGTTTATTTACACAGATTAAATAAATACTTTTATATACATGTTTATATGGTATATATACAAGGTGGATTTTGGTTTCTAATTTATTTATTTTTATTTTTATTTTTATAATTTTTATTTTATTTATTTACACCATGAAATATGGAATGTGAAAATATTTTCATTAGATTTTTATTAATTATTTACAAGGGGAAAATAAATAGGTAGGTTATTCTATATACATGGTCCATGTATACTAATGAAGGGATTTTATTTCTTTTTGTTTTTCTTGTATTTTTCCCATTTTTATTTCGGTTTTATCTTTACAAATATGTATAAATTAATAAACACACATTTTTATTTTTATTTAAAGGAAAATAATTTTTATTTATATACATGGGTATGTACACATGAATGACCCTATCTCTCTCTACTTGGTTCTTTTTACAGTCAGGCCCACACTGAGCCCTCCCTTGGGATTAGATCATCAATATTTATTCTAAATATTTCCCTCTTTTTCTTGGGTTTCTTTATTTCTTTATTTTGGCACAAAATCATGCTAATTATACATATTTACAAGATGCATGTTCTTTGGCAATTTATGATATTTACACTTATTTACATGGTGTTTTGCTCAAGTTTCTAGCTAAAATAAAGGAATAAAGAGTGATGAAGTGGGATTCATCAATTGTTCTCTTCCCCAAAACATTGCTCCACAATATTCACATCTATGCTCTAAAATCCCGAAGTCGGAAGCTGCTTAATGCATAAATTAAAATAAGTAAATCATATACCTAAATAAGATAATATAAAATCGTAGAAAACAAACTCTCAATCCATTCTTACCTTCACATATTTCTTCTAGTTGTGTTTCTTCACCCACAATTAAATTTTGATCTACTCTAAATTCAAATGCTTGATCATCCAGTACGCAACTACTATGTGTATTCCTTTTTTTCATTTTGTTGAGTTTTTCTCGACAATAACGTCTTCGTTCCCTTGAAATTTTCATATGAGAATATTCATAACTGTTACAGATATTTACATCGTTAACAAATTCTTCCCTTTTATTCTCTTGCTCTTGTGAAACAAATTGTTCTAATTTTTCCTTTTTTTTCCTCTCAAAACATGTTGTCGATGAAATCTAGCTTATTCTGATAACTGACTTCTATCCATTTTACTGCAAAATAATAACCTGAAATTAGGAGAACATATTTCATCTAACACTCTCGTGTAAGCCCTGAACAAATACAACTAATACAACCACACATGCAGATATATTCATTGGAAAATATCATATAAAAAATGTAGATACCATTTTAATTCATTACGTGATGATTAACATTATTAAAAAAAGTTATACTGAACCTTTATTAAAAATTCCAACCAAGTAAAGGGAAAAATAAATACCTAATGAAAAAACTAAACTCATGGTTAACAAAAGAACACTGGCTATTTATCTGGTGATGACCAACCTCCGGTCGTCGTCTCTGCAGATCGAAGCAAACACCGAAGAAACATAGTCTCGTTCTGAAAGAAAGGCACTGAAATTATGAGAATGCGAAGACATGTATGAGGAAAAGTGATTACAAATCACGCAGTAAAAAAATATTGAAGAACACATTATGTCCAGCGATGCCAACGGAAAAGAAGAGCGAACCCGTTCTAGAAGATAAGTATGGACATGAACATAATGGTAAAGGAGAAAGGCTCTAGAAGAAACGAAAGATGGGAAGAGGGAAAAACAAAAGAACGTACCTTTAAGCGACTCCTCATTGCAGCGAAAAGAACATCGAAGAAGACCAGACTTGTCGTGGAAGAGAAGCGCAAAGATAATGGTAAGGAGAAGAGGCGATGAGGAGGCGGAACGAAGAGGCTGAGAAAGGGGATTTCGATTGCGCAAGGCGGCGGACGAAACGGGGAAGGAAGGAATTAGGATCGGAGGAACGGAGATGGTAAATTACACATAATACCCACGTAGCACAAAAGGAAGCGACCATGTGTCAATAGGCAAACTTTTGATGAGACGGGGACATTCAACAAATTTCGCATGAGACATGGGGCATCAATAGCAGGTAAAGAGGCAAGAGACACGGGGCATCAATGCAAAAGACGGATGGCATTTTTTTGAAGGAAATTGCGGGGGCGTGCGAGGGAACATTGAAGAAAGCAGGGGGTGTAGCCATGTGTCAATAGCAGGTAAAGAGGCAAAAGTATTTCAGCTTTAGTAAGTATATAGATTACAAAAGCATTACACTAGAATTGGTTTTTTGAAGTTTGTTGTTTGTTTGGATGTTGGTGTCAGGTTTATGTTCCTCAAATTGCAATAGATTTCTAACTACTTTTTAGTGATTTTCAACATTATTGAGTTTTAGCGAATGCGATGTTCTGCTCGATATTATTGATTTTCGTGATGGGAATGCCTTTTTTTGTGTATATTTCTGCATCAAAGCTAGTAGATTCTAAGGACAAGAATTGGTTACATGTGTATATCATTGTTATTAACATGGTCTCGTCCTCTATTGTTTACTTGGCATTATGATTTGCGAGAAGTTATTATATTATATTATATTGATCATATCAGTTGCCACGTGTCAAATTACATCACATATAGATAGTAATCTTCCCATTCTCCACCTGAGGAACATTCTCACTGCAATAAAATTGAGCAATAGTGACGATTTTTTCAAAATCCGTCACTAAATTAGCCGTTGTTAAATATGTAATGATGATACTGTTCATTGCGAAATGATTTTTCGTACTCCAAATTAGCGACAAATATCTTATATGTCATTATATCATTAGCAACGATCTAAATAGAGATGCTTATCCATTGCTATTTTTCAAAATCTGTCGCTAAATTAGTTGTTAAATATATAACGACGGTATTATTTATTACGAGATGAGTTTTTGTACTCGAAATTAGCATGTATGTCGTTATATCATTTACCAACGGTCATAGCGATGCTTATCCATTGTTATTTTTCAAAATATCAATTAACCGTCGCTATATTTTAGTTCAGAATTTAACGACGGTTAGTTTATATTTTGAAAAATAACAATGGATAAGCATCGCTATGTGGACCGTTGGTAATGATATAACGACATATATGCTAATTTCGAGTACGAAAACTCATCTCCTAAGAATTATATCGTCGTTATATATTTAACAACAACTAATTTAGTGACAGATTTTGAAAAACCCGTCACTATAGCTCAATTTTATTGTAATATCTACAGGTACACTAAACTCTTTATTGTATTTAATCAGAAAAGCAAAGTCTCCCTATATCAAAAATTGGATCAAATCTTACTAATAACTTACTATTTATTGCTTGACATATCTTTTTCATATTAGGCTCATCTTCATACATCCGAAATAGAATGAAAAGTTGTGTCGGCCAGGTATTTATTTAATTGTTTCTCTCATTATATTTTAAATTTTACCTCCAATACTAATTATAATGTGAAAACTTATTTGGTTGTCTGAATACATACTAATACATATCATTTGCTAGAATACCATAAACCAACCTGACATATACTTAACATGTGGATTTATATATAACTTCTTGCTCTTTTTGTCTACAGGATGTTATCTTGGTGTTATCTCTGCTCAAGGTAATACTACTTAAATGCTTCTTATTAATTACATTTGTTGCACCTAGAAGTATAAATGCTTAATTCAAGTACAAAGCCTATGCATTGCATCGAAATGTATAAATACCCAATAATTTATTCACTTATTGCATTGGATATAATAGATGACATTTTCAGGGAATAAACTGTTAAAAATAAATTATCCATTTATGAGTATAGTGATACTTATGTATTGCTACTATATGCTAAATGTTATGTTATATGTATTCCTTTAGTTACACATGAATTCATAGATGTTTTGAGTAAGTTTTCTACTACATCTATTCTTGATAGAATCTTACATGTAGTCAATACTTAAACGACAATTCTGTTAGGAATACGACCTACCGGTATCGTCTCCTCTCGGATACCGCACCCTTGGATATGGAAGCTATATGCTATTAATCAAAGTTTGCAATACATCAACAACTCCAAATAATTTTATTATTTGAATTTTTTTACTCGATAATCCTTTTGACACAGGCATCTACACTTCCCGATGCAACGCACAGGCTTGTCACTAGTTTGTACCAATGATTGTTGAAAGCAACAATGTTAGATATAAAATTTAATGAATAATGTAACGTAAAGTCATTGCTAATTCACTTGTTTCTAGTTGGCAACATCGACATCATTCGTCATATTTTTATATATATAATGTGATTTCACACCATATAGTATTCATTGTTATATATTTAGCTACCAATGATATGTAATGGATTCAGCAAATATGTTACTATATAGACACATTTTTTTGTATATAGTAACTATAAGATTATGAACACTTAGGACATGCGATTCATAATCAAACATCAAAAGAAATTTCTTATCAAAGAAAATCAATACAAACAACTTTATAAACAAGTAATACATAATATCACATTATAAACTATCATAAATCAGAAATATAAGTAGAAATTCTACTACATAGTGCTTTAGGATAGTATTCAATTGGAATTGATATTTGTTTTCTACATATTTTGATATTTTTATATGTATTGTTCCATGTGTCACTTTGATAATTGCAAATATACATGTCCCAATATACCTTTTGTAAAATTATTTTCACTTTATATAACAAAATTTTATGCATGTGTTCACTATATTGATTAATTTAAATGAAATAAATATTTTTCATATTGTTAGAAGATTCGAAATTTGGGATGTTGAGTCAGTTAAGAAAGGGTGAGGAAGGTCCACGAAGTGTTGGAATGAGACTATCAGAAGGAATCTTAGTTATTTAGATTTAAACATGATAATGATCCAAAATAGATATGAATAGAATCAGAAAATCTATGTAACCGACCCTACTTAATCGTGGGATAAGACTTTGTTGTTGTTGTTGTGAAATATTTTTCATATATTTGTATCATGTGTAAGATATATGATCCATAAATTTAAGTTAATCTATGTATATTATATATATATATATAATATTTGTTTTATGTCCCTATCCAATTTCAAGAGTAGGTACCATGTGTTTCATATCCATCAGTATATAGTATATGTATTTGATCCATATTCAAAACTCGAATGTATTGGTAATACATACATCCTTATCTGTATCTAACCGATTAAATCCTTATTTTGGTATTTTGCGAAGTGTAATAATACTACAAAGCCTATATTTTTATTATTATTTTAATAATTACATCGTATATGGATTGATTCATGTTTGAAGAGAACTATATTTCAAAAATTATAAGAATTTGTTAAGTACAACACGTAAATTTCCCTAATTAATTCTTAATCTTTTACTCAATTTAAGTTCTGTAACTAATTAGGCATTTTGTATTGGCCTATTTCCAATAAATACTATATTTGTTTTATTATTGGTAATCCAATATTGTCAACAGTAAATTGTTCATTTCAATTTCTTTCTTAAAATCATTATTTCATCGCTCTTAATTGCAGATGAGCATTGGGCAGGTCGTGCATATCCCTCTCATAGAGTGTTTGATTTAGGTCTACTCACTTTTAAAGTAATATACATTCGAAGACCTTTAAAACAAGACCAATTTCATGAAAATCGGAGTTTGTATGTGAAACTTGAGTTTTGGGCCCCTATTGTATATTGTACATATATCCTCATGTATTTTATTCATTTTTATTATCGTAATTATTATAAATCTAAAAAATAGAATAAATTATAAATATTTGTTTTATATTTTATCTAACTGTATTTTGATTTTTATCTTATTTAACATGGTCCAACCCTAAAATTGAAATGTCCATGACATGGGTCAAAATATATGCCTATATAATTTTTTAGCCGCGAACCTAAAACATACCATGTATATCATTTTTTTAACATTATATGTTATGTACATAGAAATGTTAAAAGATGATATAGCGTGTATGCTGAGTAATATATGTTTTGTTTATCTCGGAAAAAAACTTATAATTAGTATTGTGTTCTTCACGCAATCTAAAGTCTACAGTCAATGCAAACATATACTCCTATGATAAATGGACCTCCAATTTCTCTTTCCCGTAACAAATTAAATAAGGTAAGATATAACACTTCCCTAAGACCTTTATTAAGAGATTATACCGGAGTAGTAGAGCTTGACCTTACCTGATTGAAAATCAAGAGAGTATGCTTCAGAGTCATATGCATTTTGCATTGAGAGAAGACGAGATTACTAAGACTTGTTATAGATAGGAGTTTCGGCCGGCTCCATCCCAACCTGTTACAATTACTTTGGGATTGACTTGCTGATATGCCTTGAATCCTAACCATCTAACCTAGGTTGAAGAATCCCGTATACACCCCCTCCTGGCTTACTATGGTGCACAAACAGTACTCTTGTAGTGATACATGTTTGATGATGGATGGTGAATAATGTATCAGAATCTATGCATGTGAATTCGATCATATCATACAATTTCATGTATGAGTTGAAAACAAAAGTTGACTCGCTTTTAGTATGTGCAGATTTACAAATTAACCTTGCTTTCAGTAATTCAGATCACCATAGGTTTGTGTATTTAGAAAGATTTCAGAGTTTTAACATAGATTTTACTTTCAGAAACTTTAATGCATGAGCATTCAATTTACAGATGCATGGATTTCATCCAAGGATCAAACACAATCAATTGTTATCTGCACTTCAAAAGCTTAAACCAATCTGAGTTGTCATATCCACCATCTGTATAGGAGCATAGAGATTGTGCCTCTTTTCCCAGAATATTAAAATATTCGGCATCTATGAGGAACACAACAAGCATTTGTATAAATCAATTTGAGTTGTCAATTCTCTCTTGAACTAAACATGGTTCGAAAAAGTGCCAGTATCTTCTGTTCTCATTTTTGTTTAGCAAACATATGTGTAACAAATCAGTTCATACAACCAGAATCAAGGACTGTTCTTAAATTTTTCTCAAAACAAAACATGATTCCAAAATTTCAGTATATCTTCAAGGCAACTGCTTAGTTGGACAAACAAAGAGGCATCAGCTTTGAAGTATTCTTCAGTTAATACTGAAAATCAAACAGCACTTCTGGATTTCAAGCCATGTGACAAAGATCTGACAATTCTTGAATTAAACTTGTCAACATAAAAGAGACTCAAAAGGAATCAGATTTATTTTCATATACACATTAAACAATATTAGTGTCGATCTAGAAACTTAACTATATATATACTAAAGGACATCGCAGAAGACTGAGAATAATCAGTGTCTAGTTTTAGTTTACTTTGATTGGGTAAACATGTCTTTGGATGAAGGACTGTTTATCCATCACTATTTCTATAATCATCCTCCCTATTATTGATTCATTTCAGTGAAGAGCGCCCTAATATCTTGTGAGCCCTCCGTGGCATTTCTCTCTTCGTAGGATTTTCCACGTAAGTTCTTTCTTTTCTATGTCGAATACTGCTTGATTTCTACATGATATTAGAGCCAAATATTGCATGTTCTTATTTGTCGACGTTGTTTTTGGGATCGGGTGTGCCCCTCATGTATGCTCTAGATGAAATGTCATCTTGCCCCTTCGCGGCCCCTCAGGTACGCTTCAGTCAGTGTGCCCTCTCTCTAGATGAAGTGTCGGCTGCTTCGCGGCTAAATATTCAGCTATAGATAATCAAAGACATTCTGAAAATCCTGTCTGCCTATAATATCAACAATCCAATTCCAATCAGTGTAATTTCCACTGGTTTGTTCATTATTCTTCTCAGTGTATAAAATAATTACCGTGATGAGTATGGAAGTGAAGGATAATTTTATAAATCCGAAGATTGCCCTGTGAGCAGTAAGTTAAAAATTCCAGATATGTTGAATCATGTCAAAGGTGTGTCTGCCAAAAAAGGATTATAGCATAAAATAAGATTGAAGAGTCTGATTGGATAATGCTCATATTACCTTATTAGGCTACAATGATAATGTTGATAATGACATCACACCAACGAAGAAGAGACATGCTCAAACAAGAGCAGTTTTTTCTAAGAAGAAAAATGCAAGCTTAAGATAAATAATTAAGACCAATGGACACCACAAAGGCATAGGATCTAAAACGGATAAATCAGGCAAAGCACGGGAATGAATTCCCTCCACGACCACGACATCATATCTAAGCTACACCGTGCATTCGTCTTGGTGGCCCTCAAGTTCCGCATCCTGCTGGAAACCATTTCCGCAAGTGCCGCAAGACGTCGTTTTTCCGGTGGTTGCTCTTGTTGTGCAACTCCGTACCCTTCTTTGTTATTTTCTTGGAGTTGGGCTTCTTCTTCTCCCTCTTGCATTCTATGCACTCCACCTTTGGAACCTTCTGAGCAACATCCTCTTCAACTTCCTTTTCCCCGTGGGATCTTTCTCTACTTGAGAATCCATGATTTGGACAACATGAAGTGGAAGGTCGCTGTGTATAATGAGCAGTCCAAGTGGGGGGCTTTATATAGAATGAAATCACATGCACAACATGTTGAAAATAAGATTACCAGTTCATACATTGAACAGTATAAAATCGGATCCAAATGAATTAGCAGAGAAACGATACAGATTAAAATCATATTAATCATATGTTTCCCAATCATTATCCGATTATTCAATGTAAACAGGAACCGATTAAAAGAACAGAAACACAAAGACGGGCATGATCCAGAAAGGGTAAAGCAATAAACGTATTGCAGCAAGCAAAATAAAACAGAGATTAGTTTAGAAGTCACCGAAGCGTTCATGAAAATGGACTGTCCTTAGAGAAGATATCGCCCCCACAATACCGGTGCGTAGGGTACTGGCGATCCGCTCCCAGGATACGACGGTTCACGATCGTCGTCGGCGCACACCAACGGGATCGTCCTCGATTGTACCTCAGAGAACTGCAGCCGAGAGAGGAGAAGAGGAAGACGTTCGTCCGCGAGAGGAAGAACAAGAGAGACGGCGTGCGAGAGGTTTTTCTTGCGAGTGAAGAAAAATCGACTTACCAAATGAAACCCACAGCAAAAGTATCGAGATCCGAATTGACTCTCCCGAGCCCGAGCCCGAGCCCGTGTGTGGTCCTCCATTCCTCCTCTCTACTATTGCTACAAGAGCTTGGGTTGTGAACTCATACATAAGTCCACCAAAAAGTTTAGTTCTCCCCGGTGTGGGACTAAACTTCCACCCAAACTCCCATATTTCAAATTTGGGAATTCCCAACTTTCCCTCCAAACCATTTGGTTTCCCACTTGAAACCAAATTGAATGCCAATTGTAATTACATAGACTTTCCAATTAAAGTCTAAATACAACTTTGAATACAACACAACATACAATGCAAGTTTAAAATAAATATATGCATGAAATGGGTGGAAAGGGGAAGAACATGCTATGCACATGAATCATGTACTTCCCATATCATTGTTATGATTCCAACATGCAAATGACATGTAAAGGACTTGAGTAGGTGGGGAAATTTTTCACCTCCAAAAGTTGTTATCTATCTCTTTGAGTTTCAAATCAGTTCCATGAAACCACCCGTCAATTGTAGTGATAATTTTCGGTGGAGCAAAAGCAACATGTGGCATGCAAATAGTATATGTCAAGTTTCATCTCTTCACTAATTAAAGTTGCATTAACAGATGCCACACAAATTCAGAACTATCTAAATGTAGAAATAATAGTACAGACATTAAGTTGTCTACAGACAGTAGAAATAATGGTATTGTCATGGTTAATTTCTTATTATTTTGTTTTTCATGATATACAGCATAATGTTACTAACAATATATCATATCCTTTATATCTTTGTTAATTGCATCAGTTACTAGAAAATAAGAATTATTTTTATAAACCCATAATATGGAGAAATTTATTCTAATATAAAATTTTCCCATACCCACTTCAATTTAAATGAAACATATAGTAATGTTGTTACAAGGCTAATGAATAGTTTATCAAGGCCTTAAAATTTGACTAAAGATAATATATATATATATATATATATATATTAATGTAATTTACTCTCTCAACACATGTTCGTATATAGGATATCTAAATGTAAGTGTTTAAAAATGATGGGTAGTAATGTTCGTGGATTTCATATGAGCAATATTTGGACGACTGATAATAGAACAAAATGATTTTATAACAACAAATAACTTGTAAGGTAAAATATTATATCATAAAACTTCAATGGAGATAA
The DNA here is from genome assembly GCA_037367405.1 of Ottelia alismoides. NCBI lineage: Eukaryota > Viridiplantae > Streptophyta > Magnoliopsida > Alismatales > Hydrocharitaceae > Ottelia > Ottelia alismoides. The sequence continues at coordinate 834,988 of JAZKJV010001466.1, read as the reverse complement.
TCTATAAAATTTCTATGAATTTTCTAAACATTTTCCTATTTTCTTGAAAAGGTAACAATTTGATGAGAATATTGCAACAAAAGATTTATTTGTTACAAATATTCAAATATAAATAGAATGTTGATTTAAAAATTATTTTTGCAATTGAATATACAACATTAATTTGTATATTAATAATTTTCAAGATATTTGATTATATACATGTATATTATATTTGGTATAGGTATAAACATCTATTAAATCTTCTATTTTAACCACTTCTCCAAATAATCAAAGAATTAGTATATTATGCTTAATTTTAAAAAATGGTGCAAATAATAAGAGAATTAGCATGGTATGCTTAATTTTAAAAATGGTGCAAAGAGAGAGGTGAGAAATAGGATAGATAAACAATGTGCCCATCGACAAATGATTTGTTGATCGGCTAGTTGCGATGATTCTGTGGATGCATTGGAGACCGAGATCATGGGAGACTACATGAGTACCATTGATCGTTTGGTGTTTAGTTCTCTAAATCTCGAGTGTTGTGCCACAATCCCATTATTCATTTCCTATCAACATAAGCTAAAGCCGTAACAATGGCAAGAACATGATTTAATTTTGAGAGTTGTTTGGTAGAAACAAGGAAGCACCCCATTTCACTTCAGCATCATAGAAGTCAAATCTCTTAATTCTGTTCCAAGATAGGATAAACCACTAAATATTTAACAAGGGCTTTCTCTTCATGTAAAGTCGGAAGAGAAGAAAAGGTAACAAGCGAAGGTGGATAGATTGGAAGGGTAAGTTGAGCTTTAAGGAAGTTGGGCTCGTAGGGAGGGGTATACGTCTGACTAGGTAGGGTAATCACTCGCTATTATATATTTGTATGGATTGGGAAGCATACTTACTCCCATTTCATAGTTAGGCCTCCGTCGCTTTTCCTGTGGGCATAATGGGATAGACGCATAGTGCAATGTCATGTTTAAGCATTGGCAGAAAGATGTTAACAAGGCATCTATTCCTCGACTTACTGTACATATAGTTCTATTTTTGTTTTAGTCATTTTCATCTTCGGTAGGGCTTTGAGCAAGGGTAAAGAACAAGGGAAGGATATTAGAATCTTGCCCACATCTGGCTTTGGCAGTGCATGACTGCTCGCCAAATACCCTATCAAGGCAATTGAATATCAAATTTCCCTATCAGGGCATATGTCGATGAACACGAATGGTTGCTGATTATAGCATTAAGTGAAAGTCAGTCAATGATCCTCTCACGGTCTCCCATAATCTCGATCAGCCAATAGTTCATTGATCAAACCCCTTTTCCACACATATTTAAGCTCTCCGTTTAGTCACCCTTCACCCCTCATCTTTCCCAAGTGAACGATTACTCGTTGCTATCTTAAACCCTCTTTGGTACCTTTAATTTCTTGTTACGCATTCATCCTCTCCATCTAGGTAATTTATAAAATTATAATACTTATTTTATAGATTCTAATTGCAATGATTTAGTCACTTAGATTAATTTAAAATCATGTAACAAAAAATATAATGTTCCCAGAGTTTGATCTTGTTACACTTATCAAGTTAAAATATTTCAAAATATTCAAAATCTATGGTTTTTGACTTATCATTTTCCATCTCCTATAATACAATTATCTATTCTTAAAGAGGCGGGATTGTTGATAATCTGTATACCGAGTGAGATCTCGATTATGTCTTGAAGCTCTATCGGGTAGAAAGGTGGGGGTGAAAGCCTCAAACGAATTGTGTGATTCACATCATCTTCCCTTTATAATGTCATTATAATTATCTCATATGATGTCCTTTGTTAATTCCAAGTTAAAAATCAGATCAAGCCATTGGGAGTCATCCTTAAAATTCAAATGGTTGGAGGGAGGGTTCTTCCATATCCAAAATTGATTCGACATCTGAAGATGTTAGTTGAAAATAATGGGAAGAGGTGCACCTGCTGATGAGGTCGAAATTACGATCAATCCGGATCAGGTAAAAATATCACTCTCAGGTCGTTGCGACCCAGATCGATAGAGATCTCAGCTCAACAAGAAAAATGTAAGAATAGACCACCAAACGGAGATAAAATCAGAGAAAAATAACTAGTGGCCCTGGCTATTGGATTAGCCTGGTATAGCGACCAGGGTCGGACTCAGGGAGCATGTGATGGCCTTGCGGCCTACGAAGTAGTCTCAAATCAAATAAAATAAAAACAAAGCATTTTTGGTGGATTTTTAATATTTTGAGATTTTTTTTGGATTTTTTTAATTATAAAGAAATTAAGAAAAACAATACAACAAGCAACTTGCAACAATTATTTAACTACTCTAAGAAGCTCCAAAAAATCAAGCAAAAATATTTTTAGAATTTTTGTATTTTTTACTGTTTTTGATGAATTTTTGGTATTTTTCTGATTTTTAGGGAATTTCAGAAAAATGAAAGAAGGCTGAAAAACACTGTTGATGTCCAGTCAGGCTTGGAGGGACAAAATAAAATATATAATGGCCCTAACTAAGCCTGAAGGTATTTTTCCTGTAAACTAGAGACAAACAGGCAAATTCAGAGACTGAGTTTATTATTTTTGGAGTTTTCTAGTAATTATTAGAATTTTCGTAAGATTTTCAAAGTTTTTCATTTTTTATATTTTCTATAAGTCCAAAAATGACCAAAATTGGTCAGAAAATCAAGCAAGCCAAAACACACAAAATATGAATTTTTCAGAATTTTTGAGAGGGTTTTAATATTTTTTATGATTTTTATAACTGGACAGGGACAAAAAGAGAGGTTTTTGATTTTTTAAAAATAATAAAAGGGCTCTAAAAATTTCCCAAAAATTAGTGAAAATTCACACAGTGGCAGGAGCCACGTGTCAAATTTTCACTTGATTTGGATGAGATTTGATATTATATTTAAAACAACCAAGAGCCCACAGTGCACAGGGACCTGATCTTAATAAAAATATCTTCAGGGGCCTAAAAATAACAAAACTAGAAACCCAGGGGCTCCTCATGCAAAAACACCAGGTTCGCACGCGCCAGGTATGTGGATTTAGCACGGGAGGACCTAAATGCAATAAAACTTAAGTCCATGGCCCTATTAGTAACATGTACTAAAAGTCCAGGGTCAAAAGTGTAAAAAGCCCACTATATTCAACACATGGAAATAAAAACACTCACATGGGCATCAATGCAAATATCCAAAAATATTTTTCATTCATTAATAACCAGAAAGTACAGGCCCTTTCATGCAAATTCACCCAATACACGTGACGAAGCATGTGTCCCACAACGTACAAGGGTATAAAAGCAAATAATAAAAACTACCAGGTCCACTATGCAAAATGTCCAAAATAAAAACAACTTAACTAAATATTTACAGGACTAAATATTAAAGACTAAAAAGCTAAGGGCCTAAGAACAATTTACCCTTTATTTAAGCCGAAGGCTGGATGGACGCCACGTGGAAGATCGTGCGGTCTGGAGCAGTGGCGCCTCAAGGAAGAGACCCTCGGTGACAATCGAACGGTGGAGGGTGCACCACGTGGGGAATCAACGGTCGAAAGTAGCGGGCGCTGACCCTTCACTGATGGACGCTCCAGGCTTCTCCACGTGGCGATCAGGCGGTGGTCGCTAGTGAATAACCCTGAGCGCGATCGCGGTCCACAAATGATCTGGGCCTCCAGGGTCGAACAGACGGCAGAGGAGGTTCCTGGAGGAACTCCTCGCCGGCGAACTTCGCCGGAGGAACGTGCGCGCTCGGGACCTCTGCAGGGGCTGCTGATGGTCGGAGGAGAATCGTCGGAGCCTCCCGCGTCTGAAGAGCCCTTCCGATGGCGCTGGAATGCTCCGAAGAGCTCCAGCGACGAAGGCGGAACTCAAGCTCCTGTGCTAAACGTGGAGGACCTCAGATGGTCCTCCTCTGACCTGCAAAGCTACACAGAAGCACTCCTGGGTCGAGGGCAAAATGCCTCGACCCGGTTAGAGGCGATGGGGGTGATCGGTGCTTCGGAATGGAGGAGCTCCAGCGAGGCGACGGCGGAGGAACTCCAATCCCAGTTCCTATGCGAACTGGGTTGAATGGATGGGTGAAGAATGTGCGTGGGAGAAGGGCGAAGGTGAAGATCGGTTCCGATGATCGAATGGGAGCTGGATATGGTCGGAATCGAAGGTCGACGGCGGAGGATGGAATTGGGGGCAAACGAAAATTAGCGAAAGATAAAGAGAACTAAGACTACCTGATGGTTGAGGTCGACTGGGAAGAAGCTGTTGCAGCTCCTGGTCTTTGCCTCGAGGGCCGTCGAAGCCCGAGGCTCGAGCACCACGCAAGGGGCGGCGCACGGCGGTGCTAGGTCGCCGGATCGATGGTCCGAGCACTCTCTCCTCGCTGCGACACTACCCTCAGCTCACTGTCACTCAGGTGAGAGCAATGGAGGTCCTGGGGTGGAGAATGCGGAGCCAAAAGATGAGTGAAAGTGCGGGCGAAGCTCAGGCTATATAGTCCTAGGGGTCCGGCTAAAAGGTGATCAGGCGAGACACTCGGAGCACGGACCCCGATAACCCACCCCGGGCGAAGATGTCGGATCTGCAAGGAAGAGATGGAGGCCGGGGTTTGTGAATTTGGGTGTCGGATCGAGTGGCGAAAATATCGAGAAATCGGGTCAAAGACTCGGATCCGGGACTCTGTTGTCCGGGGGGAGTTGACCGGGGGGTCAACATCCCCCGTGGACCAGTGAGATGCTGCCACGTATAAATTATTTAGAAAATAAATAATAAATAGAAAATGGTCGAATTTCACAAAAGTCAAAACATAAAAAATGTTTCTTTTATTTTAAACTATTTTTTTGTGATTTTTATTTATTTTTTTAAAATAAAAATAAGGTATTTACAATATAGTATAATATACAGGTATATATACAATATTGTATTTTTAATTTTTGATTTTTATTTATTTATTTATGTACATTTTTATTCCAATTTTATATTTTATTTATTTATAGAATAAATTTTGGAATATTTTGGTATTTTTATTTTTTTATTATTTATTTACAAGGGATAAATAAATAGATTTATTTATATACATGTATGGTATATATACAATGTGGCTTTTGATTTTTATTTTTATTTCTTTCTATTTTATTTTTATTTTTGTAATTTTTATTTTATTTATTTACATTATGGAATATGGAATATGGAATATGTACACATTTTATTAGATTTTTATTTATTTATAGGGATAAATATATGGTTTTATGCACAAGGTGTATACACAAGTGTGAAGGCATTTTTATTTTCTTTTTAATTTTCTCAATTTTATTTTAATTTTATATTTACAAATATGTACAAATAAATAGAACCAATTTTTTTTATTTTTAGAGGAAAATATTTTTATTTATTTATTTACAGATATATACACATGTGAGCTTCCTTATCTCTCTCTACTTGGGTTTTTATGCGGTCAGGCTCTTGCTGAGCCCTACCTTGGGATTAGGTCGCTCAATATTTATTCTAAATATCTCCCTCTTTTTTCTTTTATCTCTTTATTCTTTTATTTACGCACAAAAACATGCTTATTATTTATTTTTACACAATGCATGTTTTTTGATAATTATTTGTATTTACATGAATATACATGTATTTGGCAAAAGTTTTGTAGCTAAAATAAAAGAATAAAGAGTGATGAATGGGTATTCATCACCCCCTATACTTAACTTTACTAGTCCCTTAGCAAACACTTATTTGAAAAAGAAGTGAAAAAGAGAAAGAAAAAGAAAAGGAGGAGAATATACATGGATTAAGGCTGATTATTAAACTTGCCTTCATTAGATTGCAACATGGAGCTCGATCAGATCTTTGGATTATTAATGTGTCGGAACCTTATTTGGACTTAAGCTTAAAACCTAACAGCCTCCAAGTTCCACCAATCTATGGACAAGACTCCTCAATAAACCAGATCAGAACAAGTCTACATACACAAACTCTAATAACCATGAATCTTTCCATACGGTGTAAGTGATATGTAGCTCCCCACCTCAGAAGTAACAAAGAAACAACCTCCCCCAACCTGGTAACTCTAATGCCATGGTCTAGCAACTCTTTCCTCGAGAAGCCGGGTATTCCCAAGTTCAAGTGCAACCGGCTCAAGAAGAGGGGGAAGAAGAGAATGGACCATGGCTAGTGTAGCCATATATCCTTGGGAGCTCTAACCAGTGTAGCTGAGTCTCCCGCTGCAAGCTTCATGAGATGGAACATGTATACCATAAGCTTTGCTTTATTTGACTATATACACTCCGGTGGGGTTATTAAATTTTCAATCCGACCCACCACTTTTTTGGAGTTCTTTTATTTTTGCACTTTTTTTATGTGCAACTGTACAACATATCTATATGGTGCAACATATATACAAGGAGTTTGTCCTCTTGAGCCAGTAGACTATCCCTCTTTTGAAGCTTTATTGCAACCCACAACTTCTGTCTTTAGACTTCATCACCACCGGACCAAGTTGAGATGCACTTCCTTCACTAGAAGAAGAAGAGAGGTTCCGCCTAGAAGTACTACCCTCATATGCTACCCCAAGCCAAAGGAAACTGCCTCCTCACCACCTCATCCGTGGAGAGCTATTGTAAAGTGTTGGTGCAAGTAAAGCCATTGTCTCTGAGAGTCATGCGTGTGTTGTTAAGTGCTCTACTGATGACCCGACGGATGACCGAGACTCGGGTGAATAAAAATAGATCAAGGGTCGTTGCGACCCGAATCTCGGAAACCAATCGGATCAACAAGAAAAATGTGAGATCATATCACCAAAACAAGATAAAAATCAAAGAAACTCAATAGTGGTCCTGACTATTAGATTAGCCTGGTATAGCGACCAGGGTCGGACTCAGGGAGCACGTGATGGCCTCGCGGCCTACGAAGTAGTCAGAAATAAAAACAAATAAAAGAAAATGATTTTTGGTGGGTTTGTAATATTTTATATTTTTTTGGATTTTTAAATAATAGAGAAAGTAAGAAAACTAGTAAATAAAGCAACTTCACACAATCATTTAACTATCAAACTTTATCCAAAAAATCAAACAAAAATATTTTTATGTTTTTGGTGAATTTTTGGTGTTTTTCTGATTTTTAGGGGATTTTACAAAAATGAAACAAGATAGAAAATGCAAGCCACTGTCCAGTTAGGCTTCTACAACCATTTAAAAATGCTAAATGGCTGTTTCAAGCCCTGGAGGTAATTTTCCTGTAAAGTATGAAATACAAGGAAAAATTAGGCACTGGATTTATTATATTTGGATTTTTCAATTATTTATTAGAATTTTTTAAGTTTTTCAATAATTTTTAATTTTTATAATTTTTGTAAGTCCAAAAATGACCAAACTTGGTCAGAAAATCAAACACAACAAAACACACAAAATCCATTTTTTTGTAATTTTTGAAGATGTTTTAATATTTTTTGTGAATTTTATATCTGGATAGTAAGAAAAATGAAGATTTTTGAATTTTTAAAAATAATAAATGGGCTCCAAAAATTTCCCAAAATTTAGTGAAAATTCTACACAGTGGCAGGAGCCACATGTCAAATTTTCACTGGATTTGGATGATATTTGATATTTTATTTACAACAAATACAAGCCTACAGTCACAGGGACCTATTTGTCATAAAAATATACTCAAGGGGCCTAGAAATAACAAGCAAAGGAATCCAAGGGGGTCTGGTGCAAAATCTCCAAGAGCTCACGCGCCACGCGCGTGATCTGGGCACTTAGGGATCGTTTTGTAATAAAACTTAAGTCCCTGGACTTCTTAGTAACTCGTACTAAAAGTCCAAGGGCAAAAGTATAAAAAGCCCAAGAAATTTGGCACATGCACAATTAAAACATTCACAGGGGCATATCTGCAAATACTAAAAATATATTTTCATTTATGAACTCCTCAAAACATCAGGCCCATAATAACGTGTCGAAGCACTTGTCCCACAACGTACAGGGGTATAAGTGCAATTAAAGTAAATGACAAGGTCCTCTATGCAATTTACCAAGCTAAAATAAAAGTTCTAAAATATTCACAGGGCTAAATATTAACAACTAAAAGGACAGGGGCCTAATGGAAATTACCCCTTTATTTAAGCGGAGGGTTGGATGCGCGCCACGTAGCGAATCAGACGGTGGAGGAGGCACGACACACAATAAAGGAACCCCGCTTGGATCAGACGGCTGAGGACCTCCCACGTGGAGGATCTGATGGTTGTGAATCGCTGTGGGTAAACGAAGGGTCCCCTGCTCTGATCTGACGGAGGAGAGCTAGCCACGTGGATGATCAACGGCTGTTGTACGCCGTGGCTAACCCTCGCGGATGGAGGGGTCCAGATCAGTCCTCCAAGAGATCGGACGGTGGAGGGCTCCTCGAATGGATGGCTAAGATCGCGTCTGGAGCAGGAGGAAGATCGGACGGCTCTGGAGGATACTCGAAGAACAGGTGGCCGGTGAACTTCGCCGGCCCGGTACGCGCACGGTGATCCTCCTCGCGGGCTACTGGTGATCGGAGAAGAAGCGCCTGGGCCTCCCGCGTCTGAAGAGCCCCTCTGATGGTGCAACGGAGCTCCGGAGAGCTCAGGCGACACTGGCGGAGCTGGAGCTGCTGCTCCTGAATGTCAAGCCCTCAGATGGGCTCGTCTAGACCTACAAAGAAACGCAACAGACTCCTGGGTCGAGGGCAAAGTGCCCCGACCCGGTTAGCAGTGGTGGGGATGATCGGTGCGTCGAGATGGGGGAGCTCCGGCGAAGCAGCGGCGGTGGAGCCCCAATCCCAATTCCTTTGCGAACTGGGTTGAATGGTTGGGCGGAGAAGGTGCAGGGGAGAAATGCGAAGGTGATGGTGCCGTCCGATGATCGAGATGTAAACGGAGGTGGTTGGAATCGAAGGTCGTCGGCGGAGGTGCGAATTGGGCGTAACTCAAAATTAGCGGAAAAGAGAAAGAACTGGAGCTACATGATGGACGAGGTCGACTGGGGATGAGCCGATGAAGCTCTAGGTCCTAGCCTCGAGGGCCGTCGATGCCCGAGGCTCGAGCACCACGTCTGGGCGGCGCACGGCGGCGCTAAGTCGCCTCAATGGTCCGCTCGCTCCCTCCTCGCTGCAACACAGCCACTCGCGAGCTGTCACTCAGGCAAGAACAATGGAGGTCCTGGGGTGGAGAAATAAGAGCCAAAGATGCCTGAAGGAGCGGCGGAGCTCAAACTATATATGCTTAGGGGTCCTGCTATCTGGGAGTCGGGCGTAAAGCTTGGAGCGCGGATCCCAAGAACCTCTGTCGGGCGTGGATCAGGGATGATTAAGGAACAAATGGAGCCCGAGATTCACGGCTTTGGGTGTCAGATCGAGTGGGGATAATATCGAGAAATCGGGTTAAGGGCTCGGATCCGGAACTCTGTGGTCCAAGGGGGGAGTTGACCGAGGGGTCAACATCCCCCGTGGACCAATCAGGAGAGGCCACGCCATAAATGATTTGGAAATTCAAAATAAAATAGGAAATGGCCGAATTATTAAAAACCCAAAACACGAAAAGTGTTTCTTTTATTTTAAACTATTTTTTGTGATTTTTAATTAATTTTTTGAAATAAAAATAAAATATATACAATATAGTACTATGTATAGGTATATATACAACATTGATTTTTAATTTTTGATTTTTAATTAATTATTTTTGTTGGAGTATTTGGTAGTGCACCTATTGAGTTGTAGCAGAGTAAATGGATCATGGAGAAGATCCATTTACCACATCCTGTGTTTAGTCCCATACCGCCCAATGGTGGGACTTGGAGACTCTGGAGAGGCTATATAAGGAGCCCCAGACCTCCTGTACTCATTGAAAAAAAGCAACAGAGAAACACGCCCCTTAGAGGGTTTCTCCCGTGGTTTCATCCCGCTCCTCACGGAGTAGGGTTCCACGTTAAATACCGCTATTCTTTCTTATTCTTTATCATTTTTCCATGTTCGCTTCCGCGTGTTTATTTTGTAACATGGTATCAGAGCGGGTCGATTCTCGAGGATTCTATGTTTGTTTATTATTTTGTTCGAGATTTGATGAAGATGATTATCATTACGTGTTCAAGTTCTATTCAAGTTTTAGGGTTCCCGTAACCCTAAAATATGCAAGTTGCAGAATCTCAATGTCCGGATCCCTGTTCGTGAGCAACAGAGCGCATCATCCAGCCGTTGTTCTCAAAGAAGAAAAGGCATGCCTCAAGGTGTGCTCGTGCACGCATCCTCCATCTAGCCCATGTTTCGCGAAGCCATATCCCAGGCCATATTCCAGGCGATTCATTCTCCAGGCGTGGAGCCCCTGTTTCCGAATCAGACGAAGCGGCGACGCTCCTGTCCCGCCGCAGCCCCAGGCGCACATCGCCATCCAGAAGCCCCAGGCGTGCGTATCGCCAACTGCGCCCAGGCGCACCCTCCTACACGCATCGCCAACTGCGCCCAGGCGCACCCTCCTGCGCGCCTCTCCTTCGTTCACGACCAGGCGGCGGCAGGCCTCCGCAGCCCCCTCGATTGGCTTCAAGCGCGCGACATTCCAGCGCATGATTCCTCTTCCAGGCGCGCGTAAGCAGTCTCTCCTCTCGATCTCGCCCTGCAGCCCCTCCTGGCGAGATCTCCCCTTCAAGACGCAAAACCTCCAGGTGGAACCCCTGCGCCGAACCCTCTAGCGGCGGTGACTTTCTCTGGCGCGTGCACCCAGGATGCCAGGCGCATCATGCGCCATCGCTTCACAGGCGACCTTGCCGCCAACCTCCACCAGCTCCTTGGCGGCGATCCGCCTTCTCCTCCAAGTCCTCCGCCGCAACATTCTTTCTGGCGGCGCTTCGTAAGAGAGGGTTCCCAGCAAACCCTAGGGAAGGTAGAGAGAAAAGATCGATGGTCTATTGTTAAAAAAAGGAAATGTTGCTGTAAGGGCCGAGGGGGGCATTTAAAGGAAAAAAAGGGAAGCCTAAAAACAAAAAAAAAGTGGTCACGGCAAAAAAAAGGTGAGGAGGAGAATGTTGGGCCTAAATGGGCCCAAGCTAAAAAAAAGAAGAAGAGAGGATGCGTGGTTGAGTTGGTTGGGCCTAGACTTTGGGCCGGGTCATTTTGCAAAAAAAATGCAGAGAAAAGCCGTTAAAAAAATGATTGAATGGCTTTATAAAAAATTATTTTTCAAAAAAAAGGGAGAGAGAAAAGGCACGTACATCTCAAAAGCCGTACGCATAGTTGAAAAAAAATGTTGATGAAAAGCCGAAAAAAAATCAACGACTTAAAAAAAGATGAGACGGCTTTAAAAAAATGATGAAAAAGCCGCAAGAAAGTTTTGGAATATTCATGTGTTTCCCCATTATCTTGTCTTCTCCCAACTTGGTCGATGTCATGTTTTCCGACCAGTATGGGAGAAAGGGGGAGTATGTGTAGAGTCACAGGTCTGTTCCATGATCCAGATTCAGACGTCAGATTCCAGGTCAATCAATTGTTCAGACTCTACAGTTTTCCAGATGAAGGTTATCCATGTGCAAGATTTCAGATTCAACGATCATTGTTTCCGAGTCCAGTTTCAGACACGCACGAGTGTGCGGTCATTGTCAGATGAGCAATGTTGCCATCATTTGTCCGTGGTCCCCATCATTATTCTTGTTTTGTTAGCTAGAGTTTTCATGTGAGCTATAGGGACTCCAGAGTAGAGGACCATTCCCTTGAGGGCAAGGGTTTTCATGTGGTATCATAGGTACACCAGAGCAGTAAATCATTCTCTGAGCCAGATGGGTGAGACCCAGTTCTCCGACGAGGAGACTTCAGGCGCAAGTTCAGACTCGATGGTCAGATTCCGAGTCTTCAGTTGACTCACACTCCAGCCCGTTCGTCCTCCTCACCTGCACGGCATGAGAAGCAACGTCCTCGACTGCAGCATGTGCGCGTTGGGTTGATATTGTCCGTAGTGTCCTGTAGCGTGAGTTGAGTTTCTTTCTGTTTGTTTGTCCAAGATGAGCATTGCATGCTCCAGCTTGAGGGGGAGTGTTGGAGTATTTGGTAGTGCACCTATTGAGTTGTAGCAGAGTAAATGGATCATGGAGAAGATCCATTTACCTCATCTTGTGTTTAGTCCCATACCGCCCAATGGTGGGACTTGGAGGCTCTGGAGAGGCTATATAAGGAGCCCCAGACCTCCTGTACTCATTGAGAAAAAGCAATAGAGAAACACGCCCCTTAGAGGGCTTCTCCCGTGGTTTCATCCCGCTCCTCACGGAGTAGGGTTCCACGTTAAATCCCGATGTTCTTTCTTGTTCTTTATCATTTTTCCATGTTCGCTTCCGAGTGTTTATTTTATAATAATTTTTATACATTTTTATTCCCTTTTTATATTTATTTATTTATATCATAACATTTGGAATATTTTGGTATTTTTGTTTTATTTTTATTATTTAATTACAAGGGTAAAATAAATAGGTTTATTTATATGCATAGATGGTATATATACAATGTTGGTGTTTATTTTTATTCTTTTTATTTTAATTTTTGTTTTGATGATTTTTATTTTATTTATTTACACTATGAAATATAGATTATATATAAATTTTTATGGAATTTAATTTATTTATTTACAAGGTGGAATAAATAGAGAAAGTGGTTCTATGTACATGGTGGATATACACAAGGAAGGGTATTTTTATTTTCTCTTTAATTTTCCTCTTTTTATTTGATTTTGTATTTACAAATATATACAAATATTTACAAATAAATACAACCCATTTTATTTTGATTTTTAGAGGAAAATATTATTATTATTCTAATTACAGGTATATTTACACACATGAGCTTCCTTATCTCTCTCTACTTTGAGTTTTATGCGGTCAGGCCCATGCTGAGCCCTCCCTGGGGATTAGGTCGCTCAATATTTATTCTAAATATCTCCCTTTTTTTCTTTTATTTCTTTATTCTTTTATTTTTGCACAAAAACATGCTAATTATTAAACTTTATACAATGCATGCTTTTTGGTAATTATTTGTATTTACAAAGATATACATGTATTTGCAAAGGTTTTTGTAGCTAAAATACAAGAATAAAGAGTGATGAATGGGTATTCATCACCCCCCTATACTTAACTTTGCTAGTCCCTTAGCAAACACTTATTTGAAAAAGAAGTGAAAAAAGAGAAAGAAACAGAAAAAGAGGAGAATATACATGGATTAAGGCTGATTATTAAACTTGCCTTCATTAATTTGAAATATGGAGCTCGATCAGATCTTTGGATTATTAATGTGTCGAAACCTTATTTGGACTTGAGCTTAAAACTCAACAGTCTCTAAGTTCCACCAATCTATAGACAAGACTCCTCAATAAACCAGATCAGAACAAGTCTACGTACACAAACTCTAATGACCATGAATCTTTCCATGATGTGTAAGTAATATGTAGCTCTCCACCTCAGAAGTAACAAAGAAACAACCTCCCCCAACCTGGTAACTCTAATGCATCAGACTAGCAACTCTTTCCTCGAGAAGCGGGGTATTCCCTTCTAAGTTCAAGTGCAACCGGCTCAAGAAGAGGGGGAAGAGGATGAAGAATGGACCATGGCCAGTGTAGCCACATATCCTTGGGAGCTCAACCAGTGTAGTTGAGTCTCCCGTTGCAAGCTTCATGAGATGTAACATGTATACCATAAGCTTTTGCTTTATTTGACTATATACACTCCGGTGGGGTTATTAAATTTTCAATCCGACCCACCACTTTTTTGGAGTTCTTTTCTTTTTGCACATTTTTTTCATGTGCAACTGTACAACATATCTACATGGTGCAGCATATATACAAGGATTTTTTCCTCTTGAGCCAGTAGACTATCCCTCTTTTGAAGCTTTATTGCAACCCACGACTTCTGTCTTTAGACTTCATCACCACCAGACCAAGTTGAGACGCACTTCCTTCACTAGAAGAAGAAGAGAGGTTCCGCCTAGAAGTATTACCCTCATATGCTACCCCAAGCCAAAGGAAACTGCCTCCTCACCACCTCATCCGTGGAGAACTATGTGTAAAGTGTTGGTGCAAGTCAAGCCATTGTCTCTAAGAGTCATGCGTGTGTTGTTAAGTGCTCTACTTAGGCTCATCAAGATGACATATGCTCATAGCCTAGTGGACTCAAAGAATTAAGTCCCAATGGACCTGAAAAGCCTTAACCCTAAGCCCTATAAGGTTCCTCTTAGAATTAGGTGGATTAAGATCTTAATCAAGCTCCATGTCCCAATTTAATTCTAGGCTAGTTTAAATGTCAACTATAATCCAGGAAAAACTAAATATTTACAAAGATGATATTTACACAATATTTACAAACATGCAAAATTTTTGAAAAATGTTTTGAAATCATCGATGTATGCATCAATGCAAGTTTTGCAATATATTTACACAAATTTACACAAGATTTTTGCAAACTTTTGATTTTCAAAACATTTTGGAAAAATTTTGTACTATATACATAAGTTTGATATGCACGTATTTACACAAACTTTACACAAAAAAGTTTTTGAAAACATTTTTACAAGAATAATTTGTACAATAGCTATGTATGTGCAATAAAAGAATGATTATTTACAGGGAAAATTTTTTATTTTTTATGGATTTTAGGAGTTTAGCCATTTTTATTTATTAACACACTCACACAAAGTACGAGTTATGACTAAAGTATATATGAAATATATACACACACCCTTATACTTAGCTCAAACGATGTCCTCAGAGTCAAGAGCGATGAAGAAGACATAACTCGTGCTTAGTATAGGGAAGTGAAAAGAAAGGCTATATACAAAGACGAATGAATGAATAGAAGATCAAGAAGATCTCAGCTTTTCCCCCTATACTTAGGATCAAATAATCCTAAGTATAGCAGGTTGTACACAAAGGGAAAACCGAGTGGAGAATGTACAGGGTCTACCCCCCTATACTTAGGGTAAATATCCCTAAGTATAGGCAGCAAAATAGGGATAGAAAAGAATCAAAAGAACACCCAAAGGTCCCACATCCCCCTATACTTAGGGTAAAGTACACCCTAAGTATAGCATAGTCAAAAGATGAAGAAAGGGATGTGGGACTAAAGAATGTAATGATATGGACATCTGGATCTATACAGGTGATGAATCCACATTTCATCATCTTTATTCTATCATTTTGGCACCAAAAACCCTAGCAAATGCCTGTAAATACCCTTAAATAGAGCATATTAGCATCCATGCATGTGCATTCAGATAGTGTCTAAAATACTATAATTAAGGCCAAAATTATAGAATAAATAAAGAAAAGAAAAAGAATAAAATATTGTAAATATTTTATGACCTGAAACCCCGAGACCTAGGCATCTTGATGAATAGGTCGACAAGGAATAAAGTAGGGGGAGATAAGGTCAAAATACAGATAATATACCTATACATTCTATTCATTCTTTATCCATTTTGGGACCTATTTTTGGTTCCACTTTTTGTACATCAAATAAAGAAACTTTGTACATGAAAGTTGTAGATAATAAAATAAAGAACAATACAAAATTGATTTCACAGAAAAATAATGTACAGATAAAAAGTTATGGTCTGAATAAAAATCCAGAATCCCAACTTCCCAGACTCGTATCTCACAACTGACAAATCCAAATGCAGCATACTCACCTTTAATTGTATATAGAATAAAATAATCTATCCAATGGTGGTGGTTTCGCAGTTGGCGGAGCTACGGTTTGAAAGTTGAGTTTCTGACCCCCATTGTATACTTGTACAGATTAAAATATTCAATTTATTCTTTATTCATTATTTTTGCATGTTTATATTTTTTTAATTATGTATATATTACATATAATATATATGTACATTAAAATCAGAATAAAAATGCAAAGAAATTACAAAATAAAAATACTTGTATAAAGGATACATAGGTATACTGCCTATACATATACCTATACAAATAATACTTGTATTTTATTAAATATACAAAATATATCAGAAAAATAAAATAAAAATATATTTAGGTATATAAAAGTATTTTATAATTCTACAAAATAATAAACAAAATAAATGAAATTAAATATACAAAATAAAAATGAAATACTAAAATATACAGATAATCTACCTATATAGGGGTAAAACGGTAACTTGTAAAAATACATTTCATAAAAATAAATAAAAATCATAATTAAATATTACATAAAATAACGAACATTTTTTATTTTATAATCATAATTTAATCCTATTTATTCCTATTTTTAAAGGAATTAACAAAGCATTTTTCTTTATCTTTTCCCTGGTTGGTCCACGTGGACCAACCAGGCGCCTCGGACTGTTGACCGACGGGTCAACAGTCCATCCTTCACCCTTCACGTGTTGGTGCACCTCGTTTTTCGCCCGATTTCGCCCTTTTTTCGAGGTCGCGCCGCTCGTCCTTCGTCCTCGCTTCCTTCTTGGAAGTTGATCACTGTAGACCCGTCTCCATCGCCGTTTCCTTAGATCTCCTTAGATCTGCTCGTCTCGCCCGTGACTCCCCCTCGAAGTCACACCCTCAACTCCCTTCAAATATGAACCCCTCACTTCCTTCCCCGGTTTGAGTCCCCTTGGTCCACCCTTCAGCGCCACCTTCGTGCTCCTGAGCTCCTTGGAGGTGACAGCTCCATCGCCAGCTTCTCAGCCAAGGCGTTCGAAGTCGAGGGAGCCTCCACCACCTCCGCCAACAGCCGGCGTCGAGGTACCTTTCTTCCCTCTGGCTCCGGCCATCGAGGGCTCGCCCCACCTTCTTGTTTATCTCATTAGGTTCCTGTTAGCTGTAGCTTCAAAAACCCCAAAAAAATTCTAAGTCCCATCGCTTACTTCGCCCATCCAAGCATCCTCGCCGGAGCGCACCTCCGGCCACCGACGACCACTTCCCCTCGCGCATCGATTAGGTCCACCCCAGGTCCATGCACTTTGCCCTGGACCTTCTGACTCTTCTTGCAGGTCAAAGACAACTTGAAAGCGCCTGGAGGCGAGTTTTGACGCTCGCCGGACCGTGGCCAAGCTCCCCAGCTCCGCCACCTTCGCCTGAGCACCTCGGCCGCCGCCGCGGTATTTTGACGCCCCCAGGAGATAGACGAAGACCTGAGGAGCCTCCCGTCCCATTTTGAAGCCAAAAAGCTCATCGGAGACGGAGCTTGACCTCAGAGAACTTCGGCTCGCCGGAGTTCGTCGCGGTTCTTGCTCCGGCCTTCATCACCGTTGGATCGAGGTGGAGCTCCAGATTGCGCGTCGACCGTCCGATCTTCCACGCCCAGCCACCGTCGGATCTCTTTTTGAGATCTAATCTCAGACGTCGACGCCAACCGTCATCGGACGCCCTCGTGCTGCCACGTGGATAAGTGGCTCGCTCCCCGCCGCTGGATCGCGCCCCGCCGCCAGCCGTTGGATTCGTGCCACGCATCGTCGTCGGAGCGCCCGAGCGAGGGTATTTTGCATCCCAACCCTCGCACTTTTTGTATTTAATATTTAGTATTTAAACTTTTGTCTGTAGTGTAGAAGTTTTGTAATATTTGCACAAAGACCCCCAGACTTTGTTTATTTGCATCCAGGTCCTTCGCCACGTCACCTCACGTGACCTGTACACGTGAGGGGGTGGGCATTTTGCAAGGACACCCTCGGTCATTTGTGTATTATATTTTAGTCCTGAAACTTTCATATCAAGTGTAAACTTTTTGGATATTTTGCAAGTAGGCCCCTAGGGTTTGAGAAATCACATTTCAGTCCTCGCCAGGCGCGTGCAAGTCACGCGCCCTGGTGGGAAAATTGCTACCGTACCCAGGCGGGTTCTGAAATTGTATTTTGGTGCTAAAAATTAAATATTCAGTTCAATATTTTGTGGAAAATTGCGTGCATGCCCCTGGATGTTTTGTAAATTGCATTTATACCCCTGCCAGGCTTATTTATTAATTGGATGCTTGTTGTATTTATTTGAATGATCATTTTAAGCTCAAGAATTCCACAAAAATAGGCTTAAGCTCCTGGTAACTTGTACTTGCACGCCATATTTTCACATTGCATTTTTATTGCATTTTCACATTTATTAAAAATCAAAAACATGCATTTATTTCACTGTTTGCATTAGAAAACCTATAAAAATTATAAAAACATTTTGAAAAATTCCAAAAAAAATTATATTTTGTGTATTTTACCATTTTCTAGTGTCAGTACAAAAATCACTAAAAATCTCAAAAGAAAAACCTTAAAAATTCAAAAAGACTCAAAAACTTCAAAAAAATATATAAAATTGTAGAAAACTCCAAAAAACACAAACTCAGTTCCTGTTTGCTCTATATTTTGTTCTCATTATTTGAAAAATAGTGTGAAAAATTTTGGTTGCTGTTTGCTAATTTTAATTCTCATTTTGTTCACAGCCAGCATATTTTCCACTGTTTTCTCTTATTTCAGTATTTAAAAATACCAAAAACACCTTGAAAAATCCCAAAAAATCACAAAACAGTAAAAAAATCCTAAAAATATCAAAAACAATTCATTTCTGAATTTTTGGTCATTGTTGCATATTTTTATAAATACTTTATCTTGCCTTTTATTACTTTGCTTATAGTTTCCAATATTAAAAAAATATATAAAATATAAAATATAAAAATCAGAAAACTAAAAATCAAAATACAAAAATATAAAATCAAAAATTAAAAAAAAATTAAAAAAAATTAAAAACCCACAAAAATTTCCTTGCTCGCTTAGTGTAGACACATCACACACTCACTTGAGCACATTTTTTGAATTACCCTGCTTGCTCCCTGTGTTCGAACTCTCTGCATACTTGTCACTATACACCATTTGTGCAGAGTTAAAAATAAATTTTAACTCCACATTAGTTCTAATTCATTGATCTTCAGTGTGGGTTAATTGTTGACTTTAATCGAGATTTGTGTGGTTGACACTTCGACTGAGTTCACGCGTTGTGTTGAACTTAAGACCACCGGATTACGGTTAAATCAACAGGTCGGAAGAACAGTGATAATCAAGCGTGAGACGCAATAGATGTGAGTCAAGAGACCACATCTCACGCAAAGTGAATAGGGGCAACCTCAACGACCTGCGGCTCGTGATCTAGAAATGGCTTCAGTCGTTGGCCGTTCACTCGAAAGGTACTCTCAGAAGACAACTCAGATATATCAATGCTCCTGTTGTTGTGTACCTTTCTCACAAGATAAGTTCCCTTCCATTTGCTCTGTAGCTTCCCCGGAAATAGACGAAGCCTAGCATCAAACAGCCATACTCTCTGTCCAGGCTCAAAATGCTTGTGGCTGATATGAGAATCATACCACTCCTTCACTCTCTCCTTGTACTGTAGGCTGTTTGAGAAGGCGGTATCACGAAGCTCCTCCAAGGCTGCTAACTCTGCCCTCCTCTGGTCTCCTACACTATCTGGATCCAAAAGAATATCTGTAACTGCCCAAAGTGACCTGTGCCTCAACTCAACAGGTAAATGGCACGGCTTGCCATATACGAGGCGAAAGGGAGATGTGCCTAATGGTGTCTTGAAAGACGTCCTATATGCCCACAAGACCGAGTCCAAAAGCTGTGACCAATCCTTTCGGTCAGGGCGGATGACTTTCTGCAATATAGTCTTGATCTCCCTGTTCGACGCCTCGACTAGACCATTCGTCTGTGGGTGGTATGGAGTGGTAACTCGATGGTCTATACCGAACTCGCTAGCAAGGGCCTTTACCTGGTCGTTGATGAAATGAGACCCCCCATCTGAAATCAATACTCGAGGTACCCCGAACCCTGTAATGACGTGCTTCCTCAGAAATCTGCAAACTGACCTGGCATCAGCGGTTCGGGCGGGGATGGCCTCAACCCAACGACTTACATAATCAACGGCTAACAGAATGTACTCAAATCCCTGACTCTTAGGGAATGGACCCATGAAATCGATGCCCCATGCGTCAAAAATCTCACAGAAGTGAATGGGCTGCATCGGCATCGTATCACGCTGTCCACAAGTGCCCATCCTCTGACAGTCAGTACACCTCTTCACGAACTCATCAGAGTCCTTGAAGAGGGTAGGCCACCATAGGCCGGATTGGAGCACTTTCTGTGTCGTTCTCCTCCCAGAGTGATGTCCTCCTGCCTCAATCTTGTGGCAGTAAGTGAGGACGCTATGGTGCTCCTCCTGAGGAATGCACCTACGCCAGACGCTATCCCCTCCTCCGTGGTAAAGGATGGGATCCTCCCAGTGGTAGGACTTGGCCTTCGCGAGGAAGGTCTCAAGCCTCTGCCTGGGCCAATCTTGTGGAACTTTCTTAGCAACAAGAAAGTTCACAATATTGGCATACCACGGGAGAGAGGCGATAGCAAGGATCGCCTCATCTGGGAAGGTCTCACAAATAAGGTCAATCTGCTCAGAATCCTCAAGATGCTCTAATCGGAAGAGATGATCCGCCACCACATTCTTGACTTCAGGCCTATCCGTAATCTCTATGTCAAATTTCTGGAGTAGAATGATCCATCTAGTCAGTCTGGCCATGGCATCCTTCTTTGCCATGAGGTACCTGATGGCGGTATGATCTGTGTACAAGGTCACTCTAGATCCAATAATGTACGATCTGAACTTATCTAGGGCGAAGACTACGGCTAGCATCTCCTTCTCTGTGACTGTGAAATTCCGCTGCGCGGAATCCAATGTGCGGCTAGCGTAGTGGATAGCAAATGGGACTCCATCCCTCCTCTGTCCCAGCACAGCCCCCACGGCAAAATCGGAGGCATCCGGCATGATCTCGAATGGGAGAGACCAATCAGGTGGCTGAAGAACAGGAGCCTCAACAATACATCTCTTGAGAGTCTCGAAAGACGAAAGACACTTGTCATCGACAAGGAACTCAGTGTCTTTCATCAGCAGGTCAGTCAATGGCTTGGCAATCCTGATGAAATCATGAATGAATCGTCGGTAGAAATCGACGTGCCCCAGGAATGACCTTAACTGCCGCAAATTGGACGGCAGTGCGAGTTTTATAATGACATCTACCTTGGCCGGATCAACCTCCATGCCCCTGTTGGAGATGATATGGCCAAGCACCGTCCCTTGAGTCACCATGAAGTGACTCTTCTCCCAAGATAACACCAAGTGAACCTCTATACATCGCTGAAGGACTCGGTCTAGGTAGTCAAGACAGGAGTCGAATCCGTCGCCGTAAACCGAGAAATCATCCATGAAGACCTCCAAGCACTCCCCTACCATGTCCGAAAAGATCGACAGCATGCATCTCTGAAAGGTCGCAGGGGCATTGCATAGCCCAAATGGCATGCGTCGGAAGGCGTATGTGCCGAAGGGACAGGTAAAGGTAGTCTTGTCCTGGTCCTCGGGAGCGATGGCCACCTGGTTGTAGCCCGAGTACCCATCCAGAAAACAATAGTGGCTCTTCCCTGCCAGTCTCTCAATGATCTGATATATAAAGGGAAGGGGGAAATGATCCTTCTTGGTGGCCTGGTTGAGTCTCCTGTAATCAATACAGACCCACCAAGAAGTGGGTACCCGTGTAGCAATCTCCTCTCCAGACTCGATGACCACTGTAGTGATGCCCGTCTCCTTAGGCACCACATGCAAAGGGCTGACCCACTTGGAGTCGGAGATGGGGTAGATAAAATCGGCGCTCCACCATTTCGATATCTCCTTCATGACAAGCTCTCTCAGATTCGGGTTCATCCGCCGCTGGAACTCACGCGACGGCTTCGCTTCATCCTCGAGATAAATATGGTGGGAGCACAGGGCCGGACTTATCCCCTGGGGATCTGCTACACTCCATCCTATCGCCTTGCTGTTCTTTTCAAGAACCCCCATCAGATGGGATTCCTGCTCTCCAGTCAAATCGGCGGAGATAATGACTGGGTACATCTCATGCTCACCTGCAAGGAACCTATACTTCAGCGACGCAGGAAGCGGCTTCAGCTCTAGACAACTGGGTGCTGGTGGATCTGGCCTCTGAAAACTCTGCGTGAAGGCTGCCAAATCCGCATGGGAGAACTGAAACTCTCTGTCACTCTCTGAATCTGGAGAAGGCAGCCCTGATAGACTGTCTCTGCTCTGCTCGGCATCTACCTCCTCCCTAGTTGCAGGCTAAGTGGAAGTCAGATCTGGTATATAATCATAAAACTCTGCCCAAGTCAAAACCTGACTCCGAGGGATCTGTATCATCCAAGGTGGCCTCAGTACCACCATCATCACAAAAATCAGTCTCGCGGTCGAGTACCGACTCTGCTGCCTCAAAAGTATCCTGGACCAGGAATGTGCTCTCCAAGCTCTCCTCTGTTGGCGTCTCTGCGTCAGCGGACTCTGAAGGTGAGAGGATGTCCTGTGCATCTGGATCTGCCTATACTGCCTCATCATCTGTAATCACAAAGTTGCAGTCCTGGTGGATGTCTAGCCCGGCATCTTTCATCTGCTCTGTATCGGAAGTAGTCTATGAGCATGCTCTGTCTCTAGCTCTGCTGTCTTCGACCGTCTCTATTTGTACACTTTCGCCCTCGACGCGAAAGTATACCTTCCCGCTATCATGGTCAGTCACTGCCTTGGCTGTGGCCAAGAACGGGCGACCGAGAATGATGGGGGTATCGGTCACTGAATCAGGGATCTCCATGTCCAACACTACAAAGTCCACGGGGAATTGCAGGCCCTGAATCGTGACGACAACGTCTCTAAGCAACCCCTTCGGTCTCTTGACAGATCGATCAGCAAACTGAAGGACTGTCCTGCTCTGTCTAAGAGTGTCCAACTCGAAGCGGTCGAGAAGGGCTGCTGATGTCACACCTGAGCACTAGGGTATAAGGTACTAAACAGGTCGTTGTGACCCAAGCGATCAAGCGCGGACAATCAAGAAAAAATGACCACTAAAATAGATAAAATCGATCAAAACATGAAAGCGGTCCTGATATTAGATTAACCTGGTATAGCGACCAGGGTCGAACTCAAGGAGCACGGGTTGGCCTCTCGGCCTACGAAGTAGTCAAAAAGAGATAAAAGAAAATAATATAAATGTTTTTTGTGGTTTCTGATTTTTTTAAATTTTTTTGGATTTTTAGCTAATTAAGAAAATAAGAAAAACAAAGAAACACACACTTCAACCATTTATTTAAAGCACTAAAAATCAACCAAAAATTCAAACAAAACTATTTTCATGTGTTTTATAATTTTTAGTGTTTTTGGTGAATTTTTGAGAATTTTCTGATGTTTATTTAATTTTCTAAAAATCAAAAGGTGACTGAAATGAAAGGTACTGTCCAGCCGAGCTAAAAGGGCCTAGATAAAATATCTAAAGCCCCAAATTAGCTGGGAGGTAATTTTCCTTTGAAGATAAGAAAATAAGGAAAATTTATGCACCTATTTTATTGTTTTTGGATTTTTAATTGATTTACTAGAATTTTTATAAGATTTTGAATGTTTTTCAATTTTTAGTGGTTTTCAGTAATGAAAAATAGCCAAAATTGGCTAGAAAATCAAACACAACAAAATGGACAGTAGACAATTTTTTGTAATTTTTAGACACTATTTAATATTTTTTTGTGATTTTTAAATTTAGACAGTGAAGAAAATAGAGGTTTTTGAATTTTTAAAAATATCAAATGAAAACAAAAATGTCCTCAAAAATCCTCGAAAATTTTACACCATGGCAGGAGCCATGTGTCCAATTTTCGTTGGATTTGGAGGTAATTTGCTATTTTATTCAAAAATAAAGAGAGGGCACAGTGCATAGGGACCAAAGTGCAAATACCCAAAAGTCTGTCTTGATTCTTGTCTTTCTTGATTCTTAAAAAATTATATAAAAATTAGAAAATTCGAAAAAATTCATCAAAAACATTAAAAAACCTAAAAAACATAAAAACATTTTTGTTTGAATTTTTGGAGCATTTTTGGTTGATTAAATCATTGGTTGTGTGTGCTTGTTTTTAGATTCCTTTAAAAAAACAAAAATACAAAAACATAAAAAAATATATTTCCCCTTTGTTCTTGACTTCTGACTACTTCGTAGGACGCGAGGCCAATTCGTGCTCCCTGAGTCTGACCTTGGGTGCTATACCAAGTTAATCATTTAGCGAGGACCGCTTTCTTGCTTGGATTGATTTTTATCTCTTTATTGGTGGTTCTGAAATAATTTTTTTCTTGATTGAGTCCGATTCTGCTCGATCCGGGTCGCAACGACCTGAGTGAGATTATCTCTACCTAGCCCGGATTGTGGAATTTTGAATTCTTGGCTAATTAATAGGTGACTGGAGGTTTGGCATAGACAGAAGAAGAAGAGGTTGGTGTAGTGGCGGTTGTACGCAAGGAGGAGAGCAGGTGTCGCCCCCTCTTCATTGAGAAGAAGGTCGACATCAGTCCCTGATGTGATGACGTCAACAAACATTTTTTTCTTCTCTTTAAAATCAAATTGGGATGGGCTTTGGCCCATATGACATGCAAATAAAATAATAATTAAAATCAAAATTAAAATTTTTTAATGGGAATTAAACTTAACACCAAAAAAAGAACTAGTTGTAACCAAATACATTGATAAAGAGAATATGGGGACATAAAAACCTTCGAAAAGAGTCATTTTTATTTATTTTTATTATTTTCTATTTTTAGTAGTTTTTTAATGCTAGTTATGTGAAAAGTGGAATTTTAAATTATGCATAAAATGAGGGGAAATGTGATGAGATCAGCTCAAGATTTTGCTTAATTTTGATGTATTGCAACAACAAGAAAGCCTTTTCCCACGAGTAGGCCGGCTACATGGATTCTTTTCCTCCATTCAGATCTATCTTGGATCATTATCGGGCTTAGATCTACAAAATTAAGATCCCTTTGTATAGTCTCATTCTGACACTTCTTGGGCCTTCCTCACCCTCTCTTAACTGACTCAACATCCCAAAACTTGCATTTACTAACAGGTGCATCAGCTAACCTCCTTTGAAAATGGTGAAATCACCTTAAGTGATTTTCTCGCATCTTACCCTCGATTGGAGATACACCAACTTTCATTTTGATTGCATCATTCCAAATCTGATCTTTACGTGTGTATCCACACATCCACCTTAGCATTTTTGTTTCTGCTACTGTCATTTTTTGCACATGTCTATGGTTCACAGGCCAACATTCAGATCCATATAGCATAGCAGGTCTCACAACTGCTTTGTAGAACTTTCCTTTGATTTTTAAAGGAATTTTCTTATCACAGAGAACTGCAAAGGCTCCTCTACACTTTATCTAGCTTGTGTTTATTCTATTATTAGCATCTCCATCATTTTCCCAATCATGTTGAAAAATAGATCTCATGTATCTAAAAGAATCTCTCTTCTGAATGTTATCGTCATTAATCTTCACCTCGATTCCTTCATCATTGCTTCCATCAGAAATGCACTCCATATATTCAGTCTTAGCCCTACTTATATGAAATCCTTTAGTCTCAAATGCATGTCTCCATATCTCAAGCTTTTCATTTACTCCATTTCTAGCCTCATTAATCAACACAATATCATCAGCAAATAACATACACCATGGTATCTCATCCTGAATGTGACTTGTAAACTCGTTCATAATCAAAGTAAAAAGAAATGGACTCAAAGTTGAACCTTGATGTAAACCAATGTTGATGTCAAAATAGTCAGTCTTCCCAGACTGGATCCTTATACAAGATAAAGCCATATCATACATATCCTTTTATAAGGTTAATGTATAAGGCATGTGCTTGTCTCTTCTCCAAAACTCTCCACAATATCTCACATGCGACAGAATCATAAGCCTTCTCCAAATCAATAAAATCATTTGGAGGTTTTTCCTTTTAGCTCTATAAATCTTCATTATTCTCCTCAACAAATAGATGGCTTCAATGGTTGAGTAATGTGGCATGAATCTGAATTGATTTGCTTTTACTATGGAAACTTTTCCCAACCCTCTTTCAATCACATGTTCCCATATTTTCATGGTGTGACTCATTAGCTTGATACCTCTGTAATCAGAACAATTTTGATTGTCCCCTTTGTTCTTATAAAGAGGCACCATGATTGTTCTCCTCCAATCTTCAGGCATTTTATTGCTTCGCCAAATAACATTGAATACATTTATAAGTCAAGTCAAATCATGCTCACTTAAAAATCTACATACTTCTATAGGAATGTTATCTGGTCATATACCTTCTCAGTTCTCATAACCTTCAAAGCCTCTTCTACTTCATTTCTTTGTATTCATCTATAGCTTTCATGATTCAAGTTATCTTTCACTACCGAGTAGATCACCCAAAGTAATCTCTCTATTTCCTTCCCCAATGAAAAGCTTATGGAAATATTGCTTCCATCTAGTCTCTATATACTTCCAAGTAACAACCACGTGACCTTCCTCATCCTTAATGCATCTTACTTGAGAAAGGTCTTTGGTCTTTCTTTTTCTTACTTTGGCCAACTGATAAATGCGGAATTCAAGGGGTCTAATGTCTCTCACAAGGCGGAGAAAATCGTGTCGCTGTGGCGACCCTCAATGAATCTCGTATTTGATCAACAATGAACCCACGCAATATAAGTCAAGCAATGAAGAATAAAAGTGGAGTCAAATTTATTTTTAACTCTACAAACAAGATGTATAGATGCAAGTACATAGAGAGTTCGAACACAGGGAGCAAGGCAGGATAGATAAACAAGTGTGTGTGTGTGTGTGTGTGTGTGTGTGTGTGTGTGTGTGAATGTGATGTATTGTCTACAAGATGCAATGCAAATGTTTTTGTGGGTTTTAGTTTTATATTTTTTTATTTTTAATTTTGTATTTTGGTTTTCTTTTTACTGATTTTGTATTTTCTTTTTATATTTTATATTTTTATATTTTCTTTTTCAATATAGGAATATATATACAATGGGTCATATGTGGCTGCCCCCTAGGGGCAGCCAACATGGCTGCCCCCGCCTTATTTGGGCAAAATTTTTTATTTTTTTTGAAAAATAACACCATTTACATTCATCCCTATATCCCTCCTATATACCATTCGAATTTCGTCAGAAACAGAGACTCCTACGGCCTCCATCCGGATAGTATTTTTTTAATGGTAACAGGATTTTTTTAAATCAATACCATCGAGATGGAGGTCGTAGGAGTCTCTGTTTCTGACGAAATTCGAATGGCATGTAGGAGGGATATATGGATGAATATACATGGTTTTATTTTTCACAAAAAAAACGCCGAAAAATGGGGCGGGTGCAGCCATGTTGGCTGCCCCCAGGGGGCAGCCCCATTTTTTCCATATACAATATAGGGAAAGAGAAGATAATGTATTTATCTAAATAGGTAAAAACACTCAAAAATCAAGGAATAAAGTGTTTTTGGTCTTTTATAATTTTCTACTATTTTTGTGATTTTTGGGGATTTTTTAGAATGTTTTTGGGGTTTTTAAAAGTCAAAGTAAAGGAAAACACTGAATAAAGGTTCTGGCCGAAAGTAAAATGGGAATGAAAAATAGCAAACAGTGGCAAAACTTTCCCAAATTAATTTTAAAATAAAGACAATAAAATAAGGAAGCTACAGAACATGAGTTTATATTTTTAGGATTTTTCTTTGATTTTTTATATTTTTTTAAGTTTTTAAGTGTATTCTAATTTTTAAGGTTTTACTTTGAAATTTTTAGTTGTTTTTGGACTGACACTAAAATACAATAAAATAGACTTAGGTAATTTTTTTGGAATTTTTCAAAACGTTTTGCTAATTTTTATGGGTTTTCTAATGTAAACAATAAGAAAAATGCATGTTTTTGATTTTTAATAAATATGGAAATGCAACAAAAATGCAATGCAAAATTATGGCATGAACAAGCAAGCACACAGGAGCCTATGTTATTTTTTTGGTAATTTTTAGAGTTAAGATGATGCACTAAATAAATAGAGCAAGCAAGCAAAAATATATGGCCTGGCAGGGGTATATGTGCAAATATCAGAACATCCAAGGGCCTTTACGCAATATTTCCACAAAATATTACACTAATTATGCGACTTAATGGACTAACAATTACAGAACCCGCAGGGGTGTGTTTGCAAAATCACCAAGATCACGCGCGTAGGGCGCGTGCCTAGCAGAGGCACAAGTGTAATTAACGAAACATCCGAGGGCGATATTGCAAAATGTCCAGAAAGTTTATACTTCACATAAAAGTTTGAGTACGGAATGGAAATAGCACGACCCCCGAGGGTCCCTTTGCAAAATGCCCCGTCACCTCACGCGCACAGGCACGTGAGGTGACGTGGCGAAGGACCTAAGTGTGATAAAGGAAAGCACAGGGGTCTTGATGCAAAAATTACACAAATAATTAAAGGTATTTTTACTCGACAGACCCTATAATCTGTGTCAATTACTTCCACGACCTTTGAAACAACCTAATTCCCCCCTCGACCTCGTAATCTTGCTCCGTCTTACACCATAGACCCTACCGTCAATTTTAACTTTATTTGAATCAATTGTTTGAGTTAATCTTGAGTTAATCTAACCAATGGAAATCCAATGGTTGATATTCACATTCTGTCCAAAAGTCATCCCCTCCCCCGCCTTTATCAGGACACCAGTGAGCTCATGGTTATCACGAAGACCCGCAGGGCATTCGAGGAGCCCATCAGGGCCTTCTCCGAGCACTCTGTGTGCAAGGTTTACACCGTGCACGCTGCATCGGGGCCGTGCCGAGTTGGCGGAGGATCCGAGTAGTGTCCGGGCACGGGAGGTTCAGGTTCGGAGCGTGGTGCGTGTACACGGCTTCCGACGTTAGAGCGGTGCTTCTCGGGGAGTCGGTGGTGAGGCGCATGGAGACGAAGTTGGAGGTGGGTGGGGGAGCGGGGGAGGAGGTAGTTGTTGTGGAAGCAAGGGGGGAAGGAGGGTGGAGCAGAGAAGATGGAGACATGGAACTCTCCACCGTGAAGCTTGCCTGGTATCACCTTCATGAACTTCTTCACCTTCGGGCATGCGTCATCGTCAAAGATATCGTGCAGCGTCTATCGTAGCTTACCCACATCTATATCCTCCTTACCCATCCTCTCTTTCAGCATCTCGGTCAGAGTCGATGATGGGAGAGATCGGCTTTTCACTGGAACACCGTTGACCTCCCGTGACGCATCCGCGGTGCCCTCTTCCTCATGCCCACGGTGGTGGTGACCTACGTTGACGTGAATCCCCCTCTCTTTGAGTGTGTACTTTTTTCAAGAAACCCCTTGAAGCTGAAGGATGAACCCCCCACGGGCTCTGCGTCGCGTGCGGACGCATTCTTCTTGTTTCTCTCTCGGATCTACTCCTTGGCGTCGTCGACAAGGCCCCCACCGTGGCATGAGTCCGAGACAATCGTGGCATCCCGCAGGCACTGTGTCCGCGAACTCTCTGAAGGTGTCATCTGCACAGTTTAAAAAAAAGAAAACCCATCAGATCTGACATTAAATTCATCTCCGCTGAATGGGAAGGAGGACGTACTGGTGATGAGGTTCATGTCGCATGGGACAATGCACTCATCGTAGCCGGTGTCATCGTCTTCGTCAGTTTCAGCGGGCATGCAGGTGTCGTGGCCGCTGTAGTGGATGAAGAGGTAGTCACTGGGCTCAGTGGAGGAGACGAGGTCGGTGATGGTGCGGCGGATGTTCTTGCCATTGGGCTGACGTAGGAATCTTCCGTGTCTCTAAGGATGGTGATGTCTTCCTCGGAGAAGCTGAAGAAGTGATCGACGAGGCATCGGTATATCCTGGTGATGTCATTGACGCAACATTTGAGCTCGGCCTTGGTGCCTGCGCATGCACGGCGCGCTGGCAGCCGGAGGCTGCGAGAAAGCCAGTGATGGAGACCCACCTGTGGTTTGCATAGGGCAACCGTGGGTCCGTGACGATGATCACCTCTGCTTCGTAGCATCTCAATGGCATCTTTGGTAAATTTTTTAAACAAAGAGGGTTATATGGACCTCATTTTAACGGAATACGATTAACTTTAACAGTAAATGGATGAGAGTTAACCGCGGGGTTTGTTGAGTAAAGGTTAGTAAATTTACGGGGTCGAGGGAGGAATATCGATGTTTCAAAGGTCGTAGAGGTAATTTAAAAAGATTATAGGGACTACCAGGTAAAAAACCCATAATTAAACTGTAAATGAATGTTTGAATTTTTAATATAAAATACAAAAATGCTTGGGGTGGTTTTCGCAAAATACCCCAAAACTTTGATGATCCGACGGCAGATGGAGACTCACTTAAACACGTGTCGAGATCGTGACGGCAGATACCCCTTCGGCCTTGAATAGCCCCGACTAGAAGATCTTCGTGTGATCGAACGACGGGGACGCTTCTGATCCAACGATGGCTGGCGCGTCTGGGAGACCTCCAAAATCTGACGGCTACTAAGGGGCCTGGATGAACTGGGATGAACTCGTGGGGAGGCGAGTTTCCCAAGCATCGATCAGGCCCCTCCGCCGCCCGGTGAAGCTCCAAAATGCCTCCCGAGGGACCTCTATGTGCGGGTAGCTCCAGAAATCCTCGGCGATGGCCGAGGGGCTCGCGAGAGCTCGCCGGAGCGGAAGGACTCCAGGTACCTCCGCCTCCTCCAAGACGAGCTCCAGGCGCGATTTTAGGCCCAAACCCTGCAAGAAAAAGAGTAAAGGTGTCGGGGGAAAACTGCCCCGACCTCGTGGTGCTGCTCTAGTTATGAGGATGGCGCGAACGACGCGGCCGGAGGTGCGCTTCGACGAGGTCTTTGATTAGGCGATGATGAGCGAAGAACGAGATGGTTGGTGGCTTTGTGATTCTACGACTACGGTGAATAAAAAGAATGAAAGAAAAGACGGAGATGGATACTTCAAAGGACCAGGCCCGAGGTTGAAGTGCCTCGACGGCGGGGTTCGCGGGAGGTGGAGGAACGCGCCCAGATCGTGGTCGATCCGCCGCCATGAAGAAGCCAACCCGGAGCTGTCACCTCCAGGAAGCTTAGCGAGTCAAAAGGGGGGAAGGATCTGGATGAAATGCGGTTCAAGTTTGAATGGAAGTCAAGGTTTCCATTTTATTGGGTTGACGAATGTGACGCGAAGGACAAGGTGCAGTGATGGCCTCGATGATCCACGCCCCAAGATGACCCTTGGGCGTGTATCATGGAGAATCGGGCTTCAAAAGTCATGAAGAAATATTTGTGAAAGGAGATACGATGCAGCCTCGAAAAAATCGCGAAACATAGGTCAAAACAACCTTTGACAAAGCTACAGGGAGCTAGGACACCTAGTTGACCGGGGTCAACTAGGGTTTGCAACTGGTTGGTCCACGTGGACCAACCAGGAAAAACCCTGGAAAATGGTCTTATTAATTCAATTAAAAATAGAAAATGGTCGAATTAAATTTTGGTTATTAAATAAAAATATTTATTATTTTATGTAGTATTTTATTCTGATTTTTAATTATTTTTATGAGGTATATTTTTACAAGTTTACTTTTATACCCTTTGTAGGTATATTATCTATATATTTTAGTATTTTTTATTTGGTATTTTTAATTTCTTTAATTATTTTTATTATTTTATGAAATTATAAAATACTTATACACTGAGTTATATTTTTATTTTATTTTTCTGAAGTGTTTTGTATATTTAATAAAATATAAGTACAATTTATACAGGTATAAGTATATGTATAATACCTATGTATAGAATATACAAGTACTTTATTTGAATTTATTTTATATTTTTATTCTGATTTTAATACACATATTTATTATAAGTAATATTTACAAAATTATGAAAATATAAAATTATAAAAAGAATGAATAAATAATAAAATGAATATTTTAATCTGTACAAGTATACAAGTAGGGTCCAAAACTCAACTTTCAACCCGTAACTCCGAAAAATACGAAACCACCTCCATTAAATAGCTTATTTTATATTATATACAATTAAAGTGAGTTTGGTATATTTCGAGTTTTTATTTGCAAGATACAGGTCTGGGAAGTTGGAGTTTTGGAATCTTATTCAGACCATAACTTTTTATTTGTACATTATTTTTTAGTGAAATAAATTTTGTTTTTTTATATTAAATTATCTACAACTTTCATGTACAAAGTTTATTTATTTGAGGTGTAAAAAGTGGAACCAAAAATAGGTCCCAAAATGAATAAAGAATGAATAAATATAAAGGTATTTTGACCCTTATCTCCCCCTACATTATTCCTTGTCGACCTATTCATCAAGATGCCTAGGTCTCGAGGTTTTGGATCATAAATATTTACAATATTTTATTCTTTTTCTTTTCTTTTATTTATTCTATAATTTTGGCTTTAATTACAGTATTTTATACACCATTTAGATGCACATGCATGAATGCTAAGATGATGGATTTAATGCTATTTACACGCATTTGCTAGAGTTTTTGATGCCAAAATGATAGAATAAAGATGATGAAATGTGGCTTCATCATCCCCCTATACTTTACCTTTGCTAGTCCCTAGCAAACACTTATGCAATAAGTGCAGCAAGAAAAGAAAAAGAAGAAAGTAGATTAAATTTGACTATCAAACTTGTCTTCACAAAATCAAAGTTTGGAGCTTAAGTCAGACCTTTGGAATTTTAGTGCGGGCGGAACCTTAATGAGAACCGGATTTGAAATCCAACAGCCTCCGAGATTCCCAAAACTCTGCTCAAGTCTCCTTAATAGCCAGGTCAGAAATATTTCAACTCATACGCAAACCCTTATGACTATGAATCTGACTCGTACAGTGTAAGTGATAGTGACTCTCCCCAACTGAAATGACCAAGAGACTGATTTCTCCAATATGACAACCCAATGATTCCCCAATCCAACAACTCATCCCTCAAGGAGCAGGGTATTCCCTTCTAAGTTCAAGTGGCAACCAGCTCAAGAGGAGGGGGTGAAGAGAAGAATGGACGGTAGCCAGTGTAGCTACCTATCCTAGGATGCAAGACCAGTGTAGTCAAGTCATCCAGCTGCTGGCTCACATGATTTGACTTTGAATCTCAAGCTTGCTTATTGACTTTACAACATATGTACACTCCGGCAGGCATTTTTATTTTTGTACAGGCCTATCCAATTTTTTGGAGTTTTTGCTTTTGCTTTTTTTTTAATACTATACAGCAGCATTTACATAGGGAGTTTTTCCTCTTGAGCCAGTAGACTGTGGGGCACACTTCCCTCCATAGAGGAGGACAAATGTTTCCACCTGTGTGCGTCTCATATCGGCAAATCCAACCTCCTCACCACTCCAACTGAGTTGAGCCATGTGAAAGGTGCAGGTGTCCAAGTTAGGTCATTATCAACAAGAGTCGTGTGTGTGCTCCGAAATACTCTACTTAGGCAGTCAAGAATCCATTGAACCAAGTCTCGTGATCCTCAAAGAATTAAGTAAACTAGACATGAAGTACCTCAATCCCAATTCCTATAAGGTTCCTATTAATTAGGTATATTTAAGGTCCAATCAAGCTCCAATCTTCGGATTTTACTTAGACTCGTTCAACTATCAAACTCAATCCGAAAAATGCTCAAGCTATGCAGAATGCAGAAAATATTTTTGTGATGCAATTTTCAAAGATTTTGAACTTTTTATGGGTTTTTGAAAAGATGATGATGCATATGCATTTTTTAGATTTTTTAAAAAAGATTTTTCAAATGTTTTTGAATTTTAATTTTGCAAATGTTTTTGGGATTTTTGAAAACAAAAGATTTTGGCTGAAAACTAGGTACAAATATTTACACGAGAGTGCTTTATATATACAAGAAGTGGATTTTCAAAATTTACAAGGGTAAGTGGTCAATTTTATAAATTATATATATAATGGATTTTGGTGTGATGTATATATTCCTCAAACTTATTTGACACAGGTTTTTCAAACAATTTTTGAAAACTATAGTCCAAAATAATTTTTACAATCAATTTTACAAACATGTACACACATTTGAAAATCATTTTGCAAAGGTTTTCCAAACAGTATGTATAGATTTTTCAAAATATTTTTGCAACCATTTTTCAAACCATTTGCAAATAGTTTTTCAAACATTTTATTTCACATGAAAATAAATTTTACAATCAAAATCTTTTACAAAGGTTGAAAACATGTAACAAAATGTCTTTCAAATAGTTTTCAAAAGATTTTTCACAAAGATTTTCAAACTATTTTTCAAACATTTTGCAAAAAAAAATTCACCTGATTTATTAATCAGTAAGTAAAAAGAATTTGAGGAATGAAATACATCTTTTTATTAAGGTTTTTAGTGTAATTAGCCATAGTTATTAAGAAAATACGAAAGTACGAGTTATGGCTAAAGTATATACACAGTATATACGACCCCCCTATACTTAGCTTGATCTATGTCCTCATAGATCGGAGAGAAAAGAGAAGACATAACTTGTACTAAGTATAGGCAAGTCTAAAGAATAAATAAATAAGAGTTGACTGAATAAACCAATGAGAAGTTGACCGTCCCCCCTATACTTAGGATCAAATAATCCTAAGTATAGCAGACTGTACACAACGCAGGGAGGGTCAAGGGTGGGAATGAACAGATCGTACTCTGATTGTCTCGCCCTATACTTAGGGTAAGATATCCCTAAGTATAGGCAAGAAGAGGAGACAATGGAGAGGATCAAAGAATAGAGAACTCGGGGTGCACACCCCCCTATACTCAGGACAAAGTACGTCCTAAGTGTAGAGACTAACAAAAAGGGGCGACACCTTTTTGATAGATACAGGAGATAGAAGAGGAAAAGAAGAAAAGAAGAAAAGATATCAATAGATGGATTTATACAGCGGAAGATGGAAGTGATAACCATGTACGAGATGCAAATGATCGGAGTCAAAGAACACATCTCATACCAGAAGAATGGGGGCAACGTCAATGATCGGCGGATCATGATCTAGATATAGCTTCAGGCGCTGACCATTGACACGGAAAGTAGAGGAAGATGACGGTTCGGATATGTCAATACTGCCATTGTCATGTACCTTCCTGACCACATAAGGACCTTTCCACTTGCTCTGTAATTTCCCTGGAAATAATTTCAGCCTGGAATCAAACAACCATACACGCTGATCGAGCTCAAACTGTTTATGGCTGATATGGGAATCGTGCCATGTCTTCACTTTCTCCTTGTATTTTAGGCTGCTAGAAAAGGATGTATCTCTTAATTCCTCCAAGGCTGCCAACTCTGCTCTCCTCTGTTCTCCTATACTCTCAGGATCTAACAGTAACTCACTGACTGCCCAAAATGATTTATGCTTGATCTCCCATGGCAAATGGCACAGCTTGCCATAAACGAGATGAAAGGGAGATGTCCCTAATGGATTTTTGAAGGAGGTCCGATAGGACAACAAGACCGAGTCCAAAAGCTGTGACCAATCCTTTCGGTCTGGGCGGACAACCTTCTGTAAGATCGTCTTGATCTCCCTATTCGATACTTCGGTAAGACCATTAGTCTGAGGGTGATATGGCGTGGCAACACGGTGGTCAATACCGAACTCATCTGCAAGGGCCCTGACTTTATCATTAATGAAATGAGACCCCCCGTCTGAAATCAGAACTCTAGGTACCCTGAACCATGAAATGATATTTTTCCTCAAAAATTTACACACGGTTTTAGCATCTGCGGCTCGGGCGGGGATGGCCTTAACCCAACGGCTGACATAATCTACGGCAAGAAAAATGTGTTCGAATCCCTGACTCTTAGAAAATGGGCCCATGAAATCAATCCCCCATGCATCAAAAACCTCACAAAAGTGAATAGGTTGCATGGGCATCATGTCTCTCTGTCCGCAGGTACCCGTTTTCTGACAGTCAGTACATCTCTTCACAAATTCATCTGAATCCTTGAAGAGAGTAGGCCACCAAAGGCCGGATTGAAGCACCTTCTGTGTTGTCCTTTTCCCAGAATGATGTCCTCCTGCCTCAAGCTTGTGGCAACAGGTGAGGACGCTTTGCTACTCTTCTTGAGGAATGCACCTCCTCCAGATGTTATCCCCTCCTTCATGATAAAGGACGGGATCCTCCCAATGGTAAAACTTGGCCTTAGCTAGGAAGGTTTCAAGTTTCTACCTGGGCCAACCCTGAGGGACCGTCTTTGCAACAAGATAGTTTACAAAGTCGGCATACCATGGGAGTGAGATGACAGCCAAGATCGCCTCGTCTGGAAATGTCTCTATGATAGGTGTGTTGGGCTCAGATTCCTCAAGATTCTCCAAACGGGAGAGATGATCCGCCACCACATTCTTAACTCCAGGCTTATCCTTAATCTCAATATCAAACTCCTGGAGCAGAAGGATCCATCAGTAAAGGCGAGCTTTGGCATCCTTCTTGGCCATTAAGTTCCGGATGGCAGTGTGATCTGTGTAAATAGTCACTCTAGATCCGAGAATATACGAT
The DNA here is from genome assembly GCA_037367405.1 of Ottelia alismoides. NCBI lineage: Eukaryota > Viridiplantae > Streptophyta > Magnoliopsida > Alismatales > Hydrocharitaceae > Ottelia > Ottelia alismoides. The sequence goes on along the minus strand of JAZKJV010001466.1, from coordinate 798,611 downwards.
CGATACTTATCCAAAGCAAAGACTACGGCCAGCATCTCTTTTTCTGTCACAGTATAATTCCGCTGAGCGGCATCCAAAGTCCGGTTGGCGTAGTGAATGGCAAACGGCAATCCATCCCTCCTCTATCCAAGCACATCCCCAACGGCAAAATCTGAAACATCCGACATGATCTTGAATGGGGGAGACCAATCGGGTGGCTGAAGGACAGGAGCCAAAACAACCATACTCTTGAGAGTCTCAAAGGACGCAAGACACTTATCATCTACAATGAACTCGGTGTCTTTAGTCATCAAATCAGTAAGCGGTCGGGCAGTTCGACTGAAGTCATGAATGAACCGTCGGTAGAAACCGACAAGCCCCAGAAAAGACCGCAATTGATGCAGATTGGATGGTGGATTGAGTTTTCTAATGATATCCACCTTGGCCGGATCAACCTCCATGCCCCTGTCGGAGATGATATGACCAGGACCGTCCCTTGAGTCACCATGAAGTGACTCTTCTCCCAAGACAAGAAAAGATTGACCTCAATGCAGCGCTGAAGTACACGGTCTAGGTAGTCAAGACAAGCATCAAACCCATCACCATAGACCGAGAAGTCATCCATGAAGACCTCTAAACAGTCACCCACCATGTCCGAGAAAATGGACAACATGCACCTTTGGCATGTCGCTAGGGCGTTACATAGACCAAAGGGCATCCGTCTGAAAGCATAAGTCCCAAACGGACAGGTGAATGTCATTTTCTCCTGGTCTTCGGGCGCAATGGCCACTTGATTATAACCGGAGTACCCGTCAAGAAAGCAGTCTTGACTCTTCCCAGCTAGCCTCTTGATAATCTGATCAATGAATGGCAGCGGGAAATGATCCTTCTTGGTGGCCTGATTCAATCGTCTGTAGTCCACACAGACCCTCCAAGAAGTTGGTACCTGGGTAGCTATCTCCTCTCCAGACTCATTCACAACTGTAGTGATGCCCGTCTTCTTGGGTACCACATGTAATGGACTAACCCACTTGGAGTCGGAGATGGGGTATATAAAATCGGTGCTCCACCACTTCAATATTTCTTTCATGACCACATCTCGAAGATTCGGGTTCAGCCATCGCTGGAACTCACGCGACGGCCTAGCGTCCTCCTCAAGATAGATGTGGTGGGAGCACAGAGCCGGACTAATCCCCTGGAGATCAGCTATACTCCATCCTATCGCCTTGCGGTTTCTTTCAAGAACCTCCATCAGACGAGATTCTTGTTCTCCAGTCAAACTTGCTGAGATAATAACTGGGTGCATATCTGGCTTACCCGCAAGGAATCTATACTTTAGCGACTGCGGCAAGGGTTTCAGTTCTGGACAACTGAGAGGTGGCAGATCTGGCTTCTGATATGTCTGTCTGAAGGCGACCAGGTCTGCATGTGAGAACTCTCGCTCTGCATGAATTTCGGACGAAGGGAAGCCTGTTGAATCATCTATGAACTGTACTGGCTCGCATTCCATCATAGATGTCGGCTCGGAAGGAATCAGACACGTCAAATAATCATCAAAATCATCCCAATCAATATCTGAATCCGAGGGATCTGAAGTAGAAGAAGACTGAAAATCATCACCATTCGTCCCAACACTATCAGCCTCAAATGTATCCTCGTCCAAGGGTGTGCTCTCCAGGCTCTCGATTGCCATAAGCTTTAAAGATGGTGAATCTGTAGGCAAGGAGAGGGTCTGTGTTACGGGATCTGTCCAATTGGATTCATCATCTGTCATCACAAAGTCACACTCCTGATGGATGTCTAGCTCTTCCTCTGTCATCTGCGCGGCTTCGCTGGACTGTTCTGAGCATTCTAGTTCTCTGGCTCTGGTTTCCTCGATCGTCTCTATTTGTATGGTTTTGCCCTATACGCGAAAGCACACCTTCCTGCTATCATGATCGGTCACTGCCTTAGCTGTGGCCAAGAATGGGCATCCAAGTATGATGGGGGCATCGGTTACCGACTCAGGGATCTCCATGTCCAATACAACAAAGTCCACGGGGAATTTCAGGCCCTTAATGGTAACGACCACGTCTTTCAATAACCCCTTCGGCCTCTTAGTCGACCTGTCAGCAAACTGAAGGACTGTCCTGCTCCTAAGAAGAGGATCAAACTCGAATCGGTCGAGTAAGGCTGCCGGAAGAAGGTTAATCGAAGAGCCGCTGTCTAATAGAGTACGATCAAACTGCTGCTCCTGAATCTCGCATCTGACATAGGGAGCTCCTGCATCGGGTCTCTTGGCTGGCAGTTTGTTCTGAATGGTACAGCAAGTGGAATGAGTGAGCACATGAATCTGATCTCTATGGTTCCTCCTCTTCCTGCAGACGGTAGTTTTCTCTTTCAGGTTCTTTTTGAAGAGGGGGATGTGCTCAAGGGCCTCTTATAGAGTCAGCTGAATGTGGAATTTGTCAATCATCTGGTTGTTGAACTCTACCTACTGGTTCTTTTTTGGATTTCCTTTTTTATTCCCCCTCGCCAAGCGGATTGCTTCAGGGAAGGGGATAGCAGGGGCCTCCTCAGATGGAGGGCTAGGAATCGGTTCCTGTGCCTGTGAAGGAATAGAATCCATACACTGATCATCATGCAACACATATGGATCCGAACTAGATACAGAAACTTTTCCTTTATTCATTTTTTGTTCTTTTTGTGTCCACAGTCCTTCGATACAAAATGTGGCAACACAGCATGTGGGAGCTCAACAAAAGTGGAAGTGGTGGCCTCAGTACCACCAACGGCATCTGACTTTACGGCATCAGCACCGCGCTCTGGCACATCATCAAAAATGGTGGCTTCAGCACCACCGTCTGCATCTGGTGTCACGACGGCCTCAGCACTGTTGTTTGGATCTCCATCCTTGGTGGCTTCAGCACCACCGTCATCAACATCATCATCAGCGGCATCAGCACTGCTACTCTGCTCATCTGGCGCTCTAGATTCTTTGTGTTGTTGTCGCTTAGATGAGGCGCCGCCGGCTGGCATCCTACCACTCCAAGTAGTCACAAAATCAACATCATACAAAGAAGAAGACATGTCACTCAAATAATCACTAGGAGAGGAGGATGTGAACTGTACCTGCTCAGACTTTCTTTTCAGACTGTTCGGATTTGGTTCAATCTGAGCTGGTATGATGGCTTTGCCCTTGATCAAACCCCTCACCTCCTGCCAGAACTCATCCATGTCCCACCGGTAGGACTCTCGATGCTCGGTAAGAAATCGGGCGAGGTCATCTAATGATGGGTTCTCGAAGGAAGGTGCTAGAGAACCGGATGTGTTTCCCTGCTGGAAATGAGGTTGTTGCTGGGAGGAGAAATGCTCACGAGGCAGGGGATATGACTGTTGAGGCTGCTGACGCTGCCTCCACTGCTGCCCCTGATAGGCGGGATGAGGACCATGCTGGTATTGTTGCTGGGCGTACTGGGGCTACTGTTGTGGCTGGCTGTTCTGCTGTCCTTGAGCCAGAGACTGTTGTTGGGATGAGGAGCCACCGTTGCCCCAACGAAATCCGGGGTGATCGTGACGAATCCCAAGCTGCGGGTACCGGTCGTACCAAATCCCATTGACTTCCATCAATGTGTCCTGCTCAAAGGATGGTGGTTGTAGAACTGCCATTGGATGATCCTGCTAATAGACCACCATCTGAGTGTCCTGAGATGATGGCTACGATGGGTAGTACGGTAGCTGCGGAACCGGCTCTGCCTGGATGTGGTTGACCTGGCGGTGTGAGGCAGAGGGTTGGGTTGAGCTGCTACTGCTCGGATCGGCCCGTGGCCTGGGAGGTTGCTGAGTGTATGTTTGTGCCTCCTGAATGCAGAGAATTTGAGTCTTCAGGTCACTCATGGTTTTGGTGAGAAGGTCCATCTGGGCAAGACCTTGGTTCTGCTTCTTCTCGAGGATCTCCATACGGTCCAACTTCTCACTGATGATTCCCATGTCGGCTGTGGCGGATTCGGCTTGGGCTGCAGCTACTGATGAATCTGTGATTCATCACTCCAAAAGTTAAAAATAGAGCCTTGTTCCCGAGCAAATAGAGGCATATTTCCCTTTATAATGCATAAATAGCATTCATTCATACATATATAAAACATGCATTTTAGCACTCCATTTGCGTTTAAATAAGAAGCCAAAATCCCTTGTAAATTCACCTCATAAAAAAAGGCTCTCCCTTATACTATGTACACCTTAGTTAATAATATAAGGAAGAGCGATAGGAATCCCCTTTGTAAGAGCACCAATAAAGCCCTGAAGCCCTTGGACCTCAAAATGCCCATAGATCTCTCATGCCAACTCCAAACTAGGTCTACTGACTTTCAGATTAATACACATTAAAAGACCTTTAAAATGAGACTGATTTCATCCAATTTGGAGCTCGTATGAAAAGTTGGGTTTTTAGGCCTCTTTGTATACTACATATATGTATAATTGTATATTTGTATCATATTTGACCTCATCTCCGTCTTTGTCAACATGAAACTTGTAGATCTCATCAAGATCTACAACTTTCATGTTTTGAGTTTTTCCAAATTCGGCCTCCTCCTCTCCCTATATTAATTTTTACTTTCAGCCAATCACAGGTGGCCACGTGGCGCCCTTTGGTTGCGCCACGCGGCCCGCCCCCTTTGACTCATCCGTCTGCGCTCTCAGCCATTGGATCTCCTTCCATATCCAACGGTGGAGCCGCCTCCATGTACGCCTTAAATGTCCACCGTCTGATCATCTCCAAGGCCTCATCTGACCCGCTCATTAGCGCCTCGCCCACAGTGCGCCACGCGTCGCACGTTACGCCCTTGGATGATGTAGGCCGCCCTCCATAGCAACCGCTCATCCATCCTTGCATCCCAACCCTCTGATCTAAGCCTTGATCTCATCACAGCCGCCCGCACACGCTTCACCCCATCGCACCACGTGGCGACATCACGACCTTCTGATCAAACCACCCCAGATGCAATCCACACCGCTCGCGCGCGCTTCACCCCATCACGCCACGTGGTCGCTCCATGGCCCTCAGATCGCCTCACCTTGATCAGATCTCGCTCGCTCCTTAGTGATTAGATCTGGGCCGTTGGATCACAAGATCCAACGTCCACGTCCTCGTCTCCTACTCTGGCACCCCTCTCTCCCACGATCTCCGCCTTGCGGGAGGGGTTGCCCCTTTTCTACTTTTAGCAGTGCTTCCTCCACCGTCGACGACCGCCATCACCTCTACGTCCTTCCCCACTCGTTCCTTATCCTCGCCAGCCACCTTGCTACCCACGTCGACCACCAGCAACGCCCCATGAACTCCATGAACCCCACTTCATCACCAGACCGACCGGCTACTTCAACTTATAAATACTCGCCCTCCGGCCGATTTCACACCCATCCGCCACCCCTGAGAGATCCCCCGAGCTCGGAGCGTCCGATTGGTGACAGTGATTGCACGAATCCTTGAGCGAAGACGGTCATCTTCTCCGGCGAGATCCGCGGCACCTCCGTCGTGTCGCAACCACTCCTCTGAGTCGTTGCCTGAGCTCAGGGACTTACCGCCCCTTCGAGCGACGACCTGGACCTCAACCTCGAGCTCCAAACCCCAGGTAATCATCTCCATCTCCATTTGATCTTCGTTTTGACTTTTCTTCACTTTTCTCGCATTTTATTCGAGATCCATCTTCATCTTCTCGCCTCGCTTCCACTTCGTCGAGCTCCGCGACGGAGCTCTCATCCTCGCGGTACCCTTCACGCCCTCATACACTTCACTTCACCTTCCATCGGTTCCAGCTCCGCCACCTGGCTGGAGCACCATCGTCGGACCATCTTCCCTTCGCTTTAGGCCTCGCCACTCCATCCTCACCTCTCCACTAGCACGCACGAGCTTCGGCCATTCCTTCTAACACCTGCAGGTACATGCTGTTCACTGATCGGAACATCATCAGAGAGCCTATCGAGCTTCATCTCCTGAGAGCTCCGACGCTCCTCTCTCCTTCCTGAGACCACCTGGACCTTCGCCGGACCGCGCACGTCTTTTGGGATACCTTCGATCCTCCGGAGAGCCTCACCAACGCAAGGAGGACCAGGCGGAGCCAAGGCCTCATCGCCGGAGCCTCGCCATCTCCTCCGCAGGCGGCGGGGGACCATTGAGGAAGAAGGCCCAGCCACCGTTTGATCATCTCGATCGAACGATCGACTTCACGCCACGTCGCCATCCGCCCGGAGCTACAGACAGCCGTGGGATCAGTTGTGATCCTACGGACCTTAGCGAGCCACGTGTCCATCCACTGGAGCCGCCCATCACCGTTGGATCCATCTAGATCCAGCGGACAGCATTCAGCCACGTCGCTTCCTCCTTCGATTCGCAGGCGCCGTTGGATCTATTCAGATCTGACGGCCTCTGATCTCGCCACGCGTCATCACCGCCAACCTTTGGATCGATCTTGATCCAAAGGCCCGCAACCAGCCACGTCGACGAGGTCCGAGCCTCTTCCCCGACCCTAGGCTCGGACCACCCGAGGCTACGCCGAGCCTCACTCCAGACCTCCAAGAGCTCCCGAGCCCAGCCCCAAGCCTCCGAAGCCGCCCGAACCTAGGCCGACCCATGTGAGGAGCACGTGCGGCCTGGGTATTTTGCACAGAGGCCCTGGGGACTTTTCTAAATTACAAAAAGGTCCCTGTGAAGCAGCCCCCACGTGAGGAGCACGTGCCAAGTGGAGAAATTGCATATCATCCCCCAGCATTATAGCTAATTGCATTTAAGTCCCTGTCTGCATGTTTCTTTTTATGTAATTTGATTTTCTGTATTGCAAATACACCCCTGTCTTTGCACGCATCCCTAGGTGTCATTTTGCATCATTTTTTAATTCTAAAAATTGCATCTTATTGAGTAACTTGTCCTCTATCTGTTGTGCCACATGTCACATTTTTGTAATTGCAGTAGAATTTTAAATAAATTAATTGGTTGATTTGTGTGATATTTTGCCCAGTTAGACCTTTTAATTAATAATTAATTCTCTGTAGCTCCAAAAATTCTCAAAAATTCAAGTAGCTCTAGGATAGTGAACTCTACTTTGCATAAAAATTTTATGTCATTTGCACACATATCGAGGCCTAAATAAATTGTTTAGTGATTTCCTTAGTTTAATTTTAATAGATCCATTTCACATTAAAATTTAGGTCTGTCAATTTTCCTAGATTCCTCATCATTAGTTCTATCTAGGATAATTTTATTTCCTGAAAAAGATGTGATTTGATATTTATTAAAAATAAATTAGTGAAAATCACCCTGCCTGCATGTTTAATTCATAGTAAATTCATCTAGTGTAGAAAAGTTCAAAAAAATTAGGGTAGTTCATTTTCACCATAATTCATCATCTGGCCAATTTTCATAATTTTTGGACTTCATTTGATATCTCAAACTGATTTAACTTTTGATTGACCTGATTTTTGCATGTGTCTTGCATAAAAAAATCGAAAAAGACCAAAAATATCTCCTTTGAAAATCAAAAATTGGAAATTTGCTAAAAATCTACCTAAGGAGACAGCTGCCTCCCTGAGTTTGACCTTCGACTTCACCAAGTAAAAAAATTGCCACTCGAAATTGACTTGGTTAAATTAAAAGTGGTTTTTGATACGCTCTCGTTATCTGACGGCAACGAACATTAGTAATTTATTTGGACATTAATTTGCTCGAATTAGCTAGGGTAGCGGGAGCGGCTCATCAAAATGGCGCCGTTGCCGGGGAGGCACGGCTTAGGTTAATTTGAAGTGAAATTCTGATTGTTTGATTTTCAATCCCCGGGTAGTCTAACCCCCGGTTTTTCTTGTGAATATTTCTTTGTCTTTTAAATTTTTGCATTTGTGTGTCGTTCTCTATATGACCTCAACTTGTTTTTTTTTGTGCGAGGGACGCCGGAGTCGAAGACACTTCGAGGAAGTTGCATTTTAATTTCTTTGAGTGATTTGAGAGAACTTGTACTTTTATTTATTTCCACTTTTTTTTCGCACCATTTCTAGCGGTTCCCGTTTGGGTTCTCGCGTGTGTAAAAATAGTGGAACCGTGTCCCCGTGTGCTGTGTGGTTTGAATTGTAACTTAGGCTTGCACTAGCAGCTCCTCGAGCCACTTTAGGAATTGCTTGTGCTCGTAATTTTTTTAGGACCACACATACACTTAAAAGACGCACCAAGACCGCAGATCTAGTCAAATAAACCTGTTCTTCATTCGCTAATAGAACTGCTTGTCTAGGAGCGGATTTTGTCGTCTGCATTTGCATATAGTGTAAAATTTCAATATTGTTTTGCATCCTGCATACAAGCGAAGGGATCACTGTAAGTCTTCTCAACTCAGCATATGCATCATCGTTTTTCGTGTATCAGCTTTTCTCGATTTCCCCCCTCTGTTTTTCAAACATAAATTAAACGGAAATTGGGACTGGACATTAGGCGTGCTGTGTGGTTGGACTAACAAATGAGAACTTAACTTAGAACAGGGACTGCTAACAGTATTGACCAAAAAAAATTTTGATAAAATTGAAAAAAACTGTTTGCGGGAGACTAATCCCCGACCTTGTTTTCAGGCTGAGTTAGGGTACTTGAGTGTGTGTGAACACCTTAAGGCAGAGCCCAAATCCCCGCCTTCCATATCACGGGCCAACTGATCCTAGCAAATATCACGAGTTGGATATTTTCAGATTCATTGACCACTACCAAGTAGCCTCCGCATGTTCGCGGGTATATAGGGGCGAACCAGCGGTACTTCGCGACAAGGCCTAGCTTTGTCAGCCTCCGCCTGCTTGTAGGTAGATAGGGGCACGTCTTTGAATCCCCAACTCCGGATAGGAGCGAAGAAAGGGAGGATCGGTGGTATCTTAGGCGACAGGTTAAATAGGGAAGATGCATCCGGCTTTGAGTCGACTTCCCTATAGGTGATGTAATCCTTGCTATCTTGCTTGAAAAATCACACTTAAAATTTACAATATAAATTGGACTCGGTTTCGAGTCCTTCACTGTGTTGACTGTGAACCTAGGGTCTTGGATTGAATTGTTTGCTTCAGGTAGGAGTCAAACCCTATCTTCACTTAAATCTCCCACTTCTTCTCGCCACTTCAAGATGAATGATTGGGGGGATATCGACACATTATTTGCCAATCTTTCTCTGAACCCCCCACGAAAATCATCTTCACAGGCCCAAGCGCACCTTGGGCCACCCAGGACTCATGACCCTCTTGAGTTCTGGATCCCTCACACCCAGGGTGGTTACTCTCAAACCAACCCTTTCCTCTCCTCCGAGCTTAGCGAGGAAGACCATCGCCTAGGTAATTCCTTCCTTGATTTGTCCTCTGACACCGACCTTATTTCACATATAGGAATCGAGAACAAGATGCCGCCTAAGCAGCCACCATCGGATGAGGAGCAACTACAACAGATTCTTAATCGCCTTGCTGACGTCGAACAAAGAAATGCAGATCTCACAGATAGGATGGGACAAATCATTGTAGCTGGAGGTGTCGACCGACCAATGGTTGATGCCTACAACCCAGCGGAGAACGAGATACAGAATTGGTTGGCACCAGCGGTTCCCGCCGAAGCATTTGAGCTGAAGCCCCACTTCCTTAGCCTGTTACCGAAGTTCAATGGAAATACCAATGAAGAACCGTATACTTTCCTCCGAGACTTCGAGCTGGTTTGCAACAATCTTAGCCATCCCAATGTTGGACAAGATTACATTAGACTGAAGGCCACCCCATTTGCCTTAGGAGATAAGGCAGCACATTGGCTGAAGAATCTAGGGGTGATATGTACTACCTGGATGCAGTTCAAGGACCTCTTTCTGAAAAAGTTCTACCCTCTCATTAGAACTAATCAAATGAGAACGAAGATCGCCAGCTTCTCCCAAGGACCTAGTGAACCTTTTCATGATGCCTGGGATAGGTTCAATGACTTAGCCCTGCCACGGCATTTCTAAGGAGATCTTAGTCCAGACCTTGTTCTGTGGTTTAACCCCGGAAATGCAGGGGTTAGTGAGTGTCGCCTGGAGAGGAAGCTATCTGAACAAAAATGAGAATGTTGTATGGAAGATACTATAGCAGATGGTGGAAATCGGCAGGTCACAGGCCACCAGGGCCTATACGTTGTCTCCCTCAATCCTATCCAATGAGACAACTCGGAGGACTATAGCAGATCTGACAGAGGACCTCATTCCCAGCATGGGGATGATTGCTGACAAACTAACCATGGTCGAGCAGATCCAGAAGAGAGTCGCGGACCTTGAGTCTCTTTCACATCTACCGAAGCAAGTGGAGAAACTTTCTGAGAAGGTAGATAAGATAAAGCTACCTGCCCCTTCTGCACCACTTGTATCTGTACATCGAGTCCATCTTATACAGGAACAGGCACCGGGGCCTCAGAGTGGATGGGATCAGACTTACACTCAACAGGACCAGCATGCACCCCCACAAGTGGAGACCGGATACGAGGAGCCTCCGCAGGTGTTCGAGATCAACGGGCTTTGGTATAGCCGTGATCAGATTGTCAGACAGGAAGAAATGGGGAAGGGTCAGCCTCACCGCCCATCCCCAGCCTACCTAGAAACCAGGTCCATCCCCGCACCACGCTTTCAGTCCAGGCCTGAACAAGGGTACCAACCTCAGCAGTACCAGCAGCAGCAGCATACATATCAGCAGGGGCCAGCACCGTCCCACCAGCAGCAGCAATATCGACACGGCCAGTAGGGCCAATACAGAACCTCGTCTGCACATCAGCCAGGCCAGCCCACTGAATTGGAGACCCTCACCTTGGCAATCTAGACCATGTCTGATAGGGTCCAACAGATGCAGAACGATTATCTAGATATGAGAACTGATATCAATCGTGTCTCTCATACCCAGGACCAACAGATGGCGCCAAAGACCCCAATTCCCGCACAGGTTCAGGCCAACCCGAACAGCGTACTCCATGGCCAGAACCGACCTCGTGATCAGGTATATTATTCAGATAATTATTTATCTGAACATGAGATCCTTTCGTCCGATAATGTAAATCATATGTCCCTCAGGAGCGGAAGGACCGTGACCATACCAGATCAGGCATTGGCAAAGAAGGAAGGAACCTCCGAGTCTCTACCTGAGGAGAACTTGGAGGAAGAGGAGCAACACCACCACCCCCATCACCGGCAGAAGAAGAGGACATCTGAGTCCTCGAAGCAGCATTCCCGCATCATTAGTGAGTCCGACGAAACTAATGAAGAGCTCGCACCTCCATCTGAGGAGGACCATCCAGAAGAAGTGGAAGACGCATCACTGGTTTCGCCCCAGCACATTTCTTTTAGTCCGAGTCAGAGTCCGAATCTGTTTCAGAGTCCGAGTCATGTACATAACTCAGTTCTAGCTTTCAATGAAAAGATTTCAGTTTCAGAACATGAGTTAGAGTCAATAATCCATTTCCCCCGAGCTCTTACGGGTGGAAAGAAGAAAATAAAAAATCCAAAAAGATGACCCTGAGATGGCTGAATTCTGCAACAAATATATCAAGGTCACAATCCCCTTTGACAAGTACGTGGAAATGACTCCTGCATTTCAGAAATACCTTAAGGTGAGATGCACACTTACTAGGGTTAGCAGGAAGACCAAAAGCCGTGTTGAGAAACACGTTCTGTCAGTAGCCACGACTTGTAAAATAAAGAACTCGTTTCCAAGGAAACGAAGAGACATGGGTGCACACTATGTAGTGAGTCATGTTGATGACATCGCGTTTTCACGCACTCTCCTGGACAATGGTTCCTCAATTAACCTAATACCTACAACCCTCTATGAGCGACTTAATCTCGGACCTCTTAGGAAATCTAGAGCCCTCCTGCAGTTCGCTGATAAGTCAACCAAGAGGTCCCAAGGAGAATTGAGGAATGTTGTGATCAAAGTTGAGGGGCAGGAATACATGGTGGACTTCACTGTCCTAGATATGGAAACCCCTCGTAATTGGAGAGACTCCCATATCATCTTAGGCAGGCCCTTCCTCAGGACAGCGGAGGCCTTGTTTCATTACAAGATTGGGAAGATCCAGTTCCAAACTCCAGGCGGAGAAGAGGAACTTGAGATGAAGCAGACCAGATGGCAGAGACCGGATTCCGAATCCAGCACCGAGTACTCTTCAACTGAAGCAGACTGCGATCATGTAAACATAGTTGGGCCATGGAGATAGAACCTAGCCAGCATCGATGAGTCCCTCCCTTCCGGAGATGATCCAGTGCATGAGTCAGTTTGCGAGATCCTCAGAGATGAGTACAGCTCAGAACCTGCATCACCCTACATCTTCGATGACTTAGAAGCCCAGTTGGGCTTGTCAGTCCTTCCTTCTTTAGGACAATCAGAAGATGAGGATGAAGAGTCGGACGTGGCTTTGGCCGACTACATGAAGACCTTTGACGATCCGACTCCAGAGACAATTAACCTGGTGGCAGCTATTACAGAGAAAGATCCAGCCACTTCCAACACTCAGCCAGATTCGATTGAGCCAGACTTCTTAGACGATCACATTATTCCTGAGCTCAAACCTTTACCCTCAACATTAAAATACGCCTTCCTTGCGGGGAAAGCCAAGAAATATCCGGTCATCATCAGTTCGCGATTGACCGAGGAACAAGCATCTCGCTTGCTAGAGATCCTAGAGAAAAACCGCAAGGCGATAGGCTGGAGCATTTCCGATCTCCACGGGATAAATCCCACTCTGTGTTCGCACCATATCTACTTGGAGAGTGAAGCCAAACCCTCTCGTGAATTCCAACGTCGGTTGAATCCAAATTTACGAGAGGTCGTGAAGAAGGAGATAGAGAAATGGTGCAACGCAGGTTTCATTTACCCAATCTCCGACTCTAACTGGGTGGCCCCAATCCATGTTGTCCCGAAAAAGTCGGGAATTCAGACGACCACCAACGAGGACGGAGAGGAGATCGTGACACGAGTACCCACGTCATGGCGCGTCTGTGTGGATTACAGACGCCTGAATGCCACGACGAAAAAGGATTATTTCCCCCTGCCGTTCATTGATCAGATCTTGGAGAGACTAGAGGGGAAAGAATTCTTCTGCTTCTTAGATGGGTTCTCGTGCTACAATCAAGTAGCCATAGCTCCGAAGGACCAGGAAAAGACCACATTCACATGCCCCTTTGGTACCTATGCTTTCAGGCACATGCCTTTTGGGTTATGCAATGCTCCAGGTACTTTCCAAAGGTGCATGATTGCTGTATTCGCCGAAATGGTCGGCGAATTCCTAGAAGTCTTCATGGACGACTTCTCGGTCCACGGCGATTCCTTCGATTCTTGTCTTAGGAATCTGGACGGAGTCCTCAAAAGATGTTGTGAGGTTAATCTGGTGCTCTCCTGGGAGAAAAGTCACTTCATGGTGACAGAGGGCATAGTGTTGGGGCATGTCATCTCCAAGAGAGGAATGGAGGTTGACCCTGCCAAGGTGGATGTGATCAGACGACTCCAGCCACCGACCAACGTCAAACAGTTGCGGTCGTTCCTCGGGCATGTTGGATTTTATCGAAGATTCATTAAGAATTTTTATAAGATTGCCCGACCGCTAACTGAGCTTTTAAGCAAAGACATGGAGTTTATTGTTGATTACAAATATCTTGAGGCCTTTAAGCTATTGCAAGGAATGATAATGGACGCACCTATCCTACAAGCCCCAGATTGGTCTCTACCTTTTGAGATCATGACGGACGCCTCAGACTTTGCTGTGGGGGTTGTGCTAGGACAGAGAAGAGATGGCGCCCGTTCGCAATTCACTATGCAAGCAAAGTGCTGGACACCGCTCAGCGTAACTATACAGTTACGGAAAAGGAAATGCTTGCGGTAGTGTTTGCCTTGGACAAATTCAGATCACACTTAATTGGATCCAAGGTAACTGTGTTCACTGACCACACGGCACTACGATATTTGATGGAGAAGAAGGACGCGAAGGCGCATCTTCTTCGGTGGATTTTACTTATCTAGGAGTTTGATTTGGACATCTGTGATAAACCTGGAAAGAAGAACGTAGTAGCCTATTATCTCTCTCGTCTCAAAGATCTTAATACTTGCGAGGATTTACCGATTCGAGACTCCTTCCCCGACGAGTCGATTTTTGTTATCGATTCACTCCCATGGTACGCCAATATCGTGAATTATCTTGTCTCCAAGAAAGTTCCCGACGATTGGTCCAAGAGCCAAACTGACCGACTGAAGTCGGACGCTAGACACTACCATTGGGAGGATCCGATCCTTTTCTTCGAAGGACCGGATTGTGTCTGGAGACGGTGTATTCCTCAGGAGGAATACCAGAGTGTCCTTTCTTTATGCCACAGCTTAGAGGCAGGAGGACACCACTCCGGGAAGAGGATCCCATGGAAGGTACTTCAGTGTGGCTTTTACTGGCCGATTCTGTTTCGTGATGCCGCTGCTATCGCGAAGTCGTGTCCGGTATGTCAGAGAATGGGAGGAACCGTCGGTTCCAAGGATGAGATGCCTATGCATCCTGTCATCATTTGTGATTTCTTTGATGCCTGGGGCATCGATTTCATGGGACAATTCCCTGTCAGTCATGGGTTCGAATATATCCTTCTTGCGGTGGATTATCTATCCAGATGGGTGGAGGCTATCCCAACCCGAGCCGCAGACAGCAGAACTGTCTGTAAATTCATCAAAGAGCACATCATCTCTAGGTTCGGGATCCCCAAAATGATGATATCAGACGGGGGTAGCCACTTTGTGAATCGGGAGGTGAAGAAACTCCTGAAGGACTACAGCATCGAACACTGTGTCGCTAGCCCTTACCACCCACAGACCAATGGTATGGCGGAGGTGTCAAATAGGGAGGTGAAAACCATATTGCAAAAGCTTGTCTGCCCGGACAGGAAGGACTGGTCTCAGATCCTGGATCAAGTCCTCTGGGCGTATCGGACAGCTTACAAGACACCGTTAGGAACCTCCCCATTCCTAATGGTATTCAGAAAGCCGTGCCATTTGCCCGCGGAGTTAGTGCACAAATCAGAATCGGTAATCAAGAAGATCAACTAGAACACACACCTTGGGCAAAAGCAGAGAGAATTGGATCTAAATGAGCTTGTGGAAGTCAGAAACCGTGCATATGACAACAGCTTGGTGTACAAGGACAAGGTGAAGCGTTGGCATGATAGATATATCAAACGAAAGACCTTTGTTCCTGGACAGAAGGTATGGTTGTTTAATGCTAGGCTGAAGGTCTTCCAAGGCAAGTTGAAGTCCAAGTGGACAGGCCCATTTGTCGTCTGCATGGTGCATGATAGTGGATGTGTCGAGATCTCATCTCTCGCAGATGACGCACCGACATTCCTAGTGAATGGACAACTGTTGAAGCACTTCGTCGAAGCCAATGATCAGTTAGTCCATGTTGAGGAGATTGTATTCATGCGCGAGACAGATTCAGCAGATACACCTCGAACCGTGTATGAGACCTTGCAGCAGTGAGCTCCAGCCATCGGCAGCATCTTGAAAGATTCAGACCGACTCATTTGTATATATCGTCGTTCTTGTACATCCTATCCTTTCTCCCCCGCAACTCTAGTAACCGTCCCCACCTCATCGAATCACTATCTTGGACTATACTTAGGATGACCAGATCCTAAGTATAGGGGGGATGAGTCACTTGAGTCGGTTCTCTGTACATTCTCCTGATCACATCGATCCTCATACTCACTTCCGTCCTATACTTAGACTGACCTGAGCCTAAGTATAGGGGGGACCGATGCCCACATTGTATATTCATCCACTTCTCTTCTTGACCTTGTCCGTCCCACTTCTTGACTTTCTTCTACACTTGGGCTGCCAGAGCCTAAGTATAGGGGGGCCGGTCGATTTCTATACATTTTCATTTCTCTTTAGCTCTCTTACACTTAGCATGAGCTATGTCTTTTTCCTCGCTCTTCGTGCTCTGAGGACATAGCACACGCTATGTATAGGGGGGAGTGTATATATTACATATATACTTTACCCATAGCTCATACTTTCGCGTATTTTTGTATATATTTTACAATAATTACGGGTTAGTAAAAATTGGAAAATATATATATATATATATAGAAAATTGTGTATAATACTAGTAAACCTCTTGTAAATTTTTGTAAAATAGGGGGTATACCAAAAAAATGAAAATAACAAATAGGCTTCTTATTTACTCATGCATATCATCTCTGCATCCAAGAAAAGAAAAAGAGTCTTGTATTTTCATTCATATTCATAGCATGACATCTACATATTATCTGCATATCTTGCATATGCAAGGTGGAAAGCTAGTGGGTTCTGAACCAAGTTATGAGTAGATATTGAGGATGGACTTGATTTGACCTTAATCCACCTAATTTCAGAGGAACCTTATAGGAATTGGAGTTAAGATTTCTCAGGTCAAGTGACTTAAATCTTTGAGTCCGCAAGTCTATGTTCACATGTCATCTTGATTAGTCTAAGTAGAATATCTCGTGCATACGCAGGATTCTTTTAGATAATGACCTAACTTGGACAAGCACTATGCATGTAGCTCTTCATTGATGAGGTGGTGAGGAGGTAGAATCCTTTAGCATGGAGTAGCACACGGGTGGAAACATCTGTCCTCCTCTAGGGAGGGTAGTGCATCTCAACCTAGTCTGGTGGTGTTGACATCTAAGGGCGGGATGTTGTGGGTTGCAATAATGCTTCAAAAGAGGGATAGTCTACTGACTCAAGAGGAAAAACTCCTGATGTACATGCTGCACCTTGTATGAGTTTGAAAAAAAATGAAATGAAAATACTCCAAAAAAATCAGGCAGGTCCAAGTGAAAATAAAATACCTATCGGAGTATGTATATTAGCAAAGAAATGCAGCTGGATGACTTGGCTACACTGGTCAGGCATCCCGGGATAGGTAGCTACACTGGCTACCGTCCATTCTTTTCTCTACCCCCTCCTCTTGAGTTGTTCGCACTTGAACTTAGAAGGGAATACCCCGCTTCTCGAGGAAAGAGTTACTGGACCGAGTTATTGAGTTACCTTGTTAGAGGAGGCTGGTTCCGAGTCATTTCTGATGTGGAGAGCTATACCTCACTTGAAGGATATTGTGAATCCTTAAGCGCATCACGGAAGCGTGTTGATCGTATCGTATATGATCGGAGCAACTAGTCGTACTAGATGCTAGATGCAGCGGAAATTAAAAAATTTTTAACATAACGATGAAACCACATGATCACGAGAACACTTCTCGGATCGTTTCATCAAACCACAAAGTATAAGGAATACCTCTTGAAGCGTGGTTGTGATCGCGAGATCCCAAAGTAGAGATCCTCCTATCTTAAGTCCGACCCACGGAGAATGCGCTTGCGGGCACGATGATGAGTCGCGTCCTTCCCGCAATCCTTGACGAAGATCCAAGCGTCGAAGGCGAAGCAAGATGCTCTCCTCTTCAATATGTAAAGTGGACGGCCACTTGGATATTAAGAGAGAGACCACACGAAAATTAGAGAGAGAGAGAGTAGTAGTCTTCTAAAACTCTAGATGATGTCCCTTGGAAAGGCTACCCTAGCCCTCCTTTTATACTAGTTTAGGATCCAATGGATCTCAATCCATGGGACACATGGATCCAAGGGCTATGCTTGGTCCATGATAAATCAATGGCTAGGATTGTTGTTCAACAACAACAATTTAAAATTAATTAATCAAGAGATAACATGATAAATGAAGTGGAGTTAACCAACCTCCTAAAAAGGGGGGGGCGTCACCCATGAACAATTCATGGGTGACGCCACCCATGGAGGTGGTTTTCTCTATTTTATTTATCACATTATTCCTTAATTAATCACAATAAATATTCACCAAATTAATTCCAAATTAATTTGTGAATATTTCAATCTTGCCATTGAATATTGTGTGAATCATATTCACAACCCAAACTAGTTAGTAAATTGCATTTCCAATTAATTAACAAATGTGAATCAAATCCACATTATTAATTAACAAATGCTATTTACATAAATTCTCTCTCTTATATATGTATATTATAAATCATATTTATAACACACATATATCATGGATAGTGTTATCCACATTCTCTTAATCCTTGATAATTAAATCCAATTTAATTATCTTAGATAATCATTTTTCATAATATGAATCATATTCATATTTAAGCTTGATGATTAAATCACATTTAATCATCAAATCCTTGCTTGGATATTTCATCAAAAGAATTATTCTTGAACCCTTTCAAGAATAATGTGCTTTCTCCGCAGATACTTGGAGATAAGGACAGGGCGATTGTATTATTCCATGTATAGTGACTTGGATGTTGAGATATTATTTCAAATCCAGATCGAACTAACCTCCCACAGATGCTTGATTAAATCAAGACCGCAAATCCAATCTTCTCATTGAATCTGAATCCCATTCAGACCAATGTCCAACACTTGGACTAAGATCGGATTGCTTCTCTACTGAAAGGAGTCACTAAAATCCAGACCTGTTTCATCACTCCCTCGGAATGGAAGCGTCATGGATATACAATCGTTTATGATCACATCACCCTTCAGGTATTCCTAATACCTGTACATCCTGCATACTGGAAGACCCATGATCAACCCGAAGATCAAGATCATTTTATACTGTCTTCTTCAGGGTTTAATCATTAAGTTTCTCAATCTTAGTCATTGGGATTTGGTATCGATCATATGCTTTCCCAAAGCATATATCATACCTTCAAATTCATGTCATGCTTCCAAAGCATGACGACCATGCATGGAATTTGATCGGTCCCAATACCTCATGAGTGAGCTCATGCCTTCCGGTTCACAAGTGAACCTGTATGATCCCTTTGAGAGATCATATTGCTCATATACCCTTATATGCACACCAGCTCGCCGGTGTATAGACCTTGGTTAGGTCATCAACCTATTGGTCTGCCAAATGTACATACTTAGATATATAGCAATATATCTGTCTCCGGTCAGAGGATGCATGCCTATGCTGTGACAGCATTCAACATAGGACTTAGGTTATCTCGATCTCGTTAGGTCAACCCATTGACCTAACTAATCTGACACCTCCGAATCACTATTCCCATGCAGAGGACCTGCATCAAGAGGTCGGTCAGATATCAGCCTATGTGAGAAAGGATTGCCATCTCCTACTCAGGCTGGAGATCTCCACTTGACAATCATTTGACGGTGTTTGATGAGTCCTCCATCTAACTCCTTAGATATTCATCCAAACACCAGCCTATATGATTCATTTAATGAAACAACAGCTATATGATCATCAAGCTGGCCATGGTACATAACCCTAATTGTACAGAGGGACCTTATAGTGCATTCATTCATATAATTTCAGAAAGGGAGTGAAACATCAATAACTTTTATTGATAAACTTAAATATTACAATAACATTTATTGTAAGAATGGTTCGCCCAGGGCTCACAAGTCTAACATCACTTACACAGTACAAGTAAGAATCATAGTCATCAGAAATTTGCGTTTGAGGATTTGTTCTGACATGACTATTGAGGAGTCTTGAATAGAAGACTTGTGGAACTTGAAGTCTGTTAGGTCTTAAGTTCAGGTCCAAATAAGGTTCCGCCACATAATTAATCCAAAGGTCGAGTCAAGCTCCATTTTTAACTTTCGTTCATGACCTTGGTATGGAACCCAAAATCATTTCACTCTTGCATTTCATTTAGTTGCTCGGGGACGAACAAGGTTTAAGTATAGGGGGTTGATGAATATGTGATTCATCACTCCAAAAGTTAAAAATAGAGCCTTGTTCCCGAGCAAATAGAGGCATATTTCCCTTTATAATGCATAAATAGCATTCATTCATACATATATAAAACATGCATTTTAGCACTCCATTTTCATTTAAATAAGAAGCCAAAATCCCTTGTAAATTCACCTCATAAAAAAAGGCTCTCCCTTATACTATGTACACCTTAGTTAATAATATAAGGAAGAGCGACAGGAATCCCCTTTGTAAGAGCACCAATAAAGCCCTAAAGCCCTTGGACCTCAAAATGCCCATAGATCCCTCATGCCAACTCCAAACTAGGGTCTACTGACTTTCAGATTAATACACATTAAAAGACCTTTAAAATGAGACTGATTTCATCCAATTTGGAGCTCGTATGAAAAAGTTGGGTTTTTGGGCCTCTTTGTATACTACATATATGTATAACTGTATATTTGTATCATATTTGACCTCATCTCCGTCTTTGGTCAACATAAAACTTGTAGATCTCATCAAGATCTACAACTTTCATGTTTTGAGTTTTTCTAAATTCGGCCTCCTCCTCTCTCTGTATTAATTTTTACTTTCAGCCAATCACAGGTGGCCACGTGGCACCCTCTGGTTGCGCCACGCGGCCCGCCCCCTTTGACTCATCCGTCTGCGCTCTCAGCCGTTGGATCTCCTTCCAGATCCAACGGTGGAGCCGCCTCCACGTACGCCTTAAATTTCCATTATCTGATCATCTCCAAGGCCTCATCTGACCCGCTCATTAGCGCCTCGCCCACAGTGCGCCACGCGTCGCACGTTACGCCCTTGGATGATGCACGCCGCCCTCCATCGCAACCGCTCATCCCGCCTTGCATCCCAACCCTCCGATCTAAGCCTTGATCTCATCACAGCCGCCCGCACGCGCTTCACCCCATCGCACCACGTGGCGACATCACGACCTTCTGATCAAACCACCCCAAATGCAATCCACACTGCTTGCGCGCGCTTCACCCCATCACGCCACGTGGTCGCTCCACGGCCCTCAGATCGCCTCGCCTCGATCAGATCTCGCCCGCTCCTCAGTGATTAGATCTGGGCCGTTGGATCACAAGATCTAATGACCACGTCCTCGTCTCCTACCTCTGGCACCCCTCTCTCCCACGATCTCCGCCTTGCGGGAGGGGTTGCCCCTTTCTATTTTCAGCAGCGCTTCCTCCACCGTCGACGACCGCCATCACCTCCACGTCTTTCCCCACTCATTCCTTATCCTCTCCAGCCACCTCGCTACTCACGTCGACCGCCAGCAATGCCCCATGAACTCCATGAACCCCACTTCATCACCAGACCAGCCGGCTACTTCAACCTATAAATACTCGCCCTCCGGCCGATTTCATACCCATCCGCCACCCCTGAGAGATCCCCCGAGCTCGGAGCGTCCGATTGGTGACAGTGATAGCACGAATCCTTGAGCGAAGACGGTCATCTTCTCCGACGAGATCCGTGGCACCTCCGCCGTGTCGCAGCCACTCCTCCGAGTCGCTGCCTGAGCTCAGGGACTTACCGCCCCTTCGAGCGACGACCTGGACCTCGACCTCGGGCTCCAAACCCCAGGTAATCATCTCCATCTCCATTTGATCTTCATTTTGACTTTTCTTCACTTTTCTCGCATTTTATTCGAGCTCCATCTTCATCTTCTCGCCTCGCTTCCACTTCGCCGAGCTCCGCGACGGAGCTCTCATCCTCGCGGTACCCTTCACGCCCTCAGACACTTCACTTCACCTTCCATCGGTTCCAGCTCTGCCACCTGGCCGGAGCACCATCGCCGGACCATCTTCCCTCCACTTTAGGCCTTGCCACTCCATCCTCACCTCTCCACTGGCACGCACGAGCTTCGGCTATTCCTTCTAACACCTGCAGGTACCTGTTGTTCACTGATCGGAACATCAACGGAGAGCCTATCGAGCTTCATCGCCTGAGAGCTCCAATGCTCCTCTCTCCTTCCTGAGACCACCTGGACCTTTGCCGGACCGCCACACGTCTTTTGGGATACCTCCGATCCTCCGGAGAGCCTCACCAACGCAAGGAGGACCAAGCGGAGCCATGGCCTCATCGTCGGAGCCCCGCCATCTCCTCCGCAGGCGGCGGGGGACCATTGAGGAAGAAGGCCCAGCCACCGTTCGATCATCTCGATCGAACGGTCAACTTCACGCCACGTCACCATCCGCCCGAAGCTACAGACAGTCGTGGGATCAGTTGTGATCCTACGAACCTCAGCGAGCCACGTGTCCATCCACTGGAGCCGCCCATCACCGTTGGATCCATCTAGATCCAGCGGACAGCATTCAGCCACGTCGCTTCCTCCTTCGATTCGCAGGCACCGTTGGATCTATTCAGATCTGACGGCCTCTGATCTCGCCACGCGTCATCACCGCGAACCTTTGGATCGATCTTAATCCAAAGGCCCGCAGCCAGCCACGTCGACGAGGTCCGAGCCTCTTCTTCGACCCTAGGCTCGGACCACACGAAGCTACGCCGAGCCTTACTCCAGACCTCCAGGAGCTCCCGAGCTAAGCCCCGAGCCTCCGAAGCCGCCCGAGCCGAGGCCGACCCACGTGAGGCGCACGTGCGGCCTGGGTATTTTGCACAGAGGCCCTGGGGACTTTTCTAAATTACAAAAAGGTCCCTGTGAAGCAGCCCCTACGTGAGGAGCACGTGCCAAGTGGAGAAATTGCATATCATCCCCCAGCATTATAGGTAATTGCATTTAAGTCCCTGTCAGCATGTTTCTTTTTATGTAATTTGATTTTCTTTATTACAAATACACCCATGTCTTTGCACGCATCCCTAGGTGTCATTTTGCATCATTTTTAAATTCTAAAAATTGCATCTTGTTGAGTAACTTGTCCTCTATCTGTTGTGCCACTTGTCACATTTTTGTAATTGCAGTAGAATTTTAAATGAATTAATTGGTTGATTTGTGTGATATTTTGCCCAGTTAGACCTTTTAATTAATAATTAATTCTCTGTAGATGCAAAAATTCTCAAAAATTCACAGTAGCTCTAGGATAGTGAACTCTACTTTGCATAAAAATTTCGTGTCATTTGCACACATACCGAGGCCTAAATAAATTGTTTAGTGATTTCCATAGTTTAATTTTAATAGATCCATTTCACATTAATATTTAGGTTTGTCAATTTTCCTAGATTCCTCATCATTCGTTCTATCAGGATAATTTTATTTCCTGAAAAAGATGTGATTTGATATTTATTAAAAATAAATTAGTGAAAATCACCCTGCCTGCATGTTTAATTCATAGTAAATTCATCTAGTGTAGAAAAGTTTCAAAAAAATTAGGGTAGTTCATTTTCACCATAATTCATCATCTGGCCAATTTTCATAATTTTTGGACTTCATTTGGTATCTCAAACTGATTTAACTTTAGATTGGCCTGATTTTTGCATGTGTCTTGCATAAAAAAACCGAAAAAGACCAAAAATATTTCCTTTGAAAATCAAAAATTGGAAATTTGCTAAAAATCTACCTAAGGAGACAGTTGCCTCCCTGAGTTCGACCATGGACTTCACCAAGTAAAAAAATTGCCACTCGAAATTGACTTGGTTGTTAAAAGTGGTTTTTGATATGCTCTCGTTATCCGACTGCAACGAACATTAGTAATTAATTTGGACATTATTTTTCTCGAATTAACTAGGGTAGCGGGAACGGCTCATCAGCTACCGACAAAGTGTTGGGACCGGCATCTATGCGGGCAATCCTGTGAAATGATCCTGCTCCTTGGGGCGGCTTTTGCTGTGTGTAGACCCTGGTTTGGGTCATCACAGTAGAGTTTTCTACCATGCCTTCATATATGGCCCAGACATCGTATTCACCCATGGAAAAGTATGATCCACCACAAGAGGCATTTACAAGCCCCTGCAGCTCTGGTGTCAGCCCACAGAAGAAACTCTGAACCAGATTGGGCTTTGATATATCATGGTGTGGACACCGGTCAATGAGCTCTCTGAATCGATCCCAGGCTTCATGGAATCGTTCATTAGGGATCATGGTAAAATTGTTGATCATGGCTCGTGCTGCATTAGTCCGGCCGAGAGGGTAGTACTTCTTTAAGTAAGCGGTCCGGAGTTGTGCCCAAGTGTCGATGAAACTCCCCAAGTGTTTCAGCCAGTAGGAGGCTCTATCAACCAAAGAGAATGGGAAGGCTATCATCTTGATAGTGTCCTCGATCATCAGCTTGTCATGAATGGTACTACAGATCATCTCGAATTCTTGCAGATGGTGGTGTGGTTCTTCGGTCGGCAGCCCATGGAATTTAGGCAGAAGCTGAATAGTGTGGGGCCGAAGCTCGAAGTCTCCATGGATGGGAGGAAGTCGGATCCATCGTGAGTGAGGGATGCGGCAGGATTGTGTAATTCCCTCATGATCGTCTGTGGTGGTCTCTCAGCGTCAGTATCTCCTCCTTCTGCAACGGGTATATCTCCTCCACCACCTGCGGCTCTGTTCTCTCGATCTGCTCTCATCTACGCCAGCTCTCGCATTACGTCACCCATGAATGCTCCCTGGTCTCTGATCTGTCTCTGCATTGTCTCCAGGGAAGCTAGTAGTGAATTGTTGATGGCAGCTTGATCAAATAGAAATTGAGGTTGCTCCTGCTCATCTGGGCGATCTCCTCTATCTGCCATGGCGGGGTTCTCTAAAAAGGCAAAAGAACCCATCTCAGGTGCCGTTAAATGCTCTGAGCTCTGTGATGCACTAATTTCTGAAACTCTTGGACTGAAATGAGAAGAGTGGTTCGCCGGAGGTGGAGGAACGCGCCCAAATCGTGGTCGATCTGCCGCCTTGAAGAAGCCAAGCCGGAGTTGTCACCTCCAGGAAGCTTAGAGAGTCAAAAGGGGGGAAGGGTCTGGATGAAATGCGGTTCAAGTTTGAATGGAAGGGTTATGTGGTCGTGGGGGAACAGGGTGGAAGTATAGGGGGTCGTGGGGGAACAGGGTGGAAGTGAACTCAGGCTCGGAGAGCGGACTCTCTGAGGTTGTCCTAGATGAATAGGGAGGAATGCTGGATAGTGGTGCCGACAAGGTCGGCCTAAGAGATCTCCGTCCCATCATCTTGATTATTTGAGAAGATGAAGGCTGAGAAATGAAGAAGAAGAAGGTGGCAAAATTGCGCACAATTGTGTGGTGTTTTTGATCTTGACCTAGATCCAACTAGCAATCAAACACAAAACAAGGGGATTCACCAACTCAACACGTGAAGCCGTAAGAGTTCGGCTTTTACCTTTGTAGTTTTTAGCTTGAATTCAGGAAGTTATCTTTCAACGAGTCCTTAGAGCGCTACGCCTAAAGGAGAGAGAGTACTGTCGGAAGAGTATCCCGTACTTGTCCTCCTCCTATGTAACCTGTAGTCTGCACTTTCTAAGGTCCTTGTAACCCTTCCTGGATCCCTACTCAGCCAAAGAAATAGAGAAAGGAAGCCAATAGGCGAAATCGATACTTCGGAACTCGCTCGCAACGGAATCACCCGTGAGCATGCAAGAACCTACTCGGACGCAAGACGATGAGACAGACACCCCCGTGAAGACGTGGCCTAGGCTCGATACTTCGGACAAGGTCGATGCTCTACACAATAGAGAGTCACCAATGTTGACCAAGCCCTACTCGTCCACGTACGATAGAAGCGCCAATACTTCGGAAATCTAGGTGATACACAAGGCAGCCACAGACTGGGTTTTTGGCTCTAATCCTTACGAAGCCGCTCTCTCACTTGGAAGGAGACCTTCCCATGCAACCTTAATACAAGTGAGGGTGTTACTCTCCCCAAGCAATGAATCCAATTACAACTTTTATTTAGGTCAAGTTTTCTTTAGCAGTCCCTTTTTTTATTTTTTTGATGTTATCGCTTCTTTTGAGTCAATTCAAACAAGCGCCTAACGTTTTTGTTTTTTCTTGATTCCTATTTGATCCAAAAACAGAGGGAGAATAGAGTCGGAAAAGCCAATGCAAGCGGCACTAAGATGGAAATCTCACCTTAGTGCCTAAATGATGAATGCAAAGATAGAAGACTTACAGTGACTCCCAGCTCTCTCCATGCGGGATGCAAAGCAGGAATTTATAAACCTAATCTACATGCCTGCACAAGGAAATCGTCCTAAGCAGGCAATTGCTAACGTGAAGAACCACAAGTCAATCACCAATCCTCAATCCAAAGAGTCCGGTCTAGACTCACCCCTCCTCTTCTCGACAAATCGAGTTCAGGAGTAGCGCTTGATGGGGTGGGCTCGTGGCGCGGCGAATCGAAGGTGATGATCAACTGTTTAATTAAACTAAGTCCAAATATGTACTACAGGTACATGCAATGGTTATTAGGGTGTTTGGACCTAATATAATCGATCAAGCAATGCCTAAAATCTAAGGGCTCATTCCACAAAAGAAAGGGAAAATAAAACAAAACTGGAAAATGACAGCGGTAAAAACACGTCAAAAACCGCAGTGAGCCCCCCAAGTGAACAATCACTTGGGAAATTGGGCCCGAATGTCCTGAGTGTCCAAGTATACCTGTATTATTACAAATTAAATGGTCTCTCTCTCTCTCAAAAATAAATGAAAGCTAGCTAATCCCTCTCTCTCTCACTCCTTCTGCTCTCTCTTGTCGGCTTGGGCTAGAAAAGCCGACTCCACTTCCCAAGGTTGTGTCGAATCACCTAAGCGATCTGCCTCGTTCCGCAGTCCCTCGCAAGAAGACAAGAAAAGAGGATGGTTAGAAAGCTCAACAAGATATATCAAACTCGAGAGATAAGGCAAACAGTAATGTAGAAAAACAAACACAATCAATCAAAAATGCGACCTATACGCTGCTGCTCCCCGGCAACAGCGCCATTTGATAAATGCGGAATTCAAGGGGTCTAATGTCTCTCACAAGGCGGAGACAACCGTGTCGCTGTGGCGACCCCCAATGAATCTCGTATTTGATCAACAATGAACCCACACAATATAAGTCAAGCAATGAAGAATAAAAGTGGAGTCAAATTTATTTTTAACTCTACAAACAAGATGTATAGATGCAAGTACGTAGAGAGTTCGAACACAGGGAGCAAGTATGTAGAGAGTTCGAACACAGGGAGCAAGGCAGGATAGATCAACAAGTGTGTGTGTGTGTGTGTGTGTGTGTGTGTGTGTGTGTGTGTGTGTGTGTGTGTGTGTGTGTGTGTGTGTGTGATGTATTGTCTACAAGATGCAATGCAAATGTTTTTGTGGGTTTTAATTTTATATTTTTTTATTTTAAATTTTTAATTTTGTATTTTGGTTTTCTTTTTACTGATTTTGTATTTTCTTTTTATATTTTATATTTTATATTTTCTTTTTCAATATAGGAATATATATACAATATAGGGAAAGAGATGATAATGTATTTATAAAAATAGGTAAAAATACTCAAAAATCAAGGAATAAAGTGTTTTTGGTCTTTTTATAATTTTCTACTGTTTTGTGATTTTTGGGGATTTTTCAGAATGTTTTTGGAGTTTTTAAAAGTCAAAGTAAAGGAAAACAGTGAATCAAGGTTTTGGCCGAAAGTAAAATGGGAATGAAAAATAGCAAACTGTGGCAAAACTTTCCCAAATTAATTTTAAAATAAAGACAATAAAATAAGGAAGCTAGAGAACCTGAGTTTATATTTTTAGGATTTTTCTTTGAGTTTTTAGATTTTTTTGAAGTTTTTAAGTGTTTTCTAATTTTTAAGGTTTTTACTTTGAAATTTTTAGTGGTTTTTGGATTGACACTAAAATACAACAAAATATACCGTAGGTAATTTTTTTGGAATTTTTCAAAACGTTTTGCTAATTTTTATGGGTATTCTAACGCAAACAGTAAGAAAAATGCATGTTTTTTATTTTTAATAAATATGGAAATGCAACACAAATGCAACGCAAAATTATGGCATGAAAATCAAGCACACGGGAGCCTATGCTATTTTTTTGGTAATTTTTAGAGTTAAGATGATGGACTAAATAAATAGAGAAAGCAAGCAAAAATATATGGCCTGGCAGGGGTATATGTGCAAATATCAGAACATCCAGGGGCCTCTGCGCAATATTTCCACAAAATATTACACTAATTATGCGACTTAATGGACTAAGTAACAATTACAAAACCCGCAGGGGTATGTTTGCAAAATCACCAAGATCACGCGCGTAGGGCACGTGCCTGGCAAAGGCACAAGTGTAATGAACAAAACATCCGAGGGCTATACTGCAAAATGTCCAGAAAGTTTATACTGCATATAAAAATTTGAGTACGGAATGGAAATAACACGACCCTCGAGGGTCCCTTTGCAAAATACCCCGTCCCCTCACGCGCATAGGCACGTGAGGTGACGTGGCGAAGGACCAAAGTGTGATAAAGGAAAGCACATGGGTCTTGATGCAAAACTTACACAAATAATTAAACTTCAAATGAATGTTTGAGTTTTTAATATAAAATACAAAAAACGCTTGGGGTGTTTTTCGCAAAATACCCTAAAACTTTGACGATCCGACGGCAGATGGAGACTCACTAAAACACGTGTCGAGATCGTGACGGCAGATACCCCTTCGGCCTTGAACGACCCCGATTAGAAGATCTTCGTGTGATTGAACGGCAGGGACGCTTCTGATCCAACGATGCCTGACGCGTCTGGGAGACCTCCAAGATCTGACGGCTACTAAGGGGCCTGGATGAACTGGGATGAACTCGCGGGGAGGCGAGTTTCCCAAGTGTCGATCAGGCCCCTCCGCCGCCCGGTAAAGCTCCAAAATGCCTCCCGAGGGTCCTGCGAGGGTCCTCTATGTGTGGGTATCTCCAGAAATCCTCGGCGATGGCCGAGGGGCTCGCGAGAGATCGCCGGAGCGGAAGGGCTCCAGGTACCTCTGCCTCCTCCAAGACGAACTCCAGGCGCGATTCTAGGCCCAAACCCTGCAAGAAAAAGAGTAAAGGTGTCGGGGGCAAACTGCCCCGACCCCGTGGTGCTGCTCTAGTGACAAGGATGGCGCTACACGGCCGGAGGTGCGCTCAGGCGAGGTCTTTGATTAGGCGATTTGATGAGCGAAGAACGAGATGGTTGGTGGCTTTGTGATTCTACGACTACGGTTAATAAAAAGAATGAAAGAAAAGAGGGAGATGGATACCTCAAAGGACCAGGCCCGAGGTTGAAGTACCTCGACGGCGGGGTCCGCCGAAGGTGGAGGAACGCGCCCAGATCGTGGTCGATCCGCCGCCTTGAAGAAGCCAACCGGAGCTGTCACCTCCAGGAAGCTAAGCGACTAAAAAGGGGGAAGGATCTGGATGAAATGCGGTTCAAGTTTGAATGGAAGTCAAGGTTTCCATTTTATTGGGTTGACGGATGTGACGCGAAGGACAAGGTGCAGCGATGGCCTCGATGATCCACGCCCCAAGATGACCCTTGGGTGTGTATCATGGAGAATCGGGCTTCAAAAGTCATGAAGAAATATTTGTGAAAGGAGATACGATGCATCCTCGAAAAAATCACGAAACATAGGTCAAAACAACCTCTGACAAAGCGACAGGGGGCTAGGACACCTAGTTGACCGGGGTCAACTAGGGTTTGCACCTGGTTGGTCCACGTGGACCAACCAGGAAAAACCCAGGAAAATGGTTTTATTAATTCAATTAAAAATAGAAAATGGTCGAATTAAATTTTGGTTATTGAATAAAAAATATTTATTATTTTATTTAGTATTTTATTCTGATTTTTAATTATTTTTATGAGGTATATTTTTACAAGTTTACTTTTATACCCTTTATTGGTATATTTCTATATATTTTAGTATTTTATTTTTATTTGGTATTTTTAATTTATTTAATTATGTTTATTATTTTATGAAATTATAAAATACTTTTATACACTTAGTTATATTTTTATTTTATTTTTCTGATGTGATTTGTATATTTAATAAAATATAAGTACAATTTATACAGGTATAAGTATAGGTATAATACCTATGTATAGAATATACAAGTATTTTATTTGAATTTATTTTATGTTTTTATTCTGATTTTAATACAATATTTATTATAAGTAATATTTACAAAATTATGAAAATATAAAATTATAAAAAGAATGAATAAATAATAAAATGAATATTTTAATCTGTACAAGTATACAAGTAGGGTCCAAAACTCAACTTTCAAACCGTAACTTCGAAAAATAAGAAACCACCTCCATTAAATAGCTTATTTTATACTATATACAATTAAAGTGAGTTGGTACATTTCGAGTTTTTATTTGCAAGATACGGGTCTGGGAAGTTGGAGTTTTGGAATCTTATTCAGACCATAACTTTTTATTTGTACATTATTTTTTAGTGAAATAAATTTTGTATTTTTCTATATTAAATTATCTACAACTTTAATGTACAAAGTTTATTTATTTGAGGTATAAAAAGTGGAACCAAAAATATGTCCCAAAATGAATAAAGAATGAATAAATATAAAGGTATTTTGACCCTCATCTCCCCCTACTTTATTCCGTGTCGACCTATTCATCAAGATGCCTAAGTCTCGAGGTTTTGGATCATAAAATATTTACAGTATTTTATTCTTTTTCTTTTCTTTTATTTATTCTATAATTTTGGCTTTAATTACAGTATTTTATACACCATTTAGATGCACATGCATGAATGCTAAGATGATAGATTTAATGCTATTTACACGCATTTGCTAGAGTTTTTGATGCCAAAATGATAGAATAAAGATGATGAAATGTGGTTTCATCACCAACCTAAATATATCCTTCTAGCCCTCCTTGGAGTCAAGATTTCTGTATAAAACTTCATAAGCTTTTGACTTAGCTTCGCTTACATCCTTCTTTGCTTCCTTCTTCACTATTTTGTAGTTTGTGACAGTTTCCTCTGTTCTATACTTAAACATAGCTTTAAAGCATGCTCTTTTAATTTTGAGCTTCTCTTGCACCTCCTTGATGAATCTCGTATTCATCGTATGTAATTCATTCATTTTATCTTGTATTATATTATATATAGTTTGTATTTAATTAATCCATATTTATTTTAATTAATTTCTATTTTAATCCTCATTAAAAACCCTTGAAAATTAGGCTAATTAATTGTCTGATTTTCCTAACTTTAAAAGAACTAAAAATGTAAAAACATCTCAAAATCTAGAAATCGATGTTTTTAACCCTTTAAAAGTACCCCCAAAAATTCTTTTGTACAATTGACCACTTTTGGCCTTTTGTCCAACATAAAACTTGTAAGTCTCATTGAGGTCTACAACTTTTATGTTTTGACTTTTTCCTAATTTTACCTCTAAGTAATTCTTTTTTATTTTTCTTTGAATTTCTATTTAATGATTTTTCTAATGCGGTCACGTGGTGCTCTCTGGAGCCGCCACGACGCCGCCTCCTCCTTCCGTCACCCGGCCCCTCCTGGAGTCGTCTGATCCTCGCCGCCCGCCTCAATCTTGGCAGCCCATTCCTACTTCGGTCACAGCCATCATATCAGCCTTTAGATCAAATCCCCACTGCCCCCTTACGTCTCATTCTTAGCCATTCGATTCATTTCCTGTCCTACGACTACCCCCGTGCCACATCATCCCTTCTCCCTCCATCCTTGGATCGAGCCTCTCCTCCATCTGATCCGCATGTATACGCCTCCTCATCAGCCACTGGATCTGATCTGCTAGATCAGATATGCATCATCCATTCACGCCAACCCCTGGGCCGTTGGATCACATGATCCAACGGCCGCCACGTCGTCTTCCACCTTATGTAACATCCTCCACCTTGTGCCCCCTTCTCCCGCTTCTAATTCTGGAAGCCGCCTCCAATCTCTCCTCCGTGCCCTAATGGCCGCCCCTTGTAGCTGTTTCTTCCTCCATCCTCCGATGCTCACCCCATGCCTCTTCCTCCCCCGGAATCCCCTTTCCGACGAGGTGCCCTTCTCCTGT
Source organism: Ottelia alismoides (assembly GCA_037367405.1). NCBI lineage: Eukaryota > Viridiplantae > Streptophyta > Magnoliopsida > Alismatales > Hydrocharitaceae > Ottelia > Ottelia alismoides. Next base: position 766,907 of record JAZKJV010001466.1, on the reverse strand, counting down.
CTATTTCCCTTATTTCTCCTAATTATTCTTACATACTCACTCGCTTTCACCTCCACCTGACCACCTGATGACCTCCACCAACCATCGAGCATCTTTGCCAACCCTCTCTGACATCACCTTCCCTTCTCCACTAACAATTCCACCTCAACCAACTTCAGCTGTCCCTTGTCGGAGGTGAAGATCCTAGTCCACCACTCCAACCACCTTCACAGACCTCCATTCCACTTCACGTTGCACTCAAGCTTCACATCACATGCTTCGGCTATATCCTAATGGTTGTGGGTACAAGCCTCGTCAATGGACGGAGTCTCCACGCATGCTCCGACCTATCGCTCCACCACCGAGGAGACTTCATCGACCGGTCAATTTGATTGCCTCCAGAGCTTCGTCGTACTTTCACCTCCCTCATGAGAGCTTCCTCTATCTTCTCCGATCCTCAGGTGACCATCTGAAGCAAGGAGGAGCCCCCAAGAGGACGTTGGAGCACAGTCTGCTCTAGTGGCCCACGGGAATGACAACACTACAGTTACCGTCCGATCATCTGGATCGAATGGTCTCGGTGATGCCACATGGACACCCGAGCCTCACAACGAGCCTGTAAGCTCGGCGACTCAAACCAAACTCCAAAGCACCATAGCCAACCACGTGGCCTAAAGTTGCGACACCTACCGAGCCTGGCCCCCTCGTGTGCATGGCACATGAGGGTTGGGTAAAATTGCATAAAGATCGTACAATTTTTCTGAATTTACATTTTGGTCCCCAGGTACGTGCCTCATGTCCGCACCTGGGTATTTTACATGGAGGCCCAGCGGATTCCTCATGATGAAGCCACATTTCATCATCTTTATTCTATCATTTTGACATTAAAAACCCTAGCAAATATGTGTAAATAGCATTAAATCCACCATCTTAGCATTCATGCATGTACATGTAAATAGTGTATAAAATGCGGTTTTTAAAGCCAAAAATATAGAATAAATAAAAGAAAAGAAAAAGAATAAAATATTATAAATATTTTATGACCCGAAACCCCGAGACCTAGGCATCTTGATGAATAGATCGAAAAGGAATAAAGTAGGGGGAGATAAGGGCCAGAATACAATGTGTTTCTTTTCATTCTTTATTCATTTTGGGATCTATTTTTGGTTACACTTTTTATACATAAAATAAAGAAACTTTGTACATGAAAGTTGTAGATAATTAAATAATTAAAAATACAAAATTGATTTCACTGAAAAATAATGTACAGATAAAAAGTTATAGTCTGAATAAAAATTCAGAATCCCAACTTCCCAGACCTGTATCTCACAATAAAAACTCGAAATGTACCAAACTCACCTTTAATTGTATATAGCATAAAATAATCTATTTAATGGAGGTGGTTTCGTATTTTTCGAAGTTACGGTTTGAAAGTTGAGTTTTGGACCCTACTTGTATACTTGTACTCATTAAAATATTCATTTTATTATTTATTCATTCTTTTTATAATTTTATATTTTTATAATTTTGTAGATATTGTTTATAATAATTATGTGTATTAAAATCAGAATACAAACATAAATAAAACTCAAAATAAAAATACCTATACAAAATACATAGGTATTATACCTACATACAAACCAAGATAACACATACTTATATTTTATTAAACATACAAATCAAATCAAAAAAATAAAATAACAATATAATTACATGTATAAAAGTATTTTATAATTTTATAAAATAATAAACAGAATTAAAGAAAATAAAAATTAATTAATAAAATATATAGGTAATATACTTAAAAGGGGTATAAAAGTAAACTTGTAAAAATATATTCCATAAAAATAATTAAAAATCAGAATAAAACACTACATAAAATAATAAATATTTTTTATTTTGTAACCTAAATTTAATTCGACCTTTTTCTATTTTTAACTGATTTAATAAAACTTTTTCCATGGTTTTTCCTAGTTGGTCCACGTGGACCAACCAGGAGGGTCTGAGAGTTGATCGCGGGTGGCTGTGTCAGAATGAGTTTTGACCCATGTTCATCCTTTTTTCGAGGTAACTCTTTACATCCTTTCATGATGCTTACTAAAGGACTTTTTCTCCCCGATATTAGAGCATACTCACCCAGTGATTACATCGGGGATTGGATCGAAGATTTGATCGATATGCCTCGATCTTTGAGACATGTCGGTCAGCCATACAAAAACCAACCTTCTCCAAGTTCCCTTCTTCAAGGCGGCGGATCAACCGCTATCTGGGCGTGTTCCACACCTCCGGCGAGCCACGCCGTTGAGGTCTCTTCAACCTTGGTTTCTAGCTCTTGAGGTATCCATCCCCCTTTGTTTCTTTGCTCCTTTTATTCCCCATAGTCATAGCTTCACAAAGCCATCATCATCTCCTATTTGCATCACTCAAATCGCACCATCTCTACTCGCCGGAGCGCTCCTCCGGCCATGACTTGCATAGTCATCTCCGTCGTTCGCAGCCGTTTTCGTGCCACCATGGGGTCGGGGCAGTTTTCCCCCGACACCTTCACCCTTTCCCTGTAGGTCTTGAGCCACATCGCACCTGGCGCTCGTTTTGGGCATTCGCCGGAGGCACCTGGATCACCCAAGCTCCGTCGCCACCGTGTGAGTGTTCCGGCCATCGTCGGACCTTTTTGGAGCCGCCATCATCAAGAGGAGGACCGCAGGAGCACCGGACTCCATTTTGGAGCACAAAGAATTGGCGGAGGAGGGAGATCGACGCCTGGGAAACTCACCTCCTCGCGAGTTCATCCCAGTTCATCGAGAACCCTTTGCAGCCGTCGGATTTCGAAGGTGTCCCAGGAGTAGCAGGAGCCGTCCGATCTGAGCCCCCACAGCCGCCCGATCATCGACGATCCATCTAATCGCGGCCGTGCATTTCGAACCGTCATCGCAAGCGGAGGAGTCGACACGTGTCTAAGTGAGAGCAGATCCACCGTCCGCTTCCGCGCTAGCGTGGGTATTTGCATCTAACCCCCGTGCCATTTTTGTAATTTTCTTTTAGTCCAGAAACTTTGATTGGTAGTTTAAAATATTTTATAATATTTATAAGTAGGCCCTTGAACTTTTTGTATTTGCAAGTAGGTCCTCAGCCACGTCACCTCACGTGACCTGTTCACGTAAGGTGCAGGGCTTTTTGCAGCGAGGGCCTTGGCCATTTTAGTATTTCGTTTCAGTACTAAGATTTTAACATTAAGTGTCAAATTTTTGGATCATTTGCATGTAAACCCTCGGGCATTTTGAAAATTGCAACTAGGTCCTTCCCAAGCGCGCGCTAGTCACGCGCCCTGGTGGACATTTTGTAAGCATACCCTTACGGGTTTTGTGATTTAGTTTTAGTCCATTAAATGCAAGTTACAGTACAACACTTTGTTGGAAAATTGCAATATAGCCCCTAGATGTTTTAATATTTGCATTTATACCCCTGTTAGGCTGTGTATTTTTGTGTGCTTGTTTTATTTATTTCACGCATCATATTAACTCCAAAAATCACCAAAAAAATCACATAGGCTCATGTTAACTTGCACTTTCACGCCATCATTTTTATTTTGCATTTTATTGCATTTTCATATTTATTAAAAATCAAAAACATGCATTTTAGCTACTGTCTACCTTAGAAAATCCATAAAATTTATAAAAACATTTTGAAAAATTCCAAAAAAAATATATTTTGTGTGTTGTATCATCTAGTAGTGTCAGTACAAAAACCACTAAAAATTTCAAAAGAAAAATCTTAAAAAATTTGAAAACCCCTGAAAACTTCATAAAAATCTAAAATATTCTTGAAAAATCACAAAAATATAAACTCAGTTGTTGTGTCTTCCTTATTTTATTCTCTTTATTTCAAAATTAATTTGGGAAAATTTTGATATTGTTTGATATTTTTCATTCCCATTTTGATTTCAGCCAGTAACCTAGTCCACTGTTTTCCCTTATTTTCACTATTTAAAAATACCAAAAACATTTTGAAAAACTCCCAAAAATCACAAAAATAGTAGAAAAATATAAAAAGACCAAAAACACTTTATTTCCTGATTTTTGACTATTTTTGCCTATTTTTATAAATACTCTACCCCTCTCTTTCCTTATATTGTATATATACCCTATTATTGAAAAAGAAAATACAAAAATATATAATATAAAAAGAAAATACAAAATCAGTAAAAAGAAAACCAAAATACAAAATTAAAAATTAAAAATAAAATTAAAAAATATAAAATTAAAAACCCACAAAAATATTTGCATTGCATAGTGTAGACATCACATCACATTCACACACACACACACTTGTTGATCTATCCTGCCTTGCTCCCTGTGTTCGAACTCTCTACGTACTTGCTTCTATAAGTCTTTTATGTAGAGTTAAAAATAAATTTGACTCCACACTTGTCTTTCATTGCTTGAATTATATTGTGGGTTCATTGTTGATTTTAGTTGGATTTCTAAGTGGTCGACACTTCGACTGAGTTCCCGCTTTGTGTGGAACATAAGACCGCTAGATTTTTGGGTTTATCAAATGGCGCCGTTGCAGGGGAGCAACAGCGAATAGATCACATTTTGACTGATTGTGTTCATTTTGTCTACATTATTGCTTGTTTGCTTGATCTCTCTAGTTTTGATATATCTTGTTGAGTTATCTGACCACCTCTTTTCTTGTCTTCTTGCGAGGGACCGCGGAGCGAGGTGGATCGCCTAGGGGATCCGGTGCAACATTGGGAAGCGGAGTCGGCTTTCTTAGCCTAGCCGACAGGAGAGAGCAGGAGGAGTGGGAGAGAGATTAGTTAGATAGCTTTTATTTTCTTTGGTGAGAGAGAGAGATTCATTGAATTGTAATAATACAGGTACTTGGACACTCAGGACTTTCGGGCCCAATTTCCATGTGTTTGTACGCTTGGGGGCTCACCGTGGTTTTTGACGTGTTTTCACCGCTGTCATTTTCCGGTTTTGTTTTATTTTTCCTTTCTTTTTATGGAATGAGCCCTTAGATTTTAGGCATTGCTTGATCGATTAGATTAGGTCCAAACACCCTAATAACCATTGCATGTACCTATAGTGCGTATTTGGACTTAGTTTAATTAAACAGTTGAATCACCATTTTTCGATCCGCCACGCCGCGAGCCCACCCCATCAAGCGCTACTCCTGAACTCGATGTGTCGAGAAGAGGAGGGGTGAGTCTAGACCGGACCTTTTGGATTGAGGATTGGTGATTGACTTGTGGTTCTTCACGCTAGCAGTTGCCTGCTTAGGATGATTTTCGTGTGCATATCGGCATTTAGATTAGGTTTATAAATTCCTGCTTTGCATCCCGCATGGAGAGAGCTGGGAGTCACTGTAAGTCTTCTATCTTTGCATTCATCATTTAGGCACTAAGGTGAGATTTCCATCTTAGTGCCACTTGCATTGGCTTTTCCGACTCTATTCTCCCTTTGTTTTTGGATCGAATAGGAATCAAGAAAAAACAAAAACGTTAGGCGCTTGTTTGAATAAACTCAAAAGAAGCGATAACACCAAAAAATTAAAAAAGGGACTGCTAAAGAAAACTTGACCTAAATAAAACTTATAATTGGATTCATTGCTTGGGGAGAGTAACACCCTCACTTGTATTCAGGTTGCATGGGAAGGTCTCCTTCCAAGTGAGAGAGCGGCTTCGTAAGGATAAGAGCCAAAAACCCTGTCTGTGGCTGCCTTGTGCATCGCCTGGATTTCCGAAGTATTGGCGCTTCTATCGTACGTGGACGAGTAGGGCTTGGTCAACATTGGTGACTCTCTATTGTGTAGAGCATCGACCTTGTCCAAAGTATGGAGCCTAGGCCACGCCTTCACGGGGGTGTCTGTCTCATCGTCTTGCGTTCGAGTAGGTTCTTGCACGCTCACGGGTGATTCCGTTGCGAGCGAGTTCCGAAGTATCGGTTTCGCTTATTGTCTTCCTTTCTCTATTTTTTTGGTTGAGTAGGGATCCAGGAAGGGTTACAAGGACCTTAAAAAGTGCAGATTACAGGTTACACAGGAGGAGGACAAGTACGGGATACTCTTCCGGCAGTACTCTCTCCTTTAGGCGTAGCGCTCTAAGGACTCGTTGAAAGATAACTTCTTGAATTCAAGCTAAAAACTACAAATATAAAATCCGAACCCTTACGGCTTCACGTGTTGAGTTGGTGAATCCCCTTGTTTTGTTTTTGATTGCTAGTTGGATCTAGGTCAAGATCAAAAACACCGCACAATCGTGCGAGATTTTGCCCCCTCTCTTCTTCATTCTTCTACACCTTGCTCTTCTCAATAATCACGATGATGAGACGGAGGTCTCTTAGGCCGACCTTGTCGGCACCGCTATCCAGCACTCCTTCCTATTCATCTAGGACAACCTCGGAGAGTCCGCTCTCCGAGCCTGAGTTCACTTCCACCATGTTCCCCCTCGACCACCCTTCTCATTCTCCTTCCATCAGTCCAAGAGTTTCAGAATTTAGTGCATCACAAAGCTCAGAGCATTTGACGGCACCTGAGATGGGTTCTTTTGCCTTTTCAGAGAACCCAGCCTTGGCAGATAGAGGAGATCACCATGATGAGCAAGAGCAACCTCAATTTCTATTTGATCAAGCTGCCATCAACTTATCACTACTAGCCTCCTTGGAGACCATGCAGAGAAAGATCAGAGACCAGGGAGCATTTATGGGTGATGTGATGCGAGAGCTAGCATAGATGAGAGAAGATCGAGAGAACAGAGTCGCAGGTGGTGGAGGAGATATACCCGTCGCAGAAGGAGGAGATCCTAATGCTGAGAGACCACCACAGACGATCATGAGGGAATTGCACAATCCTGCCGCATACCTCACTCATCGATGGATCTGACTTCCTCCCATCCATGGAGATTTCGAACTTCGGCCCCACACTATTCAGCTTCTACCCAAATTCCATGGGTTGCCGACCGAAGAGCCACACCTCCATCTTCAAGAATTCGAAATGATCTGCAGTACCATTCGTGACAGGCTGATGACTGAGGACACTATCAAGATGATAGTGTTCCCCTTCTCTTTAGTTGACAGAGCCGCATACTGGCTCAAACATTTGGGGAGGTTCATCGACACTTGGGCAAATCTCCGGACCGCTTACTTGAAGAAGTATTACCCTCTCGGTCGGACGAATGCAGCACGAGCCATGATCAGCAACTTTACCATGATCCCTAATGAACAATTCCATGAAGCCTGGGATCGATTCAGAGAGCTCATTGACCGGTGTCCACACCATGACATATCAAAGCCCAACTTAGTCCAAAGTTTCTTCTGTGGGCTGACACCGGAGCTGCAGGGACTTGTAAATGCCTCTTGTGGTGGATCATACTTTTCGAAGGGTGAAGACGACGTCTGGGCCATCTATGAAGGCATGGCAGAGAACTCAACTGTTATGACCAAGGCCAGAGTCTACACACAACAAAAGCCGCCCCAAGGAGGAGGATCATTTCAGAGGATTGTCCGCATCGATGCCGGTCCCCACACTTCGTCGATAGCCGCAGCCCAAGCCGAATCCTCCGCAGCCGACATGGGAATCATCAGTGAGAAGTTGGACCGCATGAAGATCCTCGAGAAGAAGCAGAACCAAGGTCTTGCCCAGATGGACCTTCTCACCAAAACCATGAGTGACCTGAAGACTCAAATTCTCTGCATTCAGGAGGCACAGTCATATACTCCGCAGCCTCCCAGGTCACGAGCCGATCCGAGCAGTAGTAGCTCTACCTAGCCCTCTGCCTCGCACTGCCAGGTCAACCACATCCATGCAGAGTCGGTGCCGCAGCTACTATATTACCCTTCGCAGCCACCATCTCAGGACACTCAGATGGTGGTCTATCAGCTGGATCAGCCACTGGCAGTTCTACCACCACCATCCTTTGAGCAGGACCCATTGATGGAAGTCAATGGGATTTGGTACGACCGGTACCCGCGGCCCGGGATTCGTCGTGATCACCCCAGATTCCGTTGGGGCAACGGTGGTCCCTCATCCCAACAGCAGTCTTCGGCTCAAGGACATCAGAACAGCCAGCCACAACAGTAGCCCTAGTACGCCCAGCAACAGTTCCAGCATGGTCCTCGTCCCGCCTATCAGGGACAACAGTGGAGGCAGCGTCCGCAGCCTCAACAGTCGTACACCCACCCTCGTGAGCATTTCTACTCCCAACAACAACCTCATTTCCAGCAGGGAAACACATCCGATTCTCAAGCACCTGCATTCGAGAACCCAGCCATAGATGACCTCGCCAGATTGCTCTCTGAACATCGGGAATCCTACCAGCGAGACATGGATGAGTTCCGGCAGGAGGTGAGGGATTTGATCAAGGGAAAAGCTGCCATACCAGCTCAGATTGAACCAAATCCGAACAGTCTGAAAAGAAAGTCTGAGCAGGTACAGTTCACAGAGGATACCTCTCCTAGTTATTATTTGAGTGGCATGTCTTCTTCTTTGTATGATGATGATCTTGTGACTACTAGGAGCGGTAGGATGTCAGCCGGTGGCATCTCATCTGAGCGATAACCACAAGCCGAATCAGGAGCGCCAGATGAGCAGAGTAGCGGTGCTGATGCTGCTAATAAGGATGATGAAGACGATGGTGCTGATGTCACCCAAGATGGAGTTCCAGACGACGGTAGTGAGGCTGTCGTGATATCTGATGCAGACGGTGGTGCTGATGCCACCATTTTTGATGCAGAGCCAGAGCGCGGTGCTAAGGCCGCGAAGACAGGTGCCGGTGGTGGTACTGAGGCCACCACTTCTACTTCTGTTGAGCTTCCGTCTGTGGTGTTACCACCTTTTGTATCTCAGGACTGTGGTAACAAGAAAAAGAACAAAAATATGAATAAAGGAAAGGCTTCTTTGTATACTCCAGATCCATATGTGTTGTATGATGATGATTGTATGGATTCCATTCCTTCACAGGCACAGGGACCAATTCCTAGCCCTCCATCTGAGGAGGCCCATGCGATCCCCTTTCCTGAGGCACTTCGTCGGGCGAGGGGGAATAAAAGAAAAAATCCTAAAAAGACCCAGCAGGTAGAGATCAGCAACCAGATGATTGATAGATTCCACATTCAGCTGACTCTACGAGAAGCACTTGAGCACATCCCCTTCCTCAAAAAGAACTTGAAAGAGGAAACTACAGTCCGCAGGAAGAGGAGGTACAGAGATCAGATCCATGTGCTCACCCATTACACTTGATGCACCATTCAGAACACATTGCCAGCCAAGAGACTTGATACAGGAGCTTCCTATGTCAGATGCGAGATTCAGGAGCAGCGGTTCGATCGTACTCTATTAGACAGCGGCTCTTCTATCAACCTTCTTCCGGCAGCCTTACTCGGCCGATTCAAGTTCGGTCCTCTTCTTCGGAGCAGGACGGTCCTTCAGTTTGCTGATAGGTCGATTAAGAGGCCGAAGGGGTTGTTGAAAGATGTGGTCGTTACCAATCAGGGCCTGAAATTCCCTGTGGACTTTGTTGTACTGGACATGGAGATCCCTGAGTCGGTAACTGATGCCCCTATCATACTTGGACGCCCATTCTTGGCCACAGCCAAGGCGGTGACCGATCATGACAATGGGACGGTGTGCTTTCGCGTAGAGGGCGAGAGCATACAAATAGAAACGATCGACGAGACAAGAGCAAGAGAATTAGCATGCTCAGAGCAGTCCAGCGAAGCCACGCAGATGACAGAGGACAAGCTAGACATCCACCAGGAGTGCGATTTTGTGATGACAAATGATGAATCCATTTGAACAGATCCCGTAGCACAGACCCTCGCCTTGCCTAAAGATTCCCTGTATTTAAAGATTATGGCAGTTGAGAGCCTGGAAAGCACACCCCTGGATGAGGATACAGTTGAGGCTGACAGTGTTGGGACGAGTGGTGATGATTTTCAATCTTGTTCTTCGAATTCAGATCCCTCGGATTCAAACATTGATTGGGATGATTTCAATGAATATTTGCCGTGTCTGATTCCTTCTGAGCCGACAGCTAGGATGGAGTGCGAGCCAGTGTAGTTTATTGATGATTCAGCAGGCTTCCCTTCATCAGAAATTCATGCAGAGCGAGGGTTCTCCCATGCAGACCTGGTCGCCTTCACACAAACATATCAGAAGCCATATCTGCCACCTCCCAGTTGTCCAGAACTGAAACCCTTGCCGCAATCGCTGAAGTATAGATTCCTTGCGGGTGAGCCAGATATGCACCCAGTCATTATCTCAGCAGGTTTGACTGGAGAGCAAGAATCTCGTTTGATGGAGGTTCTTGAATGCAACCGCAAGGCGATAGGTTGGAATATAGCTGATCTCCAGGGGATTAGTCCAGCTCTGTGCTCCCACCGCATCTATCTTGAGGAGGACGCTAGGTCGTCGCGTGAGTTCCAGCGACGGCTGAACCCGAATCTTCGAGATGTGGTCATGAAAGAAATATCAAGGTGGTAAAGCGCCGATTTTATCTACCCCATCTCCGACTCCAAGTGGGTTAGTCCATTACATGTGGTGCCCAAGAAGACGGGCATCACTACAGTTGTAAATGAGTCTGGAGAGGAGATAGCTACCCGGGTACCAACTTCTTGGAGGGTCTGTGTGGACTACAGACGATTGAATCAGGCCACCAAGAAAGATCATTTCCCGCTGCCATTCATTGATCAGATTATCGAAAGGCTAGCCGAGAAGATCATTACTACTTTCTTGACGGGTACTCCGGTTATAATAAAGTGGCCATTGCGCCCGAAGACCAGGAGAAAATGACATTCACCTGTCCGTTTGGGACTTATGCTTTCAGACGGATGCCCTTTGGTCTATGTAACGCCCCCGCGACATTCCAAAGGTGCATGTTGTCCATTTTCTCGGACACGGTGGGTGATTGCTTAGAGGTCTTCATGGATGACTTCTCGGTATATGGCGACGGGTTTGATGCTTGTCTTGACTGCCTAGACCGTGTGCTTCAGCGCTGCATAGAGGTCAATCTTGTCTTTCTTGGGAGAAGAGTCACTTCATGGTGACTCAAGGGACGGTCCTCGGTCACATCATCTCCGATAGGGGCATGGAGGTTGATCTGGCCAAGGTGGATATCATTAGAAAACTCAATCCACCATCCAATCTGCGTCAATTACGGTCTTTTCTGGGGCATGTTGGTTTCTACCGACGGTTTATTCATGACTTCAGTCGAATTGCCCGACCGCTTACTGATCTCCTGACGAAAGACACCGAGTTCATTGTAGATGATAAGTGTCTTGCAGCCTTTGAGACTCTCAAGAGTATGGTTGTTTCAGCTCCTGTCCTTCAGCCACCCGATTGGTCTCTCCCATTCGAGATCATGACAGACGCTTCTGATTTTGCCGTTGGGCTGTGCTTGGACAGAGGAGGGATGGATTGTCGTTTGCCATTCACTACGCCAGTCGGACTTTGGATGCCGCTCAGCAGAATTATACTGTGACTGAGAAAGAGATGCTGGTCGTAGTCTTTGCTTTGGATAAGTACAGATCATATATTCTCAGATCTAGAGTGACCATTTACACAGATCACACCGCCATCCGGTACTTAATGGCCAAGAAGGATGCCAAAGCACGTCTTACCAGATGGATCCTTCTACTCCAGGAGTTTGATATTGAGATTAAGGATAAGCCTGGAGTTAAGAATGTGGTGGTGGATCATCTCTCCCGTTTGGAGAATCTTGAGGAATATGAGCCCAGCGCACCTATAACAGAGACATTTCCAGACGAGGCGATCTTGGCTGTCGCCTCACTCCCATGGTATGCCGACTTTGTAAACTATCTTGTTGCCAAGACGGTCCCTCAGGGTTGGCCCAGGCAGAAACTTGAGACCTTCCTAGATAAGGCCAAGTTTTACCATTGGGAGGATCCCATCCTTTATCATGAAGGACGGGATAGCATCTAGAGGAGGTGCATTCCTCAAGAAGAGCAGCATAGCATCCTCACATATTGCCACAATCTTGAGGCAGGAGGACATCATTCTGGAAAAAGGACAGCGCAAAAAGTGCTTCAATCCGGCCTTTGGTGGCCTACTCTCTTCAAGAATTCAGATGAATTCGTGAAGGGGTGTACTGACTGTCAGAAGATGGGTACTTGCGGACAAAGAGACATGATGCCCATGTAGCCCATTCACTTTTGTGAGGTTTTTGATGCATGGGGGATTGATTTCATGGGCCCATTTCCTAAGAGTCAGGGATTCGAACACATTTTGCTGGTTGTAGATTATGTCAGCCGTTGGGTTGAGGCCATCCCCGCCCGAGCCGCATATGCCAAAAATGTGTGTAAATTTTTGAGGAAAAATATCATTTCACGGTTCGGGGTACCTAGAGTTATGATTTCAGACGGGGGGTCTCATTTCATCAATGATGAAGTCAGGGCCCTTGCAGACGAGTTCGGCATTGACCATCGTGTTGCCACGCCGTACCACCCTCAAACTAATGGTCTTGCCGAAGTATCGAACAGGGAGATCAAGACGATCTTACAGAAGGTTGTCCGCCTAGACCGAAAGGATTGGTCACAACTTTTGGACTCGGTCTTATGGGCCTATCGGACCTCCTTCAAAAATCCATTAGGGACATCTCCCTTTCGTCTCGTCTATGGCAAGTCGTGCCATTTGCCAGTGGAAATCAAGCATAAATCATTTTGGGCAGTCACTGAGTTACTGTTAGATCCCGAGAGTATAGGAGAACAAAGGAGAGCAGAGTTGGCAGCCCTGGAGGAGTTGAGAGAAACAACCTTTTCTAGCAGCCTACAGTACAAGGAAAAAGTGAAGACATGGCATAATTCTCATATCAGCCATAAACAGTTTGAGCCCGATCAGCGTGTACGGTTGTTTGATTCCAGGCTGAAATTATTTCCAGGGAAATTACAAAGCAAGTGGAAAGGTCCTTATGTGGTCCGGAAGGTACATGATAATGGTAGCATTGACATATCCAAACCTTCATCTTCCTCTACCTTCCGTGTCAACGGTCAACGCCTGAAGCTATATCTAGATCATGATCCGTCGACCATTGACGTTGCCCCCATTCTTCTGGTATGAGATGTGTTCTTCGACCCTGATCATTTGCATCTCATACATGATTATCACTTCCATCTTCCGCTGTATACATCCATCTGTTCATATCTCTTCATCTTTTCTTCTTTTCTTCTTTTCCTCTTCTATCTCCTATATCTATCAAAAAGGTGTCGCCCCTTGTAGATAGTTTTCTATACTTAGGACGTACTTTGTCCTAAGTATAGGGGGGTGTGCACCCCGAGTGATTCTTTTCTTTTCGATCCTCTCCATTGTCTCCTCTTCTTGTCTATACTTAGGGATATCTTACCCTAAGTATAGGGGGAGACAATCTGAGTACGATTTGTTCATTCCCACCCTTGACCCTCCCTGCTTTGCGCACAGTCTGCTATACTTAGGATTATTTGATCCTAAGTATAGGGGGGACGGTCGACTTCTCATTGGTTTATTCATTCATCTCTTATTCATTTATTCTTTAGACTTGCCTATACTTAGTACGAGTTATGTCTTCTTATTTCTCTCCAATCTATGAGGATATAGCTCAAGCTAAGTATAGGGGGTTGTATATACTGTGTATATACTTTAGCCATAACTCGTACTTTTGTGTGTTCTTAATAATTATGGCTAATTATTATTTAAAATTCATTAAAAACCCTAATAAAAGATGTTTCATTCCTCAAATTCTTTTTGTATATACTGATTAATAAATCAGGTGAAAATGTTTTTTGCAAAATATTTGAAAAATAGTTTGAAAATCCTTGTGAAAAACTTTTGAAAACTATTTGTAAAACATTTTGTTACATGTTTTCGACCTTTGTAAAAATGTTTTGATTGTAAAGTTTATTATCTTTGTGTGAAATAAAATGTTTGAAAAATGATTTGCAAATGGTTTGAAAAATGGTTGCAAAAATATTTGAAAAATCTATACATACTGTTTGGAAGACCTTTGCAAAATGATTTTCAAATGTGTATACATGTTTGTAAAAACTGTTTGTAAAAATTATTTGGACTATAGTTTTCAAAACTGTTTAAAAACCTTTTCAAATAAGTTTGAGGAATATATACATCACACCAAAATCCATTATGTATATATGTATAAAATTGATCATTTACCCTGTAAATTCTTAAAATCCACTTCTTGTATATATAAGAAGCACTCCCGTGTAAATATTTTTAACCTAGCTTTTAGCCAAAATCTTTTCTTTTCATAAATCCCAAAAACATTTGCAAAATTAAAATCCAAAAACATTTGAAAAACTTTTTCAAAAATCTAAAAAAAATGCATATGCATCATATTTTCAAAAAATCCATAAAAAGTTCAAAATCTTGAAAATTGCATCACAAAAATATTTTCTGCATATCATTTGCATGGCATTCGCATTTTTCGGATTGAGTTTGATGGTTGAACAAGTCTAAGTAAAATCCGAAGATTGGAGCTTGATTAGACCTTAAAATCTACCTAATTAACAGGAACCTTATAGGAACTGGTATTGAGGTACTTCAGGTCTAGTTGACTTAATTCTTTGAGGATCACGAGACTTCGTTCAATGGATTCTTGATATGGCCCCAGAACCGACCGGTCTTGTGTTCCACACAAGGCGGGAGCACAGTCGTAGTGTCGACCAACCAAATCCTGGAGTCAATCAACAATTAACCCACAAAGCAAGAATGTATCAATTAAGTCCAAAAAAATAAATGTGAATTAATTTTTATTACTCTACAACAAAATGTATAGTGACAAGCATGTAGAGGTCGAACCACAGAGAGCAATACAAAATGCGTAGCCCAGACGTATCACCAAGTCATCCATGTGTGAAGCTTGTTTTTATGTGGGTTTTTAATTTTATATTAATTTTTTTTTTGTAATTTTTATTTTGATTTTATATTTTATACTTTTTTGATTTTTTATTAATTATATAAATATATATACTATATATATATAAAGAGATATATATATATATATAGGAAGAGAGAGAGAAGTAATATAGAATAGGTATATATATATAACAGACAAACTTAATATATAGATATATATATATTTTTTTTAAAAAAAAAAATTTATTATTTTTTTATATTTCTATTTTTTATGTGTTTTTCAATTCAAAAACGTCCACAATATAGGACTAAATAAATAGCCGTATATAATTTTGGGTTTTAAAAATATCAAATAATACCCAAAATTGCCCAAATTAATTTTCACATATTAATAATAATATATAGATTATTATAAAAGAGAGAAATGTATTTTTAGGGTTTTTAAAGAGTTTTTCTAATTTTTATGTTGCTTTTGGGGTTTTATGATTTTTTTAATTTTCTTTTTCATATTTTTAGGGTTTTTCATTTTCTGGACTCAATATATATATAAATATATCATATATCATTTTTTTGGAATTTTTCAAAAGCATTTTCTAATTTTTTTGTATTTTCTAATTTGAACAGTACAAAAATGGCTTCTTTTTCATTTTTAATAATTAGGAAAAATGCAAAAAATGCGAAATAAAATATGTGCGTGAACAAGCATGGCATGGAGCATCTACCCTAATTTTTGTGGATTTTTAGAAGCCTAATAGGTATTTTTAATAAATAGGTAAAGACACAAAGAGTAATTAAGCCTGGCAGGGGCATTTTTGCAAATAAAATAGCATCCAGGGGCACAGGTGCAAAAATACCAGAACATTATAACGTGTTTTTGAATTTTAAGGACTAAAACCAATTAAGCAAACCCGCCAGGGTCCCCTTGCAATTTAACCACCACGTGGGACTGCACGTGATCCGCACTCACAGGGACCAAAATGCAATTTCAGAAAGTATAGGGTCCTGGTTGCAATTTTTTCACAAAAATAATACACTGAATATTTTATTTAATGGACTAAACATAAACATGCGACTCTACAGGGGGACTTGTGCAATTTTACCACCTCACGTGGGACAACACGTGAGGTGACGTGGACTGGACCCAAGTGTAATGTGCAAAAACTACAGGGGGTCATAAGCAAAATATCCACATTATTTACAACGTTATATTTTATTTACAATATTAAATATGAAATATACAAAAATGCAGGGGCTAGATATGCAAATTACCCCTAAAATGCGCGCTGGCGAACGGTTGGGATTTCTTCACTTGCCACGTGTCGCTCATCCAACGGCTGGTACCGCTTCGCCGATGAACGCTTGAGATTAGATCACTTGAGGTGATCTGACGGTTGCTACGGAGGTCCATCCAACGGCTCTGGTTCAATCTGGGACCTTCGTCTTCATCCAACGGCGGAGAGGGCATTTGGAAGAACAGGGAAGAACCCTCGCCTGAGCGAGCTTCTCCCGGCTGGATCTCGCACCTCCGCCGTTCATCGCTGCTCCAAGGTGTCCCAAAAGCTTCCTGGAAGGTTCCTCTGTCGTCCGGAGGTGTTGGATCGACCAGAGGTACACTGGAGCACCCTCGCGAGGTCGGAGAAGAAGTGGGGCTCCAGGTACCTCCGTCGTGACTTGATTTCGCCTCTGGGTGCTTATTTGCGCACCAGACCTGCACAGGAAGATAGCATGGCTCGAGGGGATGCTCCTCGACCAAAAAGGCTGAAGCTGTGCAGCAAAATGAGGTGGAACGGAGGAGCTCCGGCGAAGGGCGGAGGAGGAGCTCCGATTCGCCAAGACCTGGGGTCCTGGGTTGAACAAGTGTGTGCATTTAATGGAGAACTCGAAGGGGATGGAGATGAGGCGATTTAGGCGGTCGGAGACAGATAGGATCACAGTGGGGAAGTCGCCGGAGCTCAGCTCCGGCGAACTTCGAATTTCGGATTTTGGCCTAAGCCAATCATCTAAATGCTAACCTAAGGACTGGAATTAAAAGCTAATACTAAAACCTAACTACTAAGCAAGAAAGAACAGCTCTTATACCTGGGGGCCGCAAGGGAGCAGGGTGGTCGCCGGAGCACCACCGCGTCAAAACTTCTCCGACCTCCGGCCAAGTCGAGGTGCTGGGCGACTCCTCCTGTCACGAGGAACACACCAGGAGCAAGAACAAGGCGCTTTGGTGGAGTGAAAATGGCCAAATTCGAGGAGGAAGGCGGAGCTTTTTATTTATAGACATTGACGAGTGGCCTTATTGACCGGCGATTATTGATTAAACCAATGAGTATCAGATTGATCTATGATCTTGGCGGGCATCATGGATGATCAGAGGACAAATCTTGTGAAGGAAGCGAGTGCGATGGTTCACTGAGCCAGGCGGGAAAAATGGCGGAAATCGGGGAAAAGATAGGTTGCGTGAAGTCAGACGCCTGGAGGTCCAGTTGACCGGGGTCAACGCGCGGAGGGATTGGGTTGGTCCACCTCAGCCCGCTACAAGACAGAATAGGGAATATTTCGCGAAATTGAATTATTTGGCATAGTAAATGATTTTATTATTTTTTTCCTATAAAATAAAAAATGTGTATTATTTCATGTAGTATTATTTTATGATTTTTATTTATTTTTTCGAGGTGTTTTGTTGTAGTTTTATTTTAGTAATGTGTATATGTATGTATTTACATGTATTTTTGGATATTTTATTTTTAATTTATTTATTTTCTTTTGTTATTTTCTTGGCTTATTTTATAAATTTATAATTTATTTTTGTGAGTATAAAGGTATTTTTGTTTGATTTTTATAAGTTTATTTGTATTTTTAAATAAATAGGTCTATGTATTTCTAAGTATATATATAGGTACTTTACCTATATATTATACACATTGTATTTATTTAATTAATTTTATGTGTTTTTATTAAGGATTTGTATTTTTAATAAGACACATATAATATATACATTATTCTAAAAATATAAAAGAATAAAGAATAAAAGAATGCTTTTCCTTTTATTTATGCACATACAGGTAGTATAGGTATTTTGTCTATAGATTCATAGACTTATTTTATTTTTACAAATTCTTTTTTTTTTGGTTTTATTCAAATTTCAATATGTACATGTATTATATACATTATTTACAAGATTATAAAAATGCAAATTTATAGAAATACTAAAGATTGAATAAAATGAATATTTTAATCAGGTCTATATACAAGGAGGGCCAAAAACCTAACTTTCACAGATGGACTCCAAAAATTATGAGATCAATTTTATAAAATAGTTTATGAGATGCTATATACAATTAAAGGTGAGTTTGGGTGATTTGGAGTTTTTATTTGCAAGATATGGGTCTGTGAAGTTGAGATTTTGGCTTTTTATTCTGTATATAAAATGTACACTGAGTGTTATTTTTACACAAACTCAATTTTGTATTTTTATTTACATTATTATCTACAACTTTCATGAACAAAGTTTCTTTATTTGAGGAATAAATAGTTATGTACAAAATAGGTGTCAAAAATGCATAAATGGATGAATGAATAAATGAGATATTTATTGTATAATTGGCCCTTATCTCCCCCTACTTTATTCCTTGTCGACCAATTCCATTCTGGACTTGGTCTCGGGGTTAGGGTCATAAAATATTTGCAATATTTTATTCCTTTTTCTTTTCTTCTCTTGATTCTATAATTTTGGCATTAAAAACCTTATTTAATGTATAATAAATACAAATGAATAATGAATGTTATTATGTCCAAATTAATGTTGTTTACATGCATTTGCTGGGGTTTTTAAGGCCAAAATGATAGAATAAAGGTGATGAAATGGAGATTCATCACCCCCCTATACTTGCCTTTGCTAGTCCCTAGCAAATACTTATGCAATAAGTACAAAAAGAATAAAGGAAAGAAAAAGGAAAATGAAAGGAAGATAGAGTGAATAGGGGTGCTTTCAGTGCAATGCATGTCTTTACAAAATCTGAGATTGGAGCTCCTGCCAGACCTTAGGTGTGGATGTGTGTGGAACCTAGTCGGGAACCAACGTTAAAACACAACAGCCTTCGATAGTCACAGAACTTGGTTCAAATCACCTCAATAGCCTGGTCAGAACTAGCCTACACCATACACAAACCCTTATGACTATGAAGCTGACTTGCACAGTGTAAGTGATATGTAGCTCCCCACCTCTGAAGTGACAAAGAAACAACCTCCCCCAACTCGGTAACTCTAAGGCCTCGGTCTAGCAACTCTTTCCTCGAGAAGCGGGGTATTCCCTTCTAAGTTCAAGTGCAACCGGCTCAAGAAGAGGGGGAAGAAGTATAGACTTTTGGAAGCTCAGCCAGTGTAGCTAAGTCTCCCGCTGCAAGCTTCATGAGATGTAACATGGATACCATAAGCTTTTGCTTTATTGAGCTATATATACTCCAGTGGGGTTATTAAATTTTCAATCCGACCCACCACTTTTTTGGAGTTCCTTTTTGCATTTTTTTTTTTCAATTGCATCTGTACAACATATCTACATGGTGCAGCATATATACAAGAAATTTCTTCTTGAGCCAGTAGACTATCCCTCTTTTGAAGCTTTATTGCAACCCTCAGCTTCTGTCTTTAGCCTTCATCACCACTAGACCAAGTTGAGGTGCACTTCCTTCACTATAAGAAGAAGAGAGGTTCCGCCTAGAAGTACTACCCTCATATGCTACCCCAAGCCAAAGGAAACTGCCTCCTCGCCACCTCATCCATGGAGAGCTATGTGAAAGGTGCCAGTGTCCAAGTTAGGTCACGGCCGACAAGAGCCATGCGTGTGTTTCGAAAAGTTCTAGTTAGTCCACTGAGGTGTCTTGAACCCAGCCCTGCTTTCTCAAAGAATTAAGTCTGACTGGACCTGAAGTACCTTAAACCTAGTTCCCATAAGGTTCCAGTGCAGTTAGGTGCAGTAAGGTCCAACCGAGCTCCACTCTGAGACTTTATTAGACTGATTCAATCATTAAGCTCACTCAAAAAGAATATGAATGGTATGCTTTTGCTTATGCACAATGAATGATGCAGTTTTTCACAAAGAAGCAAAGAATGTTTTTACACAAAGAAATTTTGCAAACAAAATAAGAGCTTGACACATCCAAAGAGTATCTACCATTATTTACACGGGCGTACTGCTTTATTTACAAAATATATGAATTTATACAGACTTTACATGGAATAGTTTATTTAGGTTGTTGAGAAAGAATTTTATGTACTTTATTTCTTATTTACAGGTATTTGTAATAGTGATCTTATCCTTCAGTTCTTAGTTTTGAAACTAGTTTTGCAAACTATAGTACACGATAATTTTTGCAATCATTTACACGCATTTGAAAACTATTTTTGCAAAGAATTTTCACACTATATGTACATTTTTCGCAATAATTTTGACAAGCATTTTTCAAAACATTTGCACATAGGTTTTTGAAATCCTTTCTTTCACACAAAGAAAAAATTTTGCAATCAACACAGTTTCACGCATTTGAAATCATTTCACATCAAATTTTCCAAAACTGGTCACACTATTTTTCAAATCATACTGTATAGGTATCTGATTTATTAATCAGTAGGTACAAGAGAAGAAAAATTGTCTTTGACGTATAGTATGGTTCTGTTCTTATAAACTTTATTTGGCTTATTCCTTATTTACAAATGAAAGATTTTTGTGCAAATTCCTCAGACTTACTCGAGAAACATTTTCACAAGGGTTTTCGAAAACTCTAGTCCAAAATAATTTTTGTAACATGTACACGCATTTGAAAACCCTTTTACAAATGTTTTACACAACACAGATAGATTTTTCAAAACAATTTTTTTGACAATCAACTTTTCACAATCATTTGCACACTAATTTCCACATATTTTGCTTTCACTCAAAGAAAATAGGTTTTACACACAAACTAATCTTTTCAATCGTTGAATACTTGTTCACGCTATTTTCAAACAACTTTCACAAGATTTTTAAAAAAAAAACGTTTCGTAAAACACTTCTCTGACTTACTAGTCAGTATAATTACAATGAGTCTGAGGAACTCACAATCATCTTTTATTATTGTAAAACTACTTTTTACATTTTATTTTGTGTTATAGTGATATTTTATTTTTCAGTATGAGTTATGGCTTTTAGTATATACACAGTATATACGACCCCCCTATACTTAGCTTGAGCTATGTCCTCATAGATCGAAAGGAAAAAGCAAAGACATAACTCGTACTGCGTATAGACAGATCTAAAGAATAAATACGAACGAAATGAATGAATGAGAAGTCGACCGTCCCCTCTATACTTAGGATCAAAGAATCCTTTGTATAGCAGACTGTTTACAAAGCGGGGAGGGTCAAGGGTGAGAATACACTGATCGTACTCAGATTGTCTCCCCCTATACTTAGGGTAAGATACTCCTAAGTATAGACAAGAAGAGGAGACAATGGAGAGGATCGAACAGAAATCAAGAACCCTAGGTGCTCACCCCCCCTATACTTAGGACCAAGTATGTCCTAAGTATAGAGAACTGTCTACAAAGGCGGCACATTTTAGATAGAAAAAGAAAATAGATAAGGAAAAGAAGAAAAGAAGAAAAGAAGAAAATCAGAGCAATAATGGGTGGAGTACATCGTCTGAATCTTTTGGTGCTGCAGGAGGTGTAGAGATATCCTCGGGGTGCACTAACTGAATAGAGTCAACGACGGCCAAGAATGAATCTGGTTCCAAGTAAGGCTTCAGTAGTTGGCCGTTGACGACGAAGGGCTGTGCGTCAGGAGACAATTCTGATATAGCAATGCTTCCATTGTCACGCACTTCCCATACTCGAAATGGCCCTGTCCACTTACTTTTTAATTTACCTGGGAATATCCGCAACTTTGCATCAAACAACCACACTTTCTGCCCAACATCGAAGGTCTTTCGTCTGATGTGCCGGTCATGCCAGCGTTTCACCTTCTCTTTGTACATCAAGGTGTTATCGTATGCGCAGTCTCGGAATTCCAAGAGCCTGTTCAGATCGTCCTTTCTCTTCTGACCACCTTTTCGTGAATCCAAGTTACAATTACTAATTGCCCAAAGGGATTTGTGAATTAATTCCACGGGCAGATGACATGGTTTTCCATACACAATACGGTAGGGCGACATGCCCAAGGGAGACTTGTAGGCCGTACGGTAAGCCCAAAGAGCTGAGTCCAAGAGTTGAGACCAGTCTTTTCTGTTTGGCCTAACAAGTTTCTGCAATATAGTCTTGATTTCTCTATTGGATAACTCCGCCATGCCATTGGTTTGCGGATGATAAGGAGATGCGACGCGGTGATCGATGACGTACTCCTTCGTTAACTTCTTAACCTCTTTGTTGATGAAATGACTACCCCCGTCGGATATGAGAATCTTCGGTATCCCAAACCGCGAAATAATGTTCTTCTTCAGAAACTGGCAAACTGTTTTGCTGTCGGCGGCTCGGGCGGGGATAGCTTCAACCCAACGACTCACGTAATCTACGGCAAGAAGGATGTGCTCAAAACCTTGACTGTTAGGGAAAGGTCCCATGAAGTCAATGCCCCATGCATCGAAAACATCTGCTATCTGAATGATTTTTAGAGGCATTGAGTCTTTGGCAGTGAGTGTTCCTTTTAGTCGCTGACAATCAAGACATCTTTTAACAAATTCTGCTGCATCCTTACATAAAGTGGGCCACCAGAGGCCACACTGCAATACTTTCGCTGCCGTACGATCTCCAGAATGGTGCCCACCAGATTCGAGTGAATGACAATGCTCGAGGACACTGGATTGCTCCGTCTGAGGAATGCACCTGCGCCAAATACAATCTGCTCCTTCCCTGAATAGAAGGGGATCTTCCCACTGGTAAAAGCGGATGGTCGACATGAATTTGTTCCTCTGATTCTTCGTCCAATCCGAAGGTATTACCCCAGAGGCGAGGTAATTTACAATGTCAGCATACCAAGGGAGAGCATCCACGGCTAAGATAGCTTCGTCAGGGAAGGTCTCTGTGATAGGTGCGTTGCTCAAAGGAGAGTCATGCTGCTCTATTCTGGAGAGGTGATCTGCTACCACGTTCTGAACTCCAGGTTTGTCCTTAATTTCCATATCGAATTCCTGGAGGAGAAGGATCCAACGAATCAGTCTGGGCTTGGCATCCTTCTTCTGCTGTAGGTACCGAATAGCAGAGTGGTCTGTGAAAATTGTGACCTTTGACCCCAACAAATAGGATCTGAACTTCTCTAAGGCGAAAACCACAGCCAGCAGTTCTTTCTCTGTTACTGTATAATTTCTTTGAGCTTCATCTAATGTTCTGCTGGCATAGTGAATGGCATAGGGCGCCTTATCTTTCCTCTGCCCTAGAACAGCTCCGACGGCAAAATCTGACGCATCGGTCATTATTTCAAAAGGAAGAGTCCAATCTGGAGGCTGCAAGATTGGAGCCTGAGTGATAAGCTCCTTCAATTGATTGAAGGCAAGGAGGACTGGCTGATCAACAATAAATTCTGTTTCCTTGCACAAAAGTTCCGTCAGAGGTCGGGCAATGCGGCTGAAGTCCTTGATAAATCGTCTGTAAAATCCCACATGCCCCAGGAATGACCTCACATTCTTTACTGACTGAGGTGGCTGCAGGTTTGAAATGACATCCACCTTGGCTGGGTCGACTTCCATGCCACGTTTGGAAACGACATGGCCCAACACAATACCCTCTGTGACCATAAAGTGGCTCTTTTCCCATGAGAGCACTAAATTGACTTCCCGGCATTTCTGAAGCACTCTGTCTAGGTGCTCGAGGCAAGAATCGAAACTGTCACCATAGACGGAGAAATCATCCATGAACACCTCGAGAAAACTGCCTACCATTTCGGCGAAGACTGCTAGCATGCATCTTTGGAAGGTTGCGGGTGCGTTGCATAATCCAAAGGGCATCCTCTTGAAGGCGTAGGTGCCGAACGGGCAAGTGAAGGTAGTCTTCTCTTGATCCTCAGGGGCGATCGCCACTTGGTTGTACCCGGAGTACCCGTCCAGGAAGCAGAAGAACTCCTTGCCTGCTAATCTCTCCAAGACTTGATCAATAAATGGCAAGGGGAAGTGGTCCTTCTTGGTTGCTGCATTAAGGCGGCGGTAGTCTACACACACCCGCCAGGATGTCGGTACCCGAGTTGAAATCTCCTCTCCTTTTTCATTTGTGACCACAGTAAGCCCGGATTTCTTGGGAACTACATGCAGGGGGCTTACCCACTTTGAATCGGAGATGGGATAAATGAAGCCTGCATCACACCACTTTGTGATTTCTTTCATTACCACGTCCCGAAGGTTAGGGTTTAGCCTTCTCTGAAATTCGCGGGACGGCTTGGCATCGTCTTCTAGATAGATATGGTGTGAGCACAGAGCTGGATTTATCCCTCGGAGGTCTGATACGCTCCAACCAAGTGCCTTGCGGTTCTTTTCTAAAATCTCGAGAAGTCGAGATTCTTGATCCAGATTCAGCCTGCTGCTGATGATGACTGGATGCATGTGTTCTTCACCCGTAAGGAAAGCATACTTCAGGCCTGCAGGAAGTGGCTTGAGTTCTGGTTTCGGTCTGTCCCCTTTACCGGTCACTTCTGATACCATGCTGGTGGTGGGCTGTACTTTGAGACTAGCACCCTCCTCAACATTCTGTTGAGATCCAAGTGATGTACCGAACGGTTCTGCGGTGAGCTGATTATGTTCGGTCTGGAGTGAATGCTCAAGAAGATGCGCTTGTATCTGAGAATCTGTCTCCCATGGATCATCGGAGCTTATGATGACTGTGCCTTCCAAGTCCTCCTCAAGAGTGAGGATTCCCTGGGTCCATGGATCGTCCAGTGACAACTCCGAGTCTCTGATCTCCGCAATAAAATCACAGTCAGCCTCTGATGCTGCTTGACTTTCATCAGTTGTGGCGTTCTGTTCCTTGTTCATGGTGAG
The DNA here is from genome assembly GCA_037367405.1 of Ottelia alismoides. Taxonomy (NCBI): domain Eukaryota; kingdom Viridiplantae; phylum Streptophyta; class Magnoliopsida; order Alismatales; family Hydrocharitaceae; genus Ottelia; species Ottelia alismoides. The sequence continues at coordinate 742,081 of JAZKJV010001466.1, read as the reverse complement.
CGTGATTTGTTGGGTGTTCGAGCTGAAGGTGATCTTGCCAGACCCGTAATCAACCACGGCACCGGAAGTACGGAGAAATGGTCTGCCGAGGATGATAGGAGTCTAGAGCAGTGGTGCAGGAGAGTCCATGTCAAGGACTACAAAATCAGCTGGGAATCTCATCTCCTGCACGGTAACTATCACGTCTTCCAACAAACCGCGGGGCCGCTTAACGGATCGGTCAGCGAACTGAAGGATCATTCGTGTCTGCTTGAGCGGTCCCAGCCCGAATTCTTGCATTATGGACGAGGGCAGAAGGTTGATGGAAGAACCACTGTCAAGAAGAGTACGCTCGAAGACCTGATCAAAAATCACACAACTGATCAGAGGTGCTCCTGAGTCTTGCTTTTTCTGGGGAAGGTTGGTGATAGCTGCAACTGTGGCCATGGACAGAACGTGTTTTTCTACCTCTCGGCGTCTGTTGTCTTGTGCTGGGCGACGTCTGTTAGTACATGCCTCTTTCAATCCTTTCTTCACAGCTGGCATGTATTCCACGGCCTTTAACAAGGGAATCTCAACAGTCAATTTATCCAGAATATCTACAACACCAGGATCAGATAATGCAGTTTTTCTTTTTGCCATTTTTTTGGATTTTTGTATTGCATGAGGAAAAGGAATATTCACATTACTGGCAGGGAAATTAGAGTTCTTATTTACATCAAGATTATCGCCCACAGAATGTTGTACATCCGGACTACAAAAAGGCGTACAAGCTGGATTTAACTCTGTTGGTGCTGCTGGGCGATCAAAAAGGGTAACATTGGCTCCATCGGCTGGCACAGGATCGGCTGCTGCTGGCGGCTCCTCCAAGGCTGGCGCGGCTTCACTTCTGCTACAGGCTTCTTTTTGGTGTTTTTGTTTTTGCGGATTTTTTTGTATTTTTGGCTGGAATTGCTTCTGGCAATGCACGACGGCTGGACTGGCTTCTCCTTCCTCTTCCTCCTCACCCGCCCCTGGAGCTGGTACGGCTGATGCGGAAGATGACGATCCACCTGTTTCTTTATTCACCCCATATCTGGTAGCAGGCGGAGGCAAGGCCCTACCGCTCCTGCTCCTTCTTCTTGAAATTGTTGGGGTTGGCTTCGACCTGCGCCGGGATGGTAGTGCGAGTGGCGGTCAGGTCATCAAGCCGCTTAGTCATCTCCGCTAGCCCTTGGACAAGCTGGGCTAGACACTCCATGGTGGGATTAGCTGGGGGCACATCAGAAGATGCAGCGTGCATACCACGCTGCTGTTGGTTAGATGGGTGGGGAGGCTGCTGATGGTGTTGCTGTGGTGGAGCAGGAAGTTGAAGTTGTTGGTAGGACGGAGAGGGATACTGCTGGTATGATTGAGGCTGAGCAGCCGTGTATTGGTGATACGGCTGCGGATGGCGATACTGCTGCTGCTGCTGATACGGAAAATTCTGCCTCCATTGATGTGCGAATTGAGGAGGCTGCTGGTGTTGCTGAGAGGGGTGCCCAAAACGACCACCCTGAGGTTGGTGGTACTGCCGGTTGGCAAATGGCTGACCCTGGAGATGTCCCTGAGGACGGGTCGGCTGTGCATCATTAGTCCAAACCCCATTAACTTCCTGGACCAGGGGTGGTGGCGGGAACACTGAATCGGTGTCTGAGATAAACTCTGGTTGGTACACAACCATCTGCTGTTGCGGCTGGCTCTGATCAGGTGCCTGCACGTAGTATATGTGCTGAACTGTCGGTGGTTGCTGGCTTGGCTGAGGCTGGTGTAGCGGTGGTTGCTCGTCTTTTCTCTCAGCTGGAGCTTCGAGCGGTGCTGCCGACTGAACATAATTGATGGTACCTACCAGCAGTTCTAGCTGCTTGGTGATGTGATCCAGTTTTTCCAAACTCTGGGTCCTCTTCTCGATTAAGGCGAGTTTTTCCAGATCTTTTGATCGCTTCTCGATAATGTCAACTTTAGAGAGATGTCCCCCGATGATGCTGAGGTTGGAGCTTTCATCTCTCTCTAATTCCTTAGATGCTGCCATGTGCACTTGCTTTTGAAGGATCTGGGGTTGCTTCTGATAAGCCTTGGATGAAGAGAGGGCGGCCTCTCCTTCGGCCATTTCTTCAAAGATCTGCCAGACGACATCTTCATCCTTATTGAAGTGTGAGCCCCCACATGCTGCATCTACGAGCCTTTGACTTTCAATGTTCAGTCCCCCAAAGAAATGCTGAACCAAGCTGGTCTTCGGAATATCATGATGGGGACACTTCTCCTGCAGATCAGTGAATCTCTCCCATGCTTCATGTATCGACTCATGGGGTCCTTGGGAGAAATTACTGATACGGGCCCGCATCTGGTTGAGTCGACCCAGAGGGTAATACTTGTGCAAGAAGGCGGACTTTAGCTCCTCCCAGGTCGTCACAACCTTCCCCATATGATTGACCCAATAAAGGGCCTTATCCTGTAGGCTGAAGGGGAAAGCCGTCATCTTTACAATGTCCAGGGGGACATTCGGATAGTGGGTGGTGCGGCAAATGCGGGAGAATTGCTGCAGGTGAATGTATGGCTCTTCATTGGTGTTGCCATGGAATGCAGGGAGAAGGGCTATGAATTGTGGTTTCAGCTCAAAGTGAGCGTGTACCGGTGGAATGAGAATCCACTCGGTCATCTGGCTGTCTCCTGGATTGTATGTTTCTTTGAGTGTTGGCTTCGGCTATGGTTGGAATTCAGGATCATCATTGGGGTCGTCACCACCTCCTCCACCTTCTCCTCCCCTGCCTCCTCTGCCTCGGCCTCTGCCTCCATCATCATGGTTCATCATATCATTCAACATATCCTGAAAAGCTGTCTGAGTGAGGGCCTGTTCGGTCAGCTGCTGTTGGATGGCCTGAATAGATGCCAGTAATTGTGCATTGACCTGATTCTGATCTGGCGCCTGTCCCTCTGGTGTGGGTGGCTGCTGACCCTTGCCCTTTCCTCCGGGAGCCATGTCAGGGTCTGAGTCGGAAGAGATGAACTCCGGAGTAGTCTCCAGGGCTCGCACTGGCTTCTATCTGCATAATGAGACGGTCCGAATCAGATCACTTGCCATAAATACTCAGCTGTCGTGATGAGGCTGGAGCTTAAGTCAACCCTAGCGTGTTGTGAATGGAAAAATGATGTAGACTGTAATCGACTCCCATTCACAACGGCGGTAGTGGGACAAAAGTGATCCCAGTTTATTGGGTGGCCAAGAGAAAGGTAGAAAACGAGGAGTCTGGAGTCCGATCCGCAAAGTCCGGATCAGTTCTCGGGAATCGCCTCGAAATTATTGGCGAAGGTGAGTCCATGGAATCGATGTAGGTGTCGGCATGGTCCCGACGAAACCATCCATGGATCAACTTCACGGAGCACAAGAGAATATCGGATTTTGGAAGAACGATACGATGGTCAACGAGGAACAAAAAGGAGTGTAAAACAGTAGAAAGGCTCGGTTGAGCGGGGTGGTCAAAGGAAGACATAACAAAATTGGTGCAAAGGCGCGGGACTTTGATCTTTGAACCTCAATCTAGATCCATACAAACACAAGACAAAATCGGGTTCACCAACTCACGCCATGTGAAGCCGTGAAAGCTCGGCTATTTATTATCTTTTCATTTTTAGAGTTGTGATTTTTCAGGCATTTCTTATAACAAGTCCTTAGTACGCTACCCTATAGGAGAGAGAGTACTGCCGGAAGAGTATCCCGTACTTGTCCTCCTCCTGTGTAACCTGTAGTCTGTACTTTTTGGAGTCCTTGTAACCCTTCCTGGATCCCTACTCAGCCAAAGAAAAGAGAGAGGAAGCCGATAGGCGAAACCAATACTTCGGTTCTCGCTCGCAACGGAATCACCCGTGAGCGTGCAAGAACCTACTCGGACGCAGGACGATGAGACAGACACCCCCGTGAAGGCGTGGCCTATGCTCAATACTTCGGACAGGGTCGATGCTCTCACAACAGAGAGTCACCATTGGTGACCAAGTCCTACTCGCCTACGTACGATAGAAGCGCCATTACTTCGGAAATCCAGGCGATACACAAGGCAGTTGCAGACTGGGTTTTGGGCTCTAATCCTTAGGGGTCGCACTCGCTCGAGGGAGTAGGGTTTTGGTCCCCCTCCAAAGTACCTGAAAACAATGAGGGCTTTATGAACCCGGTACAAGGATAGTCCATTACAGATTTTAATTAAGGTCAAAGTTTATTTAGCAGTCCCCTTGTTTTAATTTTTGGGTTTTCACTTTTTTTGGATCTGTTTTCATACCAGCGCCTAACGTTTTTGTAGATTTTCATTTAAGTCCTAGGTGCTCAAAATCAGAGGGAGATAGCGGAAAAGCCATGCAAGTGGTTCTATGATGGAAATCTCACCATTGAACCGAATGATGCATGCTGAGTTAGAAGACTTACAGTGCATCCCAGCTCTCTCCATGTGGTATGCAAAACAGAATTTTTAAAACTATCTACATGGCGGTGTGCATTCGTCAAAATCGCCCTAAACATTAGCTGCTATTAACGTGAAGAACCATAAGCTTGGTCATTCATCTTTAACCTAAGGGTCCGGTCTTGGCTCACCCCTCCTCTTCTCGACACACTCGAGTTTAGGAGTAGCGCTTGATGGGGCTCGCTCACGGCACGTGGGTTAAGAGATAAATGACTTAGCTGTTTAAGTTTGACTAGATCCATACGAAGTGGACTATAGGAACATGCATTCTTATTAATGTTTGGACCTAGCTACCGAGTCAAGCAACCTATATCTAGGGGCTCCAAGCACACAAAACAAAGTAAAATAAAGGCGAAAAGCACAAAACAGCGGAAAACAAAGGAAAGAAGGCGGTAGAAATCACGGAAAACAACGATGAGGCCCCCAGGTGAACAGACACCCGGGCACTGGACCTCATTGTGAAGAGTAGAGTCCTGTTAATTATTACATGCCAAAATTGTCTCTCTCTCACCAAAAATTACAGAGATAATCCTAAGTGTTCTAAGCCTATCTAATCCACATCTCCTTGCTTCCTTGATACTCTCTCCTGATGGTCATGCGAAGGGAAGACCATCCTCCTCCAAGCTTGGCTGCATTGGCCTCCTAAGAAGCCATCCTTGCGTGGCGGACCCTCGCATCAAAGTCACAAAAAGAGTGTGTTAGAATAGCTCGAATCAATCAATTATAGAGCACATAAAGATAATCACAAGAAATGGATCAATGAAGCACAGTGATTAATGGCAATAAAATAGCTGCTCACAAAATATCATCAATTATGAATCAAAAATGCACACAAGAATGACAAAAATAACGTAGGCTATGCTCATTGCTCCCCGGCAACGGCGTCATTTGATATGGCCCCAGAACCGACCGGTCTTGTGTTCCACACAAGGCGGGAGCACAGTCGTAGTGTCGACCAACCAAATCCTGGAGTCAATCAACAATTAACCCACAAAGCAAGAATGTATCAATTAAGTCCAAAAAAATAAATGTGAATTAATTTTTATTACTCTACAACAAAATGTATAGTGACAAGCATGTAGAGGTCGAACCACAGAGAGCAATACAAAATGCGTAGCCCAGACGTATCACCAAGTCATCCATGTGTGAAGCTTGTTTTTATGTGGGTTTTTAATTTTATATTTTTTTTATTTTTTTTTTTGTAATTTTTATTTTGATTTTATATTTTATACTTTTTTGATTTTTTATTAATTATATAAATATATATACTATATATATATAAAGAGATATATATATATAGGAAGAGAGAGAGAGAAGTAATATAGAATAGGTATATATATATATAACAGACAAACTTAATATATAGATATATATATATTTTTTTAAAAAAAAAAATTTTTTATTATTTTTTTATATTTCTATTTTTTATGTGTTTTTCAATTCAAAAACGTCCACAATATAGGACTAAATAAATAGCCGTATATAATTTTGGGTTTTAAAAATATCAAATAATACCCAAAGTTGCCCAAATTAATTTTCACATATTAATAATAATATATAGATTATTATAAAAGAGAGAAATGTATTTTTAGGGTTTTTAAAGAGTTTTTCTAATTTTTATGTTGCTTTTGGGGTTTTATGATTTTTTTAATTTTCTTTTTCATATTTTTAGGGTTTTTCATTTTCTGGACTCAATATATATATATAAATATATCATATATCATTTTTTTGGAATTTTTCAAAAGCATTTTCTAATTTTTTTGTATTTTCTAATTTGAACAGTACAAAAATGGCTTCTTTTTCATTTTTAATAATTAGGAAAAATGCAAAAAATGCGAAATAAAATATGTGCGTGAACAAGCATGGCATGGAGCATCTACCCTAATTTTTGTGGATTTTTAGAAGCCTAATAGGTATTTTTAATAAATAGGTAAAGACACAAAGAGTAATTAAGCCTGGCAGGGGCATTTTTGCAAATAAAATAGCATCCAGGGGCACAGGTGCAAAAATACCAGAACATTATAACGTGTTTTTGAATTTTAAGGACTAAAACCAATTAAGCAAACCCGCCAGGGTCCCCTTGCAATTTAACCACCACGTGGGACTGCACGTGATCCGCACTCACAGGGACCAAAATGCAATTTCAGAAAGTATAGGGTCCTGGTTGCAATTTTTTCACAAAAATAATACACTGAATATTTTATTTAATGGACTAAACATAAACATGCGACTCTACAGGGGGACTTGTGCAATTTTACCACCTCACGTGGGACAACACGTGAGGTGACGTGGACTGGACCCAAGTGTAATGTGCAAAAACTACAGGGGGTCATAAGCAAAATATCCACATTATTTACAACGTTATATTTTATTTACAATATTAAATATGAAATATACAAAAATGCAGGGGCTAGATATGCAAATTACCCCTAAAATGCGCGCTGGCGAACGGTTGGGATTTCTTCACTTGCCACGTGTCGCTCATCCAACGGCTGGTATCGCTTCGCCGATGAACGCTTGAGATTAGATCACTTGAGGTGATCTGACGGTTGCTACGGAGGTCCATCCAACGGCTCTGGTTCAATCTGGGACCTTCGTCTTCATCCAACGGCGGAGAGGGCATTTGGAAGAACAGGGAAGAACCCTCGCCTGAGCGAGCTTCTCCCGGCTGGATCTCGCACCTCCGCCGTTCATCGCTGCTCCAAGGTGTCCCAAAAGCTTCCTGGAAGGTTCCTCTGTCGTCCGGAGGTGTTGGATCGACCAGAGGTACACTGGAGCACCCTCGCGAGGTCGGAGAAGAAGTGGGGCTCCAGGTACCTCCGTCGTGACTTGATTTCGCCTCCGGGTGCTTATTTGCGCACCAGACCTGCACAGGAAGATAGCATGGCTCGAGGGGATGCTCCTCGACCAAAAAGGCTGAAGCTGTGCAGCAAAATGAGGTGGAACGGAGGAGCTCCGGCGAAGGGCGGAGGAGGAGCTCCGATTCGCCAAGACCTGGGGTCCTGGGTTGAACAAGTGTGTGCATTTAATGGAGAACTCGAAGGGGATGGAGATGAGGCGATTTAGGCGGTCGGAGACAGATAGGATCACAGTGGGGAAGTCGCCGGAGCTCAGCTCCGGCGAACTTCGAATTTCGGATTTTGGCCTAAGCCAATCATCTAAATGCTAACCTAAGGACTGGAATTAAAAGCTAATACTAAAACCTAACTACTAAGCAAGAAAGAACAGCTCTTATACCTGGGGGCCGCCAGGGAGCAGGGTGGTCGCCGGAGCACCACCGCGTCAAAACTTCTCCGACCTCCGGCCAAGTCGAGATGCTGGGCGACTCCTCCTGTCACGAGGAACACACCAGGAGCAAGAACAAGGCGCTTTGGTGGAGTGAAAATGGCCAAATTCGAGGAGGAAGGCGGAGCTTTTTATTTATAGACATTGACGAGTGGCCTTATTGACCGGCGATTATTGATTAAACCAATGAGTATCAGATTGATCTATGATCTTGGCGGGCATCATGGATGATCAGAGGACAAATCTTGTGAAGGAAGCGAGTGCGATGGTTCACTGAGCCAGGCGGGAAAAATGGCGGAAATCGGGGAAAAGATAGGTTGCGTGAAGTCAGACGCCTGGAGGTCCAGTTGACCGGGGTCAACGCGCGGAGGGATTGGGTTGGTCCACCTCAGCCCGCTACAAGACAGAATAGGGAATATTTCGCGAAATTGAATTATTTGGCATAGTAAATGATTTTATTATTTTTTTCCTATAAAATAAAAAATGTGTATTATTTCATGTAGTATTATTTTATGATTTTTATTTATTTTTTCGAGGTGTTTTGTTGTAGTTTTATTTTAGTAATGTGTATATGTATGTATTTACATGTATTTTTGGATATTTTATTTTTAATTTATTTATTTTCTTTTGTTATTTTCTTGGCTTATTTTATAAATTTATAATTTATTTTTGTGAGTATAAAGGTATTTTTGTTTGATTTTTATAAGTTTATTTGTATTTTTAAATAAATAGGTCTATGTATTTCTAAGTATATATATAGGTACTTTACCTATATATTATACACATTGTATTTATTTAATTAATTTTATGTGTTTTATTAAGGATTTGTATTTTTAATAAGACACATATAATATATACATTATTCTAAAAATATAAAAGAATAAAGAATAAAAGAATGCTTTTCCTTTTATTTATGCACATACAGGTAGTATAGGTATTTTGTCTATAGATTCATAGACTTATTTTATTTTTACAAATTCTTTTTTTTTTTTGGTTTTATTCAAATTTCAATATGTACATGTATTATATACATTATTTACAAGATTATAAAAATGCAAATTTATAGAAATACTAAAGATTGAATAAAATGAATATTTTAATCAGGTCTATATACAAGGAGGGCCAAAAACCTAACTTTCACAGATGGACTCCAAAAATTATGAGATCAATTTTATAAAATAGTTTATGAGATGCTATATACAATTAAAGGTGAGTTTGGGTGATTTGGAGTTTTTATTTGCAAGATATGGGTCTGTGAAGTTGAGATTTTGGCTTTTTATTCTGTGTATAAAATGTACACTGAGTGTTATTTTTACACAAACTCAATTTTGTATTTTTATTTACATTATTATCTACAACTTTCATGAACAAAGTTTCTTTATTTGAGGAATAAATAGTTATGTACAAAATAGGTGTCAAAAATGCATAAATGGATGAATGAATAAATGAGATATTTATTGTATAATTGGCCCTTATCTCCCCCTACTTTATTCCTTGTCGACCAATTCCATTCTGGACTTGGTCTCGGGGTTAGGGTCATAAAATATTTGCAATATTTTATTCCTTTTTCTTTTCTTCTCTTGATTCTATAATTTTGGCATTAAAAACCTTATTTAATGTATAATAAATACAAATGAATAATGAATGCTATTATGTCCAAATTAATGCTGTTTACATGCATTTGCTGGGGTTTTTAAGGCCAAAATGATAGAATAAAGGTGATGAAATGGAGATTCATCAATTCTTGACTACCTAAGTAGAGTATTTCGGAGCACACGCACGACTCTTGTTGATAATGACCTAACTTGGACACCTGCACATTTCACATGGCTCAACTCAGTTGGAGTGGTGAGGGGGTTGAATTTGCCGGTATGAGACGCACACAGGTGGAAACACTTGTCCTCCTCTAGGGAGGGAAGTGCGCCCCAACCCGTCCAGTAATGATGAGTTTCGAGGATAGGAGATCGTGGGTTGCGATAAAGCTTCAAAAGAGGGATAGTCTACTTGCTCAAGAGGAAAAACTCCCTATGTAAATGCTGTTGTATATAGTATTCAAAAAAATATGCAAAAGCAAAAACTCCAAAAAAAGTGACAGGCCTGTACAAAAATAAAAATGCATGCCGGAGTGTACATATGTTGTAAAGTCAATAAGCAAGCATGAGATTCAAAGTCAAATCATGTGAGCCTGCAGCTGGATGACTTGACTACACGGGTCTTGCATCCTAGGATAGGTAGCTACACTGGCTACCGTCCATTCTTCTCTTCACCCCCTCCTCTTGAGCTGGTTGCCACTTGAACTTAGAAGGGAATACCCTGCTCCTGGAGGGATGAGTTGTTGGATTGGGGAATCATTGGGTTGTCATATTGGAGAAGTCAGTCTCTTTGTCATTTCAGTTGGGGAGAGCCACCATCACTTACACTGTACGAGTCAGATTCATAATCGTAAGGGTTTGCGTATGAGTTGAAGTATTTCTGACCTGGCTATTGAGGAGACTTGAACAGAGTTTTGGGATTCTCAGGGACTGTTGGATTTCAAATCCGGATCTCATTAAGGTTCCGCCCACACTAAAATTCCAAAGGTCCGACTTAAGCTCCAAACTTTGATTTTGTGAAGACAAGTTTGATAGTTAAATTTAATCCAAGTTCTTCTTTTTCTTTTCTTTCTTTCTCTTTTTGCACTTATTGCATAAGTGTTTGATAGGGACTAGCAAAGGTAAAGTATAGGGGGATGATGAAGCCACATTTCATCATCTTTATTCTATCATTTTGGCATCAAAAACCCTAGCAAATACGTGTAAATAGCATTAAATCCATCATCTTAGCATTCATGCATGTACATGTAAATAGTGTATAAAATGTGGTTTTTAAAGCCAAAATTATAGAATAAATAAAAGAAAAGAAAAAGAATAAAATATTATAAATATTTTATGACCCGAAACCCCAATACCTAGGCATCTTGATGAATAGGTCCACAAGGAATAAAGTAGGGGGAGATAAGGGCCAGAATACAATGTGTTTCTATTCATTCTTTATTCATTTTGGGACCTATTTTTGATTCCACTTTTTATACATCAAATAAAGAAACTTTGTACATGAAAGTTGTAGATAATTAAATAAATAAAAATACAAAATTGATTTCACTGAAAAATAATGTACAGATAAAAAGTTATGGTCTGAATAAAAATCCAGAATCCCAACTTCCCAGACCTGTATCTCACAAATAAAAACTCGAAATGTACCAAACCCACCTTTAATTGTATATAGAATAAAATAATCTATTTAATGGAGGTGTTTTTGTATTTTTCTGAGTTACGGTTTGAAAGTTGAGTTTTGGACCCTACTTGTATACTTGTACTGATTAAAATATTAATTTTATTATTTATTCATTCTTTTTTATAATTCTATATTTTATAATTTTGTAAATATTTTTTATAATAATTATATGCATTAAAATCAGAATAAAAACCTAAATAAAACTCAAATAAAAAATACCTATACAAAATACATAGGTATTATACATACATACATACCTAGATAACACATACTTATATTTTATTAAACATACAAATCAAATCAGAAAAATAAAATAACAATATAATTACATGTATAAAAGTATTTTATAATTTTATAAAATAATAAACAGAATTAAAGAAATTAAAAATACCAAAATAAAAATTAATTAATAAAATATATAGGTAATATACCTATAAGGGGTATAAAAGTAAACTTGTAAAAATATATCCCATAAAAATAATTAAAAATCATAATAAAATAATACATAAAATAGTAAATATTTTTTATTTTGTAACCTAAATTTAATTCGACCTTTTTCTATTTTTAACTGATTTAATAAAACTTTTTCCAGGGTTTTCTTGGTTGGTCCACATGGACCAACCAGGAGGGTCTGAGAGTTGATCACGGGTCAACTCTCTGACCCACCCCATGTGGCTGTGTCAGAATGGGTTTTGACCCATGTTCATCCTTTTTTCGAGGTAACTCTTTACATCCTTTCATGATGCTTCCTAAAGGACTTTTTCTCCCCGATATTAGAGCATACTCGCCCAGTGATTACATCGGGGATTGGATCGAAGATTTGATCGATACGCCTCGATCTTTGAGACCCATCGGTCAGCCATACAAAAACCAACCTTCTCCTTCCTTTGAATTTTGAACCGCACTACATCCAGATTCTTCCCCCCTTGGACTCGATGGAGCTTCCTGGAGGTGACAGCTCCAAGTTCCCTTCTTCAAGGCGGCGGATCAACCGCTATCTGGGCGTGTTCCACACCTCCGGTGAGCCTCGCCGTTGAGGTCTCTTCAACCTCGGGTTCTAGCTCTTGAGGTATCCATCCCCCTTTGTTTCTTTGCTCATTTTATTCCCCATAGTCAGAGCTTCACAAAGCCATCATCATCTCCTATTTGCATTCACTCAAATCGCACCATCTCTACCCTCGCCGGAGCGCTCCTCCGGCCACGACTTCCATAGTCATCTCCGTCGTTCGCAGCCGTTTTCGTGCCACCACGGGGTCGGGGCAGTTTGCCCCCACACCTTCACCCTTTCCCTGCATGTCTTGAGCCACATCGCGCACCTGGCGCTCATTTTGGGCATTCGCCGGAGGCACCTGGAGCACCCAAGCTCCGATGTCACCGTGTGAGCGTTCCGGCCATCGTCGGACCTTTTTGGAGCCGCCATCATCAAGAGGAGGACCGCAGGAGCACCGAACGCCATTTTGGAGCACAAAGAAGTGGCAGAGGAGGGAGATCGATGCCTGGGAAACTTGCCTCCCCGCAAGTTCATCCCAGTTCATCGAGAGCCCTTTGCAGCCGTCGGATCTCGAAGGTGTCCTAGGAGTAGCAGGAGCCGTCCAATCTGAGCCCCCACAGCCACCCGATCATCGACGATCCATCTAATCGCGACCGTGCATTTTGAACTGTCATCGCAAGCGGAGGAGTCGACACGTGTCTAAGTGAGAGCAGATCCACCGTTCGGTTCCGCGCTAGCATGGGTATTTTGCATCTAACCCCTGCTCTATTTTTGTAATTTTCTTTTAGTCCAGAAACTTTCATTGGTAGTTTAAAATATTTTGTAATATTTATAAGTAGGCCCTTGAATTTTTTGTATTTGTAAGTAGGTCCTCGGCTACGTTACCTCATGTGACATGTTCACGTGAGGTGCAGGGTTTTTTGCAGCGAGGTCCATGGTCATTTTAGTATTTCGTTTCAGTACTAAGATTTAAATATTAAGTGTAAAATTTTTGGAACATTTGCATGTAAACCCTCGGGCATTTTGAAAATTGCAACTAGGTCCTTCCCAAGCGCGTGTTAGTCACGCGCCCTAGTGGACATTTTGTAAGCATACCCTTGCGGGTTTTGTGATTTAGTTTTAGTCCATTAAATGCAAGTTACAGTATAACATTTTGTTGGAAAATTGCAATATAGCCCATGGATGTTTTAATATTTGCATTTATACCCTGTCAGGCTGTGTATTTTTGTGTGCTTGTTTTATTTATTTCACGCATCATATTAACTCCAAAAATCACCAAAAAAATCACATAGGTTCATGTTAACTTGCACTTTCACGCCATCATTTTTATTTTGCATTTTATTGCATTTTCATATTTATTAAAAATCAAAAACATGCATTTTAGCTACTGTCTATCTTAGAAAATCCATAAAATTTATAAAATCATTTTGAAAAATTCCAAAAAAAATTTATTTTGTGTGTTGTATCATCTAGTAGTGTTAGTCCAAAAACCACTAAAAGTTTCAAAAGAAAAATCTTAAAAATTTGAAAACCTTTGAAAACTTCATAAAAATCTAAAATATTCTAGGAAAATCACAAAAATATAAACTCAGTTGTTGTGTCTTCCTTATTTTATTCTCTTTATTTCAAAATTAATTTGGGAAAATCTTGATACTTTTTGATATTTTTCATTCCCATTTTGATTTCGGCCAGCAACCTAGTCCGTTGTTTTCCCTTATTTACACTATTTAAAAATATCAAAAATATTTTGAAAAACTCCCAAAAATCACAGAAATAGTAGAAAAATATAAAAAGACCAAAAGCACTTTATTTCCTAATTTTTGACTATTTTGCCTATTTTTATAAATACTCTACCCCTCTCTTTCCTTATATTGTATATATACCCTATTATTGAAAAAGAAAATACAAAAATATGAAATATAAAAAGAAAATACAAAATCAGTAAAAAGAAAACCAAAATACAAAAATTAAAAATTAAAAAATTAAAAAAATATAAAATTAAAAACCCACAAAAATATTTGCATTGCATAGTGTAGACATCACATCACATTCACACACACACACACACTTGTTGATCTATCATGCCTTGCTCCCTGTGTTCGAACTCTCTACGTACTTGCTTCTATACATCTTTGATGTAGAGTTAAAAAATAAATTTGACTCCACACTTGTCTTTCATTGCTTGAATTATATTGTGGGTTCATTATTGATTTTAATTGGATTTCTGAATGGTCGATACTTCGACTGAGTTCCCGCTTTGTGTGGAACTTAAGACCGCAGAAATTTGGCTAAATCACCTCACAATTGCTAAATGGTCCTTGTGCGCATTGGAAATTTGCAGAGGACCCATGTCGATTTTTGGAAACTGTAAATAGGTCCCTCCAGGGACGTATTTGTGATTATTTATCCTTTTATTCCTCGCATTTTTATTACATTTATTCCCCTGCATTGTCTCCTTCATATCTTGAACATCGTAAGCCCAAATTGCATAATTTTAGTGTCGTTTTGTTCCTTATTTCATCATCTATCTAATGGCTTGTTTAATTTTCTCATCTAACACTACTTGAAATGTGATGAAATTTTAATGTTATATAGTGTCATCTGCTCTATATGTCTCTGCCATAAATAGTTGTTTGCTCGTAATTTTATGCTCAAAATGACTCTGAAACTGAATCATATATTAGGCTCATTTTTCTCTAGGGAATTTTTGTAATCCATTATCTGCATGATTATTCCTTGCATTCATTCATACATTATGCATTGCATTTCTTATAATTGCATTGTATTCTGCATTTGCACGAAGACCTGAAAATGAGAATTTATTCACACATACTTCTAATTGATCAAAATTCGTTAAATAGATTAGAGTAGCTCGTATCACTGTGTTCGACCTTGGTAGACTTGCCAAGTATAAATATTCCACAACAATCAAAAGTGTGTGGTTTTCGCTGACCAAAATCTGCCTCCTATGCTACGACAATTCCCTGATTATTAAAGAGGCGGATTCCGTGCTCATCACCCTTCACTCCACCACCAAGCCTCCTTTTGGCCTGGAGTTCCCTTTTGACTCTCATAGCATCTCTTTGGCCACCCTTCGAATATAAGATGCTACTACCTCTCACATCTCGTTTGCACTTCCACTACAATATCGATATAATTTTTCTAAAACCTTCTCCCTAAAACTTGATTGCTTCATATTGAAGATTCCACCGTCTGGTTTTAGTGATCTTGGAAACACTCTTTTTCTTTACCAGCCCTTTTATTTGCATATCCATGACTAACAAGCGATGTTGGGCTGTCAAACTCTCTCCTTGGGAATACTTTGCAATCTTTGCAACACAACCAAGATCTTATCCTCAATGTAAAGTAATATATATGTGTTCTAGCCGGGCCACTCTTATAAGTAATTAAATATTCATCCCTCTTCTTGAAGAGAGTGTTTGCTATGAAAAGATCATAATCTGTTACCAAATCCAGAATAACTTTTCCCTCTTCATTTCTATCCCTGAAGTCATGGGTTCTGTGAACGCTGACATACTTTGAAGCATCCTTTTCCACATGTCCATTAATATCTCCACTCAAGCAAATAATCTCTCTTTGTGGGATTCCTTGCAATATTTTCAAGATCCTCCCAAAAAGCTTGTTTAATCATTTCATCTAAACCAATTTGAAATGCATAAACTGAGGCAAACTATCTCATTTTTGTAGTTATTGTATGTCCTCTACAATTTAAAGTTATTGTTTTTTTATAAATTAATAAATACAAAAATTAAGTGGAAATATATGAGGAAAATTAAAGTATGTGATACTATTTGACTAAGAAGTTGATTACATTATGTTTCTAATTGCAAGATGAAGAAAAACAAGATTAATCTCCGATACAAGATTGCTAAAAAAATCTGATTATTTGAAACAATAAGAACAATAATAAATATCTTAGAAAAATAAAACGACTTCATCCATAGTGATGATCATCGATATCTAAGAACTAAGGCTGTGAACCACACATGATTTTTAATATATAAAAGAATAACCTATATGATGGTGACAAAATCTTATACATTGACCACATGATGATCATATATCATCCTGCAAGGATTGTCATGCAAGGATAACCCACAAATAAGAAGGCATAAGAGGAAATAAACATATAAGCCATGATAGAAGTCAAAATATGGTAACAAAGCAATCGTTTTATATGTAGAGGGAGCGTCAACATCTACTCTAAGATTGATGGATCTTTTTTAAGAATGAAGAAGAGAAAACAAAAGGTGGGTTGTGGAATGCGAAATAATGAAATTAAATGTGGGGTGAGAAATCCGAATAAAAATCTTATACATATATTATTTCCTACTAGATTTTGTCTAATATTTTCTAATCTATTTTTCTATAGTGGATATGTAGTATATAAAAAAATAGGATCACACACACAAACACACATGCACATATGCACACACGCATGCACGCACGCACCCACATGCATGCCCGAACACTTATGTGTGGATGTACACATACGCACATGAGCACATGCACATATATACATATAAATATTCTATGTACATAGATATCTAATAGAATAGAATTACTATCGAATATAAGTTCAAGTTCATTAAGATTTGATTCATTTAGGTATCGAATCCACAATTCAAATTCGTTTTTGATACATTTTATTTCGAATCATACTTTTTTCAAATACTTATCGAATAAATCCTAATTGAATTTGAATTATCCAATTCAATTAGCACCTTTAATTGTGCGTGGGGGGAGGGGGGATTGTGCGTGCGTATATGTGGAGTGTAGGAGAGGTTTTAATGGTTCCACTTGTCAATGACTGAGAGTAAAAGTTGAGTGAAAATCCAACTTTATAATATAGTATAAAAGTTAAAAAACACTTATTTCAATTGTATAAATATATTTTGAATATTTAATAACTAAGGTGTTCCAAAGTTTATATTAATCTAACATTTATATAACCTCAAAAACTAAGAAATAATATTTACAAAATATTATGACCACAAAAATAGAAAAAACATCTTATAACGGATAATATGATTTTAAAATAATCAACATACTAAAAAATCTTATCTTGTTTAGATATCCTGATGTACTCGGACGGCAGGAACTCAGACGCTCATGAATGGATAATATGACTACCACAAGATATTTTGATGTACTCAATTGTGCATGTGTGGTTGCTAAGAAAGAGGCATCCATGAACTTTTTAACTGATCCGCGGGAAGAAAGATCCACACTTAGACCTGCTAATATATTGATTTTTGGATGTGTCGGAAGGAAACACACTTGTGTAGATTTGATAGGAGTTTCTCTGCTGGTGGAGTTGAAGAGAGGGACTTTCACAGCAGCAGGGCATGCTACCCTTAAAGCTGTCTCAGCAAAAGTGGTGAAACATGAGAAAGTGTGCATCAAGAATCAACATGCCTTCACACCTTTTGATTTTGATACTTTGGTTTCTTAGCATCAGAAGCCGTTGAGCTTTCAAAGATGGTCCAAAAAATCTTGAGCAGTAATGTTATGGTTTATAGGTCTATGGATGCAGTGTTTAGAAGAATTGATTTTGCAATAAAAAAGGACTATTTTTTTTCCAAAACCTGGTTTTTGCAGCCCAGGTAGCTGCCTTTTATTTCATCAAACCATGATAGAACATAAGGAGCCCTTCATGGGGAATTACAAGATAAATGTCATCTAAAACGGGAAAAAGGTACAAGATGTAAGGAAAGATGCAATCTTATCCTCCTTCAGTTGTCCATTCAGTATCTGGGCTTTGAATTTTTCGAATTTGATCTGCCACCTTGTCTTCAGCAACTGTTTAACTTTTTTTTCAGCTTTTGTATACGCCCTTCCATAATGGCTTTTCCAGTCTTCAAAATTAGATGCAAAAAGAGACCTCGTCATGACTTTTTCAAATGCGCCAGTTTGTCCTGCAATTCTCAGAAGAGTAATCCACGTCCAATCCCCATGTCATAGAAAAGGATATAAAGGAAGATCTTCATAGCCTTTTCATATGTCACAAAAAAGAATAACCAAAGAGATTAAGGTTTTCTCAGAAATATTAGAAATTAAGTATGACCAGAAATTAAAGAAGGGTACTTAACTTCTGTGCACACATCCAATGGATGCGTGCACTTCCTTAATTCTTCGCCAAGGACTTATCCAGGCTTTAAGTACCCCAATAAAAAAGGACTAGCAGTACAGCTCGTTGCCCGCTTATCTCCTATTTCGATGTAATTTACAAACATGGATTTGAATTGTAGAAATTTTTTGACAAATTATGATGGAAAATACTTTGATTTTTACCTTATTTTTGTTCACAGCTAAACTAGTGGATTTTTTTAAAAAAATTACAAAGAAAGGGATGGATATTCATGAATTGTCGAAGGACGACATACTAAAATTCAACTGGATCCATCTATTTTTATCCAAGCATAGCATATCTTCAATTAAATATTTTTTTAAAGATATCTCCATTTAGATATAAAAAAGTAAATTACAAAAAATTGGTCCCAACTACAGGTCGATTTTAATGTAAGGACTCATTTTTCAAATATAATAAAGAGAGGTCTGACCATATATTTTAATCTTAGATATTAGTCTCTATAAGCTTCGTCGATACTTTTATGACGACACTAAACTCCAAAGTTCAATCCCAATTTTGTTACATTTTAAAAAATGAGCATCCTAATTGGGAATCACATGTAATTCATGCTCTTTTTTGTAATTTACCCAATAAAAGATGGGATTTTTACCCGGCAGACCCTATAATCTTTTCCAATTACCTCTACGACCTTTGAAACATCCTAATTCCTCCCTCGACCTTGTAAACTTGCTCTGTCTTACCCAACAAACCTTGCCGTCAATTTTTAACTATATTTGAGTCAAACACTTGGGTTAGTCTTCAGTTAATCTAACCAATTTACCATCAAACGGTTAGGATTAGTCAAAAAATAAAAAAAATAAGAAAAAAATCCAGTGAATTAGAGGCAGATGTTCTTGTCGTAGCAGCGGCAGCGGCCACAAGGGGTGCAGGAGCAGCATCGCCGGGGGCCGAGGGGGGAGGGGCACTCCATCGGCGGCAGGGGGGCTCCATCCGAGGGGAAGGGGGGACTCCATCGGCAGGTGGGAGAGAGCAGCGACGGGTGTGTGTGTGGGGGGGGGGGGGGGGGGGGTTGCAGGGAGCTTGGGCGGCAGCGGTGGGGGGTGCAGGGAGATTAGGCGGCGGCCGGGAAGGGGAGCACTCCATCGGCAGGTGGGTGAGAGCAGGGAGCCGCGGTTGCGGGGGGAGGGGGCACTCCATCGTGCGGCAGCTGAAGAGCATGGAGCCGCGGTTGCGGGGGTGTGGGGGGGGGGGCACTCCGTCGGCAGCAGGGGAACAGTAGGGAGCCGCGGTTGGGGGGCACTCCATCGGCGGCAGGGGAAGAACAGGGAGCCGCGGTTGCGGGGGCACTCCATCGGCGGCACGGGGGCGGGGACCTTGGGCGACCGAGGGGGAGCAGGAAGCTTGGGTGGCGGGGGTGCACTCCATCGACGACAGGGGGGCAGGGAGCTTGGGCGGCCGGGGAGGGCAGCGAGCTTGGGTTGCGAGGGGTTGCAGGGAGCAGCATCGTCGGGGGCCAAGCGGCCGGGAGGGGGGAGGGGGGGGCAGCGAGCTTGGGTCGGTGGGGGTTGCAGGGAGCAGCATCGCCGGTTGCAGGGATCATCGAGTGGCACTCAACGTAAATTTAATAAACAAAATGGGTATAATGTAAAAGAACATAACGGAATCTGGTTAAGTTGAACGGGTAAATGAACGGGGGTTAACTGTGGGGTCTGTAGAGTAAAGGTTAGCAACTTTATAGGGTCGGGAGAGGAATTATGATGTTTCAAAGGTCCTAGAGGTAATTAGAAAAGATTATAAGATCTGCCGGGTAAAAATCCCATAAAAGATTGCATTATTTCCTCCAACAATTTGAATTCAAGTCTTGATCATGGTATGTTGGTGGTTTTGATCATCAACTATCTCCGCATCATCATGTTGGTTATAACATGCATTTTGTGCCATGAATGTTATTGGCATGTGACTATACTACATATAAATCTTGTCAATATACTATAGCCACACAACTTATGTGACCGGACTGACACCCCTCCTTCCCAATCCCGTGATCTCCACTTTACCTTCATCCCCTCCTCCCTTCCAGAACACTAATCGCACTGTCCCCTCCACCACCAGCTCCCTCTCCCGCCGACCTCCCCTCCTCCTCCACTCGAGCATGTCTTCCTCTCCTTCCATCAACTATTGACGTGATTGAGGTGATACTTGTTTGACCTTTTTTTAAGATCAAGAGATTGCCCTTTTTGTTTGAGTTTGTACATTAATTTCTATCTAAGACATCGACGACAACAGTAGAAATGTCATCGGTAGAAGTAAGATAGTTTAGACTTTAGCCGCTGTGTTTTTTGTAAAACCGGGAGACCTGTGCCCTCGCTTAAACGTTGCTGCAGTATAAATTGTTTGAGGACATTTTATTTTGATTCATACAAGTGATGAAATAGGGCGTGTTCCCATAGTAATGCGGATCAAATTTGGCGTTTAAACGGTAACCATTATATCTTGGCATTTGATGAATTATAAACTAAAATTCATAACAAAAAAGATCATGCCTTATCTGTGAAGATCGCTTTGAGGGATTGAGTGCCATATCATTTCTGTTGTTTTCTTTACTCTGGCCAGAAAAAAAATGTAAATATTATGTTTTGTCTAATATTTTACCTTCCTTGGGTAGATTTTCCTTTGCTGAGCTGCACTCATGTGATGCGGGCTAAACTTTAAATTAAGGGTTCATTGCATATAACTTTCGCTTGTCGCAATGGGCTGTTACGTTTCACCCACACGTATGATTTTTTTAAATTGACGATGCTATTTCTATGATATATGTGGTAGATTCAGTATAATTTGAGAACAAACTATCATTTCTGAACATAAGAAAATTTTATTTCAGGGCTGATTGGACAAAATATTTTAGAATGATGCAGAATTTGATAATGTAGCTCTCAGATGTGTGCTTGCGGGCATCTACAGATGCTATTGGTTGCCAGGTTTCATTTATCCGTGTAATCATCACTTAAGAACGGCTATTGTCATGCCCTAAAGAAAGTTAACGGCTACCCGAGCTCAATGCCATGGCATCGACTCCATTTGTTCTATTTTATAGTTTACAGTGCACTACTCAGGCCTGAACCCTTTGACATCATGAACATATTCCATCTAGAGTGAGGCATTGGTCAGAGTATTTTTTCATCCTTGAAATTATAAACTTGCATTTTTTTCTTTAAATTAACTGTGTTATTAGAATATCATGTGCATCGATGATATGGTTAAATCAACACCATTGTGAACCACCCCATATCGAAGCTCTTCCTCCACTGTTTTTAGGGTCCCCGGAAGATGACAAGATTAAAGATTAAGAGGATTGAGAGGCACTGTACATCAAAACAGGACTAATTTCATAAAAATTGGAGATCGTATGCGAAACTTGGGTTTTGGGCCCCTATTATATATTGTACATATTGACCAGAATACCTTTATTTATCTTTTTTATTTTCTTAATTATTAAAAATCCAAAAACTAGATTAGGTTGTATCCAAGCCTCTTTGGTTTACCTTGCTCTCTTTATAGCCGTATGAAGAAGTTGGAAAGTAGGTTGGATGTTAATTGCTCTTATGAACATAAACATTGATGCATTTTGTTAATTCTGTTAAAACCATTTGTGCAGGACTTGACTGTTGTTTATTTTCTCATCTTATTTCAGGTTTTGACTGAGAAAATGAGATGAGGGTATTTGGAATTTACCGTCCAATGGCAAGCTACCATGACTCTTGTTTACAGTGTCATGAGTACAAGCTCAGTATGTATTAGCTGTTCAGTCGACAACATTGTGTCTTGGATAACTCATACAGACATAATGAGCTTTTACATCCCGAAATTGCCAACATGAGTCGTGTTAATATTGAAGAAGAGATGTTGAGGTTGACAAAGAGTTTGTTGGTGACAGGAAAGATGCTTCGGTTCAAGAAGAACTTATTGAAGGGGAGGAAAATGTATATGTCGACAAATAGCATGTCGGGGAAGAAGATGATGTTCAACTTTTGCAATATGATAGGACAGAGTGCATAATATGCACGAACAAGTATATTATCTCGAAGAGGAACATTGAAGGACAAAGTAAGCACAATTGGGTGTATTCACTGGCAATAGAACAAGTTCAGTTGCACCAGTGCCAACACTTTTGATCGAAGGTGGAGTTTGAGGAACACAAAGATGAATATGGCATGACATATTCATCCTTGTGTTCCTTAGACTGTACTTCCCATCGGAACCGTTGTCGCAATACTACAGGACTTGTTGGATTGTCGATGGATGCGCTTGTTGGTTGACTTTGTATATGTTGGTCCCCAAGGCGATGTTAACTTGTTCTTGCATTCTATGCACTCTGTCTTGTCCTCTTGCGTGAGCTAAACATTTTCCTCTTTTTTGACATATTTTTTGTTCTACTTAAACATCTTCCTCTTTCTCATCATCTCTTCCTCTATCTGACATCTTATTCTTCTCCAGCAAACTCTTTCTGAACCTCGACATCTTCTTCAATGTCATTATGACTTATTGACAGCAACATGAAATAAAAGCACTTTGGCAATATGAGTATTATCATCTCATGAGGATATTGTTTTCTGCTCTTTGCCTCAGTAATCTTATGTCAAAGTTTTTAGTTTGGAACACATCCTTTGTTTTTCCTTGTAAGATTATTTGTGATTTTTTCATGGATAACTTGCTCTGAAATATTATACTAAACTTAAGCTGTGATCAATAATTATGGTTCTGGTATAATTGGCTTTTTTGTCTTCGACCATATAAGTGCACGTCATTTGTGGTATGTGTAAATCATAAGTGGGCTCTTTGATCAATCCATATTATGTATCCCTATCCAATATGTTACTTTATCTACTCAGGAACAGATTGCACCACTGTAAATCCATGGCCATATTGACTTAGAAACAGACGGATATATAATTATCTTTGAGTTCAAGAATATTTGTATCTATATCCGCTATTTAGTTTTATATTACTACTACACAGTTGCATTAATAGTTAAACGAAATGTTCTGCATTTCCTGACCATATTTGATATGGCTATTAATGAAATAAGTACATTGAAAGAATTGTTATCATACCCAAGCAATGAATGCTTGTTTGTTGAAGTTGTACAAACTATTTGTTCTGGTATTCAAATTTCATTTGTATTCACATTTGGTTTTATTTAACATGATTTATACTCGTCAATATCAATATATGTTAACACACACGAATTTCAAAATAATGAGGATCTAGAAAAACCTACCTCGATATCAAGTAGGACTCTTCTAACTAGGAAAGTTAGCAGTAAAGGACAAATATATATTTCTTCAAATTCGGTCGTAGGACAATAAACCTATCTCATCCAAGGATTTTCTTTTGTCCTTCCTCAATTGTACTTTTAGCCAAGCGATGAACTTTTACCCTGTGCAACATGTTAGGTTGGTCATCCTTCCTTCACTAGCATTTGATACTTCATGTTAAGTGATGAATTAGCTGGAAGTATTATTTTCAATCAATTATTAAATATTTCTCCAGATGACATGGAGATTTCATTAGCTAGGATGATCATCTACAAATGCCGACCTTAAAAGCGCATGCTTACACTTTGAATTCTAATCTTATGGCTAATTGCTCGGAGCTTTCAGCTTATGTTAATGTGTTTGTTGTTTTTTCTATGGTGTTATTTTTAATATCCCAAACGTTATTCTATTTACATCTGAGAATATTTCATTATATGCATGTCTTTTAAATTTAAAGCATTTAATTTTAAAAAATTTGATGACTTCTGAATCTTGTCTCATGCATAAGGTCAACTGAGGATTTAATGTTACATGCCACATTTTCTTAGCATAACTCTTTTATTTGTTTAGCTCCCAGAGGAAGGTACCTAGGAATGGAAGCTGTTGGGTGTGAGCATCAATCCAAAGGATTGGATCTAATTTTATTGGAGATATGGTAGTCTGTATAAGTTGGTCACTTAAAAGGCTAGGGTGCACATCCCTTTGTTTCTTCCTACATTGGATCCAAAAAGAACTGGATACTTTGTCGACTTCGTTGTATTGCGTGCTTTTTGCTTGCTTATTTATACGGAGTATCCAGTGTTGAAACTCTGCACCTTTAGAATAATCACATGTAGATGTGGACCAGTTGAGAAGTAATTTCGAGTGATCTGAATCTCTTCAATCACATTTAGATGAATGAGATTGAATGCCAGCAATCGTCCTGAAATATTACTTTTTTTAACATTTAATGGATGTTTATAATGGAAATTAAGGACTTTAGTGAACTATGTACATATTCTGATAGATTTTTTAACATGATAATATATTTGGATTTTCATATGTAGAACAAATACCTGAAAATCTTTTTAGTGAAATTACATAATAGCCTTTAAATTATTATTACAGAATGCCTCCAGACTGCATGCATGCCATTCAAGATGCCGTGTGATGGTTTGGGGAAGTGTATGTGTTCCACCCAATGAAGACTGAATGTCTTGGTGGCGAAGAAGGCCTTCGATGGCAGCACCACGGTTGTAATCGAATGGTTTATTTGGTGAGCAACATGGATGGTTCTAATTATGATGCATTGCCTGATCGGCATGTCAGAACTTTGTGAATGTAATGTATATTGACGGATTTGATTCGGTTTTAGACATGTTATGGGTTTTGAGAAGTTGGATGTATATTTTTTTATTGTTGTTTTGGGACTAAGCCTGGAATTGTATCCGTGTTAAACCTTTTTCAACAATCTAGCAGGTAATTTGAAGAGAAATGAAATGTTTTCAGTAGTACCAGGTTGCTTTCTGGAAAATAGAAACTTGACTTCTAATGGTTCTTTTGGGTCATGTCCAATCATTGCTGGTCTGTCCTGATCTGATTTCATGAAAAGTAAATATTATAGTCGTGCAAACTATCTCTAACAACCATCTTATAAAATTCTGAAAATAGGAAATAGGAAACCATGGGAAGAAGTCTCAAAGTGTTCTATTTGTATTTTCATAATGAGCACACCTGGTATGATGCATTATGTATAGTTATGTCATTCATCCATACGAGACTAAACAACTCCTCAATTCGTCAAAATTGTCCAGACATCGGTCTGGGCCGGGTCGGCCTGATAATTTGCTCATCCCTAGCTATCCCCCCTTTTGTTTGGATCCGTACTGGTTGTTGAAAAAATCGATATCAACGTATATACATAAATCCGATTTTCAACAGGTTTCCAGAACAAATCGATATATGTATGCATCCATATTAACATTGATAAGAAAAATATCCGTTTTAACCACATATGAGTATTAAAGTAAGGGAAAATCTGGAAACAACATCACGACAAACAATGTGACAAAGAAAATAGAGAGTTAGAAATCACAGCCGAAGCGTCATGTCGTAGGACTCCCCTTAGAGAGACAGTGCCCCCCCACTTTACCGGCGCACATGGCCTTGACATGCCGCTCCCGGGGTCCGACGGTCCACGTTCGTCGATGGTGCGTACCGTGCTTGAGTGTCCTCGAAAGTCACCTCCGTATACGAAGCCCGAGATCGAGAGAGGAGAGGAGACGAGCGTCCTCGAGAGAGGAGAGGCGTTGAGAATGATGATAGATTATGTTCGTAACCTGCGCCCACGAATTTAAGAGATACTTAAAGACGTCCGGACGGTTGCGCTTCGTGAGAGGATAATGGGACATAATCCTTGGAATTCAAACGCGCGGTTAAAAAACTGACCCGGTCTTCGTCACTACACGCCGACTAGTCTCAGGACTTCCTATATAAAAACCAAGTGCCAGTTTTAACTCTCCACGATGTGGGACTAAACAACACCACGCAGGGTTGAAACATTTAATTCCAGGAATTGAGATACATTAATACAATTTGATATTGACCATCAAATTGCATCAAACTATCGAAATACAGTTAATTCCCAACAATCCTCCACGAATTCACTGTTGAAACACAAAGAGCTAAGGATCTTGGGTTTCCACACTCTTCTTTCAGTAAAGGTATCTTCCGGTTTGAACCTTTACCTGAGTTATCTGCTTTCACCGTCACAGGAATAAAGAGAACTAAGTCTTGAACTTTAATCCTTTGATGTAATGGTATCGAGTCGTAACAACAGAGTGAAGTCTATGGTGATAATTTTCTGATGATTCTATTAATGGCCATGCACCCTACCCTATTTCATGAGTATAATAAGGATAAACCCTCATCCTTTATCTGTAGCCCGTAGAAATACTCATATAGGTGGCATTATCCAAGGATGCACTGCTTACATCCTGCTTATAAAAGCTTGAATCCATTAAGAGCATAATGCTCAACTTTTTCCTGCAGTTTTCAGGCACTCGACTTTTCAGGGATAGGACTCACATGCAAAGTATTGCATATTGAGTGCCAACCAGTTCCTCTTACAGCTTGTTTTCCCATTGAACCTATTTCGTGGGATCTCCACTCATATAGGTTGGGTTGCTACTATGGGTAAACTCTCAGTGGGTTTCAGTCCCATCCCAAGTCTGGATTTTTGGACTAAAAATCTATCAAGTCCCTTTGTAAGTGGATCTGTCGTGTTATCTTTG
Organism: Ottelia alismoides; assembly: GCA_037367405.1. Lineage (NCBI taxonomy): Eukaryota > Viridiplantae > Streptophyta > Magnoliopsida > Alismatales > Hydrocharitaceae > Ottelia > Ottelia alismoides. Next base: position 715,385 of record JAZKJV010001466.1, on the reverse strand, counting down.
GTACCAACAAATTCTTTGGTACCAACAAATTCCACGGCAATCACTTCAGAAGACATCAAATCCCTAATAGACTTAAGTCTAACTTGGATGTCTTCTAGTTTTCTGATTGTACTTTAAACTCTTTACCTTTGCAATAGTAGTCATGCTATCATAATGTAAAGAAATCGCCGGTATCGGCCTATCCACCATGGGCATCTCAGAGAGAAGCTCCCTAAGCCATTCAGCCTCTATACCTATTGTTCCAAAGCACACAGCTCTGCCTCAAAGGTAGACCGAGCCAAGATGGTCTGTTTCACAGACCTCCAGGAGAGTGCACCGCCTCCAAAGGTAAATACATATCCAGTCACACCGTTACTCCCGGAGTCCTCCATTTGACCTATCCAACTTGCATCACTATGTCCTTCTAAGACATGAGGATATTTACTATAATGTAGTCCAAGAAGTGCAATACCCTTAACGTACTTCAACACTTGATCCAAGGCCTCCCAATGAGTACGGTCAGGACAGCTCGTATACCTACTCAACTTTGCGACTGTGAATGAAATATCAGGTCGAGTACAGTTCGCAAGATACATCAAGCTTCCTATAATCTGGGAATATCATAGATGTGCTACAGGTACTCCACTCTTGTTCTTGTAGAGGGGTTTAGATGAATCATAAGGAGTGCATACAGATTTACAGCTCTGATAGCCAAATTTTTCAAGAACTTTCTCAGTATAATGTGGCTGAGACACATCTATTCCATTAGTAGATCTAATCAGTTTGAGCCTCAAAATCACATTTGCAACTCCTAAGTCCTTCAACTCAAACTTACTGCTCAAGAACCCCTTGGTTTCTTCCACTATCCTTATGTTTGATCCAAATATCAAAATATCATCTACATATAGGCATATGACAACAAACATATCACCTTTAATCATAGAGTACACACATTTATCAGATTCATGAACAATAAAGCTGTAAGACTGGATAGTCTTATCAAACATGTCATGCCACTATTTCGGAGCTTGTTTTAATCCATAAAGAGATTTTACAAGCTTACAGACCTTTCTTTCATTACCAGATGCTACGAATCCCTCAGGTTGGTCCATATAGATCTCCTCCTCAAGATCGCCATATAAAAAGGCAGTCTTCACATCCATTTGATAAATTGTGAGATCATGTATGGAGGCCAACGCAATGAGCATCTGAATCGTAGTCATTCTAGTAACAGGAGAATAGGTATCAAAATAATCAATACTCTTTCTGTTTGAAACCTTTGGTTACAAGTCTTGCCTTATATTTTCTATGGATCCGTCCGGTCTAAGTTTTATTTTGAATACCCATTTGCTTCCTATGGTGGAACACCCAGGAGGTAGATCGACCAATTCCCACGTGCCATTTGAAATGATCGAGTACGTTTCGTATTTAATGGCATCCTTCCAATACCTTGCTTCAGTAGAAGCCATGGCATCCCTTGTATGTGGGAGGATCACCCTCGATTTGGTAGGAGACAAAATTGCTACCTAAATCTTTGGCAATCTTAGGTCTCTTACTTCCTCTAGGTTCAACATCCTCCAAAAATTGGGTTCAGAAGAGGTAGCCCCCACATTTGACATCTTTTCTATTTGTTGTGGAATAGAATCAGATGTGGAGGCTACGTTACTAGTCAGATTTTCAGGAATTTCTTTTTTCATTGGAAAAATATCCTCGAAAAAGGTAGCATCACGAAGTTTAATAATAGTATTAGTATCTATGCCTGTGATCTCAGATCAAATTACTAAGAATCGATAGGCATAACTATTTTCCAGATACCCCAAGAAGACCACGTCAACTGTTTTAGGTCCAAGCTTCTTTCTCTTGTGTTCTGGGACTAAGACCTTAGCTAAGCATCCCCACACCTTGAGATATTTTAAGCTTGGCTTCCTATTTCTCCAAAGTTCAAATGGACTCTTATCTTTATGACTTAGGGGAACTCTATTCATAATATGACATGCTGTATTCAGAGCTTTCCCCCACATGTAAGATGGTAGCCCAGAACTTTGTAAAAGTACATTGACCATATCAGTTAAGGTCCTATTCTTTTGTTCTGCTATTCCATTGGACTGTGGTGAATATGGTGCAGTGACCTCATGAACTATGCCAAATAAAGTGCATTATTCATCAAATATCTTAGATGTGTATTCGCCACCCCTATCTAACCTTAGACGTTTAATTACTTTTCCGACTTGTATTTCTGCTTCATTCTTAAAAAATAAGAATTTTTTCTAAGGCTTTATCATTAGTTTTAAGCAGATAAACATAACAGTATCTACTGCTATCATATATGGAGGTAATAAAATATCTTTTGTTATCTCTAGTCATCACATCACCAAACTCACAAATATAAGATGCACTAAGTCTAGAATTTCAGTTTCCCTATTCACAGAATGAAAAGGCTTTCTAGGCAACTTAGCTTGAGCACACATTTCACATTTGGTGAGTCTGTCTGTAGTATGATCAGGAATCATGTCAAGTTTCATCATTATTTTCATAGAATTGAAATTCACATGTCCTATCCTAGCATGACATAAATCAATAGATTCAATATTTGAAACAACATAAGTAGAAGAATCAAAATCAGAAATATTATAAACCGAACTATCAATGTCACATCTTATTCTAAATAAAAGATCATGATCAACCAAATATCCTTTGTCAAAGAGAACACCATGTTTCAGAAAAACTACTTTATTACATTTAAAGTCTAATTGAAAACCCTCTCTAACTAATAAAGAACCAGACAAGACATTCTTCTTAATATCAAGAACGTGCAACACCCTGCGCAAAGTCCAAATTCGTCCACTTGAGAATCTCAGCTCAACTCGTCCAGACCCAAGCACCTTGGTTGCAAATCTGTTCCCCATCGTTATTGTTCCACCGGCTGAAGCTTAATAAAACATAAAGAATGTCATGTCCGTACAAATGTGTACATTTGCACCTGTATCAACAAGCCACTCATTAGGCTCGTTTACTAAATAGAGTTCAGGATTCACTGAGACATACTCCTCATCGGACCCGCATCCCTCAGTTAGCACAAGAGCCTGAGGAACAACATCCGTAGACTTATGTTGAGTCTTTAGAGAAAGGAAATCCTTCTTACAGTGTCCAACCTGTCCACACTGCCAGCAAGGTTTGTTCTTTGGTTTTTCTGGTTTTTTCCTTGGCTTTCAATTTCTTATTTTTCTCTTTTACAATATTTCCCTTTGAGGTTATCACATTGACCTTAGGATTCACGTCAACATGCATCACAGGTTTTTATTTTCTATGCTCCTTTCAATAGTTATCGAGACAACTAAATCATCTAGAGAAATTTTCCATTTCCTATGCTTTAGGGACATTCCGAAATCTTTCCAGGACTTGGGAAATTTTTCAACGATCAACATAACCTGAAACTTTTCAGGAAGTTTCATTTCTGCCTCGGCTGACCAATGGAGCAATAACAAAACTCATGAGCCTGTTCTGAAACCGATTTGCCCTCAATCATCTGAAATTTCAGGAACTTGGATACTGAGTATTTTTCAATACCCAAATCCTCCATGTTGTATTTCTTATCCAGTTCCTCCCATATATCCTTAGCAGTCTTGGTGGATGCGCCATAGACATCGAACAGAACGTTCGATAGTGAAGTAAGAATGCACCCATGACACAGACGGTCATGTTCTTTCCATGCATCCGCCATCTTAACCGCATCTGGATCCAGATTCTGTTCAGATAATTTAGGGCACTCGGTTTCCAGAATCAAAATCATGCCAATCGTGGTCAGCCAGATTTTCATGCGTTGTTGCCAAAGCTTAAAATTCCGACCCCCCGAATTTCTCTGGTATACCAATGAAATCCACACGAGACCGAAACCTCAAATCCAACATTTTTTTATCACGTTACATATCTGTCTCTCTAAGATTGTTGAAAAAATCGATAACAAAATACATACATAAATCCGATTTGCAACAGGTTTCTAGAACAGATCGGTGTATGTATGCATCCATATTAACATTAATAAGAAAAATATCAGTTTTAACCACATATGCATATTAAAGCAAGGGAAAATCTGAAAACAAACATCACGACAAACAATGTGACAAAGAAAAATAGAAAGTTAGAAATCACAACCGAAGCGTCCTGTCGTAGGACTCCTCTTAGAGAGACAGCACGCCCCACTTTACCGGCACACAGGGCCTTGACGTGCCGCTCACAGGGTTCGACGGTCCACGCTCGTTGACGGTGCGCACCGTGCTTGAGCGTCCTCAAAAGTCACCTCCGTAGACGAAGCCCGAAATCGAGAGAGGAGAGGAGACGAGCATCCTCGAAAGAGGAGAGGCGTTGAGAATGATGATAGATTATGTTCGTAACCTGCGCCCAAGGATCTAAGAGATACTTAAAGATGTCCGGGCAGTTGCGCTTCGTGAGAGGATAATGGGACATATCTCTTGGAATTCAAATGCGCGGTTACAAAACTGATCCGATCTTCGCCATGCCACGCCGCAGCCGCGCCCATGCCCGAGCCCGGCCCGGCCGGGCATGAGCGCGTGCATGCATGTGTTGTGGTCTAAAGTCCTCTCTAGTCTGTTTCCAGACTAGTATCAGGACTTCCCATATAAAAACCAAGTGCCACTTTTAACTCTCCATGATGTGGGACTAAACAACACCCCACAGAGTTGAAACATTGAATTCCAAGAATTGAGATACATTAATACAATTTGATATTGACCATCAAATTGCATCAAACTATCCCAATACAGTTAATTCCAACACTGGTTATGTGAGGAACCAAAATTAAGGGTCATCTTTATTAAGCGTAGGAACATGCCTAGATATTCTTCTTCTTTTTCTTTTTTCTTCCAGCAACTTATCTGCATGAGATGGCATATCTTATGAAATAAAACATTAAGCGTTGCTACACAAGGTATAATCTTTGTCATCTTGAGTGGAGTTGAGTACATGGCCTTGCTGCCCAAATAAAGCAATATTAGTAATATAAATAGTATTATATTATTTATTGTAGAACTATTTTTTATTTTGTTTACAATAAACAATGAATCTTATATTCATTGTTGATGATTGGGTTTTTACGTTAAGATATCACAATATCAGTTATACCTTTTTTTGGAATATCAGTGTGCCTTTATTTTCTTGCAAAAAATTCAAAGTTTTGTCTTTATGTTAAGGTAAAGTAAAGTCATAACTATATTACAAAAGGGTAAAAATGTGAATTTTGCAGGAAGGTAGAGGCGCAACAAATATTTTAAAAAAAGAGAGGAGCATAATTGATATTGCAATATCTCAAAATCTCAAAAGGGCACAATTGATGAAAAAAACCCTTAATGTGTTTTATACAACAATAAGTATTGATGGCTTTTTATTTGAAAAAAATATTACAACGGTTCGACAATGAGCAGAACAAAATTATTGAGAAAATTGGTGAATAATCAATGCTATATAGATAGAAATATATTAATGAATACACCATTCATTACAAATTTTAAAAATTAAAGATAAATTTCTAACAAATTTTCATTGTTACGAATTCAACATCAGATTATTCGTTGCTATAGCTTCATCTTCTTGTAGTATATATGCCTTGAACTCTCACGAGCCATTGAATTGATGGGTAAGGTCTGTGCTGATAAATATAAGGGTAAATTACAATTTGGGTCTTCATCTATGGGTCTAATCCCAGAATGGATCCTGATCTTTAAATTGTAACGATTTGGGTCTCAGGACCATTTAGGAAATGGAATTTTTTGGGTTCATGATGAATATGCCCTTGTTGGGAAGGGAATGGGGGTTGGGTTCCAACTTTTAAACAAGGACATACTTGTCATTAGCCTCAAAAAGTTTCTTACATTAATGGTCCTGGGACCCGAATCGTTACAATTTAAAGATCGGGACACATTCTGGGATCGGACCCATAGATGAGGACCCAAATTGTAATTTACCCTAAATATAATGCATTACATAAGACATAAAATCATATGTTTCCAATAATCCATTGTTGAAGGTTATGCTTTCGAGAAGCGGAAGTTAACATTCCTTTATCAATTCCATTCGCATGTTTTTTAGAGTAATTTCTATCAGTATATTATATACTCAAAAAAGCAATGGTTACATCTGAGTTTGTAACATGAGTACACTACTTTCTTTTACAAAAAGTGAAGTGTAGTATCAGTAAAATGATGTTTCAATCTGCTGCCATGCTCGCATCCATGAGCAATCGTTAGCATTCTGTTGTCGGAGTAGCAAACGTCACTATATCGATGATTTTCCGTGCCAATGCGCTGGCCGAAGATAGCCTCTCAAAAGTCCATCTAGCATTCCATTCATCCCAAATTGCACATGTGGTTGCAGCAATGGCAGCAGATGCTTTCCCTTTTACGAAGTCCCCACCTAAGTTATCACAGAGAACCAACAAGCAAGACAAATCCGCTCTCGCAAGGATAGGCAATTCGAGAGCACAACAGACCTTCTCCCAAACCTTGGAGGAGTAATCATAGTCGTAGAATAGGTGATCCCTATCTTTAGGGTGTCGGTCACAGAGGTAGCACCCCCTGTTCACCACAGTTCCATGCCTCCTTAGTCTGTCCAAGGTCGGTAGCCGATTCAAGATTGCATGGAGTGCACGCGTGCTTTGGCACCATAATATTATTCCATAGTAGGCGGGCCCAAGGCACGGGATGGGCTCGATTCCTGACCAGTTAAAAGGCTTCCTTGAAGGAATGGTGCCCGCGAGGGGGATTGGAGGGCGCCAGCCGATCACGAGCCTCTAAGATGGCCTTCCAAACAAGTGAGTCCCCACTTAACTTGGAGCTTTCTGAAAAGCCACACTCTCTTAAGTATATAGCTCTCATGAAGTTTGCCCAAATAGAACTCTTGGCATTGATGATGTTCCAGTCCCATTTCAAGATCATTGCCTCCTGCATTGGGCAAGAGAGCGAAGGCCAAGACCCCCCTCTGTCTTGGGGAGGCACACGACATCCCACTTAACGTGATGAGCGCCATACGCCCAAAGGAAGTCCGCGCATAGGGGTCCACCTTCTTAATTGTCCCCATGGGGATGAGGAATCCAGAGACCCAGAAGAGATACCCACCTAATAGGACGGAACCCAACAACTGAAGGCGACCAGCAGTAGATAGGGACCTTGCTTTCCAGCCGCAAAGCAAGGTCCTCACCCGATTAGTAAGCGAGGAGGCAACGACCGACCTACCCCTAGCAGGAGAGAGAGAGAGAGAGGGAATCCCAGGTATTTGGCCAGAAGGGGTTGGTGTAGCAGACGTACCTCCAGACAGAATCGGAAGTCGGCAATGGCAGACCCATCCACTGCAGTGATGAATCTCGTATTCATCACTCTAAATCTCATTTATTAAGCTCAAATCCCTAAAAATCAACAACATTCTTGCATCTATTTTGCATAATTAGCATTAGTGCATGATTTCATAAGAATTGCATTTTAGCACAAAATTCTGCATTAAAATAGGAAGCCAAAAATCCAAGCCAAAATGACCTGTAAATAAGCCTAACTTCCCGGATTTTTAACACATTCATGCTAACTCCGAATGACTCAAAACCACTTCCACTGTGTACATATCACTAACAAGAATATAAGAAAAATACAAAAAAATAACTAACCCAAATAAGTGGACCAAAAACCCAAGCCCTAATTTCAGGATTTTCGGACTCAAAGCCACATATCTTCTCCATCCAGTGTCCGATTTAATCCTACTCACTTTTGAACTAATGTGCATTCAATTACCTTCAAAACAAGACCAAGTTCAAGTGAATCGGAGCTCATATGTGAAAGTTGGGTTTTGGGCCTCTTTTGTACATTGTATATTTTCGCGGTTTTTTGACCTTATATTTTATGTATATATTTTCTTAATCAATAAAAATCCAAAAAAAATTAGAATTAAGTGTCTTTTATTTATCTTGGAGTTTTCCATATTTTTCCGGATTTTTATCTTGTTTAAAAATGAAATAAAAATTATAAAACCCAAAAAATCAAGGTATTCTATGTACATGGAATACCCCAAAATTCACTTTGTACAAATGATCGATTTTGGTTTTGATGTCTTCATGAAAGTTGTAGATCTCATCGAGACGAGCAATTTTCGTGAAGAAAGTTTTTCGATCCGAGGTCATTTACTATTTATTTTTGATTTTACAAAATAATTATTTTTTTTCGAATTTTCTGGTGCTGACACGTGGCAGCACCTGGTGCCGCCACGTGTCAGCCATTTTTGGCACTTTTATATATTTATTTTATAAAAAAAAAATTAATACGAAGCACGTACGTCGCACGTGCCTCCCCAGGCACGTGTTCCGCACGTGCCTCCACCTCTGCCCCATCTCTCTGACACGTGGCGCAACGGGCGCCATCCGATCAAACTCGATCGGACGGCACCTGTGCGTCGTCCCCCTCGGCTCCTTTCCCCTTTGGGAGCTCCGTCGCCACCACCGCGTATCTCCGCCCCGCGCCGAGAATCTCGCGCCGCCGCGTGCGTATCTCTCTCCCCTCCATCTCCGTATCTCATCCTCCGCTGATCTCGCGAAAGCCCCAAATCACCCCGATCTCCCAATCGCGCCTCCATCGCCGAGCAGCCCCCGTCTCCTATTTAAACACCGCCACCGTCCCTTCTTTCCGTATCCACCGATAGCCCAATCGTCGAGGAGGAGCCGGTGGTGACAGCACCCCTCCTCCTCCTTCAATCCGGCGAGGTCCGAGGTCTGCCCAACCTCGCTGCAACACGGCAAGCTCCGCGCCGCCGACCTGCTTCGCTCCGGCCGATGCCGTTGAGCCAACGACGCTCTACCGTTCGACTACCATCGACAACACCCATCACCGCCTCGATTCCATCTTCATCGACGACAACCGCCACTCCAACGCCTCCTCCGCCTGGGCAGCCTTCGACACAGTACCTTCTCCGACAAACCGCCACGACAGCGACCCTCCGTCGCACTCGCTCTGCTCTGACCTTCACGCCTTCGAGCCAACGCGCTATTATCTCCGCTTCGCCGCCATCGCCGTTCATCTTCTCCGACAAACTCCGCCAACGCATCTCCGAAGCGTCAACGACTTCATCGCCACCACTTCCTCGACGACCGCCGGCCGTGTGTCGGCCCTGGGGCTCCTTCTTCTCCACCACGCCAGGAGCCACCGGAGCTCTGCTGCCGATCGACGCCCCCGCCACTCCGCCTTCTCCTCCACCTGCATCGCCTCGCTACGCCGCCACCTCGACGCCACCACGCCACCGGCATCGCCTCGCCCTCCACCACCGCACCGCCGGGGCTCGAGGCCCGAGACCCCCACACGTGAGGCGCACGTGCGTGGGGGAACTTCCCCAGCAAGCAGACCCAGGGGCACGTGCTCCGCACGTACTCCTTTGGGCAAATTACAGAAGAAGCCCCGGAGTTTCCCCTATTCGCAGTCCAGTCCCCGCCCCCAGAGGGCACGTGCCACGCACGTGTCCTTCTGGGAAAATTGCAGAAACCTCCCTCCTTTTCTTGGTAATTGCTCTTAAGTCCCCCCTGCAGCTTGAGATTTATTTATAATATTTGCATTTGTATCCCTGTATTCCCTCGTATATTTGGACCTTTTCTCTACATTATTTTATTATCAAAAAAATAGCATGATGTTGGTTAATTGACTCTCTACACTTTGACATACTGCGGGTATTTTTCTGGTTGACGGTTAATTACTAAATAATTGTTTTGTGAAAATTGGTGTATTTTACCCATTCTCTTCTCTAAAATTGATAAGTGACTAACCGTTGCTCTAAAAATTCTCGAAAAATCACATCTTATAGAGTTAATTATTCTTAACATTGTGCCCAAAAAGATTTGCATTTGCATGCATATTTTGTCCTATAAAAATCATTTTGCACATTTTAGTATTTAATTTTTAATAGACATTAAAACCCACATTTTCAAGGTTTAGGATTTTTCTGAGATCCGTCACCTAGTGATAGATCTCAGATAATTTTAATCCTTGAAAATAAGTAGGTTTGATATTTATTAAAATTAAATATTGAAATTCATTTTGTTTGCATTTTAAAAATCCATAAAAAATTCATATTGCATCCAAAAAATCCAAAAAAATTACAGTACATCCATTTCATTATAGTTTACATTGTGGCCAAGTTTCGTATTTTTCGGACATCATTTGAACGTAATTTACATTTTAGTCCCTAAAATAAGGCCAAATTTGCATTTTGCATACTTTATTGCATTGAAAATTCCAAAAAAAAGACCGCCTCGAAAACCGAACTCGAACTTTGATAGATTTAATTCTAGGTTGTTCCTTTGCCTCCTTGTGATCGACCTTGGGACTTGCCCAAGTAAAATAAACATAAAACCACGAAATTAAAAATTGAATAAATTATTTGTGGTATTTTCTTGACCGTTTCCGATTGCCGCCTACAACGCACAACACGATAAAAACACATTCTTAAAAGCGCAATTTACGGACACGTCATGCAGCCGGAAATATAATCTTATTTTTTCGATGGTTCATCGCCAAGCATGACATATGCTCAAAATCCTCCAGTATACGCCTGACCTCCATGAGAGAGGCAGAGTTTATTTTACAGAAGAACAGTAAGTCATCCGCGAAAATGAGGTGGGAGGGGACCATTGCTCTCCCCAAACGCAACGGGAGAATGCGCTTACAGGAGATCGTTCGCTTCAACCAGCAAAGAGAGGTTGTCCATGGCTAGGACAAATAGCAAGGGGCTAAGGGGGTCCCCCTGGCGGAGCCCCCTCACGGATGTGAAAAAACCATGTGGGGAACAGTCAACAAAAACCGAGAACCAAGCCGAGGAAATGCAGTTCCTGATCCACCCAATCCAATTACCATCAAAACCTCTTAGTTTCAGACAGTCCAACAGGAAGCCATGTTTAACCGAATCAAATGCTTTGATAGATCGATCTTGACACACGCTTTTCCATCATTCACCTTTCGCCCGAAGCCATGCACCACTTCTTGCGCCATTCTAAAGCAATCGCCCATCGTACGCCCTTTAACGAAGGTCGTTTGATTAGGCGCGACAAGGTCAGGGATGACCACAACCAACCTGCCAGCCAGGAGCTTAGATAAGATTTTGTAAAGCACGTTGCAGCATGCGATTGGCCTAAAGTCACCTAGCCTGGCTGGAGCCGCCATCTTAGGGACGAGAGTGAGAAATGTATGGTTCGTGTCTCTTGGGATTGCCCCGCAAGGTCATTCTTAATTAGGGACCGGTGGCCTCTTGAAGAAACCAGAGTGGAAACCATTCGGCCCAAGTAATTTGTTGGAATTGATGGAGTTGAGAGATTCCCAACGATTACAACGAATTCAAGATTCCCCTCAACAAGGGAATTACCATTCTTGGATACTCTAGGATTTGCACTTCCATTTATTTCAATAGCAACTTTAATTTTCATGTAAAAATTCATACTTTTCATCAACATTTGTTAATTCATCCATCACTATTATAAACATATCCATTCAAGGATTGCAAAATCAGGATATGCTATCCTAATCCTTTTTAAAAATAAAAGTCTTATACAAATACAAATATTAACAATTATCCTTAAAAACTGATGTAAATGAAATGGGTGCTAACTATATGCAACTGATAGCAAAAATACTATTCATATCATCTTAACTAAACACGCATAGTATGACACTCACAAAACTAGTATATTGTATACATTTATTTCATAATGAATATACTAAACATAATTGAAAAATAAACTAATAGCTATTACTAATACAATTGGATAGTAATATAGTATGGATATCAAAGTTATATTGTATCCACACTTCTTTTGAAAGATCCACATGCATATGTTCGAATATGTATAACATAAATATGATGGTTGATTAGATAATATGTGTATATACAAATGCCATGTTAAAGTTGGTATAGAAAATATCCCGATGAAACAAATATGCTAAATATATTTATTTCAAGATAATTATATCGAACACAATGACAAATGATTTTTTAGTTATTGTTTAAAAAGGATGACAATATAGATATTAATGGAAATCAAGATACAAGAAAACCACTATAAATATTAATGAATATCAAGGTAATATTTCTATTTTTAAATGAGTACATATAGAAGTATATAATACATAATATATATATCTCTTCCATAATATTTTTATCAAATATGATTTCAAATAAATCTATTATTATTGCTAAAAGGGTATATAGATATCAAGAAGAAATTTATGAGAATAACACTGTTACATATAGTTGGGCTTCTTTGTGTTTGCGAAAAGTCTTTATCATAACCATTTATATTTAATCATGTGTTTGATAATAAAAACATGTTAACTTTATTATTTATTTGATTTAAAACTCATTATGGTCATTTTGACATATTCTAAATTTATAATGTAACAAATATATTCACCATTCTCTCTCTTATCTTTTCAAATTCAATTTTCGTTGTTATCAAGTAGAGGAGGATGACATCACGTGATGGTGGAGGGCAGTGCATGTATCCACATCCATTTGTAGATTAAATTTGGTAAAAAATATTAAATATATTTATTCCATAAAAATTATATGAGATATGATTACAATAAATCTATAACTATATTTGCATATTAATGGATATATAGATACTTATACATACATATATACATATGTGTGCGTGCGCGCATGTCTATTTCTATATTAATATATTAAATTGGATATATGGATATATGAATGCAAATACAAATGGATATCGAAGTGATATCATGTATCTATTTTAAAATGAATATATGCAAATATAATAGTGTACCGGATGTGAATGAATGAATTTTCATTTGCATTATAAGTATTTTCCATATTGAAATTGTAAAATCTTATTCACTTTCTCATATCATATTACAAGTAGAAAAAATCGATTTCAAATTAATTATGGATATATTGTATCATATAATATCAAACGTTCGAAAAAAATTAAGTCCGGGGATAACGATTCTATTCAAAAAAAGAAAAAATTAACTTCTTTCCCTTTCTTCCTTCCAACAAACATAAGAAATGAATGTCTATTAGTAAAAACTCCATTAATAATGTGAATCAAACAACGAAATGAATAAGAAGTCTATTCCTTTCCATTCTTTTCTTTGTTTTGTTTTTTATTTGATACTATCTCATTGTGACTCCATTCCTACCCATCAAAAGAGGCATAAAGAAGATAGAGTTTGTGATGGTATCTCTCCAAAGATGAGGAAACAAAAAGGACGAGATGTATTTGAAAGAGTAGGATGAACGTCTTTAATAATAAAAAAATATTTTTTATACCATAACATCTAAAATCTTGTTCAATTACATCATAACCCATATAGTCTCTACAATTAATACATTTCCCTTGTAATCTCTCTGTTTAGCACGTATGTCCAATAAATAGCAAGTTTCATTAATTTTTTTCCAAAAAAATGAAAGTAAAATTAAGAAAAATATCCCAGATTTTAGGCCTATTTAACAAAAAGTGGGTCCCACCTCCTCCTTCCAACCGTTGGATACTGAAAAGACATAATAAAAACCCCCGTCGGCAACTCCTACCACAGAATCCCCTATTTGAATCCCTAGCCGTTGCCTCCAGTCGAGTCTCAAGACTCTCAACCCCTCCAAATCGCGATCGGGAAGATACCCATCTGCCCAAATCTGCAAGATGGCCTCCAGAACACTGTCCAAGGATATCATAACCCTCAAGGGCTCCGCCGCGATTGTCAGCGAGTTCTTTGGTAGACTATTGCTTCTTTGATTTATGGGGTTTTTTTATTATATGGTGGTTGGTTCTGATTCTTGTTGTTGGAATTGGATTTGGTGGGCAGGTTATGCTGCAAACAGGTATATGTTGTGCACTTGTTGTCCGCTATGTGTTTGTGGTTATTCCTGTGAGAGAGCTTGTGGCTGAGAAGTTTGTGTGTGTGTGTGATATTTCTACATTGGCAGCATTTTGTATAATCGAGGAGTGTATCCTGAGGAGAGCTTTGCGAAGGTGAAGAAGTATGGATTGCCGATGCTGCTGACGCAGGATGAAGGTGTTAAGGCCTTCATTTCCAGTTTGACTTCTCAGTTGTCTGGTGAGTTATCTGAACTTGTTAAGGGGACAGAACGGGTTCTTGCTTACTTGCATGGGATTACTGAGTAGCTTAGTTTAGGAATGATATCGGTTAAGGATACTCGTTTTATCCAGGAACATGTTTAGTACATTATTGGGTTGATGAGAATCTCTACTTGTTAATGTGGTTTATTTGATTCATGCCAATAGCGTTTTGTTTATTAACTGCATTGGAATATGCACTTGCTATGCATAAACTGTCACAAAATGTGTATATATCGTTAAGATTATTTGCATTGATTAATGCAGTTCTACAAAGTCCTTTAGGTCGTTATCGGACTCTTGAAACTCATGAAGAATAATATGAAATGCTATCTTCAATTTAAATGGGGATGATATGCAGAAAAAGATAGCTTTCTTCTTCCAAATAAATTTGTTTGTCAACTGTAATGCATATCCTAGTGAGGTTTACATGAGATGCTATCTTCAATTTAAATGGGTATGTTGCTTCATCTTAAGAAGCGACATCTGTCAGTACTGTCTTAAACTCGATGGGGGTTATCATGAATATTTATTGTTTTGTGTGAACGTTTTGTGTTAAGATTGTTTATTGTTTTGTGTGAATATTTATTGTCGTCTGGTGAGTTATCTGAACTTGGTGAGGGGATAGAACGGGTTCTTGCTTACTTGCATGGGATTACTGAGTAGCTTAATTTAGGAATGATATCGGTTAAGGATACGCATTTTATCCAGGAACATGTTTAGTACATTTTTGGGCTGATGAGAATCTTCACTTGTTAATGTAGTTTCTTTGATTCATGTCAATAGCGTTTTGTTTATCAACTTGCTATGCATAGACTGTCACTAAATATGTATATATCGTTAAGATTATTTGCATTGATTAATGTGGTTCTCTACATAGTCCTTTAGGTCGTTATTGGACTCATGAAACTCATGAAGAATAATATGAGATGCTATCTTCAATTTAAATGGGAATAATATACATAAAAAAAGATAGCTTGACTTCTTCCAAATAAATTTGTTAGTCAACTGTAATGCATATCCTAATGAGGTTTACATGAGATGCTATCTTCAATATAAATGGGTATGTTGCTTCATCTTAAGAAGCTACATCTGTCAGTACTGTCTTAAACTTGATTGGGTTTATCATGAATCTTTATTGTTTTGTGTGAACAATATTTATGCCATCAGAATGGTTAGAAGCTGGAAAGTTGCAGAGAGTTGTTCTTGTGATAATGAGCAAAGCTACTTCAGAGGTTCTTGAGAGGTGGAACTTCAACATTGAGACGGACGTGGAGGTTGTCGAGAAGGGGTAAAACCAGATAAACCCATCTTTGCTAGCATAGCAACATTTCAATATTATCCGACTTCAGTATGTTAGTTAGAAATGGTTCACATGATTTCAGCATCGTTAGGGAGAAGAGTGACAAAGAGATCATGAGAGAGATACAAGCTATCATGAGACAGATTGCTTCCTGCATTACCTATTTGCCTTGCCTCGATGAAACATGTAAGTTTTTTTCTATATTCTACGGAGCGTCGTCAGGATAACCAATAATGTCTATGAAGTTTAGTAACCTGGAATTCTCTCTTTCAATCCTAGGTATCTTTGATGTATTGGCGTATACTGATACCGATGTTGCTGTTCCATTCACTTGGATTGAGAGCGATGCAAAACTGATCAAGAATCCACAGATGGTGAAGCTGCATTCTTTTGACACCAAGGTATGAAACTAAAATCATTGAAGAAAATTGATTGGAGAAAGATATGCATTCTAGTTTGTTCTGAACAGTTGGTGACTGGTTCTTTGGACAGATACACAAGGTGGACACCTTAGTCTCCTACAAGAATGATGAATGGGATGAGCAGTAGCGGCCTCGGATAGGGTCTGTAGATTTTGTGAATTGTTCGTTCACGTTTAGGCGGGAACTAAGTGATGGACAATTCAGTCAGTAGCGTTTTCCTCCGTCTGTGAAAAAAATATGAGTTGAAAATGCTATTCACTTTGATTTTATGAGTGCATTCTATTTCAATTTATGAGAATATCCTGATGCAGCTCTGGTAGAAATACAATAGTTTTGTATGAATTAGCATTATGATTAACAGTTGTTTTGTTTTCCCATAAATACAATAGTTTTGTGAAAAACAAGATACAAGAGAGCTATTACAAATAAGATAGAGAAATATAAATAAAGAGAGCTGGAGACTGAAAATCTCTGTATGATCAAGAGAAAACAAGAGAGCTGGATCATTCTATTTGATACAAGAAATATAAGAATATAGAGAAAACAAGAGAGCTGGACACTGAAAAATAAGAAACAGCAGAGGGTTGTGACTTCAAATATATAAACTTGTGTGTCCGTATTTCTTACAAAATTCACAATATTTCCATTCCTTTGAAAGTGCGGCTTTGGATGGTGGTCGGGAAGATGCTATCGTTTGCTTGGCCGCCTGCAATTACTGCGTTCAGTGATTCCTGGCATCACTACCTATTTGGGCCAATGGGAGATGTTCCTCCCCTCCAGCTCTATTCGAAGAATTGATCGGTTATGTGCCAATTTCCTGTGGGGGGAAGCTATTCAATATCTCCTGGCAAACGGCTTGCCTTCCCAAACTGGAGGAGGGCTAGGATCCGTTCGCTGTCCACATTGTGTGACGCTATGGTGGTCTCCTGAGTTGGAGACCTCTCATCGGACTCTCATGAGGAAGAAATACTTTGCTAACGAATCCTTTTGGGGGGTGAACCCGAGGAGGGGTTGCACCCGTATTTGGACTGAGATTCTGAAGGCTGGGTCATTCTTGAGGGATGCAATTGAGGGCGTTGTCTCCTCTTTTGTTTGGAGTTCAACCAGAAGGGATTCTCTTTTGCGGCAACAGTCAACATGTGGCTGCGTAAGGCCGCCCCCGCCATGGGTCACTCTCCTCTGGTCAAAAGGAACGCCTCCCAAATTTTCTTGCACTCTTTACAGAGCTGTGATTGGGCACTTCTCAACCACAGATAAACTCGCCAACTTCAATATATGCACGTCGTCCTCGTGCTACCTTTGCTCCTTGGAACCTGAATCTCACCATCATCTCATGTTCAACTGCCAAATGGTGGCAGCTTATTGGGAGGGTGCCTGCTTGAGTCTAATCTTGCTTGTGTTTCTTATGGTCTCGATCAAAGAAACCTTGGTCTCGATTAGTGCAATTAGTGTATGGCCTTTGCGTGAAAGAATGTGTTGCCTTCTTGCTATTACTATTTGGTAAAAGGAACCTTCAGTGGACAGAGGAATCCAACCGTTCGATTGATAACGTGGTGACCTTGATTGTGAATACGGTCTGTCTTTTGGAGATGTAAGCCTTGTCCCTAGTTTTTGTCCCCCTGAGGCCTGGCAAATGCCTTTCTTTGGATTTTTGTAACAGGTTGTTGCCCCCTGTAATACTTCCTCACGGTTAATACATGATTTACTTACCCACCAAAAAAACAACGGAAAGATAGAGCTATGCATTTTGCACAAATATTAGGGACGTAAGTGTAATTGCAAAAAAGTTAGGAGCGCAAGTGTTCATTGGATCGAGCCATTCCGATTTGAATGTCGTCCACTTACTTTCATGCAGGTTATTGGTTTAGGCTTGAATTGTCATCCTCTTTCTCTCTAGTGATCGATGGCATCACCTACAACCAAACGATGCTTCTCGTCACATCAAGAGCCCTCTTGCCATCGAGACACCATCATCGTCGACCACCTCCCTTCTATGCTCGGTTCAACATCGTGGGCCTCCTTTGCTCGACATCACTTTAAGCAATATTGCTCTACCTCAACGATGTCTCCATCAGCTCACTACCTCGACATCACCACCTTCCTTGGTTTGGGTCAGCTCGGTCCAAACTCGACCGACGACCCCTTTTATTTTCATGTAGGCTATCGTTTTATGTTTGATCCCACAAAACGGATCAAATTATAGGCCCATCTCATTAGCCCATGCATTTCAATGGGCTCGGATTGGATCCACTAGTACCCGACCCGACTGAACCGATACTTCTCATCTGCGTAGCAGGATGCGAGAACCATGTGTATCACGAACTATTAATAATATCCTATATAGTTATTATGAGATGTTCATAATTATTTCTAGAGTAAAATTACAAAAAAGCTCCTGAACTATACAACAGATTTCAATGTCATGCCTGAACTTTAAGAAGTAACAATGTGGTACCCCAACTTTCAAATTTGTCTCAATGTGGTCCTTCACCATAGAAATAGGGGAGAGTCGGTTGCCTACACACTCCTAATCAGATAAGTAGTACCCGCAGCTACTCTTTTCAAGAGCAAAATGATTCTTATCAGTTCACCTCTCACCCTTCGCAGGAAAACAAGCCCCTGAGATATATAGTAGGAAAAGATCTTCCAGTGGCAAAAAGTGATCATTTCTCATACGGGTAGAACGACGAGAGGCTAAGGACGAGAAGAGGTGCGAGGTTACGAGGCTTTAGAACATATTTCTATAGTAGCGAGTGTAGCGGATCGATTGGGCGACCCGAGAAGGAAAGGAAAGGATCCTCTTGGTCGTGAAAGAGATCAATGAGCTTCAGGAGACTGATGCTAACGAAATTGGCCTTTGTGCTGAGGTGGACGAGAAGGCTAAGGAGTCCCGAGGTCTCTTGCAGCAGCTTGAGGTTCCAGGTTCCGGAGAAGGACTTCGCATGTCGAACTCTTTCGTCCCGGTGGGGGGGGGGGGCGAAATGGAAGGTGCAATGAGATATGCGAATAAGAGGGAGGTTTGTTTAGGCAGTGTGCGGAGGATGAGTTTGTTCACCGGTTATAGAGAAACTATTATCTTCTAAAAGCTGGCAGTTCACGACGGGCCCTTTCTTTCACTTATTATAGGACAACCACATGCTTTCTTCTATAATCTTAAATGCTCATGTCACTACTTTCCATAAAGGATTCGCACCTGGAAGTGGGACTGAAACGGCTCCCCCGCCACTCCTCCAGCCCATGCTTTAGTCGCCCTGGTTAGCTGCCTACTCGGTCGCCTCAGGCTACTTCTTTCTCTTTACCCAGTGGTTGGCGAGAAGAAGGTCGCGAACCGGGAAGAGTTATATAGCCAACTGTGGAATTCGATCATGCTCCCCTACCCCCCCCCCCCCCTCCCCTCTTTCCGCAATGGTTGGTTGTCTGGCCTCCCGCCCCCTGCATCAAGGATTTTCTATCTGATGATAAACGCGCTCCCTCTATAACTAGTAGGTTACTGGACAAGAGCATGGCGGCAAGCAGAGGAAGGTAGAGATCCTGTGCAATGCCATTCTAAGTGGTACCATCGTCGCTTCGAAGATCAAAACCAGGGTTCTCTCGGACATCAATCATACGTCAACTAAAATCTGCTATCTTTTTCTCTAAATCTCAATAGTCAAGGACCACATTGTGACAAATTTTGAAAGTTTGGGTACCACATTACTACTTTTTAAAGTTTAGGTATGACATTGAAATTGGATGTATGACATTGAAATTGGATGTAAAGGTCCATCAAGTTTTACCATCTTGCACATGTGATATTGATGCGGAGATTCCACGGGGACACGACTCTATATTTTCCACCACGTTTATATATTTTCCATCAACTTCATGTGTGGTACTTTAAACAGTAGTATGTAAACCTGTGCTTTGAGGCGTGATGGATTTTTAAAAAATATATTTTTGATAATGGCATATAAAAAATAAAGATAAAGTAATTTTATTTATAAGTAATCTTTTGAAATCTACCAATGTAGGTTTAAAATCCGCATTTGAAGAATATTTGAATTATTTCATATGTTGTACTTTTGTTTTTAGTTTTCTTTATCATGTTGATGAAATAGTTTTTCTATTTCATCAAATTAAAACATATCTATTATGATGTATAATTTGAAAGCATGCTCTAAATCATCTAATTTTGACATATAACAATCCTTGTACAATCATTTTTTGTATTGATGAATACATATTTGTTAAAAATTCATAATAGGAATCCGTTATCTCTTTTTTTCTATTGTCCTTAAAAAGTGTTAATTAGTATAAATTTCAAAGAGAAATGCAATAAATAACCATTATAATATGAGCCATCGTTGTTGATATAGAAAAAGATAAGACATTCGTTGCAAATTCATATAGGGTAAATTACAATTTGGGTCCCCATCTATGAGTCCGATCCTAGAATAGATCCCCATCTATAAATTGTAACAATTCGGGTCCGAGGGTCGTTGAAGTAACGAACTTTTTGAGGCTAATTACGAATATGCCCTTGTTTAAAAGTTGAAACCCAACCCCCATTCCCTTCCCGACAAGGGCATATTCATCATGAACCACATAATTTCTGTTTCCTAAACGGCTCTGAGACTGAATCATTACAATTTAAAGATGGGAACCCGTTCTGGGATCGGACCCATAGATGGGGACCCAAATTGTAATTTACCTAATTATAAATTTACGTAGGTATCATCTTAGAAAGTGAATATTAAAAAAAGAAAGTATATTAATAAATTTCTTGTACAATTTGTTTTCTATATATTTGAGATTTTCAAATATTATATATAAAAAATTACATTTTTTTACACTTATGACAATATATCGTAGTTATTTTAGGGTAAATTCCTGAAATGACACTCATTTAACGAAAATGGTACTCGTTCATGTGTCGAATCCTATTGAAGGTCCTCATTCTTCAAAAGTAACAACATGGAATTTTTAGTTTAGTATTTACAAAATAAGAGTTACAAAAGCTTATGGAGGACTACATTTGAGACAAAAATTATAATATTATCCATGTTTATTACATTTAAAAAATGAGAACTTTAATTGAAAAACTATGCATATATCGATATATATAAAGAGACTTGTACACCAGACCGCTAAAATTACTGTCCAATTACACTATAACGCACAACCTATAACACGAGGACCCTTTCGAATCTTATAGGGGGTTGATGTAAGTGGACAAGATTTTAGGGGTGGTGATGTAAAAATCCCTTTTAAAGGACGATTATGTCTCAATTTTTTTTTTGTAATGGACGTATTGGCACCTCCTCCCCCACAAGGTTTTTGAACCGAACTGGATACGAAACCTTATCGAAACGGTCGGATTGGGTTAAACTATGTAATCAAAACGGTTCAACCGGATGATGACGTCATCATTATTTAAATTTGGATTAAACAGAATCGGTGAAAAAAATTGGTTGAACTGGCTAATCAAATCGAAATGAAATAATATATATATATAATATACTTAGAGGAAATGGAAGCTACATCATGATGTAGCTAACCATTGCTACATCAGGGGCAATTTCATCTTTTTTTGTTTTTCTTTTTTGAAAATTCCATGATGGATTTTCATAACTATATCCTCTAATATGTCATTCAAATTTCGTCAGAAACAGAAACTCCTACGACCTCCATCTAGACGGTCATTTTTTAACAGTCACAGATTTGGTGTATTTTACCTGTTCTGGATGGAGGCCGCATGAGTTTCTATTTCTGACGAAATTTGAATGACATATTAGAGGGATATAGTTATGAAAATCTATCGTGGAATTTTCAAAAAAAAATAAAAAAGAGACGAAAATGCCCCTGATGTAGCTAAGGTTAGCTACATCATGATGTAGTTTCCCTTTCCTCATATACTTAAATATACTTGAAATATAAATAAAATACATAGATAATGTATATATTTCACACTATACATAAAGTATTTATCATATGGAGCTGGGAGCCTAAGCCCTGGGTGTAGGTAACTAACTACCTACACCCGACCTTTTTTTGCATGATTTTTTAGTTTTTTTAATGAAACCTTAGGGGGATTTTCTTAATATATTGAGAGGAATATGCGTTTCAAGTTTCATGCAAAACAAACATTCCTAACACATTCATCTAGAAGGGGCTAATTTCAGTAATTCTGAGACCGTTAAAATTTGACACTCTTGATGAAGATGATAAGAGTCTCGAACTAAGTTGAATTTTGAATGACACCATGGTGGTATATAGTAATCTAATTCTCCCAAGATTTCATTTCAAAAAAATCAAAAATCTATGAAAAAATGAGTCGGTTTTCAAAAACTGCCTCCCCGCATGCCTGATCCACACGCCCGCCACGTGTCAACACAGCACTGCTTCTCGCAGCACGTGTTCCCCCTGGGTGTAGGCTCCCTTTTCTCTTTATCATATACATCATCAAATATGATACATTATATATATATATATATATTATTTGGACTAGATGCTCTATAACATGATAATAGTTTTATTATATTTAAAACCAAATAAATGCAAAAAGTTGTGTTAGCATAGTTGGTCAGAAGTTTGAAATAGGTAACCAAAGACTATGAGTTTAATGCCCACCACCAGCAATTTTTTTAAATAATTTAAAAATTAAATGTGGTTCAACTTCGGTTAAACCTGATCAAATCGGATCAAAAAAAATAAGTTGAACCGAACGGGTTAATTAAAATTTGAAAAATTGATCCGAACCAGTATAAACCTGTTAACTAGACCGGTCCAGCCCGGTTCACCGGTGGGACCGGTTGGACCGGCTGGTCCGGTCCGGTTTTCAAAAACTGCCTCCCCGCATGCCTGATCCACACGCCCGCCACGTGTCAACACAGCATTGCTTCTCGCAGCACGTGTTCCCCCTGGAATCCAAGGTTTCGGATCGCCAGCAACAGCCCCACACGCCCACCACTGCTCCCAACGGCCCTCCTGAACAAACGCTCCCCGGAAACCGTCAAAACCCCGAGGGCCCCTCCCGCAAAAACCCCTCCCCCTTCGCGCGTACTCCCCGCCCCCTTCTCCCGCCACGTGTCCACAACCCTCACGCCCCCACTATTTTTAGAAAATCTCACTCCGGTCCCCACCCTTCACCTCCCCTCTCTAAAACCGGAGAAGGGGTTCCGCTTGGGAGATCGAAATCGACCGATTTCGTCGAGCACTCGCAACTCCATCCGCGCTGCGGAGCCTCCGATCCGTGACGTTCTCTAGGGTTTCGTGATGTTCATGTCCCGATAACTCCCGCATTTGCTGTTGGTTCCTTCTTCCTTTTGGTCGGAAGTTGGGGAAATCGATGAAACTTTCGCGATTGTGATGTTTATTTTTTCCGATCTGCAATTCGAAATCGAGGTTTTCCCCGTTCAATCATAGCCTATTTCCGTGGAAAAAAAGTGCTGGAAGAGAAGCCGAAGAGGAGGATTTAGCGATCTAGGGTTTGGTCAGGAGTAAGAAAGGAGCGATCTTTGTGATGACATTGGATTTCTCGCCGCAGCTGGTGTTTGCGGCTTCGAGCGCGGCGGAGGGTCGGCATTGCAGTTGGGGGATGGGGGAGCCCTTTCGCCGGAGAAGGGATGGTGATACGGAGCCGACGACGTGCAATGATGCTGTGCGTCTCCTCCCGGCTGATCCCTTTGGGATGGGACTCGGTTCTACATGGACAGCTTCCTTCACTGGTTGGATTGAGGTCGATGATATGCATTTGGGCTATTCGGAGGATTATGTAGAGGTGAGCGAGAATTGGCAGTTCGCGCTGCGATTGGACGGTGGCAGTTGCAGGGAAGAGGAGGAGCGGTGTGGATTTGTGGAGTCTGTGTCTGTTCCGGATGGAAAGAGTGGGGGTTTGGATTGCAAATTGGACCTGGATGGAGAGTGTTGGGCTCTTGATGTCTGGGCCAGTGATCGGGATCGTTGCAGAGAGATCTGGATGTCAGGAAGTGATCAGCTCTTAACGACTGCAATGAGTGTGAAAGAAACAAGTGACACGGACACTGAAGCTGGGAAGGGAGAGGAATGTGCTGAAGGGAGTTCGAGTAGTCAGCACGGCGATCTTCCTTCTGAAGCTTTTAACTTCGTGCTTGGGTATTTGGGTGTAGCAGATCTTCTATCTGTGGCACGTGTTTGCAAAACCATGCGATCTGCTGTCACTAATGATCCTCTTTTGTGGAGGTGCATTCACATTGGTCCGCCGCTCAATGATCGCTTGACTGATGACATCCTTTGGCAGCTTGCACGAAGGGCGCAAGGAGGCCTTCGGTGCCTTAATCTTGTGGAATGCTCGAAGATCACTGATGACGGGTTGAGGCGTGTTCTTGAAAGCAACCGGAGAATAACTAAGGTCAGTGTGGTAGAGTAATTATTTTTCTATCTGTATAGATCCCTTGCTCTATGTATATATATGTTTTTATTTATCCTTTTCCATATTTATATTTCAACTCAAACGTATGATTATAGAATATTGTCTAAGTATTTCTTTTCATAGAATATCAGTAATTTTCTTTGAGATTAAATAGTGACCACACTTTGCATTTTCGAATTTATCCATGCTTTTTGGCTGAGATTCAAGAAATATACTTCCTAAAATAACTGAACCGTTCTTTGTTAGCAGTGTTACAATTCAATGGAACATTTTATAATTGAATTATTAGTGTACAAGTTTGGGTTTGATAACTTTATAATGCAATAGGAAGAGGATAAATATCTTGTTGTGGAAGTCATAAGGTGGGATATAAGCCTCATGGATGCCAATATCATTCCCTGCATTATAGATAAGATAATCAAGTGAAATAGAGGAAGCAGCCAGAGGATTCGGCGCTGTTCACGGGAGGTTGGACTTATCCTAGGTAAAGATAGAGATAGGATCAATAGAGTCAAATTCTCCTGCAATACACACACATATGCAGTTGATGTGAGGCATGGTAGCCCTAGGAGCTCTGCTAGAACTAGATGTCTATTATGGATTTTGCAATGATATGTCCAGACCAAAGACATTGAAGTAGGAACCCAAAGACAATTTCTAGGGTTAAATACCCTATAAGAATATAATTGGGCATTCATCCTTGGATTCTTATTTGCACACATGACTTATACGACCACTAATAATGGCAATTTTCTAAAATATTTGGGGTTTTGGGAACCCTGGGAAATGTGACAAATTGGGCCTTATTATACAATGTTGCTTGTGGATATTTGTGTTATTAACTCTATGATCGATTCTCGTGGAGAAGTATAAGAGGGACAATGCTGTCAAAATTGTGTGCTTAACTTTGTTGATAGATCTGGGACACCTTATTTGGTTGGAACAAGGATGTCCTATGGGAAGATGATTTTCTTGGGGGCAACATACATGTTTGCCTCAAAATATGTTCTGATGATTTTCATTTTGTTACAACAATCTACGGGTTGAACACCGTTTCTCTGCTTGGAGAGTTATGGGTGGAGATTTTTTATATTAGATATATTTTTGCCACGATTAGTGGTGTGGTTGGGTTGAAATAATGTCACCCTTAATGTTGATGATTGCCGAGAGCTCATAGGATTCAAATTATATGTACACGTGAAGGCGATTGTCCTTAAGAACTTGTTTTATTGTTTTTTTGGTCTTTGCTGAGATTGCAACATTTCTAGATGTCCTTTGTACATACATGCACTTTTCTTTCTAGGGATCTTCAGGACCATATGTTGTTGATTTGGGATTTCAGGAGGGGATCCATTGTCCTTATCATGTTACTTCAAATTTGAGTAGAAATGCCATGAAAGAACCATCCCTTCCTATTGAAAATGAGACCAAAAGGCCTTCTATACCACTTTAGTTAGGGAGCACTTCACTTTAAAGCTCGCTCGACATTTATATGATGTTATTTGTCCTTTTCCCATTCTATAATGATATGAATTTTCTCGGGGGTTCTCACTTCGAAGTCTTGGCTATTGGATGAGGGGTTTAGAGATTATATGTGATGCTCTGGGTGTCTTTGCATTGCAAGGGTTCCGGCACTATATGGGTTGCTATTGAGTTATCTATGTTGAGGCGTGATCTTCTAAGCTTTAAGGAATCTGATCATGTTGTAGCGAACACAGAGAATGGTTGTTACACATCATGTGGTTGATAGGTGGGGCCATTGGCGAGAAACCACACCATTTAGTGGCTAATGAGACGAAGGAATGAAGAGGCCAACATGATGTAGTGGAGAAGGAAGACAAAAAATCATGGGTAACATTGTCTAATGCAATATATTGATATGGTTAAGACCATAGACAATAGACATTAAGAGATGCTAGGGGACTCTATCAACCCTCAATACTGCTTTTCTACTTGCGAGGCTTATGATGGATGATGTGATTATGATTTCTGAGAAGGTGGCTGACTAGAAGGGATGCAATGTGCGTTGTTTGTTATGGAGGGTTAGCTTTTCTTAGGCATATGATTGTGTTAATTGGATAAATTTTAATCCCCTTTCCTCAAATGTTAATTATCAAGCATTGGATTACTTAAATGAAAAGATGTCTATCTTGTCATATTTTGTGTTGATTAATGGCCATTGTGAGCATGGTTCGAAAAGGCTAGCCTCGAGGCGGTCGAGGTATACGCCTCGAGGCGAGGCGGTCCCTTTTAGCCTCGAGGCTTACGCCTCAGACCAGTCCTGTGAGGCGTGCGCCTCGAGTGGTCGAGGCGTTTCGTGTGGCGTTTTTGCTTTTTTTGAAGTATTTTTTATTATTTTAATGATTTCCTTAGTAGTTTGAGAAGCTTATCAATATCTGTTTATTTAGGATAATGATTATATAAGATGAATGCCTAAATATGATGTTTATTTCATGCCGATAACTTCATATTTACAATTAATATATCCAACTATTTTGGCAAACTCTTACTATTTCACTCTTAATGAATGAATTCATAAATATTAAATTAAACAATACTTGTAACTTAACAAGATTTGCATTTGAAATATCAAGATGAAATATCAAGAAAAAGGATCTCACTTTGATCTAAGTTCTAAAAAAACACTACAGAGTTCTCTCGACAACTAGAATATATAATAGCGAATATAAAGCTATCTCTATTTTCATCCCCCTAAATATGTCCTTTGAATTCCTATATTTGATGAAAGAAAGAGAACAAACAAAAACGGGAACAAGAAAGATTTATGAAGCTACCTTTGTTTTATATATAAGACGAGCTCTGGTTCCCGGAATAGAACTGAGATCCATAAGAAACTCTATGATATGGAAAGACATAACGTCTAACTAGATTATTTACATATCAAATCAAAGTAGCTAGTCTCAGAAGCGCAAAAGAAGCCTGAAATCAATATGGTTTCCTTTCTTCAATAGATCGTAGGGCACTCTTTCTCTTTGCAGAAGGTGGTATTGACTACTTTAGACTCATCACCAGTTACACAATTCATCTATGATTTTTGTATATCAAGCAAAACAAAATGGATAAGGTTCATGATTTCTTGTTGCCTTATATTATATATTAGACACAACATAAATTTCTTCGACATATATTTAATCGAACTTTTAATTACAACAATATTTCAAAGATTTGCTCGAAATGGATATGATTCATGGTTTCTCGTGCGATCATATATTATATGTTAGACACATAACATAAATTTCTTCGATGTATATTCAGTCGTACTTTTAATTACAACAATATTTCATAGACATATATGTATTGTTTAATTTTTTCACAATATCTATAGTCAATGAATTCCTCTTTGATTGGATGAAAATGTGTAGAAATGTATATGATGTTGTTCTATCTTCTATTTTGGGGTTCTTGTCTTTATTATTTCATCATATCTTGTAGTGTAAATTATTATATATTAGGCAGAGAACATATAATTACATAGAGATGTATATAATTGTAGTTTTATACATATTTTTCTATATAAACTGAGGCTTACGCCTCGACCGCCTCGAGGCTACGCCTCGCCTCAATTCCAAGGAGACCTCCTCGTTCTGCCTTTCGTTTTTCCAAACCTTGATTGTGAGGGGCATCCTTTCTCTCAACCTTGATGGGGGCAACGATAGTGTCCTCTTGTTTCGTTACTCTATGCTATCATAATGGATACTCTAATTGTGATTGTTGTCTAGAATCTAGGTAAGATGTATGTTGGGTACTCCGTGAATGGGCCTTCTATTTATATGTTGTAGTAAGTCGATGATAACATATTGTTTGTTGATGAATGTGCATATGAGGCCAAGGGTTTTATAACATTGGTTGAAATTTCTTGGGGATCTATTAAAATTATCAGCGAAAATGGAGAAGTTCACCTTTATATCTTTTTGCCTTATATCTTTCCGCATAGTGGAGGAGTTGGTTGGAGAATATGGTCAGAATCTAGGCACTTCTAGATTCACGCCTCTAGTTTATATGGGGTTGCATTATATGTGGGAAAACTCGACCAAACTAGATTGGGTGGCATTAATGGAGAAATTGTAGTGCAAGGTGGAAGGCTATAGGTGCCCCCATATTGAGGTTAGATTTTTGTGCTTTTAAAGTCGATCTTGCCAGCTATTTTGTTATTTTTTACGTTGGCGCATAAGATGCATGTGGACTCTTAAAAGCATGTTGAGAGCTTTATAAGAAGGTACTTCTGGTGTAGTTTTAAATAAGAGGGATATTTGGTTGGAATAGTTGATTAGGGCTTGATTACTAGGCTCAGTGAGGATGGTGGCTTCGATGTTTAATCTCAAAGAGATGAGCAATGCACTACCTATGATGACGGTTATGAGGCTTTAAGGAGAGAGTGATGATCGGTTATGTATATTTGTGCAAGGTATCTACGGTTTATGTTCATTTTTGGAGGTTCATATTTTTTATGGTATTCAATTTTTTGGAGGGGCATTTGTTCACAATGATGTTTTTGCAGTTTGGTCTTGGTAATGATAGCTCATTTCGGTTTTGGAAGGATGATTGGTCTAATGAGGTGGTTCTTGTAACCTCCACCCTAGGATATGTTCTCTCGTAATTAATTGGGACTTGTTGGTGGCAAATGTTTGGATTGAGTGTGTGGTGCATGGGTCCAACTTTTCACTAAGGATTCTTTGAGTAGAGGTTGCATGGTTCTTTTGGATTTGACTATCCTTATGGATAGCATGGGAGTCACCGGGCATGGTGTGATGGTATTTCTTTGTGAAGAAGGCTTACATAATGAAATTTGTACCTTTGGCATATGATAATGATAACTTAACAAGAGACTATAGATCGACTCGGGATTTGAAGGAGTTATTGTGGGTAAAGTTTTTTTGTGGCAGATTCAAAGGGCTTGCTTTCTGGTCCCCCTTTACAATATGTTTTCTTCGGAGGAGGTTTCCCATTGGTGAGGGGAGCCATCAACTCCTCTCGAGAAAGGTTGTGACACTGTCGTGGCTACAAGATCACTAACAATGCCTTATTAACCCTCGATGGTACCATCACCTATGGTACCATCACACTCATCTACGAGCTCGAAAATAGGTGATCATCCGAACAAGAGGCTATCATGTTATAATACGAGGAAGAAGAAACTGACCACTTTGTACATAGAGATGGAAAGTATATTTTACCCCAGGAAATCATCCACGGTTACAAAACCCCCATCAACTCTGCCCATTTTTCGGAGGTTCTGGGAAGGTAGTAATGATCTATGTCGTCGGAGATGGAGGTTGGGAGGGAAGTCCTCAGAAGAAATGTGGCTAGGGTGGCTATACCGACCACATGTCATAACGAAGTTCCTATATGAAGATTATCACTTTGAAGGTCGGGGAATTGGGAAAGAACGAAAATCCATTGGATCCCTTTTGAATGGTTGGTAGGGAAATATTTTGTTGCAAGAGACAAAGAAGTGCAAGTTGATAGATTTACTTTGGAAGTCTATCAAAGTGCCTAAGTTCCCATACTACATAGCAGCAAATGCGGTTGTCAGTGCATGGGGAAACTATTATTGCCTGGAAGGATAACACATATTCCATATTCTATAAAAAATAGATAGATATGTACAAACTACGACCCTCCTGGCAATGTAATAAGGTCCATGTTAGTTGTGTCATGTGTGTATAGACCAACATAGTCGTTGAGATCACAATTTTGGGATGAACTTCGTAAAGTGAGAGAAAGTTACTCAATCATGGCCTGAATTGTTGGTGGGGACTTTAATATTACTTTGTTATCGTCATACTCAGAGCGACGTGGATTGTGTGGTGGTTAATATTTTGGTTATGACTTTGCAGAGTTAGTAGAGCACCTTTAGCTGGAAGTAGTCAATGTAGTGTATATCGATTGTACTTGGAGAAATCCGGGTTCTCACTCTAGACTAGATTGATTTTTGTTATCCAATGAACTTTTGGAATCCTTCCCTTGGGATGAGCTTCATCTTTCCTGTGCTCCAGATTTCATCATGTTTCATTAGTATGGGACTTTGGGGAGGGGTCCATACTCTTCTCTTTTTTTAAGTAAGAGAACTTGGATGTCTGAGTAAGGGTTCAAATACTTTATAGTGGACTAGGATCTAACCCGCGCTTCGCGGCGGCGGATAATAAATTGATTATATAATATAAATTTAATTATTTATTTGTAATAATTTAAAATTAAAAATAAATAAAATGAAAAAGAGTAAAGAGAATAAATATGATGTACGGAATTAAGTATTTTTTTAATATATATTTTTCATAAAAAAACCCAGATTTATAATAAAGATGAAGAAGAGTACGTAATTTTATAAAGAGATGGATCATGTAGATAATGATCTCCTTGTATATTTGATCAACGATGTAATTTTTTTATTATAAATTAAATAAAACATGTCGTAATTTTTCAAAATGTATCTTCTATGTGTGCACCCTTTCATATTTATGACACCCATTCATATACGTACACCGAAAAGTGCAAAATACATCTAAAAACAAATATTCAAATACTATTCCTAAATCCTAACGTCAAATATAAAAACTAAAATCAATTGATTTTGGATAAATGAAACAAAATCCAAAGGTAATATGTGAAAAATACAAATTCAATAGAGAGGAATCATCCCAAAGGTGTTGACATGTACGAAGATGTAACTTTTTATTGTTATTAACCAATAGAACTCTTATATAGGATTTTAACATGAAATATAGAATGATTTGATTTGTCATTCTAATAAATTGTATTAGATCAGAAAGTTTTAAATATGTAAAATAATGGATTGGACTGAACCACTGGTAAAATATATATCGGCATCCATACATTGCATATTCGTGTGATTTTTTTAAATGTCATGTGTTGTTTAATATATTCGTATGCGATATTGTTATTTAATATATTCGTATGCGATACCACGGATTACATTTTTAAAGTGAAAGAGATGAAATATTAAAATTGATAACTTTTTTTTCTTATTTCATTGTACTTATTTCGTTCATGATCGCTCTACTTGTGTTTTTTATTGTTGTTTTAACGTACAACAAAACAGTAATTATGAAGGATAAAAAGATTAATTTAAAATTAAATATAAAAAAATCTTCCATTTTAACATATATTTCTTTCTTCAAATCTAAAATCATAATCAAACTATAATTAGAATGTCAAGTGACGTGAATATGAGAATATGTTATTTTAAGGGAATATGTAAGTATCAAACAACTAATATGTTCTGAAATGTAGTGAAATATATTAGCATCAATGCAAAAGTTTAATATATTGGATTAAAAAATGAATTTCACTAAAATTTAATAGGATGCGATTAAGCCAAAATCTAATCCATTCAAATTCATGAGAACCCATATTTATTAGAATTCGCATGCATACTGCACGTTATTAGCCCCTCTCGTAGTGGCCATTGAGAGCTCCTCTCATAGGGTTGTGATCTCACTTCATCAACTTATCTGCTTATGATATATTTCATACATAAACATGCGGATGCATACATACATACATACACACACATCGTATATTGTGATAGTACTTTGGATTTAATTTTTATGAT
Source organism: Ottelia alismoides (assembly GCA_037367405.1). Classification (NCBI taxonomy): domain Eukaryota; kingdom Viridiplantae; phylum Streptophyta; class Magnoliopsida; order Alismatales; family Hydrocharitaceae; genus Ottelia; species Ottelia alismoides. The sequence continues at coordinate 683,573 of JAZKJV010001466.1, read as the reverse complement.
ATATTGTAGTATGTATACTTCAGATATAAAAAAACACATGGATTGATTAAATATCCAATAATATTTAACATGATCAATTAATTACTATCGTTGTTACAACATATCTACGAAGTACTTATCAAAATATACATTAACAATGCATCTACAGAGTACTTATCAAAATATACATTAACCATGTATCTACGAAGTATTTATCAAAATATACATTAATTGACATTATAGATGAAGGGTACGAAGAGTTGTTTTTCAATATTTACATTTTATGTTTTCAAATATAGTAGTTGTAGATAGAAAAATCTAATATATATATTTCAAATATTAGTACATTAGTATAAAATCACTAAATAAAATTAAAAAAATTTAAATAATTAATTAGTGAGTAAAACTTGAATTTAGATATCAAATGAATAATATAAAGTGGATATTTAAAAATCGTAACAATATTTTTTCCTAAATAATAAGTCATTAAAAGATTAAAATAATAAACTAAGACTTTAAAAAAAGATAAGTGAATAAAACATCTTTGGAATAAATTAATGAGATCCAAAAGTAGCAACTTTACGTAAAACAACTACATCAAGCAATTTACATATATTGTAATATGCAATCATCGATAAATTAAAAAAGAAATATATTTATATATATTTAAGAGTTATTAAATAAGTATTTGTTGTTTATATGAAAATTGTTATTGATTTATTTGAATTTTTATGGATTTTAAATGTTAATATGTATTTTTTTATTTACTTGCAAAAGAAAATGAGCTAAATTTTCATAACTATTTCAATATATTATAATGTGTGGTAATATGTATTTATACGTGTTTTTATTTATTATTTATTAAGAAATTTTATTTAATAGAGATCTTTTGATTGTGATGATTCGACAACTGCCCTCTTGGCATATAGGCTGGTTTGTCTATGAAATTGACTGTGTATATGCAAAGGAGTTACGGGAAGCTTGTAAGGGACGATATTCCTACGTGGAGTTCGAGATTTGTAGAATGGTGGATAGGATGGAAAATGTTAGAGAACTATTTGCATAACTACAAGAGAGGTTAGATCTATGTAAAGGTTATCCCAAAAAAGAATAAGAAGCAGGTGGCTAAATGGAAACAGAGATCCATGTAGAATTGGGTTAATGATGGGGTGCAAACACAAATTACTTCCATGTGATTGCTAGCAATAGGTGGAGACAAAAATTGATTCATGCAGTAATAGTGGTCAATACTCGACTGAAGGGAGATCGAGAGATCGGGAGAGCACTAGTAGACCACTTTCACATAATATCTAGAAGAGAGCACTAACAATGGAGATGAACGTGTATGTATGCAACTACTATTTCTAGCGAGAAGTATGCCCACTTGATGAGGTTGTTTTCTCTTGCCAAGGTGAAAACAATAGTAATGGATTTGAGTGTAGTTGATTCTTTGAGGCTTGATGGTTTCTCAATTTTTTTACCATGAGTTTTGGGATGTGGTAGGGGATGATATCATGGCTGAGATGGAGGAGTTTACACATGGAAACGTCGTCTTTGACAGGGTCTATAGACTGCTCTTATTTCTCTTGCCTAAGAAAGGTGGCAGAATGAGCTTGAGGAGATTAGTCCCATTGCGCTCTCAAATGTCATCTACCTGTTGGTTGCCAACATCCTGGCAAACAGACTCGATGTTTTCTTGGATGATATTTTTTTAGGTTTTTATCAGTTGTGTCCCTCTAAGATATTACAATTTCAGCTATACCCTTCCCTTATATCAGTTGTGCCTCTGACTTCTTGTTGATATGTCACTTGTGCCCCTCAGGTTAGCTGTTGTCCATCCCCTTCGCAAGTGGATGTTAACTTTGGGGACACAAGGGAAATTAATTTTAAAAATTAGCTGAAATGTCTTTCTACCATTACCATCTCCCTCCTCCCCCACTCCTCCGCCAAGTCTCCTCCTCCTTCCCACCACCTCCTCCACCCTCAGCCTCCCCCTCCTTGCTTCCTCCTCCTCCTCCTTCCCACCACCTCCTCCACCCCCAATCTCTTCCTCACCATCCTCCTCCTCCCCACCACCTCCTCTGCCCCCAACCCCCTTTCCTCCTCCCCCTCCCCTCCGCCCCTCCATGCTTCCTCCTCCTCCCCACAAGTGCCACAACCTCATCTGCCCAAGCTTCTTCATCCTCCTCCCTCCATACCGTCTCCCCCTCCATGCTTCCTTCTCCTCCTCCTCCCCATCACCTCCTCATCCTCCTTCCCCTACCCCCTCCTCCCTCTCTGTGCTTCCTTCTCCTCCTCCTCCCCATCACCTCCTCATCCTCCTTCCCCTACCCCCTCCTCCCTCTCTGTGCTTCCTCCTCCTCCCCACGACCCCCTCTGCCCCTAGTCCCCTTTCCTCCTCTCCCTGCCCACTCCTCCCTCTCCCTGCTTCCTCCACACCACAACCTCCTACGCCCCCAGCCTCCTAATCCTCCTCCCCCCGCACCTCCTCCCTCTCCGTGCTTCCTCTTCCTCCTCCGCCCCCAACCTCCTCATCCTCATCGCTCCTCACCTCCCCCTCCATGCTTCCTCCTCCTCTTCCTCTCCACCACCTCCTCCACCCCCAGCCTCATCCTCCTCCCCCTGCCCCCCTTCCCCTACTTGCTTCCTCCTCATCCCCACCACCACCTTCGCCCCCAGCCTCCTCATTCTCCTCCCCCGCCCCCTCCTCCCCCTCCAAGCTTCGTCCTCCTCCTCTTAACCTATAAGTTTTTGCAAATGACGAAGGAGGTTGGCGAGACGCATGGGGTGGAGGAGGAGGAAATCGGGTGACATGCGACGGAACATCTTCGAGCGATGGTAGAGATGCCCGAAGGAGACTTTAAGGCACCCATCAACCATCAGCCCAGACTGATTTGCGAGAACCCAGTCAAGTACCCATTAGAGGAACCTTCTTTGAACACATGTAGCACCATCTAGAACGTCGGCGACCGTCGCCTGGAGCGCAACCCCTCCTCCTCCCTGAGGGTTACTGTAAGTTTCTGCATGTGATGAAGGAGGAGGCTGAAGGGCGTGGGATGGAGGAGGAACTGGAGGAGGAGGATGGGTGGGGTATTTGGACGGTTATACCTCTCTTAACCATACCATGGTTTGAAAAAATCATGGTGAATTTTAACTCAGTGACAGTTAAAATTACGGAAAGGCACAAGTGATAGAACGACAAGAAGTCGGGTGCGCAATTGATATTCTCAAAAAGGGAGGGCATAATTGAAATTGCAATATCTCAGAGGGGCACAACTGATAAAAACTCTATTTTTTTATGCAGTCAACTTTCATCTCTAGTGACCGTTTGTCTATGGCATCTGAAATCATTGCAGATTGGAGAAGGCAACAGATGAGTGAGTTCGGAAAGTTGATTTCTCCAAAGCATATGAGACCATGGAGCGGTGCTTCATGTGGTCGACTATGGCGAAGCGAGGGTTCCCATACATGGATTTCTTGGATTAAAAATTTGTGACTACGGTATCATATTGCATTTGTATGAATGGGTTGGCTTGAAGGTGGTTTGGTCCATGTGCATAGGAGTGTTCATCGGGGATGTTGTTTGGCACCTCTACTTTTTATCCTAGCTGCAAATTTGCTTCCACCTATGGGTGAACATGTTGCTGACCATAGCTTTTCTATGGGCTACAATTTGGGGGTGTCTCCATCCCCATGCTTCAATATGTGAACAATACTATCTTTTTCATCGAGGAGGGGTAAGGAAGAAGGGAAGGGTATGGTTGCGGTCTTGGACATCTTTGGTTAGCTCTCTGGCTTGAATGTAAACATGGACAAATCTAATGTGGTTCCTTTCAGACTCCTACAATCCGAGGAAAAAGAATATGGTGGGCAACTGAGCACTCGGTGTGGTTTGTTGCCAATACATTATCTTGGACTATTTCTGAGCAGTGTTTGTCTCGCCATCTTGATTGGTTACATGTTGAAAAGATAGAGCAGAAACTTCCAAGTAGGAAGGGATCTTTGTTATCACATGGTAGACATCTTGTTTTAGTAGGGATTGTCGTTGTTGCTATTCCAATTTTCTTCAAGTCGTCGAGACTGTTGCTAGTTGAGATTTATGGCAAGCTGGAGAGGATAATGAGGCATTTATTTTGGATGCGTCCAACCAGATAGCATCGCATATGTTGGTTTATTGGAACTCTGTATTGCTCCCTAAGGAGGAGTGTGGGCTCAGGGGTCCCCACCTGGAAACTATGACTAGAGCATTGATCCTGAGGCGGAGCTATGATATAGGGAGACAGATTAATCTGCGGAAGTTAAGACAAGAACCTTGCCCCATTGTCCACAGTTTTATACCTCTGCGTTTTGTCAGCGAGTTTGTTCCGTTCCGCCAGAATTACCTTTGTTTTTTCGTCCTGTTCTGGTAGATGGATGATCTTTTGCTTTTTAGACAGATGACTGACTGATGGGGGCACACTGGCATCGTGTTTCTCATGCTTATTTGCAATAGCTACGGATGGAGATGCGCTAGTCTTTGAGGTTTGGATGGATGGAGTATGGCTTCTCACTTTTCGTTCGGATTGCTCGAATGACACTTTGATTTTACTGAACTTCTGGATATCATTGACCTGTTTGAATGCCTGTCAGCAGGGAGAGATCATTTGGTGTGGGAAATGGTGATTTCATGGTGTGATGGGTTTACAAGGCGTTAGACTGCCATGTGATTAGCTCCACAGGAGTTTATATATTTTAGATTTATGGGAAATTTAAAACATACACTGTACTTAATATTCCAATAAAGTCCTCAAGGATTCATTTAAAAAAAATAAAAAAATAGAGGAGAAAAGGAACAAGTGCTTAAGTTACCTACAAATGAGTGTAGGCTCCCCATTCCCTTTTAAAGAATGGTAATCATATGGTTTGAGACTATGGTTCTTTTGATTGTATACATATTGCTGCACCATCAGACTGTTGGAGCGGGGTTCAAATCATTCAAATTCTTTTTAAGGCTATGTCGTAAAATGTTAGCAACTTAAACCCACTCAACCTCTCTGATGTATGAGTGGTGTGTCTATCTGTTGAAGGACCGGGTAACCTCTCTAGTCCACTATTAATATAATAGGACTTCGCAAAAGTTTTTTTTAGAAATTCCAGATGGCTATATTATATGGTATTTCTGACTTGGCTTGAATATATATGGTATTTAACCGCAAATTGATATATCTTTTTCATGTTAGTTCTTAAAGGGGTTATTTGATATAAACAAAAATTATAAATAAGATATAAATGAAAAGGGGTTGTTTTGCCTTGACTGCTCGTACCTGCACTATATATTTGACGAGGAGTTTCATTACAGTTGGAATTCGATCTTAAGGCTCAACTTTAGATCATGAAGGGGAGGGAAGAAAGACCGAAGCGGATGCGAAGGGGCATGTTGAGGTAGGGCTTACCTCAATGAGCTTCTCGAGCTACACTTGGACACCTAATCCTCAAATTGAAGCAGCCAACATTGTTGGCATGTTCTCCCACTTTCGTCGTCATTTTGAAACTCAGGGCCCATGACAGCAGCTTGCGACTCTATTTTGCCTGGACTACACCCCTTAGAATTCTTCCAAGTTGCTTGGAGAATTGTTCCCAGCTAATTAAAGGTCGTCTTCCTTCTATAGATCCCTCATCCCTCGGGCAAGGGCTAATGAGGTCAAAGGTTTGCTTGATTCACCTCTTACATCAATACTTGATCAATGACCTGGTACAGCTATGGGCTAAAGTGGTGTCTTCTAAGTGATTGCTCCATACACTAGTATTAGATCCCTGAAATGAAACCACTCCCCAACTCGCTCAAATATGTTTTCTTATACATTTTCTTACACCACTGTGAATGGCCAAGACATTGGGGAATATTCAAAAGGCATTTGGGGAATCGATCGATTCCTATATATGTTTGTTTCGTTTGAAGAAAGGTTGGATGCCAAATAATCGATCCTTCTTTTTGTTGTTAAATCTTTGTCTGAGTGATCAATTTATGGAATCATATTATATGTGAAGTCAGGGAAACAAATATCTCACGGCATCTAGCGAAAGGTTGTTCTGTTGGGTGGTGAAACCCATCCAGAACAAGCTCAAAATTGAAATGGGCTGAGCTTTTTTAAAAGAAATAGGCTGGGCCTGGTCTAGAATATAGACCCATATGATTTTCCAATAGGTTCAAGCCGAAGAGCCCAACTTTGACCGATTTTCTGGGCATTGGCCCAGCTCAAAGCTCACTATGTTAAGTGGACTTGGGCCCTATATGGGTCCGTAAGGGTCCGTCCTAATGCTTGTCCCTAGTGGTGCCACATGGAGCTTGCACCTATGAAAAGCTTCACACGATGCGTGAAGACATCTATATCAGAGAATGGATTTGTCATTTGTGGAGACTAAAATTTCCTTGAGAGTGCCTCCTTGCCATTGAGAAGATTAGTATGGTAGGACATAAAGTGATAGTTTCCCTTGGGCGGTCCTCTATGTCCAAGGTTTTAAAAGGTCCGTGGTGGATCGAGGGTGATTTGTTGTCATTGAAATTCATATTGTTCATTTGAATCAATTTAAACCCATCAGTATATGTGATGAAGTTATATGTTATCGTATCTCGCTAAGACACGGTATATGCTAATATAATATATGATGAAGTTAGAGAGCTAAGAACACCAAAAACAAATATCACAGCTCAATATTTTTTACAAAATTCCATCCAGTCAAAGAAGGATTTATTGTCTATAAATGTCATGAAATATCAATGATTACATATTTGTCGTTGAAAATACTGTGACACATAAAATCTCCAATTATTTATATGTTGATTATATGTTATGTGAGTCATGTGACTAACAGTATAATATATGATGAAATTATAGATACAGAATAAAAAGAAAGATACAATTCCATAATCCTCTATAAAATTCAGTTTATAAACATGGGATTTATCGGTTATAGATGTCATGAACACTAGGACTGATACTAAAATAAATGTCATCGGCTTCTGAACCTAAATATTTGAATATTTTTCCATATTTGTGATTTATGATGGTTAAAGGGGGTTATCTGGTTGACATATAATAACTTCTGTCCAGTACTTCTTTCATTGTCTATGATTGACAGCATTAGGGAGGCAACAATTCCGTGTAGCTGGTGGCTCCATTAGCTTAGGAAAAGGCTTTGCTTACTGTGGCTTTTCTCCGTGTTTTGCATTTGGCTGTTTCTTGCTGATATGTGACAGCTTCTCCTCTTACCTTGATGCACATTTATTGGGATATCAGAACAATATTCTTGGGAAACAGGACGGCAGATCGACCCCTTTGTCCATCTCTTCCATTCTTCTGCTTTTTTATGATGACATCTGCCGTTAACAGTCAAGCCATGAAAAATGTTATGTTTGCAGAAGGTCTGGTTGCCTCTGCAATTGTGTTCTTATTCACAATTGTTGGTTTATGAATTTGCAGCTAAATGTTCTTGGTTGTGGACGGCTGACCATCGAGGGTCTCTTGAACAGCCTTAAGCTGTTCAAAACTCCAGGAACACCTCGAATGGAGAATCTAATGATTGGTGGGATATACGGTGCTGAGCAATCTCATTATGAAGATTTGAAGCGATTACTTGACTTGGATAACCGCCAGAAGCCTGTCCGCAAGCCCCGATTTTATCGCTCTGGCCTCTCTTCACCCTCTTGCAACTATGATTGTGCTCTTGATATAGAGCTGTGTCCGAAATGCGACAATCTAAGGCTCATCTACGATTGCCCTGCAGAAACCTGCCAAGGCAATAGCTCTGAGCCTTGCCGAGCTTGCACATTCTGCATTGCAAGGTGCGATAGTTGCGGGAGGTGTATCAAAGATGACGAATATGAGGAGACATTCTATCTAGACATTCTGTGTTCCGATTGTATGAGGCATTTGATCGAATCCCAAGAGGCTCACATATATGGGCCTCTACCTGAAAAGTTTACGCCTTCATCACATGCCTTTGGTTAGCAGACCTACTCCTATCAGGAAGATGGGAGCTTTCTGACAGTTTTGTCTGAAATAGCCAGAAGAAGGCTGGTGGTTTGGTATCGGTTGCGAGTCGGCCATAAAAGACTTAACTGCGATGGGGACCTACAGCTTAATTCACATGGTTCTGAATGGAATTGTTGGTACTTGATTGCAAAAGTCATCTGGCACGCAGGTTCGTGCTTTCGTCCAGAATGAAATAAGGTAAATAAAGTCAAAAAAATGAGGAGATAAATAAAACCAAAAAAAGTTCAAAACATTTGGACAAAACGATGGAATCCAATAAAGGTTTCTGGGACACGTTGGAGTTCTTCCCTGTCACAAGCTATGCCTGCGGTCGTGGTGGACGTGGTCGGTGGAGCAGCGGAACGTTCAAAGTGGGATCCATCATCGGTAAGAAATATTTTGCAAGTTATAGTAAAAATAATTGTCAAGTCTCTCTATCTCCTTTAGATAATATCTAGTGTCACCCAATTGCATGTTTTTTCCCTGGAATCCTGATGAATTAGTGATGCTATGTTCCTAGTAGATCTCATGTCGTTTCTTATTATCTGAGATATACATGGTTAGGAATATGTAGATACTTATGCTTGTCTGTTGAGTTGAAGAAGGATAAGTCTATTCGTATTGCTGCTTAATGTGATGGATCTTCGTATTTATTTGCATATTTTGTGTTTGAGGGGCTTGCATGATGATCTTGCAGGGTTATTTGCCTTCCAATTTATCCCGTAGTCAACATCCATGAACTCCAAGGATATCTTCCTCCGAGAGGAGAGTACATTAACAGTTTTCTTAAACCTAACGTGCAGACGCGAGCTTCGGCAAATGAATGTCTGGGATACATAAAATAGGCCTGCATAGAAATATGCATATGAACTTTTAGGGTCGGGGATTCTGTGTAATTTTTGTGATAGCAGGTGGTTAGGGTAATTTAACTGGCAATGCTAGGGTGTTCTTGCAGGAGTATGTAAGTGCATGCATACATTCATGATTTTGCAGCATAGTTATGTACATAAATAATATGCATAGAATAGTTCCTATATTGTTTTAGGTAGCCGGTTCAACTTTTTTTAATAGTAGGCCTGGTAATTTTGGGGGTCCGGAGTGTCCCCACTGGGTTTCAAACCCGAGTCTTTTAAAGTTGAAGCACATTGTTCTACCACCAGACCACTCCTTAGGTTCCGGTTCAACATTTTTTTCTTATGAAGGTTTGAACGTTTTCATTCAGTCGGAATGGGTTGATTCTTTGGCGGCACTTGGTTCAACCTTTTCGATATGTATTTTGTTTGATCTCCTCTACCTCCTTACACGCCGCTTTCTTTCGCTCTCATCTCATCACACCTCATACCACCTTTATCTTGGCATAGGTTGTGCCTCCCTTTCCTTTGGTATCGTGTGTTGCCCATGCTTCGACCATCCTTGCCCAAGTCGTGTGTCCGTTGATTCATTTGTGCCTTCTCGTGTCACGTCTCACACAGGTTCCGCTGCCTTGCAAAAGTCATGTCTTCCGTTGCTCTCCCAAAGCTGCCCATGCTTCCTTTGCCATCTTCGTAGTGCCATCCGTCCTGCCCTTGTCCCCGTGCACCTTGCTGCCTTCTCCATGTCATCCAACACCCTGACACAAGCATCACTATGAGAAAAACATGGAGAAATTGAGAATGGAGAGAAAGGAACCAAAACTATATAAATATGTTGTAGGGGTTAATGTATAGAATAGCCACTTATTACGAAAGAGTTGGCCAAGGACCATCTAGTAAATACAGAAGCAAGCATGGACGAAGCCAGAAAATTCTTCTTGGGGGCTAAATTATTTCGAGGGTGGTGGAGGGTGGAGGCAAATTATTTATCCAATTTATCTTGTCATTTTAATTGTTAATATTTGGGGAGGGGTTCCTCTATTTGTGTTACAAAAGAGGTGTTGTAACTTTTTTTCAAATTTTTTTCTTAAAATCCAACCTTATTGATAGAATATTCGAATAATGTTATGCATATCCTCCTAATTTCGCTCAAATACAAGATCGTTTACTATTTTATACCAATGATAAAAGTTTGATTATCTTTTAAACGGGACTTTCTTAAATATTGATTGAACTTTTAACCACTAAGATAAATTAGGAAATGTCATCGTATTTGAGCAAAATTTGGAGCATATGTAGAACATTAACGAAAGTTTTGATTTATGAGGTTGGATTTGTGGAAACGAATTCAATCTATAAGGCGAGCTTCCAATAATTCCATGATTGAAACTAATATTAGGAAGGTATTTTTAATAATCGAACATAAATAATATCTATAAACATCATATTGACCAAAAGATCCCTACAAAACTCTTCATATCACTGAAATACACATTTATTAATGTGATATTAAGTAATACCGTTAGATTTAATATGTTCAAACAGGTAACACTATGTAGATATGTGTACCAATCTCTTATCATATTTGTTTATACATATTTTGACATGTGTACATGCATCTGCATACTCTTTTAGAATTGACGTAGATAAAAATAAGGTTGCAAACATGCGGATACAAATATGTATTTGTATCCATATATGTATACACTGGAAAAATATGTAACCATATCCATTTTAAGATCCTAAAAAATGAAAGAGGTATCCAAATCCATATCCGTATATGCAAAGAAATATAAAAGAAAAATTATTATCTATAACATATATACTAAAATAAAAACTATATATTCGTGGCGATTTATAAACGGGTATGATGATGGACATATACGGATACACAGTATTTGATTATGCACATCATGTAATATTAATAGTTAATTATTTACTTAGATCATATATATATTGATTTTTTTGTTGATACATGAGAGGAGCTATTATAACATAACATATAAATTTCAATTATTAGATGGTGTATTTAGATCATATATAATATTATATATTAAACATATATAAGGACATAGTTCAGAGCCGAGGGGCTAAGCCCCCACTTGTCCCCCCCCCCCCCCCCCCCTTTCCATCATTGTACTGAAGATGACAGTGGTAAGCAAGGTAGGTAAAATATCGATATCGCGTCGATACGATTTGGTGAAGGAATTGGCCTTGGAAGGGCATATATTGGTCATATTGGTGATATATCGTTCACTTGTCGATGCCAATATATCACCAATATATTGCGATATGGCTTATCATGGTGGTAAGTTACGAGGGAGGAAAATCATAAACCCATACTTAGATTGTGATACAATTTTTATTTGGGTAACTTACAAAAAAAGGTCTATCTATTCCCCCTATTCCTAATTGCGGGCATCATTTTAAAAATGTAACAAAGAGATAGTTCATCTTATTTTGTCTACAATACTTTCTTTTGTATGCTTCCGCGACCATTCTACATCGACGTCAAGCTATTAAGCTAAGTGTAGTATTTTTTTTGGTACATTTCAAAAATTGAAGTCCTTGACTAAGAATTGAGGCATATGGGTTTTTTTAATCTACCCTTTTATTTTGTGTCCCTTGTAAAGGTAGATAAATGATTTGAAGCATTGGTACATGTAAATCTATTTTAGGGCGATGGCATTGATGAGTCGAATACATAGATGCAACGGATATGGATATATTCATATCCAGTTAGTCATTGTATCGCATTTTATACATATTTTGGACATTCGGATCCATTTCCGTTTAAAATAGATATGGATACGGATATTACTTTGATATATGTAAACATGTGTATTTGTGCTCGTATATCTATTTTCATATATAAATATAGTTGTAGATTTATTTTTAACCATTTCTAACATAATTTTACACCTTCTTTAACCATTTTGATGTAAATATTATGATATGAGCTCATTTTATATATTTACGTCATTTTTATCTCATCCAATGCATGTATATTTAAGCTTATATCTAGACTATTTTTAATATTATTCATATGCATTTAATATTCATTTTACATCTATATTTGTGTTGTTAGGTATATGATATCATATTTTTTAGGGATTTTATCATTTTTTTCTCTTCTGCTGGTTTGATCATTCAACTAAACCATAGTTTATTTAAACCATGGTGTGGTAAGAAAAGCAAATTGAGGGTAGAAATGTCATTTTTCAGATCCTTCTTCGTCTTCTTCCTCTCCCTCTTCTTCCCCTGGAACACACGACCATCTCCTCTAGCTCTCTCTTCTATTGTTCCCCATCTTCTCCGACCTCCTCCTCCGCCGTCTCCACCTCCTCTAACGTACACCTCTGGCTCCCTCCGCTACCTCCTCTGACACGCACCTCCTCCAGCTCCCTTCGCCACCGCCCCCTCTCTTCTAGTCGCTTCCTCCATCGCCCATACCTCCCCTGTCGCTCCCTCCCACACCTCCTCCACCGCTCCCCCTCTGCCCCCCTGCACCGTCGTCCCAACCTCCTCCAGTCCTGTCATCCTTTGCTCGCAGCTCATTCGGCCCATATGGTGTTCAAATCAGGGTCTCTAGGTGTTCTTCGTGCAAATCCCGGATACATCGTGCTTGGATCTCCGATGTTAGGATGCTCGAATTCAAAATTTTTGGCGATGGCTTTGTTTTGAGATCTCGTTTGGCTTTTCCCAGATGATCCTTCAAGTGCTGCTATGGTGCGAGTGGTGCGATCAGATCGAGAGCAGATGCTGTTCAATTGAAGTCCATGCTCTATAGGTCCTCCAGATGAAGATGAATCTACAAACACAAGTAAGGCTTGAGGAAATGTACCTCGACTAAATAGTTAAGGATCTGTGTATATAAAATGAATAGAATTTGTATGCATGGATTAATGGTGAACGGAGGTGATAACGAAATTAGAGATGGATGGAATGAACATAATAATGAATTGATATCGAACTGGAGAGATAAATCTCTGATTGAATCGATCAGAGATTGGATTGAAATTTTCAAAGTAGATCAAACAATAACCAAATGCCCTTCGATCGTACTTGATCGACGAGCACCCCTCCAACTGGGAAACGAAGAAGAAGGTCATGGCGGCGGCAGAGGAGGGGTGGAGGTGGTGGTGGGTTATAGTGGAAAAAGACTAGAGAGATTTTGGATAATAAAATACCTATTACCCTTATGTCCTAAAGTTAATATCCATTTGCGACAGAGATGGACCGCAACTAACCTGAGGGGCACAGCTGATAAACCTTCAAGAAGGCAGGGGTACAACTGATATTCCAAAAAAGGGAAGGGCATAATCGATACCGAATTATCTAGAGGCGCACAATTAATAAAAACCCTATTTTTTATGTCCGATAACATCTATATTTGTATAGGTAGACGTATTTAGGAACATATAAGGATTATGTAAATCCTATCGTCGACCGTCCGTTTGCATCTTGTGTGATTTCTCCGAGATATAGGTTTTGGCATTCATGATTTAATATATGGATGGATTGCCATCATATACAGATTTGAGTACTGCATCGAATTTAAAGTTAGATATGGATATCGCGTTGCTGCATGCAAAATCCGTATTATTCATATGTTCATTTTGATCAATAAGTGTAAGTGTAGATTTGACCAATCATTTTGCAAGACAAGAACTTATGCTTTCTTTGAATGCTAAGCACTGCAAAACAAACATGTGATGGCAATATCTAAGATGGGCAAACATTTAGATTACGTAAACGTTTGCATAAAGTAAGTTTACGGTTGGGCATCGGGCTAGGTCGGATCGGTTTAGAGTTGGCTCCGCACAAGTTCATTTAAGTACATTGGCTAATGGGTCGGATTTAGACTCATTTTCTTTTCAAATTTCAGGTCTAAGTCCAAACCCGATCCAAACAAAATGGATCAGGTTCGGGTTGGACTGACCCAATTTAACGCATATGCACATCAATATCATGTGTTTCATTCTTGCATTTGCCTGGTCGTTTATTATGCATGTGTGCATGCTTAAGACTATAAGTACGCTAACCAATTCGTGATTCTGACATCAGTCATATGTTGGAAACAGAAATGTGGTAAAAAAAACTATACTGACTTAAACACCATTCAATTCACCATTACATATTCTATTATAGATGTGGGCACTATGATCCAGTACAGATTGGTTACTTATAGTTGCACATGTACTTATAGTTGCACATGTTCTAACACTTGAGGATACAGGTTCTATTCTTGCATATTAATGTGATAATGTCCTCGATCCACACTAATGGATATGATTATTAACGGGTCTAAGTGTTTATTCTACACTCCGAATAAGGATGTGAAAGTTAAACCATGATATTTGGAACGAACATGAATATACTGGATATAATTTTATCGTATCGATCGAGCTATCAGACTTGTGGGTTGTGGCCTTTTCAGACCCCAACTCAATCCGATAATCAATACGAGCTTATTTTGGGCCTATGCTCCGCGCACTAAATTTCGAGTTTGAGTTTGGGTCGGGTTATATAGGGAGGATTTTGGGTCGGATCGGACCAGCCCAATACCCCACCCTAAGTTGAATGTATCGAATTAGTTTAAGACAATACGATATAAGTACCTTTTTAAAAAATAATATCATGAACTACTCTACGGCAAATAAGGAATTATAAATGGATAAAATGGGGTTGCCCCCTTGAGGCAGCCAACATGGTTACCCCCGTCCCATTTTTTGCCAAATTTTTTTATTTTTTTTGAAAAATATCATCATGTATATTCATTCCTATATCTCTCCTACATGCCATTCGAATTTCGTCAGAAACAGAGACTCCTACGGCCTCCACCGAGATGGTGTCGATTTAAAAAATCTTGTTACCGTTAAAAAATGACTGTCTGGATTGAGGTCATAGGGGTCTCTGTTTCTGACGAAATTCGAATGCCATATAGGAGGGATATAGGGATGAATATATATGACGATATTTTTGAAAAAAAAATAAAAAAACGCCGAAAATGGCGCAGGGGCAGCCATGTTGGCTGCCCTAGGGGGGGCAGCCCCATTGAACTCATATATATATATATATATATATATATATATATATATATATATATATATATATATATATATATGGGTAAAATGTGTATGCCCCCTAGGGGGAGCTAACTCAAGAAAATATGTTACAGTGGTGATTTACGACAATGAATTTGGTGATTGTAGCAAGAAAATCGTGACTTTTGACAAATTAATCATCACACAAACTTTGTTGTCAAAGGTAAAGTACGCGATTCACGTGATTTTCTGCTGCAATGGACCGTTCGCTGCAATGGATCGTCTACTGTAATGAGGAGCCAGCAGACTTTGTAGTACCCATTTGGGCCGCTCGATCTTGATCGAGCGGTTCACACGATTTTGCACGGTCCATGCCCAAAAAAGGTGCAAAATTGCGTGAGCTACTCGATCAAGATCGAGCGGCTCAAATGGATACTGTAGAGTCTACTGGGATTCCCATTGCAGCAGACGATCCATTTCCGTCGAAGTAATGTGCCATTGATGTGTTTGAACGAAATGACCAGTGAATCCGTATATAAAACATCACTTACCTTGCGGCAATCAAAACCTCGTTTAAAAACAAACCGGAAGTTAAATCATTTGTCCACACGTATTTGTAATGTTATTTGTGTGTGTATGTATGTAATTGTAGGTCACTCTCAAAACAAGCATATTTATCTGATGTTTGTACTGATTGTAGTTACATGTGTTTCATGAATGCTACAAGCAAACGGAAGAATGCAATGGAGAGTCTCTTCGACAAGCAGCAATGTGGCCTGGCATCAGAGAGGAGGCACCTTCAGGGGAGGCGAGGAAGTTGTTCGATCCAGTCAAAAATCAAAAGAATAAAAATGTGTACGTAGACGACAGACAAGGATATATAGTGGTTGGGTAATATGCCTACTCCATTGCTCACAAAAAGTACACGAGTACAATTAGTGGTGGTCTTAAGGGTGCGTTTGGTTGCCGGGTTTACCCCGGGATAAATTGGGGGTATCAGGGTTTTGAGTTGAGTGGTTTATTGTGATGTGATTGTATTGAAGTTTGAAAAAGTGAGTAGTTGTTGTGATGTGATTATATTGAAGTTTGGAAAAGTAAGTAGAAGTAGAGTATTTTATAAATTTTAAGATGATATGACGGTGTAATATGTTGTTTTTTTTTTTGTAGAATGGATGGAAGAGAAATGATTTATTTAAGGATTTTTATCAGTTGTGCCCCTTTGAGATATTGCAATTTCAGTTATGCCCCTCTCTTTTTGATAATATCAGTTGTGCCCCTTACTTTTTGTCGTTCTATCACTTGTGCCCCTCCTTACTATAGCCGTCAATAATTTGAACTTAACCATAATTTTCTCAAACCAGGGTATAGTTAAGAGAGGCATATCCGGAAAAAAGCATGCATCCCCCTCTCACTCTTCCTCCCTCCTCTTCACCCTCCAACCCTTCCTCCTCCGACCACCACCTCCTCCATTCCCTCTTCCTCCGTCGTCCACCATTAACAACATCATCTCGACGATGAGGCTGCAGGTTCTCGATGATGAGGTTGACCACCTCCTCCTTCATCCCCGTCCCTTCCGGGTTCTTGATAACAGCAATAGAGGGGAGGAGCTCGTAGTGGGAGAGAGGCGCATGGGCGGAGGGGAGGTACAGGGACGAGGGGAGGACGTGGGGGCAGATGGAGAGGAGCTTAGGGCGGAGGAGGGGAGGGGCTACGAAGGAGAGGAGGGCCTAGTGGAGGAGTGGATGCAGAAGAGGAGCGGGGGTGGAGGCCCGAGGGCATGGGGCTCCTGGCTTCCTCCACCACCGCCATCCTCCACCCCACGGACTTTCGCGTGCTCCAGTCCACCCACTCTTCCCTCTCGGACCTCATGAGTTCCCACTTCCTCTCCTCTTGGGACTTCACCTCCGACCCCTACACCTTATCATACGTCCTCTGCTCCAATGAGACATAGTGCATGTACGAGATGTGCTAAGTAACGACGATGTGGTGGCACTCGTATGGTCGGCTATAAGCAAAGAGATCGATGCAAGCGATGTCGTTGCAGCAACAGTTCGCGCATGGAAGCGGAACTTCCCGAGCTCACTGGTAGATGACTGCACTATTGTGTGCCTCACGCTTCAAGAGGATAATCACGACTTCTATGTGGCATTTGTAGATCATGAGTACTCAAGTAGATAGCTCCTTTTTTTTCTCAGAATCTCCCTGTGGCCATCTTGGACCCATGTAATATATCCACATCAAATGTTCTTCCTTTCATATTAGAACTGTGAAAAGCTTAGCAACAACAGAAAGAGGTCTTTCAAGAAGTTGTTGGGTGGGCAATGACACTTGATTAAAGAGGTCTTTCAAGAAGTTGTTGGGTGGGCAATGACACTTGATTCTTGAGGTCATCAGAATCAGATCCTAGTGCAGATGCAAGAAATTTGCTACATTGACAGAAAGCATCGACCAATTATACAGGTCATTACTTCTATGGGAAGAAATGCTCTACGTAAAGCGTCAAACCCGATTCGCACCATAGCAAGGGTCCACCTTATATAACAGTTTACAACCAATTCAGGCTTTCAACATATAACTGATGCTTCGACACTTGCTAACGGAGTTGGGGAAAGGTGTAGGAAATGAGATGGTTCATATGCCAGGGAAATGTCTAGGCATGCGTTCAATGGGGTCGTTCATGTAGGGGCATGTTGGGTTTGTGGTGTGCGATATGCACGTTGGAGGAGCTGGGGGAGGGGGGCAAAAAGGAGCGGGGGAGGAGGTGCGAGGGCCGGGGGAGGAGCTTGTGGCGGAGGGAGGCGCTTGTGGCAAAGGAGAGGGAGAGGTGCAGGTGCGGAGGGAGGAGTTCGGGGACGAAGGGGGAGGAGTGGTGGCAGTCAGGAGGAGCTAGTGGAGGAGCGGGAGGTTGGGAGGAGGAATAGAAGGGGTAAGAAGAGGAAGAGGGTGGGGGAGGAGGAGGAAGAAGAAGAGGTTGTCATACAAGAAATTAGACCTAAAGCAACGAATAATTTGAATATTCGTTGCTATATCTTCCGACGTTAAAGATATAACAACGAATATTATTCGTTGCCAAATGATCTTTTGTACTTGTAATTAACAACGAATATCATATTTATTGTTAAAGGTCTGTATAACGATGATTTTTTCGTTGAATTATTCTTTAAAATTCACGCTAATCGTTGCCATATTTAGCAACGATTAGAAGAAAACAGCAACGGATAATCGTCGTTATATGATTCGTTGTGAGGAATATAGCAACTAATACCATTTTTCGTTGTGAATTTAAAGAAGTAAGCAACGAATAATATTCGTTGTTATATATTTAATTACGGAAGATATGGCAATGAATATTAAATTATTTGTTGTCTTAGGTCAATTTTCTTGTAGTGTGGATATTTCAGTCCATTTTTTAAAAATAATCCTCGTTGTGTCCTCAAAGTTAACGTCCGTCTACGTTGGAGATGGACGGCATCTAACCTGACGGGTACAAGTGATAGATAACAAAGAGTTGGGAGTACAACTGATATTTCAAAAAAAGGAGCATAACTGAAATTGCAATATCTCATAGGAGCACAATCGATAAAAACACCTTATTAATTTATTAAAAAAGAGAGGTTGAAAGGTAATCCCCAAAAGGGGATATTAAATACCACATGGTTAGTGACAGGGTTACACGTTATTTATCGACGAAGTTGATCCACATGTACAATATGAATCAGTCGTATTTGTATGCAGAAATAATTGTTTATTATGATACTTAGGTATGTCAAATCTCGCAACATTTGTTTTGGTATTCAACTCGAATCCGATCTATTTGATGACTCTCTCATTTATTCTTAAATGAGTTTGGTTTTAAAACTTATAGCCCATGAATACGAACGAGGGTTTTGGATTTTTTTTGTGGGTACTTGAAACTGTCCTTAATATAAAAACATATACATCCATATATACATATACGCATAAATATGTATATATAAATGTATATATTATGGGTTAGTACGTTCCCTCGGAGCACATAAGAGCATGCTTCTACCTCTTTTTTCATTCTTTTTATTCTTTTCAAAATGAGACCTTGGGGAAATTTATTTAGAGTAGTAAGTAGAATATGTGTTTCAAATTCTATATACAACAAACATTCTTAACATGTCCATCTGAAACAGATCAATTTCAATAATTCTAAGACTGTTCAAATTCGATAGTCTTGCTACGAGGGATATAAAAGTCTCGAATTAAGTCACATTTGAAATGACACCAGATGATACATGGCGATCTATATCTCTCTAGGTTTCATTTCAAAAAGTCGAAAATGTCATGAAGAAAAATTGGTAGGAGCATATAAGTCGTATGCTTCTAGGGAGCATACTCCTTTTTCTCATATACTATACATGTTTGTTTGTGTATTTATGCGTTTCACTTTATTCAAGTTAATCAAACCTAACCCATATCTAACCACACTTATTAAAAGCTTCATTATATTTTCCATATCCATCCACTGATGCAAAATTCAACTATCTTTTTGTATCTCTATCATACATACATTTTAATCAAATAGAGATTCATCATCCAATTAATATAAGTCTAAGATATTTTGTGCACATGTATTGTGTATATTTGATGTCTCGCACTGACTTCACGCATTATGTGTTTCTCACGAACTAGAAGATGAGATATTATGCAGCTTCAATAACTCAATGTAATATATTTTTCTAACATCCTCAAACAATAAGTAGCTTCTAATTGACTCTATGCTAGTTGCATGTGTAAAGTTTCTTTATAAGTTAATTTTATCATCTTTTTGCGAGAATACGTTGAACATATAGTATGTTTAAGGTTGATTTCATATTGTTATAAATACACGCTATTTACATGGATATCTCGTAGAATTACTCATTTTATAAATGAACGAATATGTGTTGTGGTTTTATAAAAGGGTAACGATTTGACAATATTGATACATGCCCCCAAACCATGCCCACTGAAATCCCAAATGATATTATCCACATTTAAATCAATTATTATAATTGGAATTAATCGAAATAAGGTAGCTCAAACAGATAATCAACACAACAATCCAAAATGAAAAATATACATCGCTATTAATTCAAGAACCATGATCATCATCGTCGATATATACCAAAATTTTCACTGAAGAGTTCATCTCAACATTTGTTAAAGACGATACTTAAAAAAAATTTCACTCTAACTTTACCAATATGTACAATCCAACACTTTGCTTACATGACAAGGTGGCACAACGTCAACGTCAAGGTCCTTTTGAAATTATACAATAGTAACAAAATAATCATGCACTCCAATCATGTTTCATAAACATGTTCAGGAAGGACTCTCTTCTTTTAACTATAACCAACGGTAGCATTGACATACGTGGTGTTTCATAGGATGCGATATTACTATTCTGTCATAAGTTTTGGGTTTGGATCCATTCGAAGCTAACACTATTCCTTTACTTGCCATTTAAATGCATCCATGCTTCCAAAGATTAAATACTCATGCATAAAGATGACATAATAGTATCAATCCCTTTTTCCAAATAGTTAATAACTATATTGAATCTACTTTATGGGATCTGCACACGATTTGGTTGGGCTTGTACTGCTGATAAACTCCCAATGGATCATTCTATCTCAATCATTGAATTTATAAAGAGATATTTACACCCATAATCTTGAATAATTTTGTATTTATGTAAATAACCCTCTATAAAATGAATTACACGAGAGATCCTGAATATTTTCTCCGTCAGACCTCCATAACCCTCACGAATTACGAAAAATCCTGAATACTCACTTTGTCTCACACCCTTAACCCTGAGGGTTATGTACGTGAATAAGAAACTACTCAAGGTTATGGATTTAAGTATCCCTAAAAATAACCTATGTATAAGAAGAGGATCAGGATGAGGGGTTACTGAGTGAAGAAATAGAATGGACGAGGACTTGATTCCCCCTACACTTAGGCTAAGAAGAGCCTATGCATAGAGATTTGAAATGAAGATGGAGGGACTCGAGATAAACAATCAGTAGAGGACTTGGCTCCCCTTATACTTAGACTAAAAATTAACCTTAGTATGTTGGATATGGATCTAAGGTGGGGAACGGGACACCAGTTAAGGTTATAGTTGAATGAATGTACTAGATGAATGAATCTTCTTGGATGAAAGATGGAGTGCAAGGAGATGAGAGGGTTTGTGAAAAATACATAATCAAGGCTCAACCAAATCAAGCAAACCCTTAGTTTCACCAATTAACACATGAGGACCAACAAATATTGGTCATAATAATCTTGTTGATTTTATTAGTGATAATCCAAATATGAGTCCGGGATTTAAGGTGGATTTTGGACACTATCATGGGGATAAGTCCTTGCCTCTTAACAATCAACATACATCCTGTGTACAATATCAGGGTTTATGTTGGACTTGTTAGCCCTCAACGGCCCATTAATGCAATATAAGTTATTGTTTTATCATGTCCATCTGAAATAAAATGAATGAATGTGAATGCACCTTATTATTAAGGTCTTTTTGTACAATTAAGGTTATTTACCATGGTTATATTGAATACCATGCAGCTAAGAGGACACAACTAACTTCCAACATGTGATATTCAATACAGATCTCCAGTCTAAGAAAGAGAGGGCAATCTTTCTTTAAAGATGGATTTCCAATCGACTTCTTGATGCAGGTCCTCTACATAAGAATGGAGACACGGAAGTGTTGGGATAATCAAGTCAAAGAGTTTACTTGATGATATTGAGATAAACTTAGACCTAAATCGTAACTGTCATGATTAGGCGCACATCCTTTGACCTGAGACAGATATGCATTATATGCTTGAGTATGCACATTTGATAGACCAATAGGTTGGTGACCTAACCAATGTCCATATACTTGCGCGTTGGTGTGCATATGAAGTCGTATGAGATGAATGATCTCTCGAATGAATCATACAGGCTCATAGTTGATGAAATAAGAGACAGAGCTCACTCATGAGATATTTTGGGGTCAAAATGAATTCCATGCATAGTCGTCTTATTTGTGAAATAAGACAAGAATTTGATATATTAATACTAGAGGTGCACGCAGATCAGATTTTAGCTTAATCCATGTCCAATCCAACCTTAACGGATTTTCATTTCCTGAATTCAATCTAATCCATCAAATTTCTAAATCCAATCCGAATCAATCCATCAGATTACGGATTGGATCTAATTTTTACACTTACATGTTCCCGCCTAATTGTTTAATCTCTCACATTTATTCTTTACAACACATTAGCCCTCCATATTTGAATAATGACTTTAAAACTGATAATATGAAGATATAAAGAAAAGAGAAGAAAAGAAAGAACACATAATCAAATGAAAGTTGAAACTTTTCATCAACACTTTATAAAAAGTTTAAGGTCATACAATCAAGCTAAAGGATTATATAAATTTGAAATTTAACTTTTTTTATAAATAATGCATTGTTGTTTCTTTACAATTGATTACCATCAAATGATTAAAATAAAAACAAAGTTATCAAATAAGGATACAATAACAAGTTAGATTAATAAAAAATGTGATCTATGTGTCAAATATTGATTAAGTCAATGATAGAGAATATCGAGCTATGTCAAAACTCAAGCACTCCCAAGACCATCTCAAGACTATAATAAATCATTAAAAACAAGAATCATAGAACATTCATACTCGATTAAGTATGCAAGACATAACGAACTTAAATATAGCCCACTAATTAGGCATCATGCTTCTCATGTAATAGAATTGAAATGAATTTTATTTGTAAGGTTATAATTATAATCAAAATATACAAATTTTATGAAATATGGATAAAAAATATACATCAATTTAAAAATGAAAGGATTTTGAGTGATGCTTATTTCTTCTTAGATTGTGTGGTACATTTGGTTATGTAACTGATGTAGTTTCATCCATAAAATAAGTTTACAAGTTAGAGCAAGTAAAAAATAATAAGCAAATGAGTCAAAATATATAACAATTGTACCATGCAAGTATCTCAAATCTATTTCCTTTTAATGGAAATTAGAATAGTGGCAGCATACTGATGCCAAATGGTATCACATAGGAGGGGGATTACATTGCTTGAGAAGGGTGGCGACATTGTGAGGGAGGGGGCAGTGGCATCGTTTGAAGGAGAATAACATTGTGCAAGAGAGAGGGCATGACCAAAATGGATTGAGAGGAAGCTGGGAGGAATATTGATGGTCAATAGTGAAATGAGAGGAAGAGGAAACTAGGGGGAATAATCGAATATAGATTACAATTTTACAAGGTATAGTCATACTTTTATTATTCCGGGTATTTAGCATTTACCTTTCAAGAGAGAAGAAAAGAATTATATTCAAGATTGACATGGAATATGACATGAGTGACGTTGACTATGGCCCTACATAGAATTTGAAATAGGTGCACATAGATATAATGTATATATGTATGCATGTATATGTGTTTGTGTTAATGAATTAACGGATTGGATCAGATTGGATTTTGGTCAAGATCCGATCCAATCCACACTTTGACGAATTTTTAAAATTCCAATCCGATCTGAGCTAATGATTAAATCAAACCAGTCCTATCCAATAATATTGGATTGGATCGGACTACAGATTTTATCTGATCTGTGTGCACCCCTAATTAATATATGCTTTTGGAAAGTATATGATTAATTATTAAATGACTTTTACGAGGGTCGGCTAATCAAACACAATTAGAGTCAATGTATTGACCGCTCATGAAAATCGAATCAGAAAATAATTAACCCACAATATAGATCAAGCAATGGAAAATAAAATGTGGATTAAAATTTATTATAACTCTACAAAATGTATGTATAGGTATAAGTATGTAGAGTGTCGAACAAAGGGAGCAAACGTGGTAGACTGAGCATGTGAATGCAAAAATTTATCCTTTTTTGTCTATTTATTATGTTTTTGTGTGGGTTTTTAATTATGGATTTATATTTCAATAATTTTTTAAATTATTTCAATTTTATATTTTTTATTTTTTTATGATTTTCTGATTTTAATTTCCTTTTTCTTTTTAATATATAAGATAAGAATATACATACCTGTATACATAATATAGAGTAATATAATTATAAATATAAATAAAAATTACCAAAAATTACATAATCAAATGTTTTATATTTTTTATTATTTTTTAATTTTTGGGGAATTTTTGTTAATTTAAGGTATTTTTAAAATCTAAAATATCCTAAAATAGGGATTAAATAAATATGTTGAATGGTTTTAGAAATTAAAAATAGTTAAATACCTTAAAATTTTTTCAAAACTATATTTAATTATTAATATACAATAAAAATTCGAAGAAAAATAAATATTTTTTTTATTTTTAAAAGATTTTTTACAATTTTTATAATGGTTTTGGAACATTTAAATTTTTAGTGATTTCTTTTTCTATTTTTAGGAGTTTTTATCTTGGGGATATAAAATACAATATTAAATGAACTGGATTTTTTGGAATTTTTCAAAAAGATTTTATATTTGTTGGTATTTTTTAATTCAGATAGATAAAATCGTGCTATTTGGAATTCTAATAAATATAAAAATATATAAATGCAAAATTAAAAATATAGCTTGAAAAAGTTTGCTAGCAGGCACTTAATCCTAATTTTTCATGAATTTTAGAGCATGGTTGATATTTATAAAAATTAAAGAACAAGCACACAAATTGTTGAACTAATAGAGGTATATTTAAAATTAAAATATAGGTCAGAGGTTGCAATGCAAAATATCCAAAAGTATTCAACTAATATTTAAACTTGAGGTAGTAAAAGCAAAATACAAAACCCACAAGGGGTTAAATGCAAAATGGTCACCTCACGTGGGATGGCACGTGAGATGACGTGGATAAGACTAAATAGTAATATCCATAAAGTATAACGATTCACTTGCAAATATTACAAAAATATTAAATGTTTTAAATAAATTACAGGATTAAATATAAGTAACAAAAAGTAGGGGAAAGATTATGCAATTTACCCCCTAAAGGCGCTTCATCATATGTCATAGGTTGATTCGCTTGACACACGTCAGCCACACAACTCATGATGACGCTTCGTACCTATGACCAGGATTAGATCCCAGATAGGGATCTTATGACTGAGGCTCCACTGATCTGACGGTAGCTGCTCGATCTAGCAACGGCTTATGATCCGACGGTTTTGAGGGATGCTGGAAGAACCAAAGATGAACTTGCACTTAGCGAGTTTGAATTCAATGCAACTCGCTCTTAAATAGAAAAATATATAAATGCAAAATTAAAAATATAGCTTGAAAGAGTTTGCTAGCATGCACTTAATCCTAATTTTTCATGAATTTTGGAGCATGGATGATATTTATAAAAATTAACGAAAAAGCACACAAATTGTTAACTAATAGAGGTATATTTACAATTAAAATATAGGTCAGAGGCTGCAATGCAAAATATCCAAAAGTATTCAACTAATATTTAAACTTCAAGTAGTAAAAGCAAAATACAAAACCCACAAGGGGTTAAATGCAAAATGGTCTCCCCACGTGGGATGGCACGTGAGATGACGTGGATAGGACCAAATAGTAATATCCATAAAGTATAACGGGTCACTGCAAATATTGCAAAAATATTAAATGTGCTAAATAAATTGCAGGACTAAATATAAATAACAAAAAGTAGGGGAAAGATTATGCAATTTACCCCCTAAAGGCGCTTCATCATGTGTCGTAGGTTGATTCATTTGACACATGTCAGCCACACAACTCATGATGATGCTTCGTACCTATGACCAGGATTAGATCCCATATGGGGATCTTATGATCGAGGCTCCACTGATCTGACGGTAGCTGCTCGATCTAGCAACGGCTTGTGATCCGACGGTTTCGAGGGATGCTGGAAGAACCAAAGATGAACTTGCACTTAGCGAGTTTGAATTCAATGCAGCTCGCTCTTAAATAGAAAAATATATAAATGCAAAATTAAAAATATAGCTTGAAAGAGTTTTCTAGCATGCACTTAATCCTAATTTTTCATGAATTTTGAGCATGGATGATATTTATAAAAATTAACGAAAAAGCACACAAATTGTTGAACTAATAGAGGTATATTTACACTTAAAATACAGGTCAGAGGCTGCAATGCAAAATATCCAAAAGTATTCAACTAATATTTAAACTTCAGGTAGTAAAAGCAAAATACAAAACCCACAAGGGGTTAAATGCAAAATGGTCACCTCACGTGGGACGGCACGTGAGATGACGTGGATAGGACCAAATAGTAATATCCATAAAGTATAATGGTTCACTGCAAATATTACAAAAATATTAAATGTGCTAAATAAATTACAGGACTAAATATAAATAACAAAAAGTAGGGGAAAGATTATGCAATTTACCCCCCTAAAGGCACTTCATCATGTGTCGTAGGTTGATTCGCTTGACACATGTCAGCCACACAACTCATGATGATGCTTCGTACCTATGACCAGGATTAGATCCCAGATGGGGATCTTACGACTGAGGCTCCACTGATCTGACGGTAGCTGCTCGATCTAGCAATGGCTCGTGATCCGACGGTTTCGAGGGATGCTGGAAGAACCAAAGATGAACTTGCACTTAGCGAGTTTGAATTCAATGCAGCTCGCTCTTCGGTCATCCTCCAATATCGTCAAGGGTCTCTACTCGCTCATGATGCCTCCCTCAATCTCTCAGAGGTCTCAAAATTATCCGAGCTCTGTCGGAGGAGGCCTGGAGGTCGAAGCTTCTTCCCCTAGACCTGAAGCTCTTCTATTATGCAAATGGGGCTTAGATGCCCCCTTCCATATACGCAACCAACAGATAGATAAAGAAGAAGCACAATGAAGCAATCTGGATGTTTATTGGTGGAGGTCAAAGGCGAAATGGTGGCAGGACGGTGAGGTCCGGTGAGGGTTAAGGATTTGGACCTCTATGGTCCAGATCGATGATCAATCTAGGTAAACGAGTGGCGCGAAATTTGGAGAAGCATAGGGGAAAGAGAGTGAGGTGAGTGTGGTGGTAGGAACGAGGGTTGCACGGTGGAATACGGTGGCCGGAGCTCGAGAGTTTCGGCAAAGGATAATTCCTAAACTGGGCTAATACAATAATTAAAACTTGAAATCAAATATGTAAAATAAAACCTAAGAGCTAAATCTACCTAAAGAGAAAAGGAAGAATAACTCGAACAACATGAGCTGTGAGATGAAGATCTCACGCCAACGAGTGACGGAGATGAATGGGAACCTCCTCTACACTACTTCCTCGAACTCACAAATGCTAGGCGAGCTTGCTATCACCTTGCTCGAGCCATTGGGTGCACAAGGAGGGGAAGAAATGGAGTAAAGTGGAACCCAAAAATTTTAGGAAGCAAAAGGTGGAGCTTTTGTACAGGCGAGTGACAGTGGAGGAAATCGAGATGAACAACTGGATGCAGTGATACAAAGCTCGATGCAACGATATGACGCGAAAGGTGGAAGATTGAGGCAAAAAGTAGAAGAAGAATAGACCTCGAAAAGTGAAAAGATCGAGTAGCAAAAATCAAGGAAGAAGGGGTCCAAACGATATCTGACAGGGCTACGACTTGGGTCAGAGAAGTTGACACAAATTAACGGGTGACGAGCCCTGATTGGGCCACATCAACCGCAAAAAGACAAATCATAATTCAAAGTCAAAATAATTAAAAATAAATTATTAAATGATTTATTTATTTTTTTTGTTAAAACATAAAAAAATATTTATTATTTTATAGAGTATTTTAATATGATTTTTTTATTTTTATGAGTTTATTTATCATAAGTTACTTTTTGGAGATCCATTTATTGGTATTTTTATAGATATAATGTGTATTTTATTTAAATTTTATATTTTATTAATTTATTTTCATAATTTTTATATTTATAACTTATTTGTATACATATAAATATATTTTTGTTGTATTTTCTGATATGATATGTACACTTAAATAAATAGGGGTATTAATTACATAGGTATAAGTATAGTGTATTCATCTATGTATTTTTATATGTTATATTATTATATTATTTTATTTATATTTGTATTCTATTCTAAATAAGTACACATATTATAAATAATATTTAAAAATTATAAAAATATAGAATTATAAAGAATAAATAAAATGAATATTTTATTCAGGTATATAATAAAATAGGGGCCCAAAACCTAACTTTTGCATCTTAATTCCAAATTAAGTGAAACCCCTTCATTGAATGGCTAATAAAAAATTATTTATAATTAAAGGTGATTTTATACATTTTGAGTTCATATGGAGAAGATATGGGTCCGAGAAGTTTACGTTTTGGAATTTTATTCTGGGATATAAAATGAACATTATGTAATATTTTGTGTGAAATCAATTTTGTATTTTTCTATATATTTTTATCTAGAAATTTCATGTACACGGTTTCTTTATTTGAGGTATAAATAATAAGGAATAAAATGAGTTCCAAAAATGCAATATTGAAGGTTTAAAATTAGGGTTTTTATTGTGTTTTTCTCCTTATATGCCCCTTCTTTATTCCTTGTCGACCCGGTCATCATGATGCCTAGGTCTCAGGGTTTAGGATCATAAAATACCTTTGACATTTTTTTGTTTTCTTTTCTTTATAATTTTATTATAACTCTAATCAATGTATTTTATAGAATATTTATACAATAGATAATGAATGTTAATTTATGCTAAATAATGCTATATACATGCATGTAAAGCCTTGAACTTGGTCCCTCTCGGATCCTATATCATAAGATCCAGCTCGTCAAGAGGAAACTAGTGGAATTTGTTTCGTATGAATTGGACTTCGTTTGGAATTGTTATGATTTTCGGAAGAAAGAGAATTAAAGAGGTTTAAGATGTCATTAACCCATAATGACCGTCATTAAGATTAATTAAACATGATTAAAGAAACAAATGACAGATTGGAAACCACTAATGATCATTAGTGAATACTAATCAGTAGTTAGCAAAAAATAAGCATAAGCCTCGAAAGTTAAATCGTAATTAGTGAAAGTTAATCACGATTAACGTTAATTAAACATCATTAGCGAATCTAGAATTCTCTGGAATGTTCCAACTTAAGCCCTAAGTTTCGGATAAGTTTTGGCCAAAACCATGGGCCGCTAACCGCGGTTAAGGGCTAAACAATGGTTTACTAACCATGATTAGGGGTTTTCTAAGGCCTATAAATACCCCATACCCATTCATTCTCTACGATTTCCACTACCACCACCACCCCAAGGGCTAGGGTTGAAAGGTCGGGAGGAGGAGTGGGAGGCAGGGAAAGAGCGTTAGCGAAGCGCTGCCGGGTGAACGAGGAGGAGAAATGTATGATCCTCTCTTAGTTGCTTTGTAAGCTAGGATTTCAATTCATTCTCTTTTATTCCAAGCTTTGTTCTTGATTCATCTTTCTTTTCGATTCATTTTCTGTTGTGGTTCGAGGAGAAATCTGTGTAACATCCTACTTAGGTGTGGGCGGCTATGCACGTTAGTGAACCCTGTGATTCGTCACACATTCACTCATCTAAGATGCGTGGTATATGTCGATTCTCCATCGCTTATGTTTCTATTCTTTCATTTCTGCTTTTATAGTTAGTTTGATGGAGAAATCTATGTAATACCCTACTTAGGTGCGGGCGGCTATGCACGTCAGTGAACCATGTGATTTGTCACACATTCACTCACCTAAGACGTGTGGTGTCTACCGATTCTTCATCTCTTGTTGTTTAATTATATTCTTTCATTTTCGTTATTATTTTCCTCTCAATGATTTTATAGAGCAAACTCTTTCCGTTTTTTCTTTTGAAATATGTCCCGATATAAGGGGAAACTCTGTCGAAATTTTTTTAAAAATATGTCCCGATATAAGGGGAAACTCTGTCGAAATTTTTCTAGAAATATGTCCCGATATAAAGGGGAAACTCTGCCGAAATTTTTATAGAAATATGTTCCGATATAAGGGGAAACTCTGTCAAAATTTTCCTAGAAATTGAAGGATATGGAGAAATGCGCATCACGGAAGCGTGATCGTCGTATCGGATACGACGAAGAACGACTAGTCGTACTAGTTGTTCGGTGCAGCAGAATTTAAAAAATTTTATTCGATGAAACCACATGATCCGAGAACCATTCTCAAATCGTTTCATCTATAACCACAACAAGTATAATGCAATACCTCTTGAAGCGTGGTTGATCAAGTCTCTAAGAGAAGAGACCTCCTGTCTCAAGTCTGATCGTCGGAGTAACGGCTTGCGAGCGCGGGGATGAGTCGCCGTGTCCTCGCAATCCAAGAAGATGATCCAAGCACGGTTGCTCCTGATCTCATCGCACGATATCAAACGTCTCCTTCATGAGTAAAGCAATCCAAGTAGACGGATAACCGCAGAGCGTCGAAGCGGCAGCACGATTGTGCGGGCATCGACGATTCTCTCCACCAAGGTATGGTGGACGATAACCAAGAAGAGAGGGAGAGAGGACTGTCGAGTATGGAGAGAGAGAGAGAGAGAGATGTGTGTGCTACAATAGCATGTAAAGAGAGAGCATAGTATGCCTCTCTATTTATAGGGTTTTGGGATCCATGGATCTCAATCCATAGGACATATAAAATCAATGGATGAGATTGATTTATGTCAATCCAATGGTCAAGATTGTTGTTGGTAAAAGCCAACAACTTGTGATTTAATTTTGATTAATATATTTGATAAATCAAATATATATTAATACCAAATTAAACCAATCAAATAAGGAGTGAAAATACAAATGAGATCCACCTTTCCCATTAGAGGGAGTAGACGGCCACCAATTCCAAAAGGAATTGGTGCCGCCACCTCCTTCCCATATGGGGAGGGCAATCTCATGGATTCCCATGAGATTGCACATCTCCTTGTTTTTCTCTCAACTTATTTCTAACAATTATTTGTTGGTACTTTATTCACCAAAAATAATTCTCAATTATTTTGGGAATATTACAATCTTGACATTGGAAAATTGTGAATCATATTCACAACCCAAAACTAAATGTATTTTACATTTTCAATTAATTAGACAATGTGCATCCAATACACATTAATAATTAATCTACAAATATAAATTATAATTAGCTCTCTCTAATATATTATAAATCACATTTATAACATATTATGAATAATTGGATATTACTATCCACATTATTCTTATCCATAATAATTAAATCATATTTAATTATATTGGACAATTCCTCATACATCATGATAATTAAATCATATTTAATTATCAATTTCTCATTGCTTAGATCTTATGGAATTATTCTTAAACCATTTAAGAACAATGATATTTCTCCTCAGATACTTGGAGATAAGGACAGGACGATTGTATTGTTCCACGTATAGTGACTTGGATATTGAGATCACATCTCAAATCCATATCTCATGGACCTCTCATAGATGCTTGATGAAATCAAGACTGTAAACCTAATCTTCTCATTGCATCTGAATCTTATTCAGATCAATGTCCAGTATATGGACTAATATTAGGTCACTTCTCTGATGAGAGGAGTCACTAAAATCCAGACCTGTTTCATCACTCCCTCGGAATGGAAGCGTCATTGTTATAGAATAGTTTATGATCAAATCACCCTTCAGGTATTCCCAATACCTGTACATCCTGCATACTGGAAGACTCATGATCATCCCGAAGATATAGATCACTTTTACACTATCATCTTCAGGGTTTGATCACTAAGTTTCTCAATCTTGGTTCTTGGGATATGGTACAGATCATATGCTTTCACAAACCATATATCTTACCTTCAAATTCATATCATGCTTCTAAAGCATGATGACCATGCATGGAATTTGGTCAATCCCAAAACCTCATGAGTGAGCTCATGTCTCCCGGTTCACAAGTGAACCTGTATGATCCCTTTGAGAGATCATATTGCTCATATGCCCTTACATGCACACCAGCTCGCCGGTATATAGACCTTGGTTAGGTCATCAACCTATTGTTCTGCCAAATGTACATATAGCAATACATCTGTCTCTGGTCAGAGGATGTTTGCCTGTGATGTGACAGTATTCGTCATAGGTCTTTGGTTATCTCGATCTCGTTAAGTCAACTCATTGACTCAACTAATCTGATACCTCCGAATCAATATTCCCATGCAGAGGACCTGCATCAAGAGGTCGATTAGATATCAGTCTAATGAGATAGGATTGCCATCTCCCACTCAGACTGGAGATCACTACTTGTCAATCATTGATGATGCTTGATGAGTCCTCTATCTAACTCCTTAGATATTCATCCAAGCATCAGCCTCTATGATTCAATCAATGAATCAACAGCTGTATGATTATCAAGTTGGCCATGGTACATAACCCTTATTGTACAGAGGGACCTTCTAGTGCATTCATTCATTCAATATCATAAAGGGAGTGAAACATAATCAATAACTTTTATTGATAAATCATTAATTACAATAACATTTATTGTAGGAATGGTTCGCCTCAGGCTCACATTGCTAACAATCTCCCACTAGCCCTTAGAACCATTCAGAGACAATCCTTAAACCCATACTCATTACATGCTAGTCGAAAACCTTCTGTGTCAGAGGTTTGGTAAGAGGATTAGCAACGTTGTCGGCAGAGGCCACCTTGGTGATGATGATGTCACCACGCTTTTGAATCTCCCGAATGATGTGGTATTTCCTTTCTACGTGCTTGCTCTTCTGATGCCATCTGGGTTCCTTCGCCTGGGTAATGGCTCCCGTGTTATCACAGAGTAGCGGGATGGGAGTATCAGAGGAAACTACGCCAAGCTCTTGGACGAACTTGCGCAACCACACCGCCTCCTTTGCAGCATCCGATGCGGCAATGTATTCAGCTTCTGTTGTTGAATCTGTTGTAGTGTCCTGCTTCTTGCTTCTTCAGCTCACATCACCACCATTCAACAGGAACACAAACCCTGATGTTGACTTTCGATCATCAATATCCGATTGGAAGTCAGAATTTGTATATCCCAAGACTTGGAGATCACCATCTCCGTAGACCAAGATGTAATCTTGCGTCCGTCTTAGATATTTGAATATGTTCTTTACTGCATTCCTGTGTTGTTCTTCATAGCAGGATTGGTAACGACTTACCACTCCCACTGCATGGCAGATATCTGGCCTAGTGCACATCATAGCATACATTAGGCTTCCTATAGCTGATGCGTAAAGGCATCCAGCCATGGCTTTCTTTTCCTCAACAGTTTGAGGAGCCATTCCTTTAGACAGGTGGATACCATGTATTAAGGGCAGGAATCCTTTCTTGGAACTATCCATACGGAATCGTTCAAGAATTTTCTTAATGTATCCATGTTGTGACAATCCCAATATCCTCTTCTCCCGGTTTCTGAACAACTTCAGACCCAAGATATAAGAGGCTTCTCCAGGATCTTTCATCTCAAAGGTATGGGACAGTCAAATCTTCACATTGGTCATCATCCTTGTATCATTCCCAATGATAAGGATGTCATCTACATAAAGCACGATGAACACAATGGTGCTCCCACTAAGATTCTTGTATACACAAGGTTCATCAGGATTCTACACAAAATCATAACTCTTTATGGTTTCGTCAAATCTGATGTTCCAGCTATGAGAAGCTTGCTTGAGCCCAAAGATGGATTTCGTTAGCTTGCATACTTTACCATCCTCAGTCATGAAGCCCTGGGGCTGCTCCACGTAGATATCCTCCTCGAGGTATCCATTGAGGAAAGCCGTCTTGATGTCCATCTGCCAGATGTCGTAGTCAAGATATGCAGCTATAGCCAGCAATTCCCTGATGAATTTAAGCATAGCCACAGGAGAGAATGTCTCATCGTAGTCGATGCCTTCTCTCTATGTGTAGCCCTTGGCTACGAGCCGTGCTTTGAAAGTCTCTACTTTCCCATCAGGTCCCCTCTTTCTCTTGAAGATCCATTTGCACCCAATGGGTTTTACCCCTTTAGGTGGATTCTCGAGGTTCCATACATCATTCTTATGCATGGAGTCAATTTCTGACTTCATTGCTAGCATCCATCTATCCATGTCATGATACGCGAGTGCTTCATCAAATGAAGTAGGATCATTGTCAATTTCACTTGACCCATGTAATCCATACCTTTCAGGTGGTGCAACCACCCTCGAACTCCTTCGAAGAGGTATGGGTGTTTCATCTTTATTTACTTCTTCAGTTTCTGGTCTAGGAAGCTCGTAATCCTCTGGGGATTCAATGAGTTCCTCTACTTCATTTTTATCTTGACCTTTAAGGAAATCATCCTCCAGAAATTTCACATCTCTAGAAACAAAAACTTTTTGGGTCTCAGGATCATAGAGCTGGTATCCAATACCATCTCTAACATACCCAATGAAGTAACACTCACGAGTGCGAGATTCCAGTTTACTTGCATCCACGTTCTTCGCATGGACCAAGCAGCCCCAAACCCTCAAGTGCTTAACACTAGGTTTGGTTCCATACCAGAGCTCATGAGGAGTCTTAGGTACAGATTTGCTAGGAATCTTATTTAGGATATATATTGCAGTCTCTACTGCATATCGCCAGAAACTAAGTGGCAAATGTGCTTTACTCATCATTGAACGGACCATATCCATGATGGTCCTGTTGCGTCTTTCAGCAACACCATTAAGTTGGGGAGTTCCAGGAGTAGTGAGATTGGAGACAATTCCATTCTCTTTGAGGTGTTCCTTGAATTCATCAGAGAGGTACTCGCCACCTCGATCAGATCGAATTCGTTTAATTTTCCTATCGGTTTGGTTCTCAACCAAAGCCTTGAATTCTTTGAACTTTTCAAAGGTTTCAGATTTATGACGTAATAGGAAGACAAACCCGTATCGCGAATGGTCATCAATAAACGTCAAATAATATCGATATCCATTTCGAGTCGCGATACTGAAGGGACCACATACATCGGTATGTATTAAGTCAATAATACCTTCGCATCTAGTAACCTTGTTACGGAAAGGCATCCTAGTCATTTTACCACGAATACAATGTTCATAGGTAGGTAAAGATTGAACCTGTAGAAAGTCTAAAGGTCAATCCTTTATCAATCTATTGATCATATCAACAGATAAATGACCAAGCCTTTGATGCCAAACCATGTTTGAATGATTTTCATTATTCCTGGATCTTTTAAGGTTTTTATTAGTGGTTGTAACATTCATGACATGCTCATTAATGCACAATTCATAGAGTCCTCCAGAAGTCAAAATACCATCTGCAATATATTTATCATAATGATTTATGACTAATTCATTACAGAACAGGAATGAATATCCACTTCTAACTAGCTTCGATACAGATATTAAGTTCCTCCTGACTTCAGGTACATAAAGACACTCTTTAAGTACTAGGACTCTACCACTAGACAATGATAGTCGACAAGTCCCGACGGCGACTGCTGCAATACTTGCATCAGATCCCATCTGGATGACTATCTCCCCTTCTTCAAGTTTTCTAGTTTCCTGAAACAAATGCAATAAATTGCATACATGAACAGAATCACCAGAATCAACAACCCAACTTCCTTCTCGTCCTACGAGAAAACTGAATTTCAATGATAAAAGTAGATTTCATACCTGCTGGGGCTTTACCTTTGTCGACCGACTTCAGGTAATCCGGGCAATTACGCCTCCAGTGCCCCGGCTTTTTGCAGTGGTGACAGACGTCGGTTTTCTTCGACGCCATTAGAGTGGATGCATTGGAAGAAGAGCCAACACTTTGTCCCTTCTTCTTTCTCTTCTGGG
This sequence comes from Ottelia alismoides, assembly GCA_037367405.1. NCBI lineage: Eukaryota > Viridiplantae > Streptophyta > Magnoliopsida > Alismatales > Hydrocharitaceae > Ottelia > Ottelia alismoides. Next base: position 647,851 of record JAZKJV010001466.1, on the reverse strand, counting down.
TCGGGCCCTTCCGGGAACCATGCTTTCGACCGCGCTTCCCTCTGACTTGTGCAACCATTGCACTACCAGTGGGACCATCCTTCTCCATCACATCTTCTGTAGACTTTAATGCGGCAAGGAGAGCAGCACTTGTCAATTCCAACTTGTTCATGTGGAATGACACTACAAAGTTATTGAAAGACTTGGGTAACGACAGCATAATGAAGTCAGCTTGCATGTCTGCATCCATTGTTGCCCCAAGAGTCTCCAGCTCCGACAAGTACCCAAACATTTTGAGTACATGTTCACGGACCGAAGTTTCTTCCTGCATCTTGCAGCGAATGAGGTCTTTCATAACATTGTACCGTTGGGTGCGGTTAATGTCACCAAACATATCTTTTAGGTTCTGCATGATCTCCTGGCAAGTACTCATCTCCACATGTTGTTTCTGAAGAACATTGGAGAGAGAACCCAAGATGTAGCATCTAGCCAAGACATGATCTTCATCATACTTGTCATTAAATGTTTTTTCTTCCTTAGATTTAGGGTTTTCATGCTTGTCTTCAGAGAGCACATAGCTTATGCGCTCTGCGGAGAGAACAAGCTCCAAATTACGGATCCAAGCCGAGTAATTTGGGTCGGTCAATTGGTTGACCTCCAGAAACCTGCTCAGTGGATTCATGGATTTCATTTTTTGAAATTGAGAATGCACTATATTAGAACATATAATCATATATTCAATTTAGTTTTATTTGATTAAGGCATTTTAAATCAAATTAATCTTGCTATGTCAGCTATGAAAGTTTATTCCCTAATTCACTTTCAAAGTAGGAGATATACTTACCGATATATCTCAAGCAAGAACTAGGATCTCCTCTTTACCTTTGTCATATCCCAATAATATGAGAACTTATGACTCCAATAAAGAGAAGCGGGAACACATTCCGCCTTGCAAGTCCAACTTACATTTCCCAATTCGGTCTTTAATACCCGGGCCCACCACCCCTAAAGTGATGTTGACCCGTCATTAATTGAATCAACCGTCAACAGGAATACAACTCGCTATGCGCAATCCAATATCGCCCCAATAATATGAGGACTCTACATTGGGGTCACTATACATACGTCCTTACGCTTTCGAGAAGCGACGAGTCCGATCCACATGGATCATATGCAGGAGCTGTCACTTCGGACAGGCGTCTCCTACACATAATATCTGGCGACGAAACTCTTCGCCTTGACGGGAGACCATGGATGTCACTTGTGTGATCCTCCATATCTTATTCAAATTTAATTAATTACTATGAATCACATTTATATAATCAATTCTTCCAAGGGAATTAATAACTATAATCATATTATAGTATTTTAATTGGACATAATCAATTTAATCGTATTAAATTCATTATCAATCCAATTCAATCAATCAAACTTGATTATTTTACTTGAATATATATGGTAATATCTCAAAATACGTGTTAATTCAAATTTTAATAATTAGAAAAATACAACTTAATCCCTTGGACATTATCCCGGCCCTACCCGCTGTCATGGCCAGTACCGACGGGAGTGGGACGGACCGCATACGTTGCAACCCGCTACCCCAGCGATCCCCGACTAGACACCATATCCACCTCGGTAAAGGATAATGCCAAATTGATTAATTTGTACTTGAGATGATCATCGGTTCTTCAACCGAAATTATACCATATAGTAATAATCAAAATATTTTTTATTATAAGGAAATTTGCTACACAAATTCCCAAATCCTATTCAAGCATCAAGTTTGAAGATTGTGGTTTCCAATTATGATTTAGATCACATCTTAATCAATTGATTGGTTGAGGCCAAGTCAATTAGGTAAATAATCATCTACAATATTATACAAATATATTTCAAGATTATTTCACGAAATTAACAATTAATTTCACTAATTGACAATCAGTTGGTTCTAGATTAGGACTATAATTTCAGCAGTGACCCCTACTTACTAAAATTAACATATCTCAATCAATTTAAATCCAAATTAGACAAAATCAATTTTCATAGATTGCTAACTTGATTTAGGACAGAAACCAAGTGATGTTTCACGTATTTCGAGGCAAGTCTAAACAGTAATTAACATTTTAATCACGTTCAGATCTACAGTTCCCGCAACAGTGCATACATGTTCAATAAAACAACCATATCTTGAGCATACGAAATCCGATTTACGCAAACTCAGATCCTATGGTTTCCTTATTTAATAGGGAACAAAATCCAAGTTTTTAAATTCGTGTTTAAACAATTTAAACAGTGCCGAATTTATTTACTAAATAAATCTGCGAAATCAAATACGATAAAAACTTTCGCGACCTTAACGAACCCAAGTCGTCCTCGGTTTTTCGAATCATATTCAAAACCGTCGACCTAAGGCTCTGATACCACTTAAAGGATATGGAGAAATCCTCAAGCGCATCACGGAATTGTGATCGTCGTATCGGATACGACGAAGAACGACTAGTCGTACTAGTTGTTCAGTGCAGCGGAATTTAAAAAATTTTATTTGATAAAACCACATGATCCGAGAACCATTCTCAAATCGTTTCATCTATAACCATAATAAGTATAATGCAATACCTCTTGAAGCGTGGTTGATCAAGTCTCTAAGAGAAGAGACCTCCTGTCTCAAGTCCGATCGTCGGAGTAACGGCTTGCGAGCGCGGGGATGAGTCGAGGTGTCCTCGCAATCCAAGAAGATGATCCAAGCATGGTTGCTCCTGATCTCATCGCACGAGATAAAACGTCTCCTTCGTGAGTGAAGCACTCCAAGTAGATGGATAACCGCAGAGCGTCGAAGCGGCAGCACGATGGTGCGGGCGTCAACGATTCTCTCCACCAAGGTATAGTGGACGGCCACCAAGAAGAGAGGGAGAGAGGGTTGTCGAGTATGGAGAAAGAGAGAGATAGAGATGTGTGCTACAATAGCATGTAAAGAGAGAGCATGGTCTGCCTCTCTATTTATAGGGTTCTGGGATCCATGAATCTCAATCCATAGGACATATAAAATAAATGGATGAGATTGATTTATGTCAATCCAATGGTCAACATTGTTGTTGGTAAAAGCCAACAAATTGTGATTTAATTTTGATTAAATATATTTGATAAATCAAATATATATATTAATACCAAATTAAACCAATCAAATAAGGAGTGAAAATACAAATGAGATCCACCTTCCCCATTGGAGGGAGTGGACGACCACCAATTCCATAAAGGAATTGGTGCCGCCACCTCCTTCCCATATGGGGAGGGCAATCTCATGGATTCCCATGAGATTGTGCATCTCCTTGTTTTTCTCTCAACTTATTTCCAACAATTATTTGTTGGTATTTTATTCACCAAAAATAATTCTCAATTATTTTGGGAATATTGCAATCTTGACATTGGAAAATTGTGAATCATATTCACAACCCAAAACTAAATGTAATTTACATTTTCAATTAATTAGACAATGTGCATCCAATACACATTAATAATTAATCTACAAATATAAATTATAATTAGATCTCTCTAATATATTATAAATCACATTTATAACATATTATGAATAATTGGATATTATTATCCACGTTATTCTTATCCATAATAATTAAATCATATTTAATTATATTGGACAATTCCTCATACATCATGATAATTAAATCATATTTAATTATCAATTTCTCATTGCTTAGATCTTATGGAATTATTCTTAAACCATTTAAGAACAATGATATTTCTCCTCAGATACTTGGAGATAAGGACAGGGCGATTGTATTGTTCCACGTGTAGTGACTTGGATATTGAGATCATATCTCAAATCCAGATCCCATGGACCTCTCATAGATGCTTGATTAAATCAAGACTGTAAACCTAATCTTCTCATTGCATCTGAATCTTATTCAGATCAATATCCAGTATATGGACTGAGATTAGGTCACTTCTCTGATGAGAGGAGTCACTAAAATCCAGACATGTTTCATCACTCCCTCGGAATGGAAGCGTCATGGTTATACAATCGTTTATGATCAAATCACCCTTCAGGTATTCCCAATACCTGTACATCCTGCATACTGGAAGACTCATGATCATCCGGAAGATATAGATCACGTTTACATTATCATCTTCAGGGTTTGATCACTAAGTTTCTCAATCTTGGTTCTTGGGATATGGTACAGATCATATGCTTTCACAAAGCATATATCTTACCTTCAAATTCATGTCATGCTTCTAAAGCATGATGACCATGCATGGAATTTGGTCAATCCCAAAACCTCATGAGTGAGCTCGTGTCTCCCGGTTTACAAGTGAACCTGTATGATCCCTTTGAGAGATCATATTGCTCATATGCCCTTACATGCACACCAGCTCGCCAGTATATAGACCTTGGTTAGGTCATCAACCTATTGGTCTGCCAAATGTACATACTCATACATATAGCAATACATCTGTCTCTGGTCAGAGGATGTTTGCCTGTGATGTGACAGTATTCATCATAGGTCTTTGGTTATCTCGATCTCGTTAAGTCAACTCATTGACTCAACTAATCTGATACCTCCGAATCAATATTCCCATGCAGAGGACCTGCATCAAGAGGTCGATCAGATATCAGTCTAATGAGATAGGATTGCCATCTCCCACTCAGACTGGAGATCACTACTTGTTAATCATTGATGTTGCTTGATGAGTCCTCTATCTAACTCCTTAGATATTCATCCAAGCATCAGCCTCTATGATTCAATCAATGAATCAACAGCTGTATGATTATCAAGTTGGCCATGGTACATAACCCTTATTATACAGAGGGACCTTATAGTGCAATCATTCATTCAATATCATAAAGGGAGTGAAACATAATCAATAACTTTTATTGATAAATCATTAATTACAATAATATTTATTGTAGGAATGGTTCGCCTCGGGCTCACATTGGTAACAGAAATATCACCCTATATAAGGGGAAGTTTTGCCGAAGTTTTAAGAGAAAAATATGTTTTTCACGTTCTTCGTGTTCTTCTTCGTTCTTCGTGCTCTTGGCGCGTTCTAGTATTTTTGATAGAAAATGAAATTCCATCGTTTCAGGAGCTATAAATCTTTCTTTTTGAAAAAGAATCATGATAAAGCATTGTTTACGTGCGAGAGAGCTCGATTAGGTAACGAAATCCTTCCTTTTGCTGTTGGGTTTTCATATGAGATTGCTGAAATTTCTGATTTTATGTTCTTTGCTATGAAGAACCTTAATTTTGGCTATTTTTTAGAAAGTGTGAAAAGTTGCTTAGCGATTCCTACTAAAATAAGGTTTAAGCATCGGATTGATCGACTTTATTTAAAAAATCAATAAAAATCTAACTCTTGTTGTATCTCTTCAGTATCCTTGTTGAGTTTTAAATTTCTCGAAGGTCGTTATGATTCACTGAATCATCTCGTCTTTCCCTTTATAAGGTTGTCTACCTTAGAGTCGTTCAGAGTTACACATGAAGGATTGTCTAGATTTCCATTTGACATTTTAGAAGATCAAGTTGATAAGGAGTTCTCTGAAAAGAGTGATGACAGATGAAATGAAAGATATATTGATAAAAGAATTAGATATGGAGTTCCCTTACCTTTTCTTGAGGATGTTCACTTGATGAATTCTTACCTCTCTTGTAAGTAAAGTCATCTCTCTATGTCTAGTTTTCCTCTTTTAATAAAAACCCAAAAATCTACCGCAGGATTTCAAGGTTTGATTCATCTTCCCGTCATCATGAAGAATTTCCAGGCTTCCCATGTAGATATGAATATCAATGTTGAGGAAGAATGGCATCATTCTAAAATGATAAAATTTCAAGCTCATGAAGATCTTTCTTACTCAGATTCAGAAGTATTCTCCATTAGAAAGAAGCAGTTGAACATAAGGCAGCATGTGATTTTAAACCTCGAAGATCCAATCGTGATTTCTAAGGAGCTGAAGTTTGTAATGTTGTGTTGGGTATCTTAGTATTGTTCTTTGTATTTTTCCTCTTTGTTATGATAAGTGCGCACGAAATGAATGATTTGCAACACGTGGTAGTGGGAGTAAATTTCTTCGGGTTGAACGACGGAAGATGTGGTCGTGCAATGTGGAGGCACGGGTGGTTCAATAGCGACTGGGTCACGATAATATTTATTTAAAACCGCTAAGTTATATGATTAAATATTAGCCTGAGGTTTAAGCAACGGGATCCTCGAGGACGGTGTGCTCCTTTATTTTCTAGGCTGAGGGTTTGAGACCCTGATTAATAAAAGAAAAAAATTACCAGGGTAGTATTGGAGGATTGGTTGAGGCAACGGGTTGCAGCATAACTCATCATATCAACGTAATCTCCAATCCCGAAGTGTCCACTGCTTCGGAGTCCAAGAATGGTGAGGCTGGACTAATCCCTGATGTGGAATAGAAAGGAATAGGACTTAAATTAACGAGAAGAAATGAAACTTTTTGTGATAATAACTTTTTGAAAAATTACACAATTTGCTTGCTTTTCTCTTCTTCGTTACTTAACTCCGCTAATTGTTATCCTATGATTTATGGAAAACCCAGCAGGTGTCAGTGATCCATCACAAGGACCTTAGTAGACATCCAGCCAGCCATGGTAGCTTTACTTTGTAAGGAAGTTAGTAATCTTTTTGTGTATTTTCCTTTCAAACTGATGTACATGTAAATGGTTATAGTGGGACAATGTATCATTGATGAACCTTAGTTTCATCATCTTTATTTCCCTTAATTAACCCCCTTGCTTAAAAGTTTGTCAATAAATCCCTGTTAGTGTCTAATAATTAACAGAGTCCTTAATAAATTAAAAACCACAAAAAAATGGCAAAACAAAAATCGTGGTATTTTTAGACTCAAAAATACCTTCAAAAATATTTCGGGCCCTTGTTTGACTTCATCTCCAGTTTTGGCCAACATGAAAATTGTAGATCTCGTCAAGATCTACAACTTTCATGTTTTGAGTTTTCTCAAATTCGACCAAATAGACCCTCAAAAATCAAAAATACCCTTGCAATAATCTGATTGGGCCACGTGGCCCAATCTGGGTGAGCCACGTGGCCCGCCTCCTTTGTCCTATCCGCCTCTTCTGTCGACCGTTGGATTGGCCTCTTGATCCAACGGTCCAGGCCTTGTCCACGCCCGCTCCAATCCTCAGCCATCAGATCTTATCCCGCCTCTCATCTGTGCCGTCCCTTAGCGCCGCGCCCACAGCTCGCCACGTGGCGCGCTGAGCGCCCTTTGATTGCGATCCGGATCTCGCATCTCAGCCGCTCCTTGCCTTGATGACCCTCAACCGTTCGATAGGTCTGAGCTCTCCATCGTGACCCTCCGTTAGCGCCGCGATCTCATGACGCCACGTGGCGCTTCCATCTGCCCTCCGATCTCACCGCCTCAGATCTCATCTGAGCCTCTCGCTCGCGCCCAAACCCTGGCCGTTGGATCTCACGATCCAACGGCCAGGACTCCGTCGTCTACCTCCCGTCAGTCTCTCTCCCCCACGAGTTTTACTCGCGCGCACCACTCCCCCTTCCATTTTTAGCAACCTCACCTGACCACCTCTCCTCTCTCTAAGCTCCCCACGACCGAGCCCATTCATCCACCTCCTCCGCGCATCACTCAACTAACCACGACCACCTCCCAGTCGCTCCATACCACCCTCTAAACCCGCGACGCCACTCATCAGCACCACCAACTTCGCTCTTTAAATACGCCGCCCCCTCTTCCATTCCAACCCGTCCATCAACCAAGGGGCGGTGGCCCAGCCCTCTAGCTCCTCCCTGTGACAGGGGGAGGAGCTCGGATCGAGCGACGACGACCTCCTGCTCCGATGAGACCCGCCGCCCTTCAGGCGGCGCTGCGGTGGCCTAGAGCCCCGCTCGAGCTCGCTGGCACGGCCGGCCAGTATGTGTGACGACCCGAGCATTCTCTCCGATGCTCAGCCCAGGCCATTCCTTCCATCTCCGGCCAGGTAAGCTCCCTGATCTCCTTTTGTTTTTCTTCTTATTTTTGCTTAATTTTCGTAGCTTCTTCAAGTCCCGTTCCCCTCCATTAACCAGTCCATTAGCTCCACCACCGATCCACCTTCCCCGCGCACCTCTCCGACCATCACCTTCCTCCGTCGCAACCTCTTTCACCCCAAGCTTCCTCCTCCGCCGGAGGCGGAGGAGGACACGATCAGGGCTTCACTTCTCCGCCCCAAGAGCCCTCCATTCACCTCGCATCGCACGCACACACGCCTCTAATCCATTTTGCAGGTCCAACTCACCAATGGCCGGACTTCGGGCGGAGCTAGGTTCTAGAGCTCCGCCTCCGGCGATCCAGCATCGACGTACGACCCCAGACACTCCGGCAGCTCCCCCGACCTCAGATCTTCATCGCCGGAGCATCAGCATTCTTCACCGATCTTCACCGAGCACGACGAGGCGCGGCGGAGCTCCAGGCTTCTCGTCGGGGCTCTAATCGCGCCGCCACCTGACGAAGGAGGAGGAGGAGCAGCTACCGTTGGATCTCGCCCCACGGCGGAGATCCAACGGCCCAGGAGCGACCACGTCGACTATCACGGAGCGCGGAGGCTCGGTGGGACCGAGCCTCGTCCGAGTCAACCTCGAGCCACCACGTGGCCCGAGCCACCTGCATCGGCCACCCGAAGCTGCACCGAGCCTCGCCCCCACCCGAGCCTGAGCTCACGTGCCACCCGCACGTGGGTTTTGGGCTTTTTGCATCGGTGCCCTCGCATGTCCCGCATATTGCATCCAGGTCCCGCTACACGTGGCACAACCAGAGACCACGCCGAGCCTGATCGACACCAAGCCTGGAGGCTCGGGTACTCCGAGCCAAGCCGAAGCTTCATCGAGCCTCTGCCGAACCAGAACCTCCTTCCGAGCCTGGATGGCGCGTGCGAGGCACGTGCTTTCTGGGGTATTTGCAGAGTAGCCCTCGCCCCTTCCACCATTTGCAAACAGGTCCTGAGCACGTGCAGCACATGCGCGCCTGGGGCTATTTGCACTTATACCCTTGCGGGTTTCAATAATTGCAAATATGCCCCCGCGCGTATGGTTTATTTACAGGGAAGTCCTCCACACTTATTTTTATTGCATTTGAGTCCTTCCCAGGGACTAGTTTGTAAATATCTTTCATGTTTTTATTTTATTTATGCCCTTGCGTTCCTTTATGCATATCTTGAGCATCATGTCTCCTTTTCAGTTGATTTCAGTCTCATTTCGAAGCTCTTTTCGACATCTTTAGTATGGCATGCTTAGATTCTCATTTTGACACCTTGATCTGTAATGCTCTATTTGGTTAACGAAGTGTCCTGTTTACCTTGTCTCTCATGCATACTTGCTATATGAATAAAAAGTGCTTCATTATCTGATTATGTTCAACTCGTATCTTTTTATGACTCAAGTAATGATCATTTCGGGCATATTTTCCATTGTATTTCATGGCATTTATTTGCATGATAAAAATGTATAAAAAAAATGCATGTTTAATTTTAATGCATTGCATTGTCTTGTTGTGTCTTTGCATCATTTGACCTATATGCTTTATTTCAACACTTCATTGAACACACTGAAATCTGATTAATACAAGAGAAGCGCGTGTCCCTGAGTTCGACCTTGGTTTCTTGCCAAGTAAAATAAAAATAACGATCGCCTCGTTTTGATTCATTATCATACATATTTAAACGAGGTGATCTTTTGACGACCAGAATCGGCTCGACTACGATGACGATTTCGAGTGCTAAAAACACTCTCTTAAAGGGCCGATTCCGCGGATCGTCAAATGGCGCCGTTGCCGGGGACACGGCTCATTTCTTTTATTTTTTTGGATTTTTGTGTGTTTAATTTAGTATATCTTTTTATAGGTTAAATAGTCACATATTTTGCATATAAAATTTTTCTTTCTTGATCTCTAACCATTGTTTCTGTGGCAGGGCCCTTGATGGATCAAGGAGGCGAGGAGCAGGACGTTCCCCGCTGCGAAGAGCCGCAGGAGCATGCTTGGAGCAAAGAAGGAAGAAAAAGAAAAAAAAAAAGTGTCGCATTTTTTTGTTGCATTATATTGTTAATAATTCGTCTTTTACAGCGGTCTTCGATCGAAGACTCGCGTGTGTAATCGAACGATTGTGGTTGTGTGGGGATCGTCCCCACTTGAGTGTCGACCTAGGACTTAGGCACGCGGCTCTCTGAGCTCAATTTTCATATTCTCTTGTGCTTGATCGTAGGTTAGGACACACTTAAATAAAGACGCACTTAATCTCGCATAACTTAGCTAAAATTAATGAAGATCAAACACCGCTAATAGATGCATGATTAGGTGCGGCTTTTTCGACTTGCATACATGTTGGATTTGAGTTTCAAAACGGCCCCAGATTTTTCGCGGCTTTTATCGTAAAAATCACTGCAGGATTTCTCGCTTAGCCTCGATCGCGTTTTTCTTCATCGAATACATGTTTTTCTCGGCTTTCATTTTTCTAGATTGATCACCTAGGATAAATGGAAAATGGAATGAACGGTAGACGATGATTTTCTGATTGATGGCTAACCTTAAATCAGTGACAATTTAAATAAAATTGGGACTGTTAATTGCAAGTCAACTTAAAATGGGGTAAAATTCGGTTTTGGGAGAGCAACACCCGCGCTTATGCCTTGATTCACATTTTCTTCGCGTAAAAATTTAATGTTTTATCACCAATAAAATGGACAAGATAATTAACCAACCTTGGTTGGTTTCATGTGTGAGTTGGTGAAATTATGGGTTTGCTTGTTTGAATTGAGCCATGTTTGCTACACACACCCCAAATCCAAAGACACTCCATTTCATCTCCGAAGATTCAGCCGCTCACTTGTATATCCATCCTCCTTCTTCGTTCACCTTGGGTCCCTCCCGACATCAAATTCTATCTTTATACTTAGGCTAATCTCAGCCTAAGTATAGGGGGGACCCAAGTCCCCGTGATTTTCTCTACTCATCTTTTCTTGCCTTTATACTTAGGTTATTTCTAACCTAAGTATAGGGGGGTCCCTTCTTAGCCCCCGTATATTCTTCTATATTTAAATGGATCTATGTACTTGTAACATCTAGTGCTATGAGGACATAGCAAAGTTTAAGTATAGGGGGGTATACCGTATATACCGTATATTTACTTTAGCTATAATCTGAAAATTTTGAAAAATTAAAAACTTTTTGGCTAAGGAAAAATTCATTGGACTAAGAAAACTCAAAGGATTTTCGCGGTTTTTCGATATTATGTTACACTATTTTATAGAAATATTTTCGAAAATGATTTTTGAAAATGTTTTGAAAATCTTTTATTTGTGTGACATGGTTTTGAAAATCTTTTCAAGGAAGATTGAGTCTAACTTGTGTTTTAACTCTCTTATTAAAATCCATAAAAATTGCAAAATTCAAAAATCCTTTAGGAGCCATTAGTGACTACTAAGCCCCATTAAATAGCCGTGTTCAGTGAGGGTTCGCCCTTAGCAGAGTGGATGGTTTAAAGGACATCGCGTAAGGCTCCGTCCTTAAGGAACGGGCTCCGGCCTGTACTTACATCCATACTGGCTGAATGCAGATGCAACTATTTAATGGAGATTAGGCAGTCCTCATATCTCTTGAAGTGAAAAAAAAAAAAAAAAAAAAGTGTTTTGGAATGAAGGAGTTGGATTAAACCTCTACACTTACACTTTCACCCAGGATCTGAAATGGTCAAGGAAGCTTGATTTTTGAGGTCTTTGAGATTCGCGGTTAACCAGCCTTAGTCATCAGGGTCATAGACTTAATCATCCACATTCCCCTAGGTTTCTAGATTTGCATGCTATATTCCATGCTTAGTCTCAGACAAAGAGAATGTGATCAGCACATCACATGCACAACTGCGGTTTTGATTGAGATGAGTTGATTTTTCACCTGAGGGATTGGGATGAGGAAGTCGAGTCTGGATTTGATCTAATGATGCTCGAGGATGGGATAAAATCTTTGAAGGCTTCAGGAAACCTGAGTGTCAGCAATTTAGCCAGTATGAGAACTTGATTCTTGTACTAATCTCTTGACAATGACCTAAGTGCCTGGGTGTGAAATAAATAAAAAATTTTTGATCAGTGTGCGCCAACTTTTGGTAAAAGCAGTGGAGCTAGCCAAAAATTATACAAGTCAATGAAATTTCAATGAAAGAGGAGCTCTCATTCCACAAAGTCAATTATCAAAGAGCTTCCACCAAAGGCGAGCGCTCCCAAACTTTTCAAAGTGTCCACTTGGACCACCGCTATTAGGACCAGGAGTCGGGCTTGCACCAAAAAAGGGCTCTGCATCGTAAATGCTACAAGTCTGGGTGTAGAAGGTACATTAGGTACTCAAAAGAGACACACCCCGGTGTACTCCCAGGAAAACAAGTGCAGACGGCTCCAACTTCTCTTGACGGACGCACTGATCAACACCAAAAAAATGTGTTGCGTAAAAGGCACTAGAGAGAATCCTTGTTCCAATGAGAGGGAGAGAAGAATTTACACAATCCCATGCCCTCCATTTTCTGGCCTGCCATCCACATTTTCTAAGTCTGACAACTAAAGAGACGGTGGACTGATTGCAAGATTTGATTTATTCCCTAGTGCTGAGGATTGGGTCCTTAGGAGATTTTCTCGGACCAAGATTTTGGGTGACAAATTGACTCTACTCTCAGAATTGCAGTCAACACTAAAAGTCATATCCTTTAGATTATATGTACATCAGAGAGAGTCTAGAGAATTAGAGGAATTGGGTACCTCTTGATTAAGGCTGGGTTGAACTCTAGAATTTTGGATCTCTGAAGCCGAGTCGACTTGATCAGATTAGATCCTGTATTCAATCATCTGAACTTTATTTTGTGAATGGAAAAGTGTTGAAATACTTTCTTCTGAATATACTTTATTTGCAGTCTGTTTCTAAATGTTAGTTGTGATTGCTGAATAAATTACTGCTGAGTAACTAGATTCGATTATGGGAGGATCCGACGACCCGAAATTGGGGTCGTGACAATACACTTAGCTAGGGTTTAAAGGCCTAAATGAAATATTGAAGGTGATGAAGTGGAGATTCATCACCCCCTATACTTGCCTTTGCTACTCCCTAGCAAAAACTTATGTCTATAAGTGCAGAAAAAGAAAATAAAGAAAAAAAAAGAAAGAACTTGGATTGATTTTAACTTTTAAACTTGTATTCATAATATCAGGTGATGAAATGAAGATTCATCACCCCCTATACTTGCCTTTGCTACTCCCTAGCAAAAACTTATGCCTATAAGTACATAAAGAGAAAATAAAGAAAAGAAAAAGAAAGAACTTGGATTGATTTTAACTTGTTAAACTTGTCTTCATAATACCAAAGTTTCGAGTTTAAGTCAGACCTTTGGGTTTTATGTGGGTCGGAACTTTATCGGGAATCGGATTCAAAATATATCCTTCTAAGATCCACAACACTCTGCTCAAGTTTCCTCAATAACCAGGTCAGAATAAGTCAACTCATACACAAACCCTTACGACTGTGAATCTATCTTGGACGGTATGTGTGTGATATGTAGCTCTCCTCGGCTGAAGCGATAAAAGTCAGTCTTTTCTAACATGATGGCCCTAATTCCCCAATCCAGCAACTCTTTCCTCGAGAAGCGAGGTATTCGTTTCTAATTTCAAGTATAATCGATTCAAGAAGAGGAGATGGAGATAAGAATGGATTGTAACCAGTATAGCTACATATCCTAGGATGATTGACCAATATAGTCAAGTCATCCGGTTGCATGCTCACATACATACGACTCTGAACTCAAGCTTGCTTATTGACTATACATTATATATAATACTATGGCAGACATTTTATTTTCATTCAGGCATGTCCACTTTTTTTGGTTTTTTTGATTTTTTTCCCATTTTGTGAATATTGTATACAACAACATTTATATATGGACTTTTTCTGCTTGAGCCAGTAGACTTTCCCTCTTTTGAAGCTTTATTGAAACCCACAACTTCTGACTTTAGATCTTTTCACTACTGGATTGGGTTGGGGTACAATGACCACAAATATGACTTTCAACGTTTCCATTGGTTTGTGTCCCATGCCGGCAAATCCATCCCTCTACCACTTCAACTGAGGTGAGCAAAATGAAAGGTGTTGGTGTAAAAGCTAGGTCATTATAAAAAAGAGTCGAGTGTGTGCTCCAAAATATTCTACTTAAGCAGTCAAGACGACACTAAATCAAGTATCGTGATCTCAAAGAATTAAGTCTTGCAGACCTGAAGTGCCTCAATTCTAGTTCCTATAGGTTCTTGTGATTAAGTAGATTTAGATCCAACAAAGCTTCAATCTTCGGATTTTACTTAGACTAGTTTAATTATCAATTTCAATCTGAAAAATGTAAATTCTATACACAATACAAGGAAAAGATTCTTATGATGCAATTTTTTATTTTGAACTTTTTATGGATTTTTGGAAAAGGTTTTGCAATTTTTAAAAATATTTTGCAAATGCTTTGGGATTTTTAATTTTGCAAAAATTTAGGGATTTTTCAAAACAAAAAGGTGTTTAGAAAGAACCATGTGCAGATATTTACACAGTAGAGCTTCTTCGTATTTAGAAAAACAATAATTTAAGAATTTACAGTTTTGTATATACATGGTTTGTAAAAGATTTTTATTTTTTTTATATTATATACATATTTCTAAAAATAATTTAAATTTTTTTTTATAAATATTTTGAAAATTTTGTTTTGCAAACTAATTTGATAAATAATTTTTACAAATATTTACAAAACTTGAAGGTCATTTTGCAAAGATTTTTCAAACTGTATGTATAGAATTTTCAAACTATTTTTGCAATCATTTTCCAAACCATTTACAAATATATTTTCAAAATAATTTATAAGATAATTACAAAGAATACATGGGTTAGCAGGTAATTAGTAAAGTTTATAAGGTCCCTAGTGTAAAACTCTTAAGGGTTTTATCACTTGTGTTCATCTGAGATATTGCAATATCACTTATGTCCCTCACTTTTTTGGAATATCAGTTGTATCCCTTCTTTCTTCAAGTTTTATTATATATACCCCTAAAGTTAGTTGATGTCCACTTGCATCTCAAACGGACATTAACTTTTGCATACAGTGGTATTTTTTGACCAATAAGTATGATAGATTGGTCATTTTCTTAAAAACCTTCTATTCATCCCTCTTCCTTTCCTACCTCTCATCTGGCATCGTCCAACACCGACCTCCTCCCCGACCTTGCCCCCTCCAGCCCCACCCACCCCCTCCAGCCCCTCCTCCTCAGGCACCCCAAACCCGTCCCATCCATTCCTTTTATCTGTCGCCCCTACCTCCTCTGTCGTACAACACCTCTAGGGAAATACCTCTCAAAATTGGGGAGGAGCGCCCAACACCTCCCCATCCCTGCCCAACACGTCCTCCAGTCTTGTCTATTGTTTAAAATTTCGTTTCCAGAACTGCCACTGTTTACAACATATGAGATCTAATTTCCATTTTGATAGTTTCCTTTTGTAAATGGACGAACTCCACATCATGCATAATATCCGTTCGAATTTAACTCCCATGTGAATCATGTGATCTTATTCCATATCTTGTCTTTGAATCTATGTTTAGCATTAGAATAGAAGTTTAGATGAAAATGTAACATTGATATGGAACTAGAAAGTTCTAGGGAGTGAATTCTAGTTGTTGGGCGTCTCTGGATCCCCATAGAAGACGGAGTTACTCACTTGGACATCTCTGAATCCTTTTTTGCAAGTATAGTTAGATTTTAGGCCGAATGCAGGGTGCAAAAAAGCCATTTCCCGACAACACGGCATGAAGAACTCTTTTTTTAACCAATATCAGCAGTTCCTTCTTCCCTAGAAGAAGAAAGGGGGGAAGAGGAGACGATGAAAACTTGACCGGATTTAGAAAAGGGATGGGAAATGAAGAGAAGATTTTGCTATGATCATTATACCCCTCTTATTCACGTTATGATTTGAATAAATCATGATTATTTCAATTCTTGGACGGTTAATCTGAATGAACAAAAATTAGTCACAACTGATATTAAAAAAAAGCATAAATGATATTTGATATTGCAATATCTTAGAAGTGCAAAAGTAATAAAAATCCTTATTTTAATTACTAGAAATATAGATTGATTTCGGTTGCAAGCCTGGAGTTACGCCTTTTTTTCCTCGCATTCTTCTCGCGAGTTAATCCCCATTGGAGTATTAAGTTTGAAAAATATTCCCCAAAATAGGGACGGCTTGAAAATTATTCCCGTAATAGGCATATATCGGCAAACTGTTTGCTGCTTCGTGTTCCGCACGCGGAAAACGGTTTGCCGTGTCATGTGGACGGCAAAATTTGAAATCCCTGCCCCCTCCCGTCCGTCCATGTGACGCGGCAAACCGTTTGCCGCGCGCAAAACTCGAAGCGGCAAACGGTTTGCCGGTATATGGGAAATATTTTTCAACCGTACCCAATTTGGGTATTTTTTTTATGTCCCCATTTAAGTAAACCACCCTCTTCTCGCCTCTCTCTCCACTCGCCCCCTTCCCCCCTCTTCTCCCCTCTCCGCCTCCCACCGCGTCGCCTCCATCTCCGGCCGCCGTCACCTCGCCGCCTCCGCTACCATCGCCCCTCCATCCATTCCTATCCTTCTACACATTTCGACGGAGTGGAACTCTTCCTTTTGGTATCGATCGCTATTTTTTATTGCAGTCTTAGAATCATAGTCATACAACTCTACATATACAGTACCAACAACAGGGAACCGAGAAATCAAAGTTAGCAAGGCATGCATCAGCATCAACAGCAGCAGCAACATCAACATCAAAGCCACTATCCACAACAACTGCAACCTTACATGCTCAACCCCATCCAAGCAGTGCCGCAATTCCCTTCCGCAACCCCTATCTCCACCGATTACATCCAAAAGGTGTCTTCTTTTTAGCCATTTATTCTGTTTTTTATGGTTTTTGTTCGTTTTTGTAGTTACCAACATTGAAAATCTTTTAAAGGTGTCAACTTTTTCGTGACTTTTATCTGTTTTTTTATGTCTTTTGTTCATTGTTGGAGTCACCCTCGTTGAAAGTCGGGCTATTTCTGTGACTTCTTTTGCTGATCTTTGGCGACTGATGTTCTATGTAATGCTCTTTGATCATAGGGAGAGCTAGGGTTTTTTTAATGGGTATAGATCCAACAACCGACTTATAAATCTATGTTCGTTGCTTCGGAGGTGGCCGAATTAAAATTTAGAGGCTTTCTTGCAAATAATAGATCTTTAGAAATGCTTGGTGAGGATGGCATCCAATGGAGGTCATTTGAGACACTGCTATCAGTAGGTTGTGATGACATCAACACTGAGGACTGAGGAGGCAGTAATGAGTGACAACCCATGTTGTCGGAGTTACTCTATATTTCACTCAAATTGTCTAGGAAATCACCAACGATCATGTTCAAAGAATTAATTCCTAAAATGGTTTCTGTGATATTAGTTAGGTCAAGTGAACTCAATCTGTGTACATAGATCAAAGATAATGGAAACACATTGCAAATATTTACACAGGCACATGTGCTCAGAAAGAGAGAGGGAGTGAGATAATGAGGGTCTAAACGAGAGCACAAAAGTTTCTTTTTCAGCTTATTGGATGACTATTGACACTGGAAATCCCGATGGCACTCCCTTTATTGTAAAAAGACCATTATGAACTATGCTAACAGCATATCAGTAAATATTGATATATTTCGGCGTTATTGCTTGAAATATCATCAGGCTGGCTGTCTCACTCCAATTTATATGTTTACATCATGGATATTGGTAATAGATTTTGTTCTAAATAAGGGTAACCACGTTGCTTTATTAACAAATGGTGAGCCATATTTATTTATAATCTGTCATTTACAACCTAGTAGTAATAGTTGATGATATTGTTATCATTAAATTAAGTAAAACAAGCACCTGCCAAGTCATATTTTTTCTGGAGTACAAAGAAGTAATAAAATGAGAGCTCTTTCTTGTTAATTTTGATCAATTTGGACTGGTTTTGAGGCCCTTTCCTTGGCTTGTCTGTGGCATCTTTAGAAGCAGAAGAAGTTTCTCATTATTTGGTTCTGGTTTTTTAGTCAAATATTGTGCTAGTTCCTCTATATTCTTTTTGCTGTAAGATGATATGAATTTTTTTAGATTTAAACACCAGTATGGCCCCAATTATTTTCATTTGGAGGCAAGGAATCCATGCAGCAATACCACTTTAAGTGGGAAAAGGCTCGCCTATGGTGTTTGTTGTATCATATGTGCCCTATATTTACTCTTGCAGTTGATTAGGACAATGGACTTCTAGATGAGCTGTATATGTTTTTCTTTGTGTAGTGCTTGGATGAGAACAAGCAGCTAATCCTGGCTATTTTGGATAACCAAAATTTGGGGAAATTAGCGGAGTGTGCAGAGTAAGTTATCTCTTTCTTCTTGACCCTTGTAGTGTACATTTTTTCTGATCCTCCCTACTCTGCCCTTCTTATTTTTAAGTTTTAACTAACTGAGATCATCTATGTGATTGTCTTATTGAAAATATAATGTATTGTTTTATTGAAAATATGATGTCAAAAACTGTCGGAAGGGGGAGCCGGAATGTTTTATAACAGGTTACTGGAACTACTCGGCAATGATATCTTGATAGAGAACTGGGAGCAGATATAGATATAGCATCTGTAATTTTTTTAAGAAATACGAAGACCACCGTCTTTTACGACATGCGATGCCGAAAATTCTCATTTTTTGCTTATGAAAATTGTTTATCTGATACTTTGTTAGTTATTATATTAGCAGGCATATGTTGCATTCCACATATCATTTGAAGAGAGAGCATGGAAAATAATAACAATAACTGTAATACTAGTATACTTTGTCATGCTCGCGTTTTCTAGGGGAGTGTTTTCATATAAGATGGTCACGAGTTGAAATTTCTCAGTTCACCTTTATCCTACAAAAGGAGGTCAATATTCCTTCCATCATCGCATTGGAACCTCTTAAACTATGTTCCCTCTTTTCTTGTAATTTCTCCAATGTAAAAAACTTTATTTACTTGTATGCACTCGCTGATGGACCAGTTATGATGGTTCAGGTACCAGGCTCTGCTACAAAGGAACTTGTTGCAGCTGGCTGCCATTGCTGATGCCCAACCACAGTTATCTGCCGCCCGCCCTCAGGTCAGCATCATCCTGTCTGGACACTTTTATTGCAAGTTAATATTCTCTAAACCCTTTGAACAGTAAGTCAACAATTTGCATCAGAAACATGAACTTGAACATTCAGGATCAAGAACTGGGTCTATATTACAGAGGTTGTTCCATTTGCAAACAATGAATGTCAATTTAATTCTCATATTGCATTTGGCGCCAGCAGTTACATAAAACTCCTGCTATATGTGCCATAGCCTCATTCCCACGACTTGAATATGTGAATTCTTGTGAACACATAGACAACCTTCAGCTCATGCTTAGGGGCCTCGGTTCCCTTCGATATACTCTTATCTGCAAAGGCATAAAACTCCAAAGAAAATGTTTTTTTTCCCATTTGAAAGCCCTACATAACTATCATACCCGTTTGGATTCACTATGGATCTTTTGATGCCTTCAAGCCTAAATGTTAAAGGGATTTTACCTATTCTAAGGTCTGATACACTATAATATAGCATGTTCAGACCAGGCCCTGCTATAAATTTACAGCGAGTTCATATCCTTGTTATTAATTTATAGCATGTTCACCCCAAACCTGATGTAAATTCGTTGTAGGTTCAAAACCATGTTATAAAGTAAAGAATCATGTTATATTTATAACATGGGTTTGAACCTGGTATGAAAAAGATGATGGTAATGGTAGTGTGTGTTTGAGTGCAGAAAAGAAGCCCGTCTCGAATTATTTCATTCAACGATTTCCCAAGAAAATTTGAGGTGGCAGTCCTATTATGATGACCAAGTGATACGAGAAGGATTTGTCATTTTGGGTGGAAAAAGCCATTTTTCTTTTTCTTTACACTTTTAGTTCTGATGGTGGATTCGATAACGGATTTTGTATCTACTATGTTTACATTCAATTTTCTGTTATATTTAAAGTCCATTGTAGTTGGTGTTATAGTTTGTGGATGCAGCGCATTGAGTTAGTCTCTCCTTCCATACTCATTGTAATGGCACATTATCCCCTTCCAGATGCAGCCAGTAAAACCGTACGGGCAGCAACCGGCATCTTTCCCTCCGCGTGCATCTTTGCAGCAGCTTCCTGAGCATCCACCACAGCCTTCACACCAACCGCAG
Organism: Ottelia alismoides; assembly: GCA_037367405.1. Lineage (NCBI taxonomy): Eukaryota > Viridiplantae > Streptophyta > Magnoliopsida > Alismatales > Hydrocharitaceae > Ottelia > Ottelia alismoides. The sequence goes on along the minus strand of JAZKJV010001466.1, from coordinate 627,533 downwards.
CTTTTCAGCATCCAGAGTCACTCGAGCGCACAGCCTACTCTAGATAATGGTGTGCACATGCTGCGTGCTGAAGGAACAGCCAGCACAGGTGCCAGCAGCATGCCCTCTTTGGCTAGTAACTTAAGTAACATGGTTGATGTACAGGGAATCAAACCTGCAGATGCCACTGCACCTCCAGAATCGGGTTCCTTAGATGATGGGCATAAGGAATCCGATCCGCAGCAGGGAAGTGCGGAACATGGATCACATGAGAACTAGATGGTAACACAGTAAGTAATATGGCTTAAGTTCCAGATCTTAACCTTGTGCAGATTTCCGATAGAACGTAGTGGTGTTTGTGCGAATGTCTAACAAACACGTGAACTTACCATGATTCAAAATGCTTTTACTCGTGGGATTCGTCTAACTTGTATTTAGAATCGGATGATCTTTGTTGGTGTGCTTAAGATGTCGTAATGGGATGCGGATCTATTGCAGGATAATATGAATCACTACTTTGTATTTTTTATGCTGGTGTCATGATCAATCTTACAACAGGGCTAAACAGAAGATGCGTATCACTGTGAACGTGGATGGCATCAACAGTGGCCTTGTGAAAGCCTTATACACATGACTTGGTGGTGCTCCCTAAGCAGAATGGCTGTTCTATGCAGGGGCACTATGTTGCCTGGGAATGGGTCTATCAACTATTTGATTGATCAAACATGTCCCAAATTTTGTGAAACTTTCAGTCGAGATGTGGGTTGAAGCAATATCCTTCTCATTTTCGAATTCTGGGTGGGTATTACTGCATCTTAAACCTTCAGAAATTCGAGTTAGAATTGTGTAGACTATGTGGGTGTTAGGTTGTTGATGCTGAAGTAAATCCTTTATTTTTTTTTTTAGAAAAAGGCTGAAGTAAATCCTAATATGAATTATATGTCATGAATCCTTTCTATTTTTATGATGCTAAAATAACTACTATTATATATGTGTGTGTTAATGTTTTGTGTGCATGCTTCTTTTTATATTATGTATTAGGTGCTAGATCGATTTGAGTGGGTTTGGATTACTCGTTTCGGGTTCAATTCAATTTGGAGTGTTAAAATGGCACCTGTTCGTTAAATTTAGACAATCTTTACTTGGAAAGTTCTTATGCAAAGTAAAATTTGTCGTATGGGATGAAGCTCCAATAGTGCACAAAAGAAACATTCGAAACAGTTTACAACACCTCTGGAAAGTTGGTATGAACTACTACAATCAATTCAGAAAGGCATGCCTCAGTGGCTTCGTGGTTGTTTTTAGAGGTGACTTCCGCCAGATACTTGCTGTCAATCCAAAAGATAATCGTGTTGACAGGGGCTAAGATCTTTCTCTAGAAACAGTGTCAAAATATTACACTTTACAAGAATCATGCATTTAGAAATACTTTGACAATCTAAACGATCTTTAGTTTGCGAACTAGCTGCTTTCTGTCAGTCGTGATAATATTCAATCTACACATGCTGAGGATTCATTTAGGTACTTGTAGATTAATCTTCATCCTAATATGTTAATTTAGGCAGCCTAAACTTGGACTACTTAGTTTAATCGAAGTCTGTCTTCTTGAACATTGACAATATTATGATCCTTAGTATTCTCTAACCATATTGGCTGCTTGAAATAATGATGTCAATTAGTTTTGAAGCCTTACTAAAAAAGCTTCTTGGAGAAGAGGGTGTATTCTACAATTTTGACATAGCAATGCCCCATATGAGACAAGTGTGTCTTCTACCATTGAATAATCTATAAAATACTTAATCTCTACCAATCTTCTTAAGTTACAATCGAACATACTTCAATTGAAGGGTGGTTCACCTATCATAATATAAAGCAACATCAATCAATCAATTGTTCGATTCTACTGTGTTATACATCTTATTATTAGAGGATTTTAATCGAGTGTGGTGGTGCTAAAATATGAACCAAGAGATTATTGAAATCATTTTGACCTTCCATGAAATAATTCTATAACTTGAATCAAATCGTTTTGACCTTCCACGAAACAATTTAATAACAAGAAATACGGAAGAAACTTCTCACTGTAGCAAAGACAATTTCTCTTAAGGTTAGCTTTCATCGTGATTATTAACAAAAGTCAAGGTCACACATTAAGACATCAGACCTATTTTCGAAAATGAAGAGCTTTATGTTGCTCTATCAAAGGTTAAGTCTCGAAATCGTCTAAAGATCATTTTATCAAGTAGCGACGAGCATCCACACAATCACACTAAAAATACAAGGTTTCAATAAATTGTCAACAAAGTATGCTAATATCATTCTTCATTCAAAAGATAATGAGATACTTTGTAGCATATATTTATTTGCATAAGCATCTTATTTCTACTCAGATAATTGTTTGTAATTGTTATAGGTTCAAAATCCCGTTATCGATTTGGACATGTGTGACGTTAATTAACCCATATCTAATTAACCATCTTGAGTAGAACGGTCACAGACACGCTCCAAATCTTCTCAAACTTGCACTTCCTCACGTATTGATGTTTCAACGTAAGCACATGCATGAACTCTGCATCGCTCAAGAACTCGCTCAAGATCACACCCACACGATCACACAAGAACGATCACAAAGCTTTTCTTTTATTAGAAGGAGAGACTCGCTCTAAAGTGGGGCATTTACAAATGAGCCACCACCCCTGGGGGTATTTACAAATGAGCCATTACCCCTCCTTATATACAAGATATAAGGTAACCTAAGGGACACTCATTATTACATATACAGTAACGGCACATAAAGACCAAGACTCTACAAGTTCCATGGAAACCATTTGCATCCCACAACAACTATTCATCTTCATGTCTCTTCGATTCTCTTGTTGTACTTTCATCTTCTCGCACGGTTGACAGACACCACATCAACCATCAAGTCATCAATACACTCGCGCTCCAACACCTTACTGATGCAGCTTTGCCATAACTCATCAAGTGCCACCCAACACTCGATCTTGTGCTAAAGAGAAACCATGACCACCAGACCCTCGTGTGGTAAACCCTTCCTCAACGCTCCGCATGCTAAGGGGAAGTACGTCAAAACTTTACTATCGTGACCCCTAGATCAGTCTCCCACGAGTACTACCGAGCATGCTAGCCCACGCTCGTAATCAACACCTACAACACTCCATGCCTCGGTGGACCACCACACATCACTATCGATAATGTGTGCCTTTATGCATACGCATGTACAACAATATTGCATTGTATCGCTTCAATGCATACCGTCATGCTACGCTTGTGTATGTATCGATGCGTGCATCCACTCATGTCTTGCACTGTTGTTTGTACTAGTTGTGCTCGCACTGCTACAAGCTTTGCGACACTCAGCTACTAAGCTAGTATCCTCAGTTATGTATCTCCATTTCCACGTACAAATGAGTTTCCTAGACTCCCGTGGATAACCACTATGCTACCCATGTACTCTAGACTCCTCCTGAAGTCAGCTTCATCGATTATGTCTGTGCATCCGCTACCATGTATGTATTTTGGGGTGTAACAAGTCTTCCACCTGAAGAACCAGTTATCCTCAACCGAGCATGTCTTCCTCAGTTGGCATCCCATCACGATCCTGTATCCATTGTACACCTCATGATGCAGCTCAATGGGAAGGGTGGTGCAAGCATGCCCCGCCTCCCTTCTCACACCTAGTCGTGATCTCACTCCACTCGATAGAGGGTTTTGGCACAAACCGCCATATCCCGTCATGACTTGGTCTTCACCTTGAGAAGTGGAGCTTCCTCATTACCTCATGTCCTTGTAATCCCTTCTAAATTTAGCACCACCATCATTGGTTTGTGGTATCTCTAGCTCCACTTGTGGAGTACTCACCTTAACGCTCGTTCATTATCGATCTCGATCATTCTCGTGGGCGTCCCCATATCTTGGGAGATGTGTGCCTCCTGTGTTTCAAGAATCTTAGGTATCTCACCTCGTACGAGATCATTGGTGGTGTGGTTCATACCCCCTATGGACATCCATCACTTTATCCATGCTGCATCACCCTCTAGAGCACTGCATTGCCATCTCGTGCCTAGATGTTTTCCAATCTATGACTTCAGTATGGCTCCAGCGCACATGTCAATGCACAACATGCACCTTCGCACTCTTGTGCATCCTTGATCAAGCCTTGGTGCCTCCAAAGCTCTTGGTTGTAAAGGTCCCAACCATTGTACTCCTCATGATGCGGCTCAATGGGAAGGGTGGTGCAAGCATGCCTCGCCTCCCTTCTCACACCTAGTCGTCATCTCACTCCACTCGGCAGAGGGGTTCGGCACGAACCGCCATATCCCGTCATGACTTGGTCTTCACCTTGAGAAGTGGAGCTTCCTCATTAACTCATGTCCTTGGAATCCCTTCTAAATTTAGCATCACCATCGCTGGTGTGTGGTAGCTCTAGCTCCACTTGTGGATTACTCACCTTAACACTCGCTCATTGCCGATCTCGATCGTTCTCGTGGGCATCCCCATATTTTGGGAGATGAGCGCCTCCTGTATTTCAAGAATCTTCAGTATCTCACCTCGTACGAGATCATTGGTGGTGTGGTTCATTACAACTCCACCCCCATGGACATCCATCACCTTGTCTGTGCTACATCACCCTCTAGAGCACTACATTGCCATCTCGTGCCTAGATGTTTTCCTATTTACGGCTTCAATTGTATGGCTCCAGTGCACATGTTAGTGCACAACACGCACCTTTGCACTATTGTGCATCCTTGATCAAGCCTTGGTGCCTCCAAAGCTCTTGGTTGTAAAGGTCCCTACCGACACCAAGTTTAAAGCTCTGTATTGAAGTGTTGTGATGTGTACGTTGCACATAGCACCTAGAGCTCCCAAGCATACCTCACCTTCTTTTTCCTCCACGTCCGTACGAAGAGAGTTGATCTTCTCCTTCTTTGGGCACTCTCACCTAATGTGGTTTGTCGCTTATGAAGCATCTCTTACTCTTGGGATGCTCCCTCTTCTTGGAGTACTCTCACTCCTTTGTTGGTGACTCATTATTGAACGAGAAAATAGAGGGTCGTACGGTTTCACAAGGTGAAACCACATTCGATGCGGTGACCGCTCAAAAATCCTGATTCAAACAACAATTAACCCACAACAAATAAATCAAGCAATGAAAGTAAATGTGAGGAGTTAAAATTTATTATAACTCTACAACAAGATGTGTGTAGGTACAAGTATGTGTAGAGGTCGAACACAGGGAGCAGACATGTAGAACGGGGCAAAATTGCTTAAAATGTGTAAATGTGATCAAGTGCCTATCTATGCTATGTTTTTGTGGGTTTTTGATTTTATATTTTTAATTTAATTTTTAATTTTTTAATTTTTGTATTTTGATTTTTAATTTACTGATTTTTTATTTTTCTTTTTGTATTTTATATTTTTTATTTTCTTTTATTAATATTGGAATATACAAACTATATAAGAAAAGAGATGATAAACTATTTATAAAAATAAGGGAAAAAGCTCAAAAATTAGGAAATGAAATGTTTTTGGTATTTTTATACTTTTCTACTATTTTTGTGATTTTTGGGGAATTTTCAGAATATTTTTTGTATTTTTAAATGTCAAAATACAAGAAAATAGTGAATATCAATGCTGGCCGAAATTAAAATAGGAATGAAAAATATCAAACAGCAACAAAATTTTCCCAAATTAATTTTAAATTAAAGATAACAGAATAGAGAAAATTCAGTAAAAGAAAACACAATTTTTAGATTTTTTATGAATTTTATGTATTTTTTTAAGGTTTTTAGAGTTTTATAATTTTTAGGAGTTTTCTTTTATATTTTTTAGTGATTTTTGGACTGGAGTTAAAAGACACTAAAGGAAACAAAATATATTTTTTTAGGATTTTTCTGGAGTGTTTTTATATTTGTTATGAATTTTATACTGCAAACAGTGCTGAAAATGGCTATTTTTTATTTTTAATAAATATAGAAATGCAATAAATATGAAAAATAAAAATACGCTGTGAAACTACTATGCAACAGGAGCTTAAGATGATTTTTGGGGATTTTTTCAAGTTTTATAGAGGCACGGAATAAATACTAGAATCATGAAGAAAATGCACGCATGCAGGGGCATTTATGTAATTAAGCAAAACATCCAAGGGTCTCAACGCAATTTTTCCAGAGTATTATATGTGCAATTAAATGTTTTAGCACTGATAACAAATATTCAATAACACCGTGGGTCGCCTACAAAATGACCAAGTCACGTGCGCGGAAGCACGTGACCTGGCATGTGCGTTTGTGCAATATGCAAAAGTTTCAGGGGCAATGACGCAAAATAACCAGAAATAAATGTAGCCAAGGAAAGTTTGCACACCAATATTAAAATACAAAAACGAAGGGGGTTGGAATAGCAAAATACCCCCTTCCTTGCGCGGGCGGACAGTGCAGATGCAGGCACTTATACACGTGTCACGCGTGCGGAAGACGATACCCCTTCGACTCCGACGCCCAGGATTAGAACTTGAGGAGTTATCGGACGGCTGGGGTGGCTTTGATCTAACGTCAGCTGCTGCTCGAGAGGAGAGTTCTTGATCCGACGGCGTGGGATGCAGCTGGAAGCCTGGAAGAACCAACGACGAACTCGACGGTGTCAAGTCTTGTTCGCGTGCTGGGGTGGCTTCCAACCACCATACCCATGTCCGGATGGCGTTTTAGACTCCTGCAACTCCTCCGCGACGTCCAGGTGTCTGAGAAGGGGTCGAGGACCATGGAATGGCCGTCCGACGCTCGATGAAGCTCCAGCCGACTTGGGACTGGTCTTGGGCAAAAAACGAGGTGTTGTGGCCTCCCTTGGGTCCTGCAAGAGACAAATGAAACACGACAGCAAAAAGGGGGTGCAAAAACCCAGCGTTGAATGGTGAAAGATGGCTGGCGTGGAGTAGATGTTGGTCACCGGAGCCCTCGAGCTCCGGCGAAGTGTTCGATGGTGGAACTACACTAACTGATCGCTTGAACAATAAACTAAACGCATATACTAGAAGCTACTACTAACGGCTAGCTAATGTGCAAGAAAATGGACAGAAAAACGTGGAGAAAGTGGACCTCGAGGGTTGAAAAACCCATGGTAGTGACCTCACGGCGGCGACCGGAGATGGGGTGGTTGGAGCCGCTCCTTGGCCTCACCAAACGCCGCGAACTCGACCGAAGGCTCGCCTGTCACGCGCGCCAGTCCAGGGCACAAGTCGAAGGGGTAGGGTTGGTCAAAAGAGGGTTCAAAGAGTGAAAGAAGTCTAGGGGGTCCTTTTGAACCATGGTGGAGTGGGTTCCTTGACCGAGGAAGAGGAGGCAAATGAAGGCGATCTTGGAGGATCCAAGTGGCCGGCGTGAATCACGGATAGACAAGGAGAAAAATCCAAGAAGGCTTCAATGCCCAAGGAGGAACGATGCGACCGCCAGAAATTCGTGAAGATGGGTTCAAACGCAGGTCTGACACACAGCAGGCAGGGGTCAGAGAGTTGACCCGAGGTCAACTCTCCAGCCCACCTGGTTGGTCCACGTGGACCAACCAGGAAAAAGCCTGGAAAAAACATTTTGTAAAATTAATTAAAAATCGAAAATGATTGATTTAATTTTAGGTTAATTAATAAAAAATGTTTATTTCTTATAAAGTACTTTATGATGATATGTAATTATTTTTATGAAGTATATTTTTACAAGTTTCCTTCTATGCCCTTTGTAGGTATGATATCTATATATTTTATTAATTGATTTTTATTTTGGTATTTTTAGTTTCTTTTTATGTTTATTATTTTATTAAATTATAAAATATTTTTATACATGTAATTATATTTTTATTTTATTTTTCTGATATGTTTTGTATATTTAATAAAATAGAAGTATATTTTATATAGGTATTAGTATATGTAGTATACATATGTATCTTATATACAAGTATTTTTACTTGAGTTTTATTTAAGTTTTTATTCTGATTTTAATGTACAAATAAATTATAAATAATATTTACAAAATTATAAAAATATAAGAATATAAAAAAATAATGAATAAATAATAAAATGAATATTTTAATCTGTACAAGTATACAATAGGGGTCCAAAACTCAACTTCCAAACCGTAACTCCGAAAAATACGAAACCACCTCCATTAAATAGATTATTTTATGTTATATACAATTAAAGGTGAGTTTGGTACATTTCAAGTTTTTATTTGTAAGATATAGGTCTGGAAAGTTGGAGTTCTGGAATTTTATCCAGACCCTAACTTTTTATCTGTACATTATTTTTCAGTGAACTCAATTTTGTATTTTCTTTATTTAATTATATACAAATTTCATGTTCAAAGTTTCTTTATTTGATGTATAAAAAGTGGAACCAAAAATAGGTTCCAAAATGAATAAAGAATGAATTGAATAAACGGTAATTTCGTTGTATTTTGGCCCGTATCTCCCCCTACTTTATTCCTTGTCGACCTAGTCATCGAGATGAGTCTCAGGGTTTCGGGTCATAAAATATTTACAATATTTTATTCTTTTTCTTTTCTTTTCTTTATTCTATAATTTTGGCATTAAAAACAGTATTTTATACACTTTTTACACACATATGCATGAATGCTAAAATGCATGAATTAAGCCTATTTACACGCATTTACTAGGGTTTTTAAGGCCAAAATGATAGAATAAAGATGATGAAACGTAGATTCATCATCCCCCTGTACTTGCCTTTGTTAGTCCCTAGCAAACACTTATGCAATAAGTGTAGAAAAAGAAAAACAAAGAAAAGAAAAAGAAGAAAATTCGATTAAGTTTAATTATCAAACCTTGTCTTCGCAAAATCAAAGTTTGGAGCTTAAGTCGGACCTTTGGAATTTAAGTGCGGGCGGAACCTTAATGAGAACCGGCCTTGAAATCCAACAACCTTCGAGAATCCCAAAACTCTGCTCAAGTCTCCTCAATAGCCAGGTCAGAAATATTTCAACTCATACGCAAACCCTTACGACTATGAATCTGACTCGTACAGTGTAAGTGATGGTGGCTCTCCCCAACTGAAATGACAAAGAGACTGACTTCTTCAATATGACAACCCAATGATTCCCAAATCCAACAACTCATCCCTCAAGGAGCAGGGTATTCCCTTCTAAGTTCAAGTGGCAACCAGCCCAAGAGGAGGAGGTGAAGAGAAGAATGGACGGTAGCCAGTGTAGCTACCTATCCTAGGATGCAAGACCAGTGTAGTCAGGTCATCCAGTTGCATGCTCACATGATTTGACTTGGAAGCTCAAGCTTGCTTATTTGACTTGACAACATATGTACACTCCGGCAGGCATTTTTATTTTTGTACAGGCCTGTCCACTTTTTTGGAGTTTTTGCTTTTGCATTTTTTCTTTGAATATTATATACAGCAGCATTTACATGGGGAGTTTTTCCTCTTGAGCCAGTAGACTATCCCTCTTTTGAAGATTTATCGCAACCCACGATCTCCTATCCTCGAAACTCATCATCACTGGACGGGTTGGGGCGCACTTCCCTCCCTAGAGGAGGACAAATGTTTCCACCTGTGTGCGTCTCATACCGGCAAATCCAACCTCCTCACCACTCCAATTGAGTTGAGCCATGTGAAAGGTGCAAGTGTCCAAATTAGGTCATTATCAACAAGAGTCGTGCGTGTGCTCTGAAATACTCTACTTAAGCAGTCAAGAATCCATTGAACCAAGTCTCGTGATCCTCAAAGAATTAAGTCAACTAGACCTGAAGTACCTCAATCCCAGTTCCTATAAGGTTCCTGTTGATTATGTAGATTTAAGGTCCAACCAAGCTCCAATCTTCGAATTTTACTTGGACTAGTTCAACCATCAAACTCAATCTGAAAAATGCTCAGGCTATGCAAATGCTATGCAGAAAATATTTTTGTGATGCAATTTTCAAGATTTTGAACTTTTTATGGATTTTTGAAAAGATGATGATGATGCATATGCAGATGCATTTTTTTTATTTTTCAAAGGATTTTTCAAATGTTTTTGGATTTTACTTTTGCAAATGTTTTTGGGATTTTTGAAAACAAAAAGATTTTGGCTAAAAACTAGGTGAAAATATGTGCACGGGAGTGCTTCTTATATTTACAAGAAGTGGATTTTAAGAATTTACAAGGGTAAGTGGTCAGTTTTATACATATATATAGTGGATTTTGGTGAGATGTAAGTATTCCTCAAACTTATTTCACACAAGCTTTTTCACACAATTTTTGAAAACTATAGTCCAAAATAGTTTTTACAAACATTTTACAAACATGTACACGTATTTGAAAATCATTTTGCAAAGGCTTTCAAAATAGTATATATATGTTTTTCAAAACATTTTTGCAACCATTTGCAAATCATTTTCAAACATTTTATTTCACACAAAGAAAAGAAATTTTACAAACCACACATTTTTACAAAAGGTTGAAAACATGTAACAAAATATTTTCAAAATAGTTTTCAATAAATGTTCAGAAGGATTTTCAAACTATTTTTCAAACATTTCGCAAAAAACATTTTCACCTGATTTATTAATCAGTAAATACAAAAAGAATTTGAGGAATGGTAACATCTTTTTATTAAGGTTTTTAATTAATTTTAATTGTATAAATAGCCATAGTTATTAGAAGATACGAAAGTACGAGTTATGGCTAAAGTATATACGTAGTATATATGACCCCCCTATACTTAGCTTGAGCTATGTCCTCATAGATCAGAGAGAAAAAAGAAGACATAACTCGTACTGAGTATAGAAAAGTCTAAAGAATAACTGAATAAGAGATGAATGAACGAATGAGAAGTTGACCGTACCCCCTATACTTAGGATCAAATAATCCCAAGTATAGCAGACTGTACACCAAGCAGGGAGGGTCAAGGGTGGGAATGAACAGATCGTACTCAGATTGTCTCCCCCTATACTTAGGGTAAGATATCCCTAAGTATAGACAAGAAGAGGAGACAATGGAGAGGATCAAAGAATAGAATCAACTCGGGGTGCACACCCCCCCTATACTTAGGACAAAGTACGTACTAAGTATAGAAGACTGACAAAAAGGGGCGACACCTTTTCGGTAGATTGAGAAGATAGAAGAGGAAAAGAAGAAAAGATGAAAAGAAGAAAAGAGATCTGAAGATGGATAAAGAGATCACAGGATATACACATCACTCCCCCTATACTTAGGGTAAAAGAAGCCCTAAGTATAAGCAACAACGGGAGTAATGAAACGGAACGACGAATGAACACTCGGCTCGTCCACCCCCCTATACTTAGGACAAAGTACGTCCTAAGCAAGGCAAACACGAGGATGGGTGGATGAGCAAAACGGGAGAGAGACTGAGATGAACAAGAGTGAATATACAACAGAGATGGATATAGAAATGGTCAAGAAGGTTGAAAGCGAACCTTCTTGCGGGACCGCTGAGGAATGGATCTGGTGTAGTCCAGGTCGACATCGGGGTCCTCAGATGACACAAACCGATCAGGGTCAACAGGGTGATGGTCCTCAGTGGCCCTAGGGTGTGAAGGCACAGACGGGGTAGTGGAAGAAGTACGGCTAGGTCCGGCCTTGGGAGTCTCGCTGATGTCAATGTGGAATGGACGAACTCATCATCATCGGAAGTAGTGTAATCAGAGTCATCATGCGAGGTCTCGTCCAGGTCAAAACCAAAAGGAGAGAACTTATCAGTGGAAGTTGTCGAACTCTGTTCGTCCTCAATAATCTCAATCGGATCATCTTTCTCATCAAAAGGACTGAATTCTCGAATAAAAGCAATCAAATCAAATTCGGCCTTTGTCTCATTTGTGTCTGCGTGAACAAGAGCGGACTCATCAGTGAAAGTAGTCGAGTAATATCCGTCCTGTCGAGTCTCTAAATCTGCCCTCCGCTCAATGGTGTCGATCGTGTAAATCCCGCGGATGTCATCAACACAACGCCAAGTCCCAGAAGAAGGAACTCTGAGGTCCATGCTTTCCAAGTCTTCCTCCTTGGAGAGGAATTCTTGGGTATCAGTGGAATCCAATAAGCAACAAAATTCTCTGATAGTCTCATCAAGGTCATGGTCTTCAGGGTCAACCGAGATAGGTGTGGTCGTATCAGGTGCAGGTCTCTGGTCAGCAGTGGGTGCGGTGATCAACACTTCGCTCTCGTCAGCAGGACGGAAGCGAATCTCTCCTGATCCATAATCAATAACGACCCTCACAGAGGCGAGGAATGGTCGTCCTAGGATGATTGGAGAGTGCTCCCCTGTGGAGGTATCCATGGGCAATATGACAAAGTCAACATAATAACTCGTGCCCTGAATCGAAATGACGGCGTTTTCAAGGATACCCTTCGGCCTCTTGATAGATCCATCAGCAAACTGAACTATCATCCTGGTCTTCTTGAGAGGCCCTAAGTGAAGAGACTGTACCAGTGAGAAGGGTAATATGCTAATCGAAGCACCGCCGTCGAGGAGAGTGTAATCACATGTGTGGTCAGAGATGGTGCAGCTAATGAAATGTGTGGCAGTATTCCTCTTCTTAGGAATGGGACGGTGTGTGATGGCGTGGGCAGTGGCCATGGTCAAGATATGATGCTCAGATCTGCTCCTCCGCTTTCTCTTCTTGGGAAGAGGAGTAGATAAATCAGTCATGGTCTGCTGAAGTGGAGCACGGATAATCTCATGAATAGTAGCCACCACTTCGGGTTCAGTCAACATTTTTTTGAATTTTTGGACTTCCTCCATACAAGGGAGGGAGTCAGAATTAGCATATACACGAGGCATGCCAAGAGCAGTCTGTACAGCGGCATACTAGGGGTCAAAGGTGGGACTAGGGGTGAAAGGCTGTGTGGTCAAAGGATCTGGCAAGTGGGCACTCTCCTCACAGTCCGACTCAATCATATGTCTCCCGAAATATTTTTGGATTTTTAAAATTTTCTCATTCTTTTGTATTTTGGGCGATTGCAAGCTCTCATGATAATCCTCAAATGATTCCAAATCATCAGATCGTGAAGCATCAATTTGACTCTTATTCATGCAAATGAGGTTGTCAATCCTTGAATTCATTTGCTCCATGAACTGGGTCAAGGTCTCAAGTGTGGACATCGTGAGAGGTGACTCCAACAGATCAGTCTCGGGTGAATGTGAAGGTGGAAAATACGGAGCTGGAGGTGGGTGTGGGTAGAAGTCCGAGTCCTGATACTGTGGCTGAGGTGGATATGTACAAAAGTCAGGAGCAAAGTCCTCCTGGGAAAAAGGACGTGGACCGACTGGAGTGAACGAGGGATCCGCAAAGTCCGGATAAAATACGCTCCAGGGGTCCATCTCGAAAACAAAAGACAATGATCGGGAGAGCACGATGGTCAAGTCAAGAGAGTGAAGAATAAGGCACAAATGCGCAGAGATGATCTAGAATGCACACAAACAGCCACAAGCAAACTCACACAATACAAACCCTCAATTCACCTACTCAACTTGGTAGAGACCGAAAATACGGTCTTTTTATCTTGTCTGTTTTAGAGTTAGGTGAGAAGTCCAAAATTGCACAAATACTTAGGGGGCTGAAATGGGATTTGGGCATTAATCCTTAGTGTGTGCGCGAGCAAGGAAAACGAAGACAATGAGGGGACTACTCGCCCCAATACAAGATTTTTTTCTTTTTGGTTGATTTTAGGGTCAAGTAATGTTAGCAGTCCCAATTTTATTGTTATCATTTTTTTTATTTTTAATGAGAATGCACGAGCCTATCTGGGAATCAATTCTTTTAAGCACCTAGGTTGTCAAAATCAGAGGTAGAGAGTCGGAAAAGCAATGCAAGCAGCAAAACGATGATGTATGCTAAAGCGTAAATGCTCACCTTGCCTCCAACACTCTACATGTAGGGATGCTCAGCAGAATTGAAACCTAATCTATATGCAAATGCAAAGCTGATGAAATCGTCCTAAGTTTCAGAAATTGCTATTAACGTGAAGCACCACAAGTCTGTCACCAATCCTCAATCCAAAAAGTCCGGTCTAGACTCACCCTCCTCTTCTCGACAAATCGAGTTCAGGAGTAGCGCTTGATGGGGTGGGCTCGCGGCACGTAGGCTCAAAGATGATGAGGCGACTGTTTAAATTTGACTAAGTCCAAATGAGTCTATAGGTACATGCAAGATATATTAGGTGTTTGGCCTTAATCTATCGCAAGCAATCCTAAAACTAGGGGCTCAATCACACAAAAGAAATAAAATCGAAAATCGGAAAACAAAGTAAAAAATGCGATGAAAACCGATAAAAATGCGGTGAGCCCCCAAGTGTACAAGCACTTGGAAATTGGGCCCGAAAGTCCAAGTTCGAATGTACCTGTATTATTACAAATTAATGTCACTCTCTCACTTAAATTACACAAATAAATGCTGCAAAAAAATGCTCAAAAATGTGCTTGTCTTCTCAAATCCTCCAAGTCTCCTTTGATGCTAGGGCGGCAAGCTGACGCCGGCTTCACGTGGGTGCGTAGGTGCCTAGGGTAGAGCGCCTCCCTCGATCCGCGGTTCCTCGCACAAAGTCAACAAGAGAGGGTGATTAGACAAGTAAAACAATTATATCAAATAAATGAGCAAATGAATAAGGCAAAAATAGGCCAATAATCACAAATACAAGCAAAAACCCGAACTACGCATTGTTGCTCCCCGGCAACGGCACCATTTGTTGAACGAGAAAATAGAGGGTCGTACGGTTTCACAAGGCGAAACCACATTCGATGCGGTGACCGCTCAAAAATCCTGATTCAAACAACAATTAACCCACAACAAATAAATCAAGCAATGAAAGTAAATGTGCGGAGTTAAAATTTATTACAACTCTACAACAAGATGTGTATAGGTGCAAGTATGTGTAGAGGTCGAACACAGGGAGCAGACAACTAGAACGTGGTAAAATTGCTTAAAATGTGTAAATGTGATCAAGTGCCTATCTATGCTATGTTTTTGTGGGTTTTTGATTTTATATTTTTTTATTTAATTTTTAATTTTTTTAATTTTTGTATTTTGATTTTTAATTTACTGATTTTTTATTTTCTTTTTTTATTTTATATTTTTATATTTTCTTTTTTTAATATTGGAATATACAAACTATATAAGAAAAGAGATGATAAACTATTTATAAAAATAAGGGAAAAAGATCAAAAATTAGGAAATGAAATGTTTTTGGTATTTTTATACTTTTCTACTATTTTTGTGATTTTTGGGGAATTTTCAAAATATTTTTGGTATTTTTAAATGTCAAAATATAAGAAAACAATGAATATCAATGTTGGACGAAATTAAAATGGGAATGAAAAATATCAAACAGCAACAAAATTTTCCCAAATTAATTTAAATTAAAGATAAAAGAATAGAGAAAATTCAGTAAAAGAAAACACAATTTATAGATTTTTTATGAATTTTATATATTTTTTTGAAGGTTTTTAGATTTTTATAATTTTTAGGAGTTTTCTTTTATATTTTTTAGTGATTTTTGGATTGGAGTTAAAAGACAGTAAAGGAAACAAAATATATTTTTTTAGGATTTTTTTGGAGTGTTTTTATATTTTTTATGGATTTTATACTGCAAATAGTGCTGAAAATGGATATTTTTTATTTTTGATAAATATATAAATGCAATAAATATGAAAAATAAAAATATACTGTGAAACTACTATGCAACAGAAGCTTAAGATGATTTTTGGGGATTTTTTCGAGTTTTATAGAGGCACGGAATAAATACTAGAAGCATGAAGAAAATGCACGCATGCAGGGGCATTTATGTAATTAAGCAAAGCATCCAAGGGTTTCAACGCAATTTTTCCAGAGTATTATAAGTGCAATTAAATGTTTTAGCACTGAAAACAAATATTCAATAACACCGGGGGTCGCCTACAAAATGGCCAAGTCACGTGCGCGGAAGCACATGACCTGACAGGGGCGTTTGTGCAATATGCAAAAGTTTCAGGGGCAACGGCGCAAAATAACCAGAAATATATGTACAGTCAAGGAAAGTTTGCACACCAATATTAAAATACAAAAACGAAGGGGGTTGGAATAGCAAAATACCCCCTTCCTTGCGCGGGCGGACGGTGCAGATGCAGGCACTTATACACGTGTCACGCGCGCGGAAGACGATACCCCTTCGACTCCGACGCCCAGGATTAGAACTTGAGGAGTTATCGGATGGCTGGGGTGGCTTTGATCTAACGTCAGCTGCTGCTCGAGAGGAGTGTTCTTGATCCGATAGCGTGGGATGCAGCTGGAAGAACCAACGACCAACTCGGCGGTGCTGAGTCTTGTTCATGTGCTGGGGTGGCTTCCGACCACCATACCCACGTCCAGATGGCGTTTTCGACTCCTGCAACTCCTCCGCGACGTCCAGGTGGATGAGAAGGGGCCGAGGACCATGGAATGTCCGTCCGGCGCTCGATGAAGCTCCAGCCGACCTGGGACTGGTCTTGGGCAAAAAAACGAGGTGATGGGGCCTCCCTTGGGTCCTGCAAGAGACAAATGAAACACGACAGCAAAAAAGGGGTGCAAAAACCCAGCGTTGAATGGTGAAAGATGGGTGGCGTGGAGTGGATGGTGGTCACCGGAGCCCTTGAGCTTCGGCAAAGTGGTCGATGGTGGAACTACACTAACTGATCGCTTGAACAATAAACTAAACACATATACTAGAAGCTACTACTAACGGCTAGCTAATGTGCAAGAAAATGGACAGAAAAATGTGGAGAAAGTGGACCTCGAGGGTTGAAAAACCCAAGGTAGTGACCTCACGGCGGCGGCCGGAGATGGGGTGGTTGGAGCCGCTCCTTGGCCTCAACAAACGCCGCGAACTCGGCCGGAGGCTCGCCTGTCACGCGCGCCAGTCCAGGGCACAAGTCGAAGGGGTAGGGTTGGTCAAAAGAGGTTCAAAGAGTGAAAGAAGTCTGGGGGGTCCTTTTGAACCATGGTGGAGTGGGCTCCTTGACCGAGGAAGAGGAGGCAAACGAAGGCGATCTTGGAGGATCCAAGTGGCCGGCGTGAATCACGGATAGACAAGGAGAAAAATCCAAGAAGGCTTCAATGCCCGAGGAGGAACGATGCGACCCCCAGAAATTCGTGAAGATGGGTTCAGACATAGGTCTGACACACAACAGGCAGGGGTCAGAGAGTTGACCCGAGGTCAACTCTCCAGCCCACCTAGTTGGTCCACGTGGGCCAACCCGGAAAAAACCTGGAAAAAAAACATTTTATAAAATTAATTAAAAATCGAAAATGATTGATTTAATTTTAGGTTAATTAATAAAAAATGTTTATTATTTTATAAACTATTTTATGATGATTTTTAATTATTTTTATGAAGTATATTTTTACAAGTTTCCTTTTTTGCCCTTTGGAGGTATAATATCTATATATTTTATTAATTGATTTTTATTTTGGTATTTTTAGTTTCTTTAATTCTGTTTATTATTTTATAAAATTATAAAATACTTTTATACATGTAATTATATTTTTATTTTATTTTTTCCGATGTGTTTTGTATATTTAATAAAATAGAAGTATATTTTATCTAGGTATGAGTATATGTAGTATACCTATGTATCTTATATACATGTATTTTTATTTGAGTTTTATTTAAGTTTTTATTCTGATTTTAATGTACAAATAAATTATAAATAATATTTACAAAATTATAAAAATATAAGAATACAAAAAAATAATGAATAAATAATAAAATGAATATTTTAATCTGTACAAGTATACAATAGGGGTCCAAAACTCAACTTCCAAACCGTAACTCCGAAAAATATGAAACCACCTCCATTAAATAGATTATTTTATGTTATATACAATTAAAGGTGAGTTTGTACATTTCGAGTTTTTATTTGCAAGATATACTTCTGGAAAGTTGGAGTTCTGGAATTTTATCCAGACCATAACATTTTATATGTACATTATTTTTCAGTGAAATCAATTTTGTATTTTTCTTTATTTAATTATCTACAACTTTCATGTTCAAAGTTTTTTTATTTGATGTATAAAAAGTGTAACCAAAAATAGGTCCCAAAATGAATAAAGAATGAATTGAATAAACGGTAATTTCGTTGTATTTTGGCCCGTATCTCCCCCTACTTTATTCCTTGTCGACCTAGTCATCGAGATGCCTAGGTCTCAGGGTTTTGGGTCATAAAATATTTACAATATTTTATTCTTTTTCTTTTCTTTTCTTTATTCTATAATTTTGGCATTAAAAACAGTATTTTATACACTTTTTACACACATATGCATGAATGCTAAAATGCATGAATTAAGCCTATTTACACGCATTTACTAGGGTTTTTAAGGCCAAAATGATAGAATAAAGATGATGAAACGTAGATTCATCATCCCCCTGTACTTGCCTTTGCTAGTCCCTAGCAAACACTTATGCAATAAGTGTAGAAAAAGAAAAACAAAGAAAAGAAAAAGAAGAAAATTGGATTAAGTTTAATTAATAAACCTTGTCTTCGCAAAATCAAAGTTTGGAGCTTAAGTCGGACCTTTGGAATTTAAGTGCGGGCGAAACCTTAATGAGAACCGGCCTTGAAATCCAACAGCCTTCGAGAATCCCAAAACTCTGCTCAAGTCTCCTCAATAGCCAGGTCAGAAATATTTCAACTCATACGCAAACCCTTACGACTATGAATCTGACTCGTACAGTGTAAGTGATGGTGGCTCTCCCCAACTAAAATGACAAAGAGACTGACTTCTCCAATATGACAACCCAATGATTCCCCAATCCAACAACTCATCCCTCAAGGAGCGGGGTATTCCCTTCTAAGTTCAAGTGGTAACCAGCCCAAGAGGAGGAGGTGAAGAGAAGAATGGACGGTAGCCAGTGTAGCTACCTATCCTAGGATGCAAGACCAGTGTAGTCAAGTCATTCAGCTGCATGCTCACATGATTTGACTTGGAAGCTCAAGCTTGCTTATTTGACTTTACAACATATGTACACTCCGGCAGGCATTTTTATTTTTTTACAGGCCTGTCCACTTTTTTGGAGTTTTTGCTTTTGCATTTTTTTGAATATTATATACAGCAGCATTTACATAGGGTGTTTTTCCTCTTGAGCCAACAGACTATCCATCTTTTGAAGCTTTATCGCAACCCACGATCTCCTATCCTCGAAACTCATCATCACTGGACGGGTTGGGGCGCACTTCCCTCCCTAGAGGAGGACAAATGTTTCCACCTGTGTGCGTCTCATACCGGCAAATCCAACCTCCTCACCACTCCAACTAAGTTGAGCCATGTGAAAGGTGCAAGTGTCCATGTTAGGTCATTATCAACAAGAGTCGTGTGTGTGCTCCGAAATACTCTACTTAGGCAGTCAAGAATTCATTGAACCAAGTCTCGTGATCCTCAAAGAATTAAGTCAACTAGACCTGAAGTACCTCAATCCCAGTTCCTATACGGTTCCTGTTGATTAGGTAGATTTAAGGTCCAATCAAGCTCCAATCTTCGGATTTTACTTAGACTAGTTCAACCATCAAACTCAATCCGAAAAATGCTCATGCTATGCAAATGCTATGCAGAAAATATTTTGTGATGTAATTTTCAAGATTTTGAACTTTTTATGGATTTTTGAAAAGATGATGATGCATATGCAGATGCATTTTTTGTATTTTTCAAAAGATTTTTCAAATGTTATTGGATTTTACTTTTGCAAATGTTTTTGGGATTTTTGAAAACAAAAAGATTTTGGCTAAAAACTAGGTGAAAATATGTGCACAGGAGTGCTTCTTATATTTACAAGAAGTGGATTTTAAAAATTTACAGGGGTAAGTGGTCAGTTTTATACATATATATAGTGGATTTTTGTGAGATGTAAGTATTCCTCAAACTTATTTGACACAAGCTTTTTCACACAATTTTTGAAAACTATAGTCCAAAATAGTTTTTACAAACATTTTACAAACATGTACACGCATTTGAAAATCATTTTGCAAAGGCTTTCAAAACAGTATATATAGGTTTTTTCAAAACATTTTTGCAACCATTTTTCAAACCATTTGCAAATCATTTTTAAACATTTTATTTCACACAAAGAAAAGAAATTTTACAAACCACGCATTTTTACAAAGGTTGAAAACATGTAAAAAAATATTTTCAAAATAGTTTTCAATAAATCTTCACAAGGATTTTCAAACTATTTTTCAAACATTTTGCAAAAAAGATTTTCACCTGATTTATTAATCAGTAAATATAAAAAGAATTTGAGGAACGGTAACATCTTTTTATTAAGGTTTTTAATGAATTTTAATTGTATAAATAGCCATAGTTATTAGAAATAGCCATAGTTATTAGATGAACGGGGACTAATATGCAATTGTTTAAAGCATAAAGACTGAATGATAACAAATATGTAAAATGCAGGGTAAAATACGCAAATTTCCCAAAAAGACGTGCACGGGCATATGTGCCTCTCTGGACTGGACTTAAATGTGAATAAAATATTTGCAAGATCCAAACAATAACTTGAAACTACAAACAATATATTACAAATAACCCAAAAGTCACATGTTATACACATATTACAATTTAAACAGGATTTAAATGCAACAAAAATGAAAATGAAGGGTAAATATGCAAATGTTCAATTAAAGACAAGATGGCACATGTCCTCTTAGGGACTTATTTGAAAATAAAATAAATACAAGGGCTCATGTGTAAAAATACCCTTTATTGACGTGGAGGCTTGCGCAGCTTTGATGTGCTTCGGAGAAGATGGGACGGCTATGGATGAAATGTGCTTAAAGGGTCACGATCAAATCTGGATATTTAATCAATGCTCGAGCTCTGGAGCAACTTCAATGGTCTAGATTGGATATGGCATGGAGTTCTTGATTGTACGGTGTAGAGAGGCCTTGGAGGAACTGGGAAGTGGGTCTTCGCCTTCAAGATTGATCTGGCTGGATCTCCCTCATATGAGCTCTATTCTTCATCGAAACGATCTCAAATCCACATTCCTTGGATTCTGCATCTGTTGTATGCTTTGGATCAACGTGAATCTACCAGATGATCGATCTAGAAGGTGATGAAATATGTTGCTCCATGAACTTTATCCAGCCTTATGTTTCGCATTATGCGTGGGATCTGGAGCTTCTTATATCTACAATGGGAAGCTCATGTCGGAAGTATCCTCTGGCCAAAAAATTAGGCCAAAGACTCATGAATGGGGGGTGAATGGAGGTCTCCGACATAGGTGGTCAGGATGGAGACCGGTCTCCTAATCTAGAGTGATCTGGAGGTGGGTAGACGGTGGAAGGGATGGGGAATGGTCGGGCGAATGTTTTGGCGAAGTCAGGGGTTGATTTGGTTGATTGGAGCTCCTCCGATCGTGCAGATCAGAGGTGGACGATGAAGAAAAAATCTATGTGATTTGGACGAAATCAACATGAAAAAGAAATACTAAATCAAAAAATAACTACCTAGGTTTCATAAGGGAAGAGATAAAGAAATCACCTCGATCTGCGATAAACGGCAGAGTGGCGGAACCACACGACAGATGTCTCCGATGAGGTATTGGATCTCGCCAGTTGATGTTCCTCTCACGCACCTGATTGGAGGACGTCTCCTATGTCACTGGAGGCAATCCCCTGTCACTCAATCTTAGGTAAAAATAAGACCTTAGTCGGATCAAGAGATCACTGGAGGGTGAAAGGCATCATTTATAGGAGTGGCTTTGGCGAATTTTCAAATTGAAAATGGGCGAGATCAGAGGCGCATAGAGTGGATCTGGAAGGCTAGCGTAGAAGATGGTTGAATGACTTTGAATGTTGATGAAGGATGCAGGACGAGTTATGGATCATAGGCACATGGAAAATAAGGTGAAGAAACAGTGGAAGCAGGATTAGCGGGAGGTTGACGAAGACTGAGGAGTTGACCCGAGTCAAAAAAATCCGAGACTGGCCAATCAGAATGTATCTATGATATGGACAAAATATGGATAACAACAAAATAAGAAGAAAAAGTTAAATAAATCAATAAAAAAATAGAAAATAATCTTAAAATAAATAATATAAATAAAAATGTTAATAATAAATTAAATTTAATTTTGGTGATTTTTAATTAAATAAATAATATATATACAAGGGTTAAATAAATACAAGGTGTTATTTATATGTATGCATATCTATATATACATAACTTTTATTTTTAATTAATTATTTATATACATACATGCATAATTTAATATTTTATTTATTTACAATATTTTACAAGGATTTTAATGATATTTTTATTTGATCTTTAGGAATTAGTTTATTAGGTTAATTAAATAGGTATAGGTACAGTATATACATGGTGATACATATACAATATATACTTGATTTTATTTTTATTGAATTTTTATTTTGTAGTTCTTTTATTTAAGTTAAATACAATATTTAAAATTAGTTAAAAGTACAATATTTACAAATATGTAAAAATGGATAATTAAATAATAATCCTATAAGTATAATATACAATAATACCCCAATTGGCCACATTTCACACCTTAACTCAGAATTTTATGAAATCACCTACATTTTAAAGATAATTTCATTCGAAGTACAATGAAAGTAAGTTTGATGTATTTGGAGCTTGGGTGGAACAGATAATTATTTTGTAAATTTGTATTTGTGGCTTTTGGAGAGCGTTGTTATTTACACAATATATACAATTTTTATTGAAATTATTTTTTATTATTTACAAAAGAATTTTATGCACAAATTTTAAGAAAAATAATCATTATTTACAAAAGATTTGGTAATAAATTAACGAGTGTGTAATATAGACAATAATGTACATGTGTTGAATATACATGTGATAAGTTAATTTTTTGGATTTTTTTGCTAATTAAGCCTTATCTCCCCCTACTTTCTTCCTTATCAATCAGGTCAAGTCTTGACCTTCTCTCGAGGTCTGATTCAACCTGTATCTATTTCATATAGACATTATTTTATTTTTCTTTATTATTCCTTTATTTATTTATTTATTTATTTATTTATTTTAGGTTATAATAATGATAAATATGCAATGTTTACACAATAATCAAAGTTGGTAAAAAGAATGGAATTAGTGATATTTACATGTATTTAATAAGGGATTTTAAGATAAAATAAATGAATAAAGATGATGAATGCAGATTCGTCAGCTACATGTATTCTTTGCCTCCATTCTGATCTATCTTGGGTACTTCTCGAGCTTAGATCCGAAAAACTAAGATCCCTTCGTATAATCTCATTCCAACACTTCTTGGGCCTTTGTCGCCCTCTTTTAGCCGGCTCAACATTCTAAAATGTACATCTTCTCATCGGTGCATCAATTGGCCTCCTTTGCAAATGACCAAACCACCTTAAGCAATTTTCTCGCATCTTATCCTTGATCAGAGCTATACTAACTTTCCTTATGATGGCATCATTCCGAATCCGATCTTTACGTGTGTGTGTGTGTGTGTGTGTGTGTGTGTGTGTGTGTATGTGTGTGTGTGTGTGTGTGTGTGTGTGTGTGTCAACACATCTACCTTAGCATTCTCATTTCTGCTACTGCCATTCTCTGCACATGTTTATGGATCACATGCCAACATTCAGATCCATAGAGCATAGAAGGTCTCACAGCTGCTTTGTAAAACTTTCCTTTGATTTTCAAAGGAATCTTCTTATCACAGAGAATAGTAGATGCTCTCTCTACTTTAGTCAACCTGCATTTATTCTATTTATAACATCTCCATCAATTTCCTCATCATGTTGCAAAATAGATCCCAAGTATCTAAAAGAATCTCTTTTCGGATTGTTATCATCAGTGATCTTAACCTTGACTCCTTCATCATTGCTTCCATCAAAAGTACACTCCATATATTCAGTCTTATCCCTACCCATACGATTCATGTGATAATCCTTGCAAATTTTGAACTGCATCCGGGCGACGATGCAACGAAACTAACTTATTTACCCACATGTGTTCTTCATGTGAGAACCCTTGCAAATTTTGAACTACATCTGGGCAGTGATGTAGCAGTCCTTGACAACTTCTCATTGCATTCAGATGATGCAACGCGTCGCAAGTAGGGAACGCCCCAACGAAATCTAGATGTTTGTTTAAATTCATATTTAAAAGATCCAAACAGAATCGAGATAAATTCCTAAATAGTGTCGTTTTAAGGACACTATTTATGAATTTATCTGAACGATCTCGAGACAAATTCCTAAATAGTGTTATTAAAAAAACATTATTATTTAGGAATTGCTCTCTCCTGCATTGGTCATCGATTACCTAACGTGCAACCCTCCTCAATTTACACGGCTTGGATCGGCCATGGCTGAGTTAACCTTGGGACTTACCCGAGTAAAACAAATAATCGACCACTACAACAACAACATCTCAAATTTAATATTCTGTATTATTCTCTTAGTGTGGTCATTTTTATAGATCTCGAATTACCCCACTACAACAACATCGACGGATCAACAAGGGTGATCTCAGGATTGTCACCTAGTTGAACTGGTATCCACCCTAGATTATGATCACTGACCCTGAATTTCAAATTTTCATTAGAATCATACAAATCAGATTTGAACTGAGACAAGACATCAATGTAACCGACACTACGTAATTGTGGGGAAAGGCTTTATTGTTGTTGTTATGGTGGTGGCGGTGTGGATGGATTTCCATTAGTACTCATGGATACTCAAATAAATCTACATAGAGGCATGAGTTATCCAAATTTAAGATTTTCTACCTTACTCTCTTTATTACCAACCCTTCAATTATGAATTATCAATCCAACGTTTCTTCCTATGCTCATCAAAATCTCTCCAACTCAATTGATACCTCATGTCGTAATCAATTTATCAATATACCATCATCTCCTCTTGACATCTTGAGCCCTTCTTCCAGTGTTGCACTCTCTGAGGTGATTACGCCAACACCTTGATCCCTTACTCCGATGTCACAAACTATCGAGTTGTCGACATCTCAAGCTCCTCATCGGATGTTACGAACTATTAGGTGGACACGACAATGCTTTGAGCCCCTCCTCTAATTTCACAAACTTTCGCGTGGTTGTGCCAATGCATCGAGATCCTCCATATCACAAACTCTTTGAAATTGTGCTAACAACTCAAGCCCTCTGCTAATACATTTTCTCCCTCTAAACCTTAACTTCCTCCTCTAAGAATTATGTGAGTATAAAATCAAATCTGATTGTGTCAATCAATATTGAAGGTGATAATTTTATCTTTGGATAGAATGATGGACAACTTGGTTAATATTCAACGAGTACTATATATATCAAGGATTTCGAGTTTATTGATGTAATACGAAAGAAGATCGGAAATTCAAACAAAATATCTTCTCATTTTTTGTTCATACATTTTTTGGAATTGTGATGATGATTGTTTAGGGAACATATCGAATTACATCAAATCAGATATTTTTAATCCATTGGTTAATGTATTAATATATACTTGTATTCTTTTGTTATTTTTATTTTATTATTAAAACATTTATAATTTATCAGCACAACATTCTTTATTCATGGGTACCTATAGATAACTCATTATCCATTTTGTGTGTACCTATAGATAACTCATTATCCATTTTATGCAATGGATACCATAATATGTAATGGATACCTGATTCAACAAATAACCATTTTAATCAAAGCAGATCAACCCGTTGTAACATGGTTCAAGTATGCAATATATTTTCTTGATTACATCATACGTAATTACTCTACAAAACCTATTTGCATTTTTATTACTCCAATATTGTATACCTTCTTAATAGCTACTTCATTCATGCTAACAATTCCAAAGAAATCAAAAAAGTTGCAAATCCTACCTCTTGTTCCTAATACTTCCATTAAATTCAATTCCACTTCAAATATCTCCATTACAGTATATACTTATTACTGACTATTCCTATATCTTATTTCAAGTTTTATGAATGTAAAGACAACAAACATTGATAGCCATGTTTGATTCCTTCCAATATTACTGATTACCTAGAAAAGTATGACAGATTTGCTTGGATATATGCTAGACTTGTATCTCTGTTTCTGACGAAATTCGAATGGCATATAGGAGGATTATAGGGATGAATATAGATAGTGATATTCTTCGAAAAAAATAAAAAAAACACCGAAAATGGTGCGGGAGCAGCCCCATTAAACTCATATTAAATGCTCGTCCAATTTTAACGCACTTATTTCAGTAACTTTACATTACATTTTTTTATAAATATAACAGAAGCAACTATCACAAACATCTTTACAAACACAAAAATATGTTCAGTGTTGCAACATTCTTTATAGGTCTAATAAATTGCATGAAAATAAAAATCATCTTAATTACTGAACACATAGTCTAACATACTTCCAAAGATAATGTATTATTAACAATTACTAACCGTATTTATCTACAACTTTTTTCCCATACTCTTCATGTACAGAATGAGACTTAAAGTTGAAGTAGGTGCATATATTATTATGAGAAAATTGAAGTAGATGCATATATTATTAGGAGAAAATGATCGAAAAGATTGTCATTAAATTAGATGAACTACTCAAATAAGTTCATACTCACGTATATGCATGTCTGTATGTGTGTTTGAGTATGTAAGTTTTCTAATGAGCATATATGGTTCATTAGTAAACTAATAAGGATGTGATCTGGCCCATAAAATTTCCATAAATGATTTCAATTAATACTATTTTAGTATCATTAATGATTTGATATCCACTAATTCAATTATTTTTCTTTTTTACTCCCTAGTTTGATTGGTTATCAAATCTTTGTTTTTATTCTCTCCGACTAAAAAGAAAGAAATTGTGTCAAGCATGCAAGGAAGAAATACTAACCCTCTAAACACGTGTCTATCTCACGTGAGACCTCCATTATTGTAACATTACAAGGATTGCTGGCCTAGACAACCTGTTGGGCTTAAGCCAAACTAGAGCCCTTAACTACAATCCAAAATGCTTAAGTACGAGTTGTTTAGTAGTAGGTTCCACTACTTATAAACTACTGCCACACTTTATGATTACCAAATGTAGTACCATGTTTGTGATTATTAGAGGTAGCACTACATATAAGCTACTATCATACTTTATAATTACTAAATGTGGCACTATGTTTGGGGTGCTACAACTATACCATTTTATTCCAATTCTCTATGTGGTGAAGCACTAAAATCAACAATGAAGTTGTAAAATGTGTGTTTACATTATATACAAATCATACAAAAGGTACAATAGAAAAGTTGTAAATATGAGCTTACATTGTAAAAAATGTAGGTATATAATAAATAAACACGATATTATAAAAGATTACAAATAAAGGGTAATGAGTTAATAAACACAAGGCTATAAAACGTGAAGAGAGAATTGTAATAAATAAACTAAGGCATAAAACGTAACTAAGAGGATCGTAGTAAATAAACAAAAACTTGTGAAATATAATAAAAATTGTAATAAATAATATTCAAGATCTTAAAACGCCATGCCTTAGATTTACTTACCTCCAAATATGTAAGTATAAGAACAAATGAAAATGTCATTTTTGCAAAACCTTAGAGTATTTTTGGTGCAATAAGTAATGGCAAGTGATAAAAAATGAATGGCTACGCATGTTTATTAGTTTACTAATGAGCCACGTACTCATGGTGAAGTAGGGACAAAGGCAGGAATGTTGGCTGAGTTGGCCGAGGGAGCATATATATATATAGAAAGATGTTTTCTTAATATATAGAGATTTATTACTTAAGATGTAAAAAATATTTTGACTTCATATTATATCATCTCTAATAAATACTAAAGAACTTTTATAGCAAATCACAGCATTTAAAAAAATATGAAAAAAACGATTTGAATAATAAAATTACTAATAAATTCACTGCATTGAAATGAAAGGAGAGGAGAAGAAACTAATATTCCAACAATTTTCAGCATCTTTAATTTTTATTTTCTTCTACTTTTTCTTAAATAGGAGAAAACCTCTCACCTTACTTAATCCTCTCACAGATGGATAAAAAAATTAAGGGGGCACTTGGATTGAATTTCAGCTTAATCGATGTTCAATCCAACCATAATAGGTTTTTGGTTTTTCAAATTCAATCTAATCTATCAAATAGATAAATCCCATCGAATCCAATCCATCGGATTAAGGATTGGATTGGGTTGGACTTTTACACTTACATTTTCCGTTCAATAGTCTACTATCTCGCGTTATACTTTATAGCACATTAGCCCCTCAGCATTTGAATAAAGATATTTGAATAATGACTTAAAAATCGATAATATGAATATATGTAAAGAAAAGCAAAGAAAAAAATCCACACAATCAAATGAAAGTTGAAGAATTCCATTAATCCATTGTACAAAAATTGAAGACTACACATTCAAACTAAAGGATTGTATTGAATTTGAAATTCAATTTTTTTAATAAATAATGCATTAGTTTATTTTTTTGCCATTGATTTCCACCAAATAGATAAAAAAGAACAATATATGTAACCAAATAAGGATAAAAAATAAATTAGATAAATAAAAAATGTGATCTCTGTGATCATGAAGTCCATGTTTAATTTAAAATATTAAACTATGTCAAAGCCCAACTACTCCCAAGAACAACATTCAAGGCTCTATAATATATCATTAAAAACAAGAATCATCGAACATTCATACACGATTGAGTACACAAGATAAAACAAACTTAAATATAACCCATCATTTAGGCATTATTCTTCTCTTTTAAAATAGACTTTATATGAAATTTATTTGTTTGATTATACCTAAGTTAAAATATGTAAATTTTATGAAAAATATAAATAAAAAATGTATACCTGTTTAAAAATGAATGGAATTTAGTGTTGTATGTGACACGTTTGATTATGTAATCGATCCAATTTCATCCCTAAAATAAGGTTGCAAGTTAGAGCAAGTAAAAGGTAAGAAGAAAAAGGGTCAAAAATATCTAACAAAGGTATTAGGCGTATTGGACATGCGAGCCCACGACGAGCCATTATGCAATAAATGTTATTGCGAATATCATTCCCTGATCTGAAATGAAGAATGATTAATTTGCATGATAGGTTCCTTAGTACAGCTAGGGTTATGTACCATGGTCATCTTAATGATCATACAGTTGTTGATTCAATAATTGAATCATAGAGGCCGGTGCTTTGATGAATATCTAAGGAGTTAGATTGAGGACTCATCAAGCACCGTCAAATGATTGTTAAGAGATGATCTCCAGCCTGAGCAAGAGATGGCAATCCTTTCTCATTAGGTTAATATCTGTCCGACCTCTTGATGTAAGTCCTCTACATAGGAATAGAGATTCAGAGATGTCAGATTAGTTAGGTCAAAAAGTTGACTTAACGAGATCAAGATAACCAAAGTCCTGTGTCGTATGTTATCGCAATATAGGTACGCATCCTCTGACGGGAGACAGATGTGTTACTATATGTCTAAGTATGTACATTTGGCAGACCAATAGGTTAATGACCTAACCAAGGTCTATACACCGGCGCGCTGGTGTGCATGCAAGGACATATGAGTAATACAATCTCTTAAAGGGATCATACAGGTTCATTACTGAATCGGAAGACATGAGCTCACTCATGAGAAATTGGGAAGAATCAAATTCCGTACGTGATCGTCTCACATAGGAAGCTTGACTGAATTTATAGGGTTTAATATATGCTTTTGAAAAGTATATGATCAACACCTAGGTATGATATATACTTTTGGAAAGTATATGATCGATATCGACTCCCAATGATCAAATGAGAAACTTAATGGTAAAACCCTGAAGTAGACAATGAAAAGAGATCTAATACTTCAGGTTTATTCTGGGTCTTCCAGTATGCAGGATGTACAGGTATTGGGAATACATGAGGGTGATGTAATCATAAACGATTGTAAAACCATGACGCTTCCATTCCTAGGGAGTGATGAAAGGGGTCTGGATTTTAGTAACCCCTCTCAGTAGAGAAGTGATATGATCTTAATCCAAATGTTAGACCTTGATCTGAATGTGATTCAGATACAATGTGAAGATTAGATTTACGATCTTGAATTAATCAAGCATCTATGAGAGGTCCGCAAGATCTAGATTTGAGATGTGATATCAATATCCAAGTCACTATACGCGAAACAATACAATCATCTTGTCCTTATCTCCAAGTATCCACGGAGAAAGTGCATTATCCCTAAAAGGGTTCATAATAACTTCACGGTTGATATATGTATCCGAGCATTGAGAAAATTGATAATTAAATGTGATTTAATTATCATGAATACTATGAATTTGATTCATATTATAAAGGAGAGTTATCATAGATAATTAAATGTGATTTAATTATCAAAGATGAGAATGATGTGAATGTGATTCCTATTATTTAGGAACAAGAGAATAGAGATCCAAGATGATTAAATGTGATTTAATTATCATGAATATGAATACTGTGGATATCACTATCCATATTAATCATATATGTTATAAATGTGATTTATAATATATAAGAGAGCCATTTGTAATTTACATTTGTTAATTAAATGTTTATGTGAATTGGATTCACATTGGACAATAAATTGAAAATGTAATTTACATTTTATTTTGACTTGTGAATGTGATTCACAAATTTCTAATGGCAAGATTGCAATATTCACAAAATGATTATGAGTTATTTTGTATCAAAAATGTAACAATTGTTGTAATAAATATTGGAGATACATGAAATCATGCAATCGTGGAGATTGCATTGAGATTCCCCTTTTCTTAATAGGAGAGGGGGACATCCACCAATTCATATAAGGAAAGGGCGGTTGCCCGCTCTTCCTATATGGAAGGAGGGAATCTCCTTTCCATTGTCTCCAGATTTAATTGATTTAATTTTAGGATTAAATTATATTGATTTATATATTTAGTCTAAATTAAATTAATTATTGTTGTGTTTTTCCAACAAAACCTTGGCCATTGAAAGAAGCACAAATCAATTTCATCCTTGATTTTTTGTAGTCCATGGATTCTGATCCATGGACTCCCAAAAACCTATATAAAAAGAGGCACCCTTGCTCTTCTCAAGTTTACAAGTTTACAATAAATGCTCCCTCTCTCATTTTCTCTACACGCCATCTCTCTCTCTCTCTCTCTCTCTCATTCTCATTGTGGCCGTCCACCATGGAGCCGTAGAGAGAGTTGCCATCACTGCAGCGTCACCATTATGCTGCCGGATTGTTAGCTCGTGAATCTACGTCTCCTTCGGCGTGTCTCGCTCGTGAAGAAGACGTCGGATCTCGTGTGATGATATTAGGAGATTCACCGCTTGGATCATCAACATGGATTGCGAGAAGCACACGTTTCATCAGCGTGCTCACAAGCGTCTCCAACGTCGGATCGGACTTGAGACAGGAGGTCTCTTTGTTTAAAGACTCGATCACAACCATGCTTCCATAAGTAAGCCTATTACTTATTTATGGTTTAGACGAAATGATCCGAGAAGTGTTCTTAGATCATGTGGTTTCGTCGCATAAAATTTTTTAATTTCCGCTGCCTCGAGCGACTAGTACGATTGCTCGCTCCCGATCACATATGATGCAATCCTCACGCTTCCGTGATGCGCTTAAGGCTCTTCCCATATCCTTCAAGGCATCTGTCCCAAATCTATTTTCTTACGATGAAGACCAAAAGAGTGACAACACAAGGAGATTACCTTGTTTGAAATGGCGACGACATTGCGAGGAAGGGGGCGGTGGTCTTATGTTAGAGGGGAATAATATTGTGCAGGAAGGAGGCATCATCGAAATGGATTGAGAGGGAATTGAGAGAAATATTGACAGTCAATAATGAGATGAGAGAGAGAACTGAGAGAGTAAGAATTGAACATGGATTACAATATTACAAGTTATAATTAATATTTTGGAGATTTGACATTTGCCTTTCAAGAGAAAAGACATGGTGTATGGAAAAATGATGAATAACATTGATTATAACCTTACATGAAATTCGAAATAGGTGCACATAGATATTATATATGTGTATAAGTTTATATGTATATATGCATTTATGTATGTATGTATGTATGTATGTATGTATATGTGAGTTTGTGTGTTAATTGATTAGATTGTATCGGATTTTGGTAAAGATATGACCCAATCATACTTTAATGGATTTTAAAAATTTCAATCCGATCTAATCCATTAGAATGATAAAATCAAACCAATCCCATCCAACAACATCGAATTCGATCGGATTACAAATTTTATCAAGTTCGTGTACACCGCTAAAAAAATATGCCAATGGAAAGTAAATAAATTTGTAAGGTTTTCATTTAAAATCTTTTTTCCTTCAAATTTTCTATAATTCTTATAAAATTACAAACAAACAATCTAATTTGGATAAACTACATTTGAAGTCTTGACTATAATTTTGAAATCAATATGGATTCTCATATTTTGAAAGCAACAACAAGTATGTTCATGACTTTATTTCAGCAAATGTAGAATCAAAATATTATTAACAGATCCCTAAATATTGATACCTGCAAACTTTTTATGAGCAACGAAGGAGCCAAGAGGGTTGGATTAAATCAATAGAAACAGGATGTCGGGACGTCGGGACGTTGTCGAAGAGGATACATTATTGGAGCACCTAATTTACATCTCATTTTCCCATGTATTAGGGGATTTTTATGCCACGACTCATAGAAATTTTGTAAATTACCTTTTCGATCCTTTAACCATCATAATTATCACCTTAACCTTATAAATATGCTAACTCTTCCACTAACCCTATAAACGTGCTAACTCTTACTCTAAAACTGCTATTATTAATACACATCCATTTTGTCCGTTAGGAGTGAATGGAATCCATCAAAAACATGACATATTTACCCTTCTTGTCTATAAAATTTACGTTCCATAGCCTTCTTCTTTTCCTTTGATTCAATTGAACCCAGCATACCCCCTTCGCCTTTACCTCCCTTGTCTCCTCGATTCTGGCTGCAAGTTCTTATAGCTCCTTGATTCTTAAAATCTTGGGGATGATCCAAAACAATCAGAAAAGTGTTTTAATGAAGATCAAGCATAACTCAATGGACACAAATGAGAAAGATATATTTATGATCTTTAATAGATATAAATAGAAAAAATAAAAAAGTTTTTGGTTCACATCTAATGATCCGAAGTGAGACTTAAAAAGGCCACACCCACATAGATTAATGAAAAGGTTACTTTTCTTTTGGTTCCTAGCCCTTATGTTGTTCATATGTTTGATGTAGATGATTCCTTTGATCGAGAGTTGCGATGGATTGGCAATGAGTTCTTGAATACATGCAAGTGTCAAATGGTTGAGCCTAGAGCCATGCACTACGTGAAGCACATTGGGTAGGAGGAGATGCCTTCGAAGGTCGAAGGAGCTCTGATGGATGCTGGAATGGGGGGTGTGGAGCACCCCCTGGAGCATGAGTAGATCCGGAGAAGAAATATCATGATGTTAAATTCTTTGACATGAAAAGGAGAAGAGTAGTTAGAAAAAGTTGGGGATAAGAATGAAGGCGAGAGAGGAAGGTGGAAGATCCACTATCGGATTTTCTGTGATTAGATTAACTCGGGTAATTGATTTCAATAAAGTTAAAGTAAACGGTAGGGTTTGTGGTGTAAGATGGAACAAGTGTACGAGGTTGAACTGATAATTATGATATTGGTGATTGACAAAATTTCAACGCTTCAGTAAAAATCCCTTTATTAAATTGACACAAGACACACTACAATCTTTGCCATGAGATATTAGTTTTCCACACCTATTAAAGATTATGTTTTCAAAATATATGTCATAAAAGAACTACTGTTATGCGCTACAGATGACTTCACAACAAGTTCGGTTAGGGATTGCATATCCACATCAACTCGAGACAAAAACTACTACTACAACAACAATAATAACGTAATTGATAAATGCTCATACAAACAGTAATTAGCATTTGCCTTCGAACGTACTTCACTTCACCACCATCATACCTAAAACTACATTATCCATCTCTACAATTTATTAATCACCCTTCTCCCATCCTCCATGTATTAATCTATAACTCTAAGATGTTCAACAATATTGTCCTCGTCGAAGGAGTGACACCTACTCTTTGACATAACACTATAATTCTCGATCACATACTTTTAAAGGTGGCCTCTTTCTCTGCTTCTTCTTAACTTTCTTTTGTAATAACTGATATGACAATTTCTTACAATGTTCACAAGTTCAAGAACTCAAACCTACTATGCACTATCACAATGTACACTCGTTTTCTAGATTCATAAACTTGTTACTTTCTCATTTTCCTCTTCACAATAGACAAATTTGATAAGTTAAAATTCATTTACTATTGAAGCTTACTTATCTTTACACTTGAATGCTAACTACAAATCCAACTTCCAAATTGCAAAAACATCACATGATTTTGCGTCATCTTACAGTAAAATCAATGTTCACACGATCTACCATCAATATATTTCAACAATGTCAGCCAGTTCCACCATTAAACAATCTAACATGTGTAATATCATATAAATATATAACTTGTTCTCTTGCCGAGTTCAACTCAAGCTTGATTTATGAGCTCGTCAAACGAGGCTAGTGAGATGGTTAATGAAGCTGAATCTAGGTTAAATGTGTCATATTTAGATTTTTTTCCTTATACTTCTTAGTTGCCATGCATGAGGAGAAAAACTTCTCCATATTGCAAAAGGGCAAATCTTACTGTCCCCAAGTGATCACGAAACCTTTTTTGTTATGTATTGTAGGTAAACTGCCTCTTCAAGAGTAGCTTTGATCTTAACCTTTCTGACATGCTTTACAAGGGAATTCCTATAAAAGTCGTCTCGTGGCTAAAACCAAATTTATCTCTTCAAGAGACGACTTCATTATTGTTATTGTAATGAAAAATTATAATGGAAGCCGTCTCTTGAAAATACAATTTCGGTTAAAATCAAATCTAAGAGGCATCTTATTTACCATAATTTTCCTCCATGGATGATTGTTTTCATTTTTTTCTTAAAATATAACAATATAAATAAAATAATATGCTATACTACAGGTTCGCATGTATAAAATGGAGGAACAAAAGCCCCTTCCCCTCTATCCACTCCACTTCGCGCTCTTCTCGTCTCGTCTCCTCTCCCTCCAATGGCGTCGAAGCAGGAATCCGCCCTCCTCCAAAACCCTAATTCCCCTTTCCATCAGAACCCTCTCCTCCAACTCCAGGAGCGCTTCAAGGAGCTCGACCTCGCCTTCAAGTCGTGGCTCTCCGGTCAGCACTTCGCAGTCGAGGCCGCCGTCGTCACCCTCACCAGCGCCGCGCAGGGTGCCATCATGGGTGGCTTCATGGGTACCCTCACGGCCGACGCCTCGCCGTCGCCGCTTCCTGTCGGGGTCGGCGCGCAGGCCGCCGAGGGCTTGAGACAGGCGCAGGTCAGTTCGGAGAAGCAGTAAAAATCGAATCTTGTGATGGTGGTACGCCTCCATTTGTTCGATTGGATTGTTAGTTGGTTCGTTCCTGGAAATCTGGTAGGCATTGTAGTTTTTAAAATCCGGATTAAGAAGAGATGTTAATTAGAGCGGATGGGCATATCGAGGGGAGGAAAAAGGAAAAGGGTCGTGGATGAGAGTAATTTTGGTATTTTGGCGTACAATAATAGGACGGGAATTGATGGATTGATGCTATGCTTGGCTGGCTGGATTAGGGAGTAAGAGAAAGAAAGAGTGGAGTGGATGGAAAGGAATAGTGGTACATATTTTGATGTTTGGATAGAAGGAGAGAGAAACGTTAACCAATGAAAAGTAATTTTTCGTTGAACAAGCGAATGTGAATGACAGGAGAGTAAGTAGTGATAGTTTTTAAAAAATTACTCACCTTCTAATATTAGCATGATGACACTATCGAAGATATACCAATGGAAAAACAAAATATGTAACTCATAGACTTCTTTCCTTCCCCCACAACCCTTCTAATTTATGAGGAAAAGGACTCCCTCCGGTTTCATCCCGTTCTTTGCATCCAAACACCCTAATTCGATCCTCCTCCCTTTACTTTCCCTTTCAGCCCTTGAGGTTGTCGTGCAAGAGTGCCCTTTCAAATTTCAACAATTAAGAAATCCACATTTTCCCTTCAAATTTGCATATTGGGGATGCCTCTGTTCCTCTATGTTCCAGAATATTTCTTCATTTTCCCTTCAAGAGAGGATGTCTTTGCTTCTATAAATACTTTTTTATTGGACACTGGTTC
Organism: Ottelia alismoides; assembly: GCA_037367405.1. NCBI lineage: Eukaryota > Viridiplantae > Streptophyta > Magnoliopsida > Alismatales > Hydrocharitaceae > Ottelia > Ottelia alismoides. The sequence goes on along the minus strand of JAZKJV010001466.1, from coordinate 591,242 downwards.
TTCTATGTTCCTTTTGGTAACTTTTTTCTTCTCTATCCTACCTAGCTGATTGTGTGTGGATTTGCAATCCATTCCACATGCCTAATCTCTCCATCAAAAGATGTGTTATGTAACAAGGGTTATGTGGAACTTCTTATTTTCTTATGTGACAAGCTGTATGCTACATGTTCCAACTTGAGGGATAGTAGTATGTAGTAGGAGTTTGATGAGCTATTGAATCACCTCTGGAATCTAATAATTAGGTAAAAGTTGGTGCTTTCATTTGGTCCTAAGTTTCTTAGAGTGGTACTTATGTGAATATAATAGGACAATGGTGTATAGTTAGTTGTCTGATATAATGATCACATTGATATTGAACTTCTTGGTAATATGGTATCATGTTGCTTCCCTAGCCTTTGTTTGTTTATTATTATGTATGTAACCATCAACTAATTTTAGGCTTGAAAGACAAAACATGTCCCACGGAAATGATACTGAAACTAACTTTTTGTTCTACTTTTGATTTAGAGAACTGCATTTATTTGGTTCGATCCAAAACTTAGATTAATGTAGGCAACTTGATCTTTCCATGTCATAGTGGTATCCCTTGGAGAAAGAAAAGTGAGATATATAAAACAATAGCATGCTTTAGTTATGCATGGCAGAATAGTTTTGTGGAGAGCATTGTTGTGAATCGAGGATTGATAGACTCGGTCATTTTGATTCTCATTTTCGTTCATGCATCTATGTTGTTGCTAAAAAGGATGCATTGCAACCAAGTTAAATAATGGACACAAAACCCAACTAGCATCACGTTTAATCAATGATGTCTTGCTCTCACAGATTAAAGGGTTCAAATCTGGATCTGTTTAGAGTAAAAGGCACTGCTGCTAGTTTATCAAATTTTTTATATGTACTTGAAAATTTAAAGTGCCATTTGGATTGCACATCTCAATGCAATCTTCATCTCCTAAAGAAGATTGCAGGGTTCATAAAATTTTTGTAGTTCAATTAAACTACCACCATGGTTTCATACAATTTAGTTCAAAATGTAGAGCTTTTTATTGAGAAGGAATATTTCTTGTTACATGTGTTCTTGATAGCTTTTACTTTTTCTGCATTCTTTTTATTGAGAAGGAACATTTTTTGTTACATGTGTTCTTGATAGCTTTTACTTTTTCTGCATTCTTCATGTTGGAGTGTCATATTCTTTATTTTGTTGCCATATCTACTATCTATACTGCAATCATTGATATTCTGGTAATCGTTTGGTTGTGTTTACCACCATTTTTTAACACACATACAGGCTCTTTCAGGTGGGCCTCTGGCTCAAGCTAGGAATTTTGCTGTCATGACGGGTGTGAATGCGGGTATATCTTGTATTTTGAAAAGAGTCAGAGGAGTGGAGGATGTCCAAAGTAGGTGGGTATACTTGCTCAGTAATTCTGACTGAAAAGTGGGTGTTGGTTGCATTTTTTCCTTCTGAAAAGTGTTTGCCATTTCTATAAGCAATTTTTTTATTTTGAAAGAAAAGAGGGTGATCATTGATAAGGTATGCACCCAAAAACTTTAATTTTCACAGGAATACGAATTTTTTTAAGCAAACTAATGACATTTTATTTAAAGGTTGACTGCTGCTTTGTGCTGAATTTTCTTTGGGGAAATACTTGTCTTTCTTTCTTTAGCTACCTTTATTCACTATTATATTGGACTTTCCCCTTAGGATCACGCAGTCTTACACTAGTTATTTGTTGCACGGATGCCCATCATTTGTAATTGATTAGTAGCTTTGATCATTGACAAATCAGATTTTCTTGCCAAACAATAGAACATGAGATGAAAAGAATAAATCATGAGATGTCGTATCATGGTGGTGTGGATAAAGAGAAGAAAAGATTGGGATGTGGTGGAGAAATTAGGAAAGAAGAAAGAGATTTTGAGAAAGAGAAGGTGAAAATATGATATACGAGGAAGAATGCGAGGAAGAGAAGGAGAGAGAAGCGTCTAGAGGGAGTGGGATAGGAATATACTAGAGGAAGGAGGAGATGGATAAGCGGTGGGGCGAGGGAGAGAGATCTTTGATGATGCAAAAGACGGAGATAAATAATTTTGAAGATGGAGAGGATTGAAAGAGAGAGGAGAAAAGAGATGAGGAACACAGATGGAGGATGTATAGAGAATGAGGTATCATTGATGATGAAGAGGGAGAGAGGGAGAGGGAAGGGAAATAAAGAAGACGAGAGTATAGGATAAAGGGAAATATCAATGGAAAGAAGAAGAAAGCGGCAAAAAAAGTGTTCTACAGAGAGAGGGAGAAGAAGAGATGAAATATGCAGAGAGGGGGAAGAATTGAGAGAACGAGAGGGAAAGATACTTTGTTGCATGCAAATTGACTTCTTGTTCTTATTCTTGTTCCATTTCATTACTAAAGTTCCGTTATATATATATGTTATACAACATGGCAGAAAATACAATACTATTCTAGAATATTCTAAACCTATAAAGCAAAGGAAAAAGAGAGGAGAAAGCTCTATATATGTTGGTGTTAGAAAATGAGAATGTGGAAGCTAATATCAGAGATAAAGGATAAAAACATTAAGGAACACCGGGATTTTTATGTGTAACCCTACTCCCTAAGGAGCGGGATGAAACGACAGGAGAATGCCTCAAAGGAATGATTCATTCATTAAACTTTCTCACGGTTACAAGAGGGTGAGGTGCTTCTTATATACCCTCACCGAGTCTCCACATCCCATAGATGGTCGATGTGGGACTAAATAACTGGATGTGGTAAATGGATCCTTGAGGGATCCATTTACCCATCTACCACATAAGTGACGCACAACACGTATACTCCAATACTCCCCCTTAAGATGGAGCATGCAGTGCTTAGCTTGGACGAACAGAAAGAAATCTCAAACTCATGCTACATGACACTACAGACAATATCAACTTAATGCAAACACAATTTTCGACTGTTGTTGAGGATGTTGCTTCTCATGTCGTGCAGGTGAGGAGGAACAAACGGGTCAGAGTGTGAGACAAATTGAATCTCCTCGTCGGAGAGCATGTGCTCTATACCGTGCATGTCAGAGTCACTGCAACGGAAAATGAGTCTCTACCTGGAGAACTCTGGCTCGCCACAATCATGTGAACTACTGCTCCATCTCTAAAGGACTGAATTGAAAAGCCGTGGAGACATCCTTGTCGGAGTCCATGATTGCTGGAGAATGGAGTCTGAAAAGTCTCCTCGTTGGAGAACTGGTCTCTCCTACTGGATCAGGGAATGGGACCTCTACGTTGGAGTCCCTATGAAACCACATGAAAATCCTAGTCCACATGGCACAGGGAATGAGATATCTACTCTGGAGTCCCTATGGATCACATAAAAACTCTGAGACTAAAAACAGAAGATGGGGATCACACACTAACGATCGCATACATGTGCGTGTCGAACTGAAGACTCGGAATCTGATCGAGTGTGAACATCTATAAAGTCTGACATCTGACTGGTTTGGAATATGAAGCATCCAACCTGTAACTCTACACAATACCCCCCTCCCTTTCTCTTATACTTGTCGGAACACAATGACATCAACAAAGTTGGGAAAATACAAAAAAAGGGGAATAACAAGAGACCAATTAAGTTGATCTCGATTTTTTTCTCAGCTTCTCCCTTTTTCAAATCATGTTATCTCATTTTTTAATAGTCGTCTCTCCTTTTTTTAAATAAATAAGACGCTCGTTATTTTTTTCGGTTTTTCCTTTTTTCCTTTTTTTACAAAATTTTTTCTACGTACAACTTTTCTTTTCTTTTGTACGTGTCTTTTCTCAAAACACACATTTTTTGAAAATCATGTCCAACTTGGGCCCAAAATACAAAGCACTCCCTCCCTTTTTCTCAGCTCCACTTTGGGCCCAAAATACCGTGTTGCTCCCTTTTTTTAATTGCGACATATTCCCCCCTTTTTAATTGAACCACAATTGGGCCCTCCTCGTTTTTTTCTTGTTTAACAAAACACGGCCCACTTGGGTCCCTTTTTTTCTTATTTAGGTTTTTTAATTGGAAACCTCTTCTCTCGAAGCATGCCACCCCGATGGGGCACTTGCTCTTGCTGCCGCCTGGAGATGGAGGAGTGGCATCGTGGGAAGGTGCTTCCACTTGGAGGCGCGAAGGGAGGGATCGTCGTCACCAGAAGACGGGGAGACACAAAGGGCGGGTCTCTGCCTGGAGAATAGGTCAACACAAGCTGCCTGCTTGCGAGGAGTAGGAGGGCAATGCCTGCCTGCGAGGAGGAGAGTGAGACGGTGGAGCGGGTTGCGCTGCCAACTGGAGAGGAGGGTGGTGCCGCCGCTTGCGAGGAGGCGAGATTTGGAGGTGGCGGTTGTCGCTGCCTGTTGTTTGATGGTGGTCGCTGCCTTCGGCCCCCTCCGTTTTCTCGATTTTTGTTGGTGTCTGAAAGAGGAATAAATGCGTGACAAAAGGGGTATTGCCCATCTGTTTGTGCGTCACCTCAGATCTGGAGGAGGTAGCATTGCCTGACTGTTGAGGAATGGTGTTGCCTGGACTGAGATCATCATCACCTTGAGATCTGGTGGTAGGTTGTGAGGAGCACCTATGCGCTGCCTGGAAGCGCTGCAATACGCGCTAGGTCTTGCAAGGAAGCTCCGCCTGGAGCCTATTGCCGTTAGAGAAGAGGTTCCCCGCCTGGGAGCTCTTCACAAGGATTTGGAGGTTGCATCGAGTGCAATGGGAACCGTACAAAATTAGGGTTTCAACAAAGCCCATAATATTCTTCAACAAATCTTCAAGAACATAAACACCAAAATGTAATCTCGAACAAATAATGAAAATAACTCCTCGAGAATCGAATCCGCTCTGATACCGTGTTAGAAAATGAGAATGCGGAAGCTATCAAAGATAAAGGATAAAAACATTAAGCAACACCGGGATTTTTGGAACCCTACTCCCTAAGGAGCGGGATGAAACCACTTGAGAATGCCTCAAATGGTTGATTCGTTCATTAATCTTTCTCAGTGTTACAAGAGGGTGAGGGGCTTCTTATATAGCCATCACTGAATCTCCACATCCACAAACAATTGATGTGGGATTAAACAACTGGATGTGGTAAATAGATCCTGGAGGGATCCATTTACCCATCTACCACATAAGTGACGAACAACACATATACTCCAACATTCAGTAAATAGTATTTATCCATCTCATTTCTTTTTATGTAATTTCCTCATTAGTTATTTGCTCTTTAGGGCTTCACTTTTATATAAAGGAGTCCTATGGCACATAATAAACAAGTTATTCATTTCCTCGCATGGTATCATGGTGACAATCCCAGATTGGATCCTTACTATCCCCTTAACACTTCAAAACTCTACTTGTCAGCCTCTCTCCTTCGCACCTTAGCTCCTTTGCGAGGCACACACCTTCCCGCCTCTGATGCGACATCGGCTCGATGCTCCACGAGTTGTTGGGAGCCATCACGGGGCACCATCCCGCCACCCGGAGCCATCACGCGGGCCCTTACGCTCTCGCAACACCATCCTAGTAGGGTACTAGGGCATAGCATCTCCATGGGTGCACCCAAGTGTGATTAGCGCCATTGCAACATCTCCATTGGTGCCCTAGGATCACCGTGCGAGCGTGCAAGTCCATCTCGAGAATCCTGCTAGTCCATCTCGATTCCCATGTGCCGAGATAGCGTTGTTTTGCCCTATTTTGGTGGAGTCCAAGGCAACTTCTGCCATCTAGATCTTATCTCCTGCCCTAGAGCGCCTATGGAATTGATGCAAAAGGTTGTGCTCCAAGCCTACATTCACAGCATGTTCGCTACATGATTGTCTAGATAAAAATCCAATTGTTCTACTACTCGGTCACATCTTTCCCGATCTCCTTTGTTTGTCATGATAGAAAACAATGTTGATATGCATCCACCTCATCATCTAGGGCATTCAAAGTCCTTGCGCCTATCGTTAAGATGGATGTCACCAAATACGAAGTGTGGGCAATGCAGTTTATAAGCATTACGGTGAGCAACAACAAATAATATATCCCAAACCAACCTGAGCTGGCAGACAAAACTGAAGCAGACACTTCGTGAAGCAGGATAATGCATGTGTACGGGTTTGGCTCTCCAGTGCCCTTATAATGGAGATAGGCAACGCTATCCTTCATGAGGCTACTACAAAGACGATATCGAACATTCTCACTACAAAATATTCCTAGACGAAGAACGAGATGAAAATCCTCCAACCCCAGCATGGCATCTTTATGAGGAAGCAAAATGTTTGCCCTCTGCATGCTTTTTACTCATAGTTGCGTTGCATGTTCGAGAAGTTTCATAGCTACATAGTCTTGAGTGCCACCACTGAGCAGTCGATGGCTTACAGGAACGATACTATGGTGGGTATTTTTCTTGTGGCCCTTGATCCCAATTATGATGCCACCTACCTGCCTCTATCCCTCCCATGGAGGAGGCCTATAGTTGTATGAACAAAATTATAGTTCCTCCAGCAGGTACTCCTCCCATAAAATGACTTTCCCAAACTCAGAACGAGATTGACCTCAATATATCGTTTGAGGATCTATTTGAAATTATAAAGTTAAAAATGAGTTAAAAAATATGGCCATCAAAGCATTGAGAAAACCACCAACTATATTCAAGAATCGATGGACTTTCTATAGGACCCATTTTATCGATGGGGGTTATCACTACTTTTCTCAATGTGGGGAGGGGGGGGGGGGGTAAAAAATATCTTTCCTCAGCTTCAAAGTTTATTTTATAAACTGCAGGTGGTTCTATTTTTCTCTTAATAGGGGTCTTGGGTATAGGTTTACCTCATCTGCTATGGATACGGATGAGAACAAAGAATCATCGTGGTATGCATACAAATGAGAACAAAGAATGGATAATTGATAGTTGTGACATTGATCACATGATAGGTGACTCAAAACTATTTAGCGCTTACAAATTAGCATCTGGTAAAGATCATGTTGCCCTTACTGATGGATCTCATGTTACTATAGTAGGAAAAGGAAGTATATCCGTTCTCAACAAATTTGATATTCACAATGCGCTTCATGTTCCAAATATGCATCTAAATCTTCTTTCTGATAGCAAGATAACAAAGGAATTAAAATGTGAACTTATTTTTTCCAGCGATCGTTGTATATTGCAAGACTTGGAGACATGGAGGAAAATTGAAATTGGTTTAGAGTATGAAGATATGTCTCGCCTACCAATTAAAGTGGCAGATGCATCAACTGTTGCGATTCAAGAAAGAGAAAATAAGGATTGTCATAGGTTAGTCATGCAGTGGCATGAACGTTTTGGTCATATTCCGTTCGATTATCTCAAAGAGTTGTTTCCTTTATTATTCAAATTTGAGCTCTGCAGACTTGATTTGTCATGTTTATTTGAAAGCAAAGCACACAAGAACGACTTAATTTTTTTCTGAGAGTAAGACAAGAGACATCTTTAAGTTCATTCACTCGGATGTTTGGGGTCCCTCTGTATTCCTACTTTTAATGGATACAAGTACTTCATTACATTTATTAATGATTATTCTAGAAGCGCGTTTATTTCTTCACTTTGTGACCATGGCGAAGTTGGTAGCACTGTGAAACATTTCTTCAACTTGATTGAGACACAGTGCAGGAAAGTGATTAAACGATTCAGATCTGATAATGGCCGTGAATATTTGTCTAAAGAACTATAGGATCTGATTAATGCTAAAGGAACTATTCATGAGACTTCTTCTAGTGATACTCATCAGTGAAATGGTATGGCAGAGAGAAAGAACAAATATCTTCTTGAAGTTAGCCGAGCGATTTTATTTCAAAGAAACCTCCCTAAGAGATTCTGATGAGAGTTTGTTCTCACTAGTGCCTTTCTTATAAATAAAATGCCTTCAAGATGATTGAACGTGACTACTCCTTTTTCTATTGTTCAACCAGAGAGCAAATCATTTGTTCTTTCTCTGAAGGTTTTTGGTTGTATTTGTTACTTTCACAATTCTGCACCTGATGCAAAGAAACTTGATGCTCAAGCAATAAAAGGTATTTTTTGGGGGATACTCTCCTACTCAGAAAGGTTATAAGTGCTTACAGCCTAAAGATGGAAAAATACATGTGACTAAAGATGTTACCTTTATTGAGCATGAATCTCACTTCATTGTGCATTCCCTTCAGGGGGAGAATGAAAGTAGCAGTGAAGAGAATGTGCATAATATTCTTCTCTTGAATGTTTTTGATGATTCTACAAGAACTGGAAATAACACAAAAACAGAGGTTTGGATGTCTCGGTCTCATTAGCATGAAAAGGTTTACGGTAAGAAAGATCAACAAGGGACCCTAATGCAAACTAGAGATTCCAATCCGAATCTTATTCAATATCTGAATGATCCAAGTTCCTCCACTTCCATTTGTGATTCAATCTCTAATATGGAAAGTGATATGGAAAAGGAAGTCAATGACTGTGTTGAAGATGAAGATGCTAATGTGTTGATAATTCTTGAAGGGGAATATATCGCATAGAGACATGGACGGAGGGAGATAAAACCCTCTTCAAGATATGCAGAGTGTATCAGATACCCTATTAACAGATATGTTGGCTACTCTAAACTTAGCAAAAAATTATAAATACTTTATCTCTTCAATTTTTTCTATTGTAATTCCTAAGAATGTTGATGATACTATCTTTGATCCTCGATGGGTTCAAGCTATGCATGAGGAGATGGAGGCCCCTGTAAAAAAACTATACTTGGGACATTGTGGATATTCTAGATGGGGTGCATTTGTAGATTTGAAAAAAATTGTGGGTGTTGATGAGATGTTATGGCCTAAAACTATTTTAACAGACATGAAATAAGTTTCGAGCTTCCTATGAATCTATTTTGTGACAATAAGGCTGCTATAAACTTCTCCAACAATCATGTTCTGCATGAGCGTACTTAGCATGTGGAGATTGATCGTCACTTCATTAGAGATAGAATTGATTCCAAGGAGCTTGTTTTGTCGTATTAAAGGCTGAAGATACAAGTGGCAGATGTCTTCACTAAGAGGCCTCCCATGACTAGTTTTGAGAAGAATGTGGGCACGCTGGACTTGTACAATCTGTATGCCCAACTTGAGGGGGAGTGTTGAGTTCTCTTATGAGTAAATGGATCATGGGCGTAGGGCGTAGGATCCATTTACCCACTTGGATCTACTTATGTATCTAACCCCACCTTAGTCATTTGATATAGTGAAGAGAAACAAAAAAAACCCCTATTGCTGTGAGCAATAGGGAGAGCTTGCCCTGTGGTTTTCACCCTCCAGTTGAGGAGGGTTTCCACGTAAATCATTTTCTCCGTGGTTCATGTTCATGTTATTCGTGATGCTTGTTCTTGCAACATGAGGCAGTAGACAATCTGAAGAGACCCAGGAGGCTCCGTGGTTTGTTCATGTTATTCGTGATGCTTGTTCTTGCAACATGAGGCAGTAGACAATCTGAAGAGACCCAGGAGACTCCGTGGTTGTAGCTTAAGTCATGTTTGGAGCAGTGTAATCATCAGCACCACTGTGACTTGCTTGACAACACATGAGGTTGGCAATACGATGGATGGTTGGTTCGGTAGCAATGGACACGAGGAAAAGAAATGTGCCCTTGTCAAAAGCGTGAATCATGATTCGAAGAATAACGACCTCTGCCTTTGCCTCGAGCATCGAAGTGGTCCCTTCCTCCACACCCATTGAAAAATTTAGTGCAGATGTTTTTGTAGTAGGAGGCAGAGATGCACAACACTGCTGAAGATAAGTAAAAATGATACGTAGAAATGGAATCAAACTAGTGGAAAGAAATCGGCCCTTCAATGTTTGATTGCTTGGACACATACAGAAAGGAATTTGTAAGCTTGCCATTGAGCATGCCATTTGAATTTTTTTGAACATCACATGCGTTGCAAAATAGCTATATTTTTTAACCATGTCGTATGAGTGATATACTAGATGTGAGTAGTGGTACATTGGGATGTTAACTAGATCTCGCGGAGATGCCAACAAGTTGTTACCTGATTCTAGGTGAAGGACTAAGCAAGCTCCTCCCACATGTCCTTGAAGAGGAGATTCGACCCAATCAACTACTTAATATTATCAAAGAACCCATTCATAACATGACAATTGTCCGCTTTACAGGCATCTAATTACTTGTCAGTCTTCTCGAGAGAACTTTTTGTAAGGACACAAAGCTTCCTTTGTTTTACCAACGCCTTAAAAGCCTCGATGGTTGTAAGGACAGTTTTTAGCACTCTTTAATTTAACAGAGATGCCATGAACTATGATAGACAGAGAAAAGAGGCGTGGTCATAGGAGATCATAGATTCATGGTCATCTCTAATCAACAAGAAGACTGATGTTAGAAGAAGATTGCAGATTTAGACATGTTTCTCATAGAAATTATGAACCACAAAAGGGCAATGAGCTTAGGAGCACGCTTATTTGGGTGCTGTATCTGACCGTCAATCCAGGACCAATGCTCCAATACCATGCCGGAGAAACAAGAGAGATAATAATGAGATCCTAGATTCCTTTTATGTAGAAGGAGATGTAGTCTAGGTTTAATGAAAATATCCTAAAAAGGAATAGAAAATGGGAATAAGAAAATCAAAATGCAGGTATTCTTTCTTTGAAGTATTCCCTCATACACATGCATCCTTTTCAAACTGTAGAATATTTTACCTGACACTTTCCTGTTTTCCTCTTTCTAGCATGATTGCTGCTTTTGGTTCTGGAGTTATGTTTTCGCTTGTTAGTGGCATGGCAGGTCCTAACGCTGCAGCTAATGCAGTTGGTTCTGGACTTTTCTTTGCACTGATTCAGGGTGGAATCTACCAGGTGAGCGTTTATGATATATTTAAGCTCTCAATTTGGTTAGTTATAGAGAGGAAATTCAAATTGCTTTCTCAACTTAATACTTCTTGAAATTGTGTCAATTCCATAATCATGTTTCCGCAATTTTATTAAATATTTTCTTAATTTTCTGCCTGGAATTTAGGCATAATGTCAGAATATTTTTTTAACGGAGAAATAATGTGACAATTTGCAATTCGTGTGGAGGATACTTCAATAATCTGCAAGAGGCAAAAACTAAGTTCTCTTGCAACATGGCTGCCTCAGATTTTTTTTTGACATCCTGGCCAGCATAATTAGTTTATCACCTAGGTTCGTCCAACATGTTTTGATTCAGTCTCTATCCTATTCTCCTTGCAAATGTTGAAACCAGACCTAGAAAATTTCCAATATTTTTTCTTGGTTGCTGGACAAGATTATGCGTGTTAAATGTAGACATTTTATTTATATTCGAACGCTCTTTGGGACATTATCTACTGCAGTTATAAATCCCATAAAGCTCACATTTTCTTCGACCTATCTACTTTCCCATCCTTTAAACTTGTTTACATACATTCCACCACAAGATCTTTTCCACTTCATTGTAGAAGAATTATTTTGTTAAAAAGAGAAGGCACGTTTGACTCAAGCACGATCCCAGAAAAGGCTAAGTAGGTCAGGAAGAGAAAAGAGAAATCCCGGCATGACCTAAAGCATTTGCCCTGTTAATGATTATAAGCTCGATGTTTGAACCCATTCAAACTTAACTCCGCGAGAATCACTACTGTCTGGGCATAATCCGATATTATTTGCTTAAAAAAGGAATAAACTAGTGATTTTGTTGGAAAGAAACAAAGACCTTCACCATGGTTGCAAGTTAGTTTCCTATCATGTTGAGACCTCAAGTTAAGTCAACCTGACTACATATATGCTGAAGCCATGATCCTATTACCTTGCCATCCTTGTTGGTTCTTACCAGTTTTTTTTCAGCCACCCTTAATACATTTACTTTTCCTAGAACTCATTATTTCCAAAGAAGCCTTCGTGCAGACCGTCCTTCCTAATCATGCTAATTTAATGGTTATGTTAATATTTGGAATTTTCACTCTTGCTCCAAATGGACTAGGTTTCTTTATTACTTGTGAACTTCTGAACATGGAGAGTCCGTATCTTTCCTGTCATCAAACTATCAAAGTGTAACATTCTCTTATGGAGTTCTACTTGATGGTTGTCTCCCAAAACTGTACCACAAAATAATCCTTGCTATCTTCTCTCTGCAGGTCGGTCAGAAATTCTCCCCACGGCCCGTGGAGGACACGGGTTATGCTCAAACAAAGAACATGCTCAAGGGCCTCGGACTTGAAAATTACATGGGCAATTTTAAGAAAGGCATGCTCACAGATCAGACGCTCTCTCTTCTAACCGATAGGCAAGCGAAACAAACCCTTGGCTTCCGATGCACATTAATATCTAGCTTAACAACATTATTCTTGCCTTTCTCCAGTGCTCTAAGTGAAGTCCGCATTCCTCCTGGCCCTCGGCTTCTTATTCTGGATCACATCCAGAGGTTTGTGTGCATTTCATACTTGTTTTGCCCATCTCATTGCTATATTCTGGTTTCTTACGTGATATCGCCTTGTGGCTTCAGGGATCCTGAGCTGATGAAAACCAGCAGTTGATTATGATATATTTTTAGCTGATTGTACTTGGTAAAAGCTATAGGGACGTGATCATGGTTTATATGGAATTTTTTTTTGAGAAGCACAAATCATGTCGGCTGTTCGTGAAGATTGCATTATGTGGCTCATTAACTTGGATGTATTGACTGAAACTTTCCTATGTACTCATTCTTTTCATTTCCATTTTTAGTTAGAGGACTTTGTTACTGAACAGGAGATGTCTGTTCAGTTCAGCAGGTGAGTTTTTTTTTTCAGTAAGCCAGAACTTGAATCCAATCATAGCATTGGATCCACAGATAACGCAAAAGAGAACAATACACACACACACACACACAGAGGAGTGATCCTATGAGAGCAAAAAGTTGTGAGAGTATGAGAGAAATGATTATGGACCACATGATTCACCCAGGAGAGAGAAGACCAGGAGAGAGAAAACAGAATCATGTGGTTCAGGATCATTCCTCTCATGCTCTCACAACTTTTTGCTCTCATAGGATCTCTCTTCCACACACACATACACACAGACGCACGCACACACACACATACACACACACACACAGAGATGCACGCACGCACCCACCCACCCCCATCCCCCCCCCCACACACGCACACACGCACGCACACACTCCCACACGCGCGCACCCACGCACGCACACGAGGAGTGATCCTATGAGAGCAAAAAAATGATGTGACACCATGCATTATGGACCACATGATTCTGTTTTCTCTCTCCTGGTTGGATCATGTGGTCCATAATGCATACTCTCATGCTCTCACAGGATCACTCCTTATATATATATATATATATATATATATATATATATATGAGGAAAGGGATCCTACTCCATGGAGTAGGTAACTTACCTACTTCACTTTTTTTTTTCAAAATTTCTTTATTTTTTTTGAAAAATGCTTCCATGGATTTTCATAATTATATCTCTCTATTATGTCATTCAAATTTTGTCAGAAACAGAGACTCCTACAGCCTCCATCCAGAACATGAAAAATACAACAAATCTGTGACCGTTAAAAAATGACCGTCTGGATGGAGGCAGTAGGAGTCTCTGTTTCTGATGAAATTTGAATGACATATTAGAGAGATATAGTTATGAAAATCCATGGAAGCATTTTTCAAAAAAATATAAAAAAAATTGAAAAAGAAGAAAATGGAGTAGGTAAGTTACCTACTCCATGGAGTAGGATCCCTTCTCTCTCTCTCTCTCTCTCTCTATATATATATATATATATATATATATGACACAATAATCTATGTATATACTAAAGCCCATTACTCTCCAACTTTACCCCTTCCTTCCCTGAAGCTCTTTCCCATTCCTTGCCGGAAGCTCAGTTCCCTCCAACTTTACCTTTGCTTCCTACACATGGCGCGTCCCTTAGCTATTCCCCAGTTCTTTCCCGCGCCAAATAACCAAGACCCCTTTTTCCCCAACAGCCTGCCGTTCTCCATGAGACACATGACGTCCTCCGAGTTTTTATCCCTACTCTAGACTATATGCCACATGTCAGTCATTCATATCTACCTTCCTAAGATATTTTATCCCTCAACCTTTTCTTCGCCAATTCAGCCCTCCCCCTCTCTAATTCCATACATCATTTCAGCATGCCCATCGAAACTTTATATATAATTTAAAGAGCGTAAAAATACAGTAAATGTAAATTATACCTCTATTTTTATAGTAGATTAGATATTTAACCATCATTTTTTGTGGCAATTTAGGTAAAATATGGTTTGTAGAAATCTAAATTTAACTCATAGTAAATGAAAATCACAATTCATTTAAAGTAAAAAAAATCATAATTTCATACCAAGTAATTGATTAAAAAATAGTCTATCAAAATTCATTCTTAATTAACATATCGAATTATTAGAAATCTATAGTGAATACCCACTTCCACCATAACGAAATTGAAAAATTGGCAAACATTCAATTGAAAAATCATTTAAATAAATTTATTTTATTGATATTTTTCAAATGTCAAAAAGTGAGGCATAGGCAATTGATAAACAATTTAAAATCTACTTTTATTGACATGATTCAAGGGAAAATGTGCATTTACTCCTAAAAGTGCATTTACTCGTAAAAAATGAGCATTCCAAAATTGCTTTCCTTGACGTTGAGAAATATGACTAATCCCTACCAATTAAAAAATATAAATATAAAGTATAAATAAAATGAGACAAATTAATATAATTATCTATACATGCGTATAAGAATGACCATATCGTAAGAGAATGTCTTCACTATATGTTAAGTTTAACGACACGCGATTCACAAATAAATGTAGATTTAATTCAAATTTTATTTGAGGTACCAAAAAAGAAGAAGAAACACTCAAGTGATTTAATATAAAAAATTACTAATTATTTACTAACTTGAGATACTTAAAGTAGGGGTGGGCACTATATAGGTCCGGCCATATAACCCAACCAAATCATTGAAAATGGGTCAAAACGATTTGGGTCATTTGGATTTTGGATTGGGTTGGATCCAAACTATATTCCTTCAATGGGTATTGGGTCGGTTGGTGTGTCTAATGTCTTCCACGCAACCCACCCTAATAACCCAAACAATTTCTTTGAATGATAAAAGGTTTAACCCACTCAACCCAACCGATATGTACTTAATATATAATATCAATAATTCTAAACTCATATATATTTCTAATGTAGAACTCGAATTCTTCAATGCAAGTTATCAACTTGTTAACAACATTATCTCACTAAACATTATTTCAGTTGTTATTATGTGGTGTACTCAATATATTTTTTCTCTATCACCCTTTATATTATCATTACATGCTATAAACAACTAAGAGCATTCCTTATAACCACACAACTATGCTCCAATCCTTATCGATTTGAAAATCCCCTAATCTTAACCGAACAACTCCATATCAACTTGAACATATCCCAACCTTCTTCATCCATGTTGAACATATTCTTCCAATCTTCTTCTTATCTATTGATCTTACTACATGCTTATTTTGACATATTTTTCATACATCAATGGTCCCATCATTACTTGACCTTCAATTCACAAGATTTTTTATATGGGTAATTTGATTTTCACCCAACTCAATCAGGCCAAACTGATCACCCAAACATCTCAACCCAATCTAATTTGGTTGGGTGATGGGTTTCATTTTTGCAACTCAAGTCGAATTCATCCCGAACCGAATAACCCAGACCCACCCAAACCAGTCAAATACCCACTCCTACTTAAAAGGAGGTATTTGTGTGCCGTTAAAATGAAGGAATTTGTAATTTTCATAGTCCAATACAAAATGTGAAATGAAAGGGAAGAATGTGTGCATGTGTTAGTGATTTATTAGGAAACTAATAGGTTTTGATTTTGGGATAAGGAGACGTTATCCTGTAATAGTTAATCACATGATATAGATCACATCACAATTTTATCATTTGTTGTGTCTTTGTCTGCAATATTTGTCCTTACTGTATATCCCTCCAATCATCTGGCGAAGAGTGCATAATGAATTTGACTTATGCTTATCCCTTCTAAATGAATAGAGAAGACATGTATATCTTTATTTTAAACTTTTATGAAAATATAGAAACAAATAGAAAATTCGAAATAAAATAAAAACTCATCATTATTATTCTCTTCTTTATCCATTTTTAAATATTGAAAAGTCAAAAATATCAATGAAGGAAAGTACAGAAAAAATCAATGGTAGATATAAGATTCCATATTAAGCAGGGCCTTGTACAATACACCAAAATAGGTGTTATTCATTGTTAAATAATTACACATGGTATTTTCTTCTTACAAAACTATTTTTTATTGAAGTTAGCAAAAAATATCATATTTGTTGCTATAATGATTAACGGTGGTCCAGATATCATTGTTTATCCATTGTTATTTTTCAAAATTTTAACTAATAACGGTTAAAGTTTGAACTAAAATAATAACAATGATTAGCTAAAATTTTGAAGAAAAAAAACCATCCGTAAGTGTCACTGTATGCAGTGTTACTAATGATATAGCAATGAATACAACATTTACCGCTATGAATCGTAACAAACAATATCATCATTATATATTTAAAAGCTGACGATAAAGTAATATATTAGTAAAAAATATCACTATAGACTTAATTTATTGTAGTGATAACTGATATCTAAGTATATGCATCGATGAGCAAATATCAAATGGAGAAGTCCACTAAATAGACTCCATATTAGGTTTGACACTATAATATATCTAAGTAGACTTGATTGAACTGTAAAGAGAGTCCGAAAGATCAGGTGGGGCACGAGCTGAAGTAAGATGTATGTAGCTTCACCCCTGAAAAAAATACTGACACATAAAATGTATTGGTCTATAAAAATTGTTTTCCTTTTCTTTGATATCGTTTAATCTTCTAATATATTAACCTAAAAAATAAGTGAATTAATTGTATTCATAGAAAACATATGTTAGTTATTACTTGTATCATGTTCAGTAATTTATCACCCTTAAATCTTGATAATTTGCAATTCAATTTTTATTCATATAAAGTAACATGTTAATGCATGCAGATAATCGATTGTATCTATTTAATCTTTCAGTGAAAGTATTAAGTAATAGTTGTGGTAGTTTTATCTCAAAAAGTACACGTGGCTTAAAACTTTTTCGATAATGTAGAAACAACAAAGAGATCACGCACAAGACAACAATTTACGTGGAAAATCCTTCGATCAGGGAAAAACCACGGGGGCACAATAACCCTAATCTCGATTCGAGATTAGGGTTCTCTTCACTAGTGTGTTTCCAAGCAAGGGGGTGAGTACATAAATAAGAGTCCGGGGTAAATGGTCCCTCACCCAAAGATCCATTTACCCGCCCAATAATACAAAAACTCAACACTCCCCCTCAAGTTGGGCGTACATGTCAACCATGTCCAACTTGCCTACATTCAACTCATATTGCACCATAGGCAGCCCCTTCGTGAAGAGGTCAGCAATCTGATCTTCAGATTTCAGGTAGCGCAGACATAACTGTCCTTCATCAATTTTTTTCATGAATAAAATGTCGATCGATCTCCACGTGTTTGGTTCTATCATGCATTACTGGATTGTTTGCCAAATTTATAGCTGCTTTGTTGTCACAGAACATCTTCATAGGCATATCAGCTTCTGTCCCTAATTCTTTTAATAGCAACTGTAGCCATAATACTTCTGTCACGCCATTAGCAAGTGCCCTGTATTCAGCTTCTACACTTGACCTTGAAACAACATGCTGCTTTTTGCTTCTCCAAATGACAAGGTTCCCACACAAGTACACAGCATACCCAGAAGTGGATCTCCTATCATCAACGGATCCAACCCAGTCAGCATCGATATATCCTTCAATGGTAACATTACTTTGTTTCTTGAACATAAGCCCTTTGCCAGGGCACTTCTTTATGTATCTCAAGATCCTGTTGACAGCGTTCATATGGACGGTAGTAGGAGCATGCATAAATTGGCTGACTATATTCTCTGCATATGTGATATCATGTCTTGTGAGAGTAAGATAGATTGATTTTCCAACTAACCTCTGATATCTACCTTTCTCCTCATCATCGAGTATTTTTCCATCCTTTTTACTCATTTTATGGTTAGCCTCCACAGGATAAGCAGCAGGTTTGCAATTAGCCATTCCTGAGTCACAAAGAAGGTTAAGGGCATAATTTTGTTGATTCAAACACATACCTTGTGGAGATCTAGCCATCTCAATACCAAGAAAGTACTTCAGTTGTCCCAAGTCTTTCAATTCAAATTCTGCTGAAAGAATCATTTTTATGCTAGACATTTCCTCTTCGTCATCTCCAGTAAGGATCATATCATACACGTATACCAGAAGGATAGATTTCTTATGGTCTTTCCTCTTAATGAAGAGAGTATGATCTCCATTAGCCTATCTGTAACCATTTTTTATCATCACAATCCTGAGTCTTTCAAATCAAGCTCTTGGCGATTTTTTTAGACCATACTATGCCTTTTTCTGTTTGCAACATTTACCTATTTGATCATATCCTGGTGGCATTTTCATGTAAACTTCCTCTTTGAGACTTCCATTTAGGAAGGCATTCTTTACGTCCAGCTGGTACATTTTCCAGGAAAATTGAACTGCAAGACAGATAATAACTCTAATAGTGTTCATTTTTGCAGCAGGTGCAAAGGTCTCGAGGTAGTCAATACCATATTTCTGACTGTAACCTCTTGCAACCAATCAGGTTTTAAATCTGTCAATTTTACCATCAGTCTTGTACTTGATTGTGTAAACCCATTTTGAACCGACCAAGTGAGCGTCTTTTGGAATTGTCACAATATCCCAAGTATCATTTTTCTGTAGAGCCTCCATTTCCTCCTTCATAGCTTTTGCCCACCTGGGGTCACACTGGGCTTCAACTGAATTCTTGGGAATAACATGAGAATCAAGTACAGTTATGAAGCTTTTATAGTTCGAGCTTATTCGAGAGTAAGAAACATAATTTTCCATAGGATAACGAGCAGGAGGCCTAGTTGTTCTTGCCGCTTTCCTCAAGGCAATAGGAAGTTCCTCTTCTACATCTTCAGTATCACTAACCATGTCATTCACGCAATTGTTAGTGTTCTCAATCAAATCATCAAGGGAAGAGGAATTACTTACAGTGTGATCATGACTTGGATCATCCGAGGAGAGATTGGGATTGTGTTTTGGCATCATATTGTCATCCATAGTCTCTTGCCTGTGATCATCATCCATCCTCTCAGCATTGTTACCTATACTCTCGTGTCTGCCAGTGCTGTGACCACAAGAAATAGCAATTTCATCGTTGATTACATCATAACCTTCATTCATAAAGTGACGCTCATCATTATTTTTCTCAACAGCTGTTTTACTGCACTCCCCCTGAGAAAAATTCTCGGCATAGTAGAAATCATGCTCATGAAAAGTAACATCCCTTGTAACATGAAGTTTCCTTTTAATTGGGTCATAGCATTTGTACCCTTTTTGTGTACTTGAGTATCCAAGGAAGATACACTTCCGAGATCGAGGGTCCAATTTCCTCAAGCCAGGACCAGAAATGTGGACATAGCAAACACTCCCAAAAACCCTAGGAGTTAAGTTGAAAGGAGCCTTATCAGGGTGTAACATTAGAAAGGGGTATTTTTTCCAACCACAGTAGACGAACGCCTATTTATCAGATAAACAGCAGTGAGAACAGCTTCACCCCAATACCTTTTTGGAGTATTTCTTTGGAAGAGAAGGGCTCGGGTAACTTCTAATATGTGTCGATTTTTTTCTCTCAGCAATGCCATTCTGTTGAGGTGTGTATTTACAAGACGTTTCATGAATAATTCCATTATCGTCAAGAAATGCACTAAGAGGTCCCTTCAAATACTCCTTAGCATTGTCAGACCGTAAAACTTTTACATTTGTGTTATACTTGATTTTTATCATGTTGACAAAGCTTCGGATTATACTTGGAACCTCACTTCTGTTCTTCATTAAGTACACATAGGTGAATCGAGAATAATCATCAATAAAAATCATAAAATAGCGATGGCCTCCCAAACGTAGAAACAACAAAAACTCAACAGATAATATGTCATGGACATTTTCATTAGCATATTGTTGGATTTATGAATGCAATCCCATCTATTAGTTTCAATTGAGGTAAATATTCATGTGTTTAATGCTATTTGTATAGCACAATTTTATATTAGATTTATGATCGAGTAAATATCTTTTTTTTTTCACATCCCGTCGCGAAGCGCGGGCATACCTCCTGGTGTATATAAATCCTTGAATGCCATATATTTTTCAGCAGTCATGTTTCCATTACAGCTATTGTTCATCTAACACCAAGACAGAATTCCAGTTGCCTGTTCAGTGTATCCAGCACACTTTCAGGTGTGTTTGCCTACCTTGTTCACAGATGACCTACGAGTTTGGTAAATGTTTCATTTGTCTTTTATGTTTACAAGATACACGAAGATGTTGAGCATCCAGATTATATTTAGAATACAGAATATCTCTTCTCATGAACTGTTTAGCTGGTTTTTTAGAGGTATACCTTGTGTCGCAGGGATTGCGAGGAAAAGTCGACAAGAAATTGTTTCAGAAAGTTCTTTTTGGTTCTGTAAGAATTTTGGGGAGGGAGTTGAAATCCGAGTGGGTTTAAACTTGTAATAAGTTGTCAGAAACAGTTTTCCTCGATGATGATTTATCATTTCGGCTACTGGCTCCATCCAATCCACATAGGTTATTTCAATGGGGTAGTTTACAACCATATCAACCTTGAACTGACACAACCCTCAAATTATCGCAAACAGCCGGAATCATGGGCTTGTACGTGATCGACTTGGCTCACAATCGAGCGCCCGAGAATCAGCTTTCTTCTTCCTAAATAGCTGCTTATGTGAGTTTCATCCTTTTAACAAACTTATGCTTCAGCATTCTGATAATCTTGTAGAACCAGAAGGCACTCACCAGCTGCAAACCCAGTGCCATTGCCTGTCATAGAAACCATATCGAAATTACGAATCGATCGATTTCAGGGACTGAATCGAGAACGATAATTTTTTCGAGTGATTCCCCCCAGAAATGACCAATACCTTGATCAAAATGGGATTGTCTGCAGTCAGAGTAACGTAAGCGAGAACCGGTCCACAGATCATCCTGGCTCCTGAAAACGTCGCTGCAAATAATACCTGTTTGCAAATTATTGCAAAAAGAAAATCATAGAGGAAAATAAAAGAATAAATCACAAACTATGATATATGCGTGTAAAGATGTCTACAAAAATATCAATTATACTCTATATTTGATATCTAATTTATAGGCTTATGTACGCTTGTGCTCCTCTACTCCCCTCTTCTTACAAAAGTTATAGTTCTGTCCTTTCGAACCTATTTTTGCCCAATGGATACAATCTGCACACGGTAAAACTTCATATGGATTCAATGTACTCTTCTCCACGACAGATAGACCAGCATTCAATGCGGTTTGCAGCATATGCTTATCGGGGTGGTTGAATGTTGTTTATGAGCAGAAATGAACAGCCAATTGCCCTCACCTAGTCTTGCCTCGCATTCCACTTCGACCGAGGAGACTTATACACCTATTTCATTTTAATGGAAGGGCAAAATTATGAATTTTGTAAGATTGCATGGACACAAATGTTAGTATAAAAGGGGAAGGGTATAATCGCAATTGTAGAATCTAGGAGGGGCACAAGTGTAAAAAATCCTAAATTATAAAGACAACCTTTTTGGAATGCAAGTAAGGTGATATTACGAAGAAAGGGAGGAGGATGAACTCACATCCATTGCCAAGTTGAGGTCAGTGCCAATAGGACCTAGCTCCTTAAGAAGCTCCCTCGCGTGCAAGAAAGGGCTTGATATCTCCGTTATCCACAACGACGCCACCATCTCCGATCCACACTGCACCCGATGCAAATCATAGACCACAACAAAGATACAAAGATGATGCTCTATGTACCGCAACAAAATGTATGCTCTATATACCGCAGCAAAGTCGCCTTTACCGAAGAGGATGCTTTATGAATGATCTTTTTTATATATAATTTTTAAATTTAATGAAAAATCCAAGATGCTTTTTGGAAAAATCGGCTTTGGTTTAAATAATACCTTTTAAGGTTAAATGTGATTTTTACAATGAATAATTAAGGGGGGGAAATGGTGAAATTAGATGGGTACCCTTTGGTAGGCAAGTCCTGCTCCAATGCCAACAATGCTGACGAGGTGGTGGACGGCGTTGTCCACAGCAAACTTCTTCTCGCAAAGGCAGCATATGAGGTCGTATATCATGTAGGAGAGGGTCACTGCAAGCACCTTCATCTGTTTCATTTAAATTTATTATGTTCAGATTAACGCAAAAGATACGTTCTAATACAATGCACTAATGCCCAAATACGTACGTTCGTCGGGAAAGGAAATAATTAAAAAAATGGAAAAAAATGGGGCTGCCTCCGTGGCTGCCTCCACCCTACTTTTTGTATTTTTTTTATTTTTGGAAAAATAACACTAAGTATATTCATCCCTATATGTCATTCGAATTTCGTTAGAAACAGACTCCTACGGTCAGGGACGGATCCATAACATTTTAGAAGAGGGGGCACAAGGTTTAAAAAATATATATCTACCAATTATGATGTGATCGCATTCAATAGGAAAAGGGGGGTATGCTCTTGAGTTGTATGTCATATATACATATGAGTTGGATATTCCCCTTCCTCTATTAATTATATAACAATAGTTGTGAAGGATAAATTATATCATCTATAGTTTTCATTAAATAATAGTTTATTTTGAACTTATTTTTTAATCAAGTATATTTTTATTCAATTTTACATAAATTGATATCATATATAGTCCGCAGTGTTGAGATTTTTTGTGAATGGTATTTATATAATTTTAAAAATCGGATATATTTTAATATTTTTATTTTTTTCAAGTCACTCTTTGGATTTTGATCAATTACAATAGACTACACTTGTTCCAAATTTCTATTAAATCAAAATATAAAAATACATAATTTATACTTTTTTGTTATCAACAACTAGAAATATTAATATGTCAATGAAGAAAAATACACTAATCAAGAATATCTATATGTTTGACCACTTGATAATAAATAGGACTAATGATTAATGTATGAGACTTGAAAATAAATGTACTTTATTTAGAAAATTTATTTTTTTGGAGATCGAGAATTAATCTCATATATATATATATATGTGTGTGATAATGAGATCGAATGAAAATCCGATCTCTTTTATAGGTTTATCCTAAAAATGGATATTCAAAAAGATAGTTTAGGTAGAGTTCAAGTTGATCGGTTTAAGAAATTATCCGAATAAAAGGGGATTTATGCTTAGGTAATATTCCCTCTAAATAAATGAAAGTGGTGCATATATAAGTTTTATCCTCAAAAAATCCAAAAGGGGATTTATACTTAGGTAATATTATGATTATTTTTTCTTCAAAAAACCATAGAGAATAATTTATATATATAATGTAATTTCAAAAATTTAGGAGGGACATGTGCCCATCCTTGCCCCCCCTCTAAATACGTCCTTGCCTACGGCCTCCATCCAGATAAGGTTGATTCAAAAAATTCAGCAACTGTTAGAAAAATGATCGTCTGGATGGAGGCCGTAGGAGTATCTATTTTTGACGAAATTCGAACAACTTAAGATGGATATAGAGATGAATATATGACGATATTTTTATAATAATAATAATAATAATAATAATAATAATTGGAAACATGCTGCCCCCGAGGGGCAGCCCCATCAACTGCATCGAGGCACACCTGCAGAGGGGAGGACGTGGAGGCCACCGGGCAGACTGGACAGCTCCAGTCATCGACCGAGAGCGATGCGAGAGCTACGGCCAGTACGGCGTGGGCACTGGACACGATCCGGTTGCTGAAGTCGAAGCTGCGGCGAGGGAACGCGACCTTCCGCACCGCAAGGAACAGTGCACCCCACAGGACGACCCCTGATGCCACCCATCGCTCCACGTGCTCCATTTTTGGACGGTCCAAATTGCTCCACGTCTCCTATAAAGTGAATTGGCGACAATTGTGATATTAATCCTCAAACTATTGTGTGGTTTATGAAAAAACCTGAGTTTTCCTTAAAAACCAAACAAACCGCGTATTCTTTCATATCCGGGCCACTCGAAGGGTAAATTATATCAAAAGGAACAAAATTTAGGGTCAATATCAAAGACGGTCCCGATAAATTTTTTACACAAAAAACATTCCATTTTTTAATCAAAGTGATAAACGGACATGAATTGTGTAATTTAAAGTTTTGATAAAATAGTGAATTGTTAATTATATGTCATCAAAACCTGTCAGATTGATTTTCTTTTTGACTATTTTCTTGATTTCTTTTTTTGAATTGGAGCATCCTCGTCTATCCACTCCTTGCAGTCGATCAAAGCTCCACCCTACCCCATTCATATAGAGGCTACCTCGCTCACCTTCCACTTATACTAAAAGATGGAAGATGATGGAAGATAAGGCGGAAGCTATTCGGTTGTCTGTCTGTTGTTTAAAAGGGGGCAACGGCCGATCTTGTTAATATTTTTTGGGTAAATTACAATTTGGGTTCCCATCTATGAGTCCAATCCCGTAATGGATCCCGATCTTTAAATTGTAATGATTCGGGTCCGAGGATACTCAATCGGGATGGAATGCGGTTGGGAATTCAATCTGAGTGTGATAGCCAATTTATACATACATACATAAACACCTCGATTTTAGAAAGTTTTAGTTTCTCCGATAATACTTGAGCCCTTACTCTTCGCATTTACCCTTGTACCTCTATACTCTTACAAAATTCACACCAGTGTCCTTCAGTAAAAGTAATACAAAGGCACAAGTGTAAGAACGGAAGGGTACGTCTTGTGAATTTTGTAAGAACAGAAGGGCACAACTGCAAACGCAAAAAAGGTGGAGGCATAAGTATTGTTAGAATGGCTCTGAAGGGTGCAAGATTAAAAATCCGAAAAAAAAGTTCAAAACTTATTATTATTTTCTCCGAAAGAAAAGAGAGAGATAAATAGTAATCACAATAAATGGAAGAAGGAAAACACCAAAAATAACAAGAACTACGAAACAGTGACTGTACTGTTTCATCTAAAAGTCCAACCAGAGCTTACGACAGACGAAATAACTAAAATCTACAGCAAAACGCTCAATAAATTCAAACGCAGAAAGCAAACAGCAAACTCCGTGCCTTTACATAGGAAACAGATCTCCTCAAGAGATGCAGAAAATACAGTTTAAATTAAGATACACACCTTCTGTCTGAATCAAATCCTTGCAGATGAGCAAATCCAGGAAGAACAATTCACTGTTAGATGCTCTCTCTCTCTCTCTCCGGAGCAGTTGTGTCTGTTTATCTGATCCTGAACATTTAGAAAAAGAAACAATACCAGTGAGAGATCTGGAGGTGGATATAAACTTGGAGAGCAGACCTACCAACCGTTTGAGGATATTGAAATCAGGTCAGATCTGGAAGGTTGGCGGCCAAAGAACCGGTTGTTTGCTTGCTGGAATAATCTGAAATATATAAAGAAAATGGGGAGGAATGGGCACCCACAAAGACATGGAGACAGAGGAGGACGAGGACGCAAATGAGAGGGCATTTATAGGACATTAAATTGTACAGTTGAACTGCAATGAAATTAAGGCGGATCTCCTTTTCTGGGTTGGGAATCTTTTACAAAAATATCCCAGAAAGTTATGTTTTTATATATGATTTTTATCATTTGTATCCTCCTTAGATATTGAAGCATCGGTTATATCCTTTTTTGCAGAATCAATTGTCCATGCAACTTCTTGTTTTGTTATTATTTGTGCCTTTCTGTCGGGCTAGCCATCAAACAGTTGAAGTAAACCGTGGTTTGCTCGAACCATGGTGTGGTTAAAAAGGTTATAATGGTCAAATCTCCCTTTCTTCCTCCTCCCTGAACCCTTTTGCCTCATCCTCCTCCCCTGTCACCCAACATCACAACTCACCATCTCCACCTCCACTCTCTCCTCCTCAGGTCACGACGTGTCCTTGAATGCATCGTTGATCATCATTCGCGTGGTTGCAGATGCGTTCTTTGTGGCCAAGATGGAGGGGGAGGGGCGGAGGAGGAGGGGCCGAAGGGGTTGGAGCCTGGAGGGAGAGGGATGGAGGAGGAGGTTGTCGAAGGAGGGGTTGGAGGGTGAGGGGCGGAGTAAGATGTGGTCGGAGGAGGAGGAAGGGCTAGAGGGGGAGAGGAGGGGGGAATAGTGGAAGGATGAAAAAGAAAAGGAGGAGAAGAAGATATTTCTACCCTCATTTTTTTATCTAATTACGCGTGTTGTCAAAGTTTATGTCTATTTGTGATGAGGATGGACATCAACTAACTTGAGGGGCACAAATAATCATTGTGGAAGAAGCCAGGGATACATTTGACATTGTAAAAAAGGGAGGGACATAGCTAATATTGTAATATCTAAGGAGGGAACAACCGATAAACGTGCTATTATATATATCATTATAAACCTAATGATTGAGGGTGCACACATATAGGATAAAATCTGTAATTTGTTGGATTGCTTTGGTTAAGATGGGATCAATAAAGTACGATGTGATTCAATCCATTAATCAATTAAAATAAAAATAAGGGTTTTTATCAGTCGTGCCCCTCCGAGATATTGCGATATCAGTTATATCCGTCCCTTTTTGGGAAGATCAGTTGTGCCCCTCCGTTACTTTTACCGTCAATAAGTTGAACTTAACCATGGTTTAATCAAACAGAAGTATAGTTAAGAGGGGCATATTTGGAAGAACATCTCCAATCTCTCCTTCCCTCACGCTCCAACCCTTCTTCCTCCTCCCCTGACTACCTCCTCCTTCAACCAGTTCTCCTCAGCCGCTCCCCCTCTAGCCCCTCCTCCTCATCCTCCCCGTCCCTTCCCCTCCAGTCATCATCCTCTAGCACCTTCTTCTCTGCCTCTCCCCCTCCTTCACAGATCTCCAGCAGCATCTCCGCAACGACTTCCTTCTGCCTCTTCTTGTCGACCTCGAGCATCTCCACAAGCACGACCATGTTTCCTGGCTCCAACACCTTGCTCTTCTCCTCCGCAACAAGCGCCTCCAGCACCAACCCGGAAGCTGCCTTCCGGAATCCCAATCCGATTCCAGAAGACCTCAATGGGATCAGTTTTTTCCCAACAGACCAATTATCAACGTCATCAGCTCTCACCGTTCCAGCTCCTCCACCAAGATCTCGATACCGATCACGTGATTCACACCTACCTGTCTCTGCCGACACTAATGACCTCTTCCCCACGACCCAATTATCCTCCTCGTCATCCCTCACTGGCATCTGTTTGAAATCAGAAGCCTTAGATGAAGATCCATGGCGTGCCTCCTCCTCGAATCTGTCATCGTAGCTCCTACCACTGCCCTGGCCCTCGATGGAATCTGCTCGAAATCGGGAAACCCTAGATGGATCTCCTCAGGAGTACGATCCTTACGGCTGGTGGGGAGGCGCATGAGCTCATCGATCATAAGGCGCTTGGGCTCGGAGATGGAGGATGGTTGTTGTCGGCGTCCTCTAGGGCCTACGTATATGCCAGTGGCGAACTCCAAGAAGGAGAAGGTGGTGCTCTTCTTCTTCTTGGTCTTGGTTTTGGTGGCCTCCTCGAGGTCTGGGAAGTTCTGGAGCTCCACGACGGCCGCCTTTGCAAGCACCTTGTCACACCAGCCAAGCCCAGGAGGTTCGATAACGACCCACAAACCCATGAGGTCCGCTTCGCCAATGAGTGGGAGGTGGGGGAGGAGCGGGGGTGGGGGAGCAGCTCGTGGTGGAGGGGGAGGTACGGGGGTGGAGGGAGGAGGGGGAGGTGTAGGGGTAAGGGGAGGAGGTCGGGGCGAAGGGGGGAGGAGGTCGGGGCGGGGGGGGGGGGGGGGGGGGGGGGGGGTTGGGGCAGAGGGGGATGAGCTGGGGGAGGGGGAGGTGCGGGGGTGGAGGGAAAGGTGCGAGAGCAGAGGAGGAGCTCAGGGAGGAGGGGGAGGTGCGGGGGCAGAGGGAAAGGTGCGAGAGCAGAGGTGGAGCTCAGGGAGGAGGGGGAGGTGCTGGACTTTTCAGTCTAATTTTAAAATTAATTTCTTTTTTATCCCTAAAGTTAACTCCATTTGCGTTCGAGATGGACGGAAACTAACCCGAGGGGCATAAGTGATGAAAAGGAAATAAGTCAAGGGTGCAACCGATATTTCAAAAAAAAGAGCATAACTGATATTGCAATATCTCAGAAGGGCACAACTGATATAAACCCTAAAAATAATATATAAACAAGCATACGCAAATACACATATTATCTTCTCTTACATGTGTTTCCTTGAGGGGAGGCAAATAGTTTATTGGGATTCCTACTCGGATGCTGTACATTAGGAAATTATACACTGGAATAAAGGAAAAAAAGTTATCAATTTTAATACTCTATAATACTCTCATTTTTCCAACATCAAGCCTATTATCTCTCTCAGGCGGAGCCGGATGCATAATGTAAATTATAAGGTTTATAAGGGCATTCACGCAATTACATAAATTTCCAGTATATATACATGTAAAATATACTTTTGTTTTGCTACCGTCGGTTAAGAAGAGTATATATATCTGAAGGGACTGGGGAAGTGCAGCTA
This sequence comes from Ottelia alismoides, assembly GCA_037367405.1. Lineage (NCBI taxonomy): Eukaryota > Viridiplantae > Streptophyta > Magnoliopsida > Alismatales > Hydrocharitaceae > Ottelia > Ottelia alismoides. Next base: position 562,490 of record JAZKJV010001466.1, on the reverse strand, counting down.
ATTAGCTGCACCTGACCATTTTTCCATTGATTTTTTTTGTTTTTGAAATGAAATCTAGGGGGATTAAAATCAACATATATCACCATGATATCATACCAATTTCAATAAATTCGACAATTCTATCATCTCCATCAAGACTATCACATTTTAACGGTCTCAGAATTATTGAAATTGATCATATCTTGATGGGCATGTTAGGAATGTTTGTTTTGCGTGAAATTTGAAACACATATTCCACACAATAAACTAAGTAAATCTACATAGGTTTCCTTTAAAAAAATAAAAAATCAATGAGAAAAATGCTCGAGTATAGCTAGTTGGCCACCCGGTTGAGCTTCCCTTTTCCCATATATGAATATCATGTGGTATTGCTTCCAGGAGTGCAAACATGCTTAATGACTGTATACGTTTGTATATGTATACATACATGTGTGTGTATACAAATCTTTGAGTGTATACGTATATGCGAATGTGAATTTGTTATGCGTTTTTACGAACTGAAATGGAGGCTGAGTTCTTCTCGATTGAATTTTTTTGATAGTAAACCCAGTAATTTCGGAGATTCGGAGCATCCCCACTAGGATTCGAACCCGAATCCTTTAAGGTGGAGGCACACTACTCTACCATCAGACCACTTCTTGAATTCTTCTCGGTTAATAATTGTTGGATCATGAGTAGAGAAGTGATATAGATCAACAACCCCAATAGAGAAATGATCTGGATCGTCAGATGGTGTGATCGGACCGTGGGTATTGCCCATAATCTTGCGAGGATTTATTTGCAAATCTTTGAAATAACAATGGCGTTGTTACACAATTCTCCCGATTGGGAGGGAAAAGCTGTAGGCATATGTTCTCATGTGCGCCACTGGTCCCCCAACAAAACCCTAATTTCCTCGTCACAAAACCCTAGTTAGGGTTTTTCGTTCACGAAGTCCTCTCCCTCTCGCTGTTCGCCCGCAAACCCACGTACCAGCTGCTGACGAGCGAATCCAAATCCGGAAAAAGATGGTAACTTTGAACAACAATCTCTACTCTGTTGATCCGAACTCAAGGCTTATCCCGATGCTCATATGTATATATGACAACATCTCTTGGACAGAAAGTGTGACAGATACTATTGTCATTATTCAACGACTCGCGTTTTTATATAGCTCAATGTAGCGTTATTACATTTTCCCCTCTTTTGCCAAGAAATTCTACATTTTTTTTGCTGGATGATTATTCCCACCTCGCCGCTTATATCATCAAAGTATTGCAACACATGTATATAGGCAAATAAAATGTTTTTGGGATGAGCACTGGACGATAACGTCATTGATGTGGTTGAGATGTGAAGAATTTCGGCCATTCTATTTTTTAGTGATTTTGTTGGGTTCCGAAGGTCAAATATTAAGTAAGGCAGTACTCATATGGTATTTGAAATAATAAAGTTTCTGGTTTTTTTAGGAAATTGTAATAGTTAGATTTGAACTTGGACGACATTTTATCTTTGTGTTAAATTTTTTGTGCTTTTATTACCCAAAAAGAATAGAAACTTACAAATGAATGTAAATAAATTTCAAAATAGATCGTGGACACCACAAATTTTGCATCGAATTTTTACAAAATATTGCTAAATGGAAGCAAGTTATTTTTTTTAATGGCGTAACAATAAAACATTACATGATTCATTTGTGCCTTCCCTATTCTGAAACTATAAATCCTCCACTGTTGCAGAGCACCGATCAAGTGAACCCCAAAGCCTACCCTCTATCTGATGCACAGCTCTCAATAACCATACTTGACCTTGTCCAGCAGGCGGCCAACTACAAGCAACTCAAGAAGGGTGCCAACGAAGGTGGTCATTCTGTGATTTTTGTTGCCTGTTTTTCAGTTTTGTGAGAAAGTAGTTTTGTGGAATTTGTCAGTTTGATTGTTTGTGGTTTTTGCAGCGACGAAGACACTGAATAGGGGCATTTCGGAGTTTGTGGTAATGGCAGCAGATACAGAGCCGCTGGAGATCCTACTGCACCTTCCCTTGCTGGCAGAGGACAAGGTAGTGTTTTGATCCTCGTTTAATTTGTGAGAGTTAGGAAAGATGTTGATCAATGCAGACAGGTGATTTTAGCAGGTTTCTGTGACTTGAGTTTGTCTTTGTAACTTTTGCTCGCTCTTATTGTAGCTTTAAAAAATCTGCTCTGTTTTAGTCCATGCTCATTCTTTGGGGATGCTAACTTCTATTTATTTATTATGTGATGTTTCATTGCTAGTTTTTATTGCTTCCAATTCTTTCCTACTGTTTCTTTGTTATAGAAAGAGAATAATTTAATTACACTTTTCTAGTGCATAACCATCCATGGAAATAATTACAGTGGGAACATTTTCTTTAGTTATATTTATAATATCAAATTATGTGAGTACAGTTAGGAGGTCTGGCATGGTGCGTGCTGGTGGGCGTGCGCACGTGTATGTGTTTTTTGATGAACACCCTCTCCTCCCAGCATTCTTCCCTCTCACCTAACCAAGCAATCATCAGGAACGCCTGCAACCAGGTGGGGGCTTCATTGTCACATGAAGGGTGAAAGTGTTCATCAGATGGCAATGAAGAAGGCATGATGAAGAAAATGAAGAGGAGGGGGGATAAATACATTTATTATATTCTATGAACTGATTTATAAAAACAATTATTATATTTTAGTTCTTCGATTGTCATGTTTCACGATTTGATCATCAGAGTTTATTGGCATGGCTTTAAATATTACCGATATTTGATGATAGATTGATGATTATCTGTATCGTTTGCAAATCATTGCTATTTTTTGATTGTGTTGACCTCACATTCACTGGTGTATGGGCTCGTACGGATCCACAATGCCCTATAGATAGAACAGCTTCGATCTAACTATTATCTAAAAAAGCTCCTTTCCCTCTAAGAAGTAATATCATGATAGCTTGGCCCTCTTCCTTTTGGCCATTAACGATATCAGAAACCCTTCTTATATTTTTTTAATATCAGTGGCATTTCGGTGATATTTTGTCCAATTTTGAGCCTAATGTCGTCAAAATATGAACTTTCTCATAACTTTCCTGAAATTTGTCCAATTTTGTCAATATTTCTCTTTATAATTAAGCCTTTGCTGCATTATTTTTTAAAAAGATATATTTTTATGTCATTTTATTGATGAGTCCTCTTCCTCTTGCATAAAACCTTAGATCCACGGGTTGTGCATGGTCTCATTTATCATTATATCACAGACGCTATATACAATAATCATAGAGCCTATGTAGCCTCCTACTCCTAGTATACAAACAGATCCCGATGTATAGATATTATTAAAAGTTGACTCATGTTCATTTCTATTAGGTTTCAGAGGCTCCATCACCAGGCCTTGCTGGGTGGATGCAGCTGCTCTATCCTAGACCCGCCACACTCCCCATAGGCCCGATGACTGAGCAATGAGTACTTCATTTTGGAGGGGAGATTTGCCCTTTTTTAATGAGAGGTCATGAGCATAAATCCAACTATAATTGCATAATTGACAGATTACGATTGAAGGCATACAATCAAATCACAGTTCTCGAAGTGCATATGCTTACTGTTGCAACAACCTTCCCACTCTTGACATACATACTTATATAAATGTCTTATATAGACATTAGTAATTCAATTTAACACCACATTTGTCTAGCTTTTAAGACATTGGTATTTCAGCATGTTGTACATGTGTAGTAGAAGTTAAACCTCTTAATTACACCTCTGTTATAGTAAACAAGTGTACATTTTGATGTTATTTATTGACTAAAGAGCATTAGCAACCTTAATTTTGGGGGAAATCGGTTGTTATAGCCATTTCCATAATTTCTGGTGATATCAGCAATACGGATATTTTCCCCTTCCGCTCTTCTGCAAAATGACACTGTATCGATATTTAAAGCCATGTTTAACAGCAGGGGCACAGGTGTTAATAGAAATATTGTGTAGGGTCACAGGTAATTATGAAATAAGCAAGAGCACAAGTGTACATATTTCTACCCAGTGAAGTTTCTTGTTCTGTATTCTATTATTTATAATATTTTGTTCAAAGGACGTGAAAAAATTTGTTCTAAGTTTGTTTGGTGGAACTTGGGACCTTATATATGCTACATCAGTTTCCACCATTTATATGCATCCTTTTTTTGTTGTTCAGGATTCAGATTTTTTGGCTGGAATACTCACAATTTTCTTTTTCCTGTTCACCAGAATGTGCCCTATGTTTTTGTTCCCTCCAAACAAGCTCTAGGACGGGCCTGTGGTGTCACAAGGCCGGTGATCGCGTGTTCTGTTACAAGCAATGAGGGAAGCCAGTTGAAACCACAAATTCAGAGTCTCAAGGTATAATCAAATTGCTTCATATCTTATGTATGCTCATTAGTATCTCTCTATGTTTATATCATTGGTCATCATCACGGAGCTTGATGCTTTTAACAATATAGATCTGGAAATATGGAATTGCTTGTGTTTGTTGGATATTTGCTTGTGATTGAAAGGAAACCATATCTTTAATGTCCACCTACAAAACTGATCTTACTATGCTGATAAAAACGTGCAGATTGCCTATTGTATATGATCCTATCAAAGGCCATTTTCAGTATACGATCTTGTGTTTCTGATTGTTGACAAAATAATGACTTGTTTGAGAAAGATTTGACCTCAAATCAGAATATATTCTGCATTTTGTTCTTCAACTCTTAGATTTTGTATGGAAAAACTTTGAAGGGATGTGCATGGTACACTTGTATTATGGTTGTTTCTGTTCAAAACTTAAAATTCGATTTTAACCAAGTTCTCCTTTGCAGGATGCCATTGAGAAGTTGTTGATCTGATCCCAATATGTTCCAGCATGATGGCCCCAACTCTTTGGGGGCTTGAACTGGTGTCGTATAATTTGCGAAGAATAGCTTTTAGTAATGTCTAAGTATTTTCTTCAGTTGGACTTTTATTCGTGTACTGGTTTTGGTAGGAATTAATTTAATATCATTTTGATGTTGGTGGCTGATACAAAGACACTATGGATCTGGGCATGGTATTTTCAGGGGAAGTACCATTTCAGCATATGATTGAAATTGTACGATGAACGAATCGAGAGCTTTACTAAGTCTCTACATTCATCTTAACACCAACAAAAGCTTCTTAAACTCTACTTAAATATTTGGATTGTAGTATGTTGTGATCTTTTGGGCAGAATTCTTGTTTTTGCATTGTTCCTTTTGCGCACCGGCCGTTTACAAGTTCATTGGCTGTTGAGTAATGTTAAGTACTGCTTTAACATATGATGAGCTATAGAAATTATTGAACAGAGACTAAGAGCGAAATTTCCACCAAACAAATATTACATTCTATCACTCTTCACACACGTATGCCTAAACTAAATGATAAAAAGGAATTTACTCATGTACTCCTTTGTATATTCGTAATTGCACCTTGGTCCTATAATTTGAAACTGCACCCAGATCCTTGGTTAGTTAACCATTACATGACATGTCAGCAAGTTATCTTTCATTGATTCCTCTCCATTAACATCCATCCCTTGTCGTCGTCTCACTGCCAGCACCTCCAATATCGTCGTGACTTAGAGGTGAGGAGTAGCAAATGATTTGGTGGTGACTAGAAAAACCTTGACATGGGAGTTGAAAAACCTTAATTTTTATCCCATTAATTATGTCGAATTAACGACTTTGTTGTAGTTGAATAAATTTGAGTTAATCAAAATCATGTTAATTAATATATCAATTACTATTGAGTGGTAATTTTTATTTTACTTGGGCAAGCCCAAGGTCGAACTCAGGGAGGTAGCTTTCTCCTTGGATTAATTTAAAGTCAATCTAGAAGTTAGGTTTTTAGGAGATTTTTTTATGTTTTTTTATGCAATTAAAAATGCAATGCAATCTTGGACAAATTCGAGGGTTAAAATATGAATATGATCAAGTTAAGTCCGAAATTCTCAAACTTGGCCAGAATGACAATTATGATGAAATGAAGCTACTCTCTTTTTTAAAAATTTTTTGACTCTAAATAAATTACTTATGAATTAAACATAAATGCAGTGTGATTTTTGCAAAATTAATTTTAATAGATATTAAAATACATTTACTTTCAGAGATAAAAATTATCCTAGATACTTCTTTGTGAGATGGATCCAAGAAAATTACTAAACCTCGAAAACAATTAACTTTTGACTCATTAAAAAATCAATTAAGCGAAACACCACTTAATTTATTTAGACCTCGTTATGCATGTAAATGACATGAATAGAACTACTCAAACTCTATCAATTGTGATTTTTCCGTAATTTTTGGAGCATCAATCAATTTAATAATCAATTAAAGGCAAACAAACAATGGACAAAATATGCTATTTTCCACAAAAAAAAATTATATTAAATAACTTGAAGCCCACTGAAATATGACAAGCATTCACAATGATAAAGCCTAAAATGTTCTACAACATGCAATTTTTGGAATGATAAAATGATACTAGATGGATGTTTAAATAAATATGCAAACACATGAGTATGGATGCAATACAGAAAATATAATTGATTTTAAAATATGCTGACTGGATGAATATGCAATCACTTACACTTAAGAGGGTATGGATGCAAATGACCCAGGAAAACACGTGCTCCTCAAGTGCTCCCTGGAGGCGGGGACTCAGTCGCGAAAAGTTGGTTTGGCGGGCGATCGGGCACAAACTTCCCACCTTCGCACGCGCACGTCACGCGCATGGCTGGTTCGGTGGCTGCTTCGGGGCGGACCTCCACGTGGAAGTCATCGGCGCTTCGGTCGACCCCGAAGTTGAGACAGGATGGCGAGATTCGGTTTTGTACGGCCTGATCAAGTTCGGGCCGCTCGATGAAAATCGAGCGGTGCCTGTACTGCGCGCATCGGCCTTGGCGGAGGGCGGCGAAGTACGACGGAGGAGTCCCGGTGGAGGTCAACTGGCCGAAGTCCGGTCGACACACGACTGGTGTTGTAGCAAGCGACGAACGGAGCTCCTTCGTGAGCTGCTGGAGACGAGGCCGAGGATGGTGGATGTTCGTAGAAGGCCCGGTCGATGCTGGAGGGGCGGATGTCCCTGCAAACAAGAACGAGGGGGGTGGTGCTCCGAGGTGGAGCACGTGAAGGAGGAGATGGCAGCTTGGCGATGATGCTGCTCGATGTCGAGGCGGAGGAACAAAGAGCTTGAGGCGCGTCCAAGGTGGTGGACACGTGGAGAATATGGATTGTGGTCGACGGAGTTGGACTTGTGATCGGGGTGAAGTCTACGGAGGGAAAAAGATGGTCGAAGTTGTGATGTGCAGGCAACGAAGTTGTGTGGACGAATGGTGCGAAGGGCCCGATTGAGAATGGGAGCTGGAGCGGGTACAACCGGGTTGTGCGTGGAAGATGGGACCACGGTCGTTGTTGATTGCTACAACGTGGTCGTGATGGACACGGGTGGACCGGCAAAGATGTTGAGAGAAGAGAAAGAGACAAGATGAAGCGGAGAGGTGGTGCGATTGGGAAACAGGGGAAAAGTAGAAGAACAGGGGAAGAAGTATGGAGAAGAAAACAACAGAAGGAGTACCTGGAGGATGTGATTGAATGCCTGGGAATCGAGGCTCTGGGTGGAGCCCCGGTCGTCACTCTAAGGCCAGCAGATGCCCGAGCTCGAGCAGCACAACGGGCTGCAACAAGGCTTGTCGGAGCCTTGGATCACGCCTTGAGGAATTGCCCTCGTCATCGCTCAACTCACTTAATCAACGCTGTCACCGGTAATGGTGAGGGGCTGGAGGTTCTCTCGTAGACGACGGTCAGTCTTCATTGGTGGCGGAGGGCGAGTATTTAAAGGGGGAGCATGGGGTTCCGGTGGCGGAAGGATTGGATTGTGTGGGGAATATGGAGCGAGAGGGGGGACGTTATGGCGAGCGTGAGCTCACGCGAGGATGATGGAAGATGGGACTTCAACATAGGGTTGTTGGTGAGTGGAGAAGGTGGCGGAAGAGGCAGAGGGAATGAAAAGGGGGAAGAGGTCGCTCGAGGTGGGCGACGTGGACGAGAGAGCAGCGGGAGGTTGACAAAGGGTCCTCGGCCGTTGGATCTTACGATCCAACGACGGAGAAGATGGCGCTCGAATATGGCTAGGATTAGAGCAGGGAGGCGAGATCGAGCCGTGAAGAGGCTAGCCACGTGGCGAGCGCGTGAGCATGCGGTAACAGGCGGATGAGATGTAATCTGAAGGGAAATCGAAGGGTGGAGAGCACGACTCGGATGTGCGGTGCAGATGGAGAAGATCTGGAGACGATCAGGCGGCTGGAATGAAGACACGTGGCGAAAAGAGAAGAAGGCGGGAAACGGATGGTTCAGATAGCATCTAAAGGATGATCGGATGGTTGATATCAGAGGTAGGAGCCATCGATGGAGATTAACTCTCCAGAAGCAATCAGACGGTGGAAAATGGAGGGCGGATGGCGAGATAAGAAGCGGTCGCGTGGCTCAACCAGAAAGAGCCACGTGGCCCAATCAGATTATTCATATATAAAAAGTGAATTGTGAGGGGAAAGGTCGATTTTGGAAAAATTCAAAACATGAAAGTTGTAGATTTTGATAAGGTCTACAAGTTTCTTGTTGATCAAAAATAGAAACGAGGTCTAATGAAGGGATAAAACAATATACAATAGGGGCCTAAAACCAAGTTTTGCATATGATCTCTGATTTTAATGAAATTGATCTCATTTTAAAGGTCTTTGAATGCATATTACTTTAAAAGTGAATAGACCTAAATCGGACACTGTAAGAGAGAGATATACACATTTTAAGGTTCTTATTCTCAAACTAGGGCTTGGGTTTTATTGGTTAATTTTACAAGTCAGTATTTTTTTGATATTTTTCTTGTATTAGTGTTAGCAGTATATACACTATAGAGTTGGTTTTATTAGATTTGGAGTTAGTATAAAATATATACAAATATGGTGTTTACAGGTGATTTTTACAAGTGAATTTGGCTAATATATAGATGAATATTTACAAGTGAATTTGGCTCCTTAGTTAATGAGTATATGAATGCTAAAATGCTTATATTATTTATTCATGCATGAATGCTATTTATGCAATATAAGTGGAGATATGCAGTTAATTACTTAGAACAAAGCTCTGTTTTCAACTTTTAGAGTGATGAATCACATATTCATCAGGGGTCTCTTCTACTTGTCGCTCGATGAATTCATGTCACAGACATAAGCACAATGCTCATGGGTCTTCCCTCTTTCAACCTTGATTGAACTTTCAAGATCTGATTAAGCCTTAAAGATCGATGAAGATCCCCATTGGCGCCTCTCCTAGCCTTAAAATTTTAAATGGTATATTAAAGGATATAGCGATGAAAGACATGATGAGATTTTCAAAAAAAATTGTCAAAAAATAGGACAGGTGCAACCAACGAGGAGAAACCCCAGTTTTCTCATATATATATATATATATATGTGGGTAAAATGTGTATGCCCTTGGGGAGCTAACTTAGCTCCCATGCCCCATTTTTCACATATTTTTTTTATTTTTTAAAAATAAAAACTGTGTAAATTCATTATTATATCTATTTATTATGTCATTCAAATTTCATGTGAAATAGAGACTCTTATGACATTCATCTAGACGGGGTCGATTTAAAAAATCATGTGGCCGTTAAAAAAATGATTGTGTGGATGGAGGTTGTGGGAGTTTTTGTTTCACACGAAATTGGAATGACATAATATAGGGATATCGCTAAGTTAGCTCCCTCTAGGGGCAACCCCGTTTATCCCTATATATATATATATATATATATATATATATATATATATATATATATATATATATATATATATATATATATAGGGGAAACTTCAAATGAGGCAGGGTCTCACCATATATATGGTGAGCCACCCTCAATTTAGGCATCTTTTCAATATCTTTTACAATTTCTTGTTTCATACATATAACAATAAATATTAACACAACATGTATAACGAAATAAAATTATGAAAATATTATTATATTGGATGGAAATGTTAATTTTAATTTAGGTGCTATATTTTACAAAATTCAATTTTTTACATTATGCAGTTTATACTTTTACAAAACTGTTACATAGTTTTTACTAAATTCACAATGACCTTTACAATTTCAGAAAAGCCTCCACCTCATTTGAAAGGTCCCCTATATATATATATATATATATATATATATATAGGGAAAAGGGAATATGCACCAAGGTGCGTGTAATTTTACATGCACCGGGGTTTTATTGATTAATCCGTGATTCATTATCCCAACACTCAGATTTTGTACCTGATTCTTGAGCTAAAGTACACAAACACTTCATAAAAGGATAATATAACATAATAATACATGCAATAAAATTTCACTAAATGTAAATAAATCCAAAAAATAAAATCACATAAAATTACCGAAAATAAATATTTAAAACCTTGCATATATTCATCTTTATATAGGCAAAAAACTTTATTGATCTTTTAGTAAATTCATCTTAACAAGTTGTAGAGGATCCTCTACGGTAGTGCAGTCTCTGTAGAAACCGCGTGAGCCGCTCAATCTTGATCGAGCATTTCGCATGAATTCGTACTTTTTGTGATCCATACCATGCGAATTCGTGGGAACTGCTCAATCTTGTGAGCGGTTACTACAGAGTCTGCAGTACTGCAGACGATCCAGTTCCAACAAGTTGACTCGGTCAGGTACTCCCCCATTCCATTGTTCCTTTTCTTTTTTCTTCTTTTCTTATTTCTTTATTATTTCTTCTTCACTTTTCTGATTAAGACCCATATAGTCGCCAACACTTCATGTTCGCCTTCTATTCTAAACCTTCACAACCTCTCAACTCCATTGTCCTCCAGTGGGATCCTTTGCTCCTTTTCCCACAATCGACAGGAGCAACCCCTCCCCCAGTCTTCTTTATCTCCAGTTAATTATCCAAAAATTGATCGAGAAACCCTTCGTCTCTGCCACCCCCACACTTCACAATGGATCCTCTGCCCTTGAGCTGCTCGTTCCCATGAATTCCCACTTTGAGTGGGTCCGTATCAAGGAAATTCGTGAGAACCGCTCGATCGTGATCAAGCACCTCCAAGGGCTACATCAGACTTTGTTGCATCCCTTGCTGCAGCAGAGGAACCATCTCAATATTTGCAAGAGTTTGAACCGTCGGTTCCATTGCTTCCTCCGCCCTTCACCGGACCTCCACCCCCATTACGACTTCCTTTCTTTCATCTACCCAAAGCCAAACTTTCTAGCTCGAGCTCCATCCCTTCTTGCAGGTAGTCTAGGCAATAAGCATCGTGGTCCTCAACAAATCCTCCTCCTCGATTGAGTTTTGGGAAGGACGGCAGCACCCCTCATCAAAGTAGCTCAACGCCACACATCCTCATCAATGCCTCTGTGGATCTAATCCTCAATCAGTGCCAGAACTCCTTCGCCAACGCTCGAGGATCATTGAAGAAGCATCATCTAAGACATCACCCTACGCACATAAGGAGAATAACGATCTGACTTTCGTTGCAAGCTTCTCACCCACATTGACATCCTTTGTTCTCGCAGGAGCCCCTTAGAGCATCACAAATCGTCTAAGCTCCAATGGTTCTCAATCGAAGAAGACGACAAGGGGCGAGAATCAATAAGGGCCCGTTTGGTTACTTAGGTACCCCGATGTATCTCCCTCCAATCCTGGGTTGGAAATCCATCACAAGTCAAGGTGATATCACATCACATTCTTTATTCCAACTCTCTCCCAACTCTCGTAACCATCCAAACACCTACTATTCACAAGTGCATACCCCAACCCACCCCATCCCAGTAACCAAATGTGCCCTAAACATCGATCTGTACTCATCTCTCAATCAAATTCATTGGAGTTCCATTCATTTCAAGCCATGTGATCCACATCCAAAAACCATCCAAACCATTGGATCCCTCACTCGCAACATTAGTTGAGTTAGAAGATCAACCGACTCCCTAGCGGTTCACAAGAAATATGAGTATTTTTAAGTTATTACCATGTGAACCGCTAGATCTTGATCGAACGGCTCACATCACTCCTCAAGTTACAGCTGTCCTTTGCAGTATTTCAGAGGATCCGTGCTCCTCACTACAACCACGCATCCAGCCCTCAAACGCGCAATCATGTCGCCTCGAGTCATCTGAGCCATTCGATCCACAGAGTAAACACATGCTGGAGCACGTGTTTGTGCTGATTGTGGAATAGGATAATGAAAAGTTGTTTATTCCAAACCCTAGAGCTCTCTTATATAGGAGAAAAGCTCTATGGGTAAATAACATAAACATGACAAAAGAAATAAATAATACAAGTATCGCAACACTCCCCCTCAAGCTGGAGCATATCTATCTATCAAGCTCAGCTTGGAACAATAATTGTGAAAAGGACCTCTAGCAAGAGCCTTTGTAAACATGTCTGCGATCTGGTCTCCTGATGATACATGCGATGTTGAAATGAGCCCCTTCTGGATCAGATCTCGAGTATAGTGACAATCCACTTTCAATGTGCTTTGTCCTTTCATGAAAGGCTGGATTATTAGCTATAAACAAAGCCGCCTGATTATCACATTAAGATGCATAGGTAGAGGTACGTCAATAGTTAAATCAGTCAGGACTGATTTAACTCACATCATCTCGGTACGGCCTTGGGCCATTGCCCTATATTCTGATTCCACACTAGATCGAGCAACCACAGTTTTTTTCTTGCTCTTCCATGATACTAGTGAGCTGCCAACAAACACAATAAAGACTGAAGTAGACTTTCTGTTATTAGGACAACCAGCATAATCTGCATCCGCACATCCTGTAACTGAAAGAGACGTATCTCTTCTAAACAGAGCACATGGAGATGACTTCAGATATCTTAGGATCATAAAAACTGCATCCATGTGAGCCTACTTGGGTTGCTCCATGAACTGACTAACCGTACTCATGGCAAACGCTATATCAGGCCTGGTAATAGTAACATACAATAGCTTCAACACCAGTTCTCTGTATCGTCTCTTGTCCACCTCATCAGACCCATCGTCATAAAGCTTCACATTAGGATCCATAGGAGTAGTAGTTGGTCTACATCCTGTCATACCTATCTCAGATAACAGATCAGTTACATACTTCCTCTATGTCATAACCATACCTTGTCGATTTCGTGCAAATTCCAATCCAAGGAAGTAACGGAGCGTACCCATGTCCTTGGTGACAAACTATTGTCCAAGTAAATCCTTTGTTTCTTGAACGCCATGTTCATCACTACCAGTGATAACAATGTCATCCACATACACTAAGATGACCACACAACCTTGCTGGCTTCTCTTTATAAAAAGATTATGATCTGCAGTAGATCTGACAAATCCCTTCTGTTCAATCAATTCTGAGAGCTTCTGAAACCAAGCCCTCGGACTCTGCTTATGGCATATATAGCCTTATGAAGACGACATACCATAGTAGACTCCCCCTCAGCAGCAAACCCGAGTGGCTGCTGCATGTAGACCTCCTCCTGCAGATCACCATACAAAAAGGCATTCTTGACATACAACTGAAAAAGAGGCCAATCTCTTACCACGGCAACAGTAATAAGAATTCGTAGGGTAGAGTGACATGCCACTGGGGAGAACGTGTCCTAGTATCCACTCCATATGTCTGAGTGAACCCATGAGCAACCAACCTTGCCTTGTACCGATCCATTGTACCATCAGCCCGATGCTTCACAGTAAAGACCCACTTGCTGCCAACTACAGACGCACCTGGTGGAGGATGGACTACACTCCACATGCCACGCGATCGTAACGCTGCCATTTCCTCTTCCATCGCTCAGCGCTACTGGCTGCTCTGTAGTGCCTCCTGATAGGATCGTAGTATCTCTATAGCAGGCAAGCCAACAACAAAGTGTTGGAAACCCTTGGACAGATGTTCCAAGGAAACATGAGAACCAAAGTCCATCCCATATTGAGAATTCATTGTCCTGGTACGTTTCTGGCGTCAAAGAGCAATCGGGACATCTAGATCATCAACATGAGGAGTAGAGATATCATTGCAGCCCTGTACCTCAGTCTGAACATGCAAATCACCCATGCCATTAGAAGAACTCAAATGCTCAATACATACCTCAGGCATGCTGGATGATGGAAGAGGCGCAAGAGCAGGGGGTCGTCTCTGGTAAACCTGAGGAAAGAACGTTGGCGACGGCGGTGGTGGTGGTGATGCTGGAGAAGACGGTGGTGGTGGTGGTAATGGAGGACAACATGGTAAGGACGGAGACGGAGGCATGTTGATCTCTTCTTCATTTTATGAAGGAGTAAGTCTGTCACCTGTGGGAGAAAAATACATAATGGACTCAAAGAAGGTGACATCCTCACTGACATAGTACCTTCATTGAACAGGGGCAAAACAACGATATCCCTTTTGGGTTTTGGAATACCCCACGAACACACATCTGACAGCTCTAGGAGAGAGCTTGTCAAGACCAGGAGAGAATTGATGAACAAAAGCGACAGACCCAAAGACTCGTGGTGTAAGGGAGAAAAGATCCGTCTTGGGAAACGCAATCAAGAATGGGATCTTTTCCCCTAACACAGATGAAGGCATACGATTGATTAGATAACAGGCAGTTAGAACCGCATCTCCCCATTAGAAATGAGGAGCATGACTCTGAATCAAGAGAGTTCTGGTCACATCCAAAAGATGACGATGTTTTCTTTCAGCCACTCCATTCTGTTGGGAGGTATACACACAAGACGTCTGATGAACAATCCCATGTGACTTAATAAATTGAGAGAGTTGAGTACTACAAAATTCTAGAGCATTATCAGACCAAATGTACTTAACTCTAGCAGAGAAAATATTCTTGATTTCATTAATAAAGGACTGAATGACATGACCAGCATCAGACTTATTTTTAAGAAGAAAAACCCAAGACAATATGGAAAACTCATCTACTGCAACCAGATAAAATCTGTGTCCCTGAAGATCGAGGACACAACTCGAACCCCAAATATCAAAATGAAGCAACTCAAACAGACCATGACTACTCGGATCCTGACGACTCTGGAAAGAAGATCGGTGATGTTTCCCAAGCTGGCAGGCCTCGCATTGAAAGGTGGAACGAGGAGAAATCTGAGGAAGAACATGAACCATCTTCTGCAGAGGAAGATGGCCAAACTGGAGATGCCATGTGTAAGGAGAAACGAATCCAACATGAAGAGAAGCAGCACTAGCATAAGGAGATTGAACCAGTCTGTAGAGACCCCCTTGCTCACGGCCAGTTCCATTCACCCTGCCCGTAAGAATGTCATGAAACACAAGAGCAGATGGATCAAATATGGCACGACAATGTAGATCTTTAGTGATTTGACTAATTGAAAGTAAATTCATTGAAAATTCAGGAGCATAAAGGACATTCTGAAGCCGTATTGCAGGGGTCAACTGCACCTCCCCCTGACCAGTAATGGGAGATTGTGTCCCATCGGCTATCACCACTGATCGTCCTGTCTGAGATGGACGAAAAACCTTCAATGACTTCTGTCACCACATAGATGGTGAAATGATCCTGAATCCATGATCTACTCTGATAAATCTGCCCTGTAACAACTAGTAAGAGCATATGCTATACCTGAAGTGGATGCTGAGGCTGATGCAGCTACCTCTGAAGATCCTTAAGAACCCCTTGATTCATGACTCGGCATAATCTCTCTAAGTCTCTCCACTAGATCATCAAATCTCTGATCAGATACATGGGAAGAACTCCCTTCCTGTTGATTCTGTTCTGCAGCACGAGCTGTAGTAGTAGGAAACCCATGCTTGGAATAGCATGTTTCCTCAGCATGACCCGTTCTGCGATAGTAAGTACATGGTTGCCTAGGGGGTCGACTACCCCCTCCCCTGCCACAGCCACCTCGGCCTCAAAACTGTGAAGGTCCTCCCCTACCACAGGATGCTACCATGGA
This sequence comes from Ottelia alismoides, assembly GCA_037367405.1. NCBI lineage: Eukaryota > Viridiplantae > Streptophyta > Magnoliopsida > Alismatales > Hydrocharitaceae > Ottelia > Ottelia alismoides. The sequence continues at coordinate 546,502 of JAZKJV010001466.1, read as the reverse complement.
TGAGGATGTCTATGATCCACCAGGAGATATGGAGAGTCTACTCAACCTACGATATGCCTCCTCCATAGGAGGTATGGTAGCCTCTGTAAGAATCTGTGCTCTGGCTGCATCATACTCATGATCAAGTGCTGCTAGAAATACTCCTGTCATCACTGAGTCCCTATATGCTTTGTGTTGTTCTGGTGTAGCTGTCAGGGGAATATAACCATGTAACTTCTCAAACATACCCCTTAGAGAGGCATACAGGGTATGAAGAGGGCGACCATTCTGCTTCGAACTGAAGATGTCATGCTGAAGCTGCAGAATCCTCGAATCGTTCTTTGCAGGAGAATATGTAGAAGCAAGTATATCCCACATGGCCTTCGTCGTGGGCTGACTCAGGATGTCGTTGGCTATATCCATGGATACCTTGCCAGATAACCACACACGTGCATAGGCATCGTCTTCCACCCATGAGGCATTAACCCCAGTCTTATCAACAGGTTCCTCTTATGTGAGGATATGCTTCTTGCCATTGCACTGCATCAAACTCATGAATTGCATGGCCCTCAATTCATAGTTCGTTCCATCCATCTTCACCATGGGTGCTGGACCTTTGAAGGCACCCAGGGATGGAACCTCTGCCTTGTTGTCTGACATGACAACACCAATTTTCTATGGACTGGGGTTACGCGCTTTGACAAGAATGTCTACGCGGACATATGTGAAGGCGATTGTGGCGTAGACTCATACCACAATCCCTTCCATATCTCGAAAGTGTCTCTGAAGACCTAGGTTGTAACCTTCAAGGGCGCGTGGGGCACAAGTCCTCGAAGATGCTCACACGTTCACGCAAGGACAGGAGAGGGCACAATCACAGCCACATGCACGATAGGTCACAGACGCACAAGATCTCCCGAGCACGAGGGCACGCGAGAGAGGGCATGGGCTCGTGGGATCATGCGATAGAGGACGAGATACGCATGATGGGGCACAACCACGCACATGCACGTGGGAGTGCAGGCGAGCGCGTGGGGGTACGCGAGGGAGAAGCTGCTCAAGGGTACACGGCGGCAGCGGTGCTCGGGCTTAGGTCCGTCGGCGACGGCGAGACTTTTGGTGGGGATATGGATTTAGGGCACAGGCTCCGGTCTAGGACCGTCGCTCTGATACCATATGGAATAGGAGAATGAAAAGTTGTTTATTCCAAATCCTAGAGCTCTCTTATATAGGAGAAAAGCTCTATGGGTAAATAATATAAACATGATAAAAGAAATAAATAATACAATTATCGCAACACTAATTACATCCAAACCTCTCTTCATTCATCAAACTGAATTTGAATCCATCAGACAGTATCTGTGGGGGCATTGGAAAAATTAAAGAATTTCCCAAGTCATTTTTCTATTTCCAAAAGTATCCCTGTGAGCCATAATAGATTTTAGTTTATTTTATTTATTGCATTTACATTCTTCTGTTTGAACAATTCTCAAGACTACCATTTTCTTATCGATTAAAAATCTAAAAATTGCGTGTTGCATAGTACTTGATGTTTTGTCATTTAGTTTTATTTCTGGATTTTTTATATAATGCGGTTAATTTTTTAAATTAAATTGACAAATATTTCATATTTTACCCAATTTCACTCGTTTAATTCATAGAAAACTCACATTAATTTAAATATAAGGCTTTCATTTGTAGACATTTATGTACTTTATTATGTGCCAAAATTAACTTTGACTATATGGAGTAATTAATTTAGAATAGATCCTCGCTTTAATGTTTTGCAAAAATGCAAACTGTGTTGTATTCCAATTTATTTACCTACATATAGAAAGTTTGAATTGCAAAAATTATTGATATTTATATTTATTAGACTTAAATATTCAAAATCACCTTTTTCAATGAAAAACACTAAAATTTATTTTAATAGTACTAATTACCAAAAAAGACAATAGGTGAATCGTACCTCTTGGCAAAGCTTCATCCTTTTGGTTATCAATTGCATAAAAATTTGCTTAAAAGTTCAAAATCATTCCCTTTCATGCATGCGTATTGATTATTACAACAACAATAAAGTCTTTCTCCACAATTAAGTAGGGTCCGTTACATGGATTTTTTTGCCTCCATTCGGATCTATCTTGGGTCATTCTCAACCTTAAATCCAAATAATTAAGATCCCTTCGGATAGTCTCATTCAAACACTTCGTGGGCCTTCCTCACTATCTCTTGACCATCTCAACATCTCAAATCTCCATATTTTACCTGTTGCACCAACCAACCTTCTTTGCAAATGACCAAATCATCCTAAGTTATTTTATCTCATCTTATCCTCTGTTGAAGTTACACGTCCACCTAGCATTTTCATATCTACTATTGTCATTCTTTTCTCATATCTATGATTCACAAGTCAGCATTATGATTCATGGAGCTTAGCATGTCTCACGATTGCTTTGTAACTTTGACTTTCAGAGGAATTTTCTTATCACAGAGAATGATAGAGGCTCATCTCCAGTTTAATCAACTTGCATCTATTCTATTAATAACATATCCATCAATTTCTCTGTCATGTTGCAAAATAGATCTCAAATATCTAAAAGAATCTTTCTTTTGAATGTTATCATCACCAATCTCCACATCGATTCCATCATCATTGCTTTTATCTAAATTGCACTCCATATATTCAGTCTTTACCCTACTTATACAAATTTTTTTGTCTCAAATGCATGTCTCCATACTTCAACTTCTCATTTACTCCATCTCTAATCTCATCAATAAAATATCATCAACAAATAACCTACATCAAGCTATCTCATCCTGAATGTGACTTGTCAAGTCATCCATAATCAAAGTAAAAAATGAATATACTCAAAGTTGAATCTTGATGTAAACTGATGTTGATGTTAAAATAGTCAATCTTCCCAAAATGGATACTTATACAGGACGAAGCTCCATCATATATATCCTTTATTATGTTAATGTATAGGACATGTACTTGTCTCTTCTTCAAAACTATCCACAATATCTCCCTTGAGATTGAATCATAAGCTGTCTCCAACTCAAAAAAAACTATATGGAGGTTCTTCTTTTTAGCTCTATAAATCTCTGTTGTTCTCCTCAATAAATGAACAGCTTCAATAGTTGAGCGACTTGACATGAATCTAAATTGATTTTCAATTATCTTTAGAAACTTTCATCAACCTTATTTCAGTTACATATTCCTATTTTCATGCATGCGTATTAAAAAATACATAATCTAGCATTTCATATAGCTTTTAATATCCCGGATTTGGAAAAAATATCATCTTAACCAAAATCACATTCCTAACCATTTATATATTAATAAGAAATTAAATTGCTTAAAAATAACCGACCTTTTATTACTAATTTTCATTCCCTTGAAAATAATTTTTAAAAATACCCAAAAAATCTTAGTATAATATATGTTATTATAAGACAAGATATTGTTAGCCCATCTTCATATGTGTTTTGAGCCTTGATAGCTATTAGCAAAAATATCCTTATATAGGTTTACTCCTATTTCTTTTTTAAATACACATTCCCATTCATTTTGTCTTTGAATCTCTATTGCATCAACTCATTTAGAAATTATAAAAAATAATTATAAAAAATAATTTATGTGAACCTTGATTGTTCAATTGTCTGATTAGAACTAGGCTCACACTTTTGCCTCTTTGTATTTGACCCTTGAGCTTGTCCAAGTAAAATAAATTCAGTGCAACCTTAATCATTTATTATTCTATTACTTTGATTTATCACTGGAAATTCAAGATATGACAATCATAAAACAGAATTTCCAGTGTTTTCAAAGGATGACAGAATAAGGTGTATAAGTTCAAGAAATCTATGTATGGTTTGAAACAATCATCGCAACAATGTTATCTTATATTTCATAAAATAATTATCCAACTCAAATTTGTGATAAATGAATTGGACTAATGTGTATATATCATAAATGATAGGGAGCCATTTTAAGATTTTATCATGATATGACGTTGACATTTTACTCGTGTGACTTGACATAGATATGATTGATGATATTATAGATTAAATGAAGGGCTTGGGATTCAGATTACTAAAGATAAAAACTCAAGAATCCTGAGTTTATATCAAGAAATATAGTTACATACTAATGTAAAATAACACTCTTGATCCTATGTCTATGGTCATGAGAAAATAATTAAGTGCGGGGAAAATATGATGTATGAAATATTACGCATCGGACATGAATAAGCATTTCTAGTTAGTTTGTTGAGTAGATACTCGTACAATTCTTGACAAGAACATTGGGAAGCTGTAAAAAGAATTGTGAAGTACCTAAAAGATACTCGTAACTTCAAATTTATCTATCAAGAAGAATTGCTTGAAGTGGTTGGATATTCTAATGTCAATTTTGAAGGGGATGTAAGAGATAGTAAATCTACATCAGGCTATCTATATTCATGCTTGGTGATGCAGCTTTTTCTCGTTGTAGCAAGAAACAAAGACATATGCAATAAACTAAAGATATTGTGTAGACGAATCCCAAAGGGTGTAGTGGGAAAAAACACGAATAAAGAGAGATTTTCACCAGGGACGAAGCCAGAAAATTCGCCTTGGGGGCTAAATTATTTAGATATGATTTATGTAACTTAGCTTGTCATTTTAGTTGTTAATATTTAGGGAGTGGTTCTTCTGATGTAATGTGAGTCACAAAAGAGGTGTTGTAACTATTTTTTGTTCAATTTTGCTTCTAAAAATCATTTGCTATTTTATGTCAATGGCTAAAAGTCTATTTCTCTTTTAAACAAGACTTAAATTTCTTAAATATTGATGGGACTTTTAACTACTAAGATAAATTAAAAAATGATTCGATTTGAGCGAAATTTGAAGGATATATAGAACATCAATGGAAGTTTCAATGTATAAAGTTGGATTCTTGGAAACGAATTCAATCTATAAGTGAGTTTCCAATAATTCCTTAATTGATCGAAACTAATATTGGGAATAAATTTTATAAAACTACCTATATAAACTTATAATCAGACATAAATAATCTCTATAAACGTCGTATTGACAAAAAGATCCATATAAAATTGTTCATATCACCGAAATATACATTTGTTAATATAATATTAAGTAATACCACTAGATTTAATATTTTCAAATAAGTAACACTATACAATATTTTTTACTTACATGGATGCAAATAAATATAGATATATGTATCAATCCTTTATCATATTTGATTTATATATATAGGAGAAACTTCAAATGAGACGGGGTCTCATAGTGAATATGATGAGCCACAAATGACAGCCGTTTGATATGTATTGATGGTCATGATTAAATCCGGTTTTCCAAAAGAAAACCACCATCAAAACCGCCTTCCATCCTCTTTTTATGGAAAATCCTAACTTATTAACTACAATTCCGACTTTTATGTTCGATTTGGAAATATTAAATATCATCAACTTTATTGTCTCGATTTAATTAGGTAAACATACCTATTATGTCTTATTTCTCATTCCAGCTTATCTCATTGTTCAATGTTCTCGAATATCGTCTCTAGTTTTAGAGCTGTTCATTCTGTCCATGTCTTCAGAAAATTTAAACGTTGGTGGTTTCCAGGTTCTTATTTCATCATTTCATCTTATTTTTTTCTTCGTAATCAAATTTCTTTATTCAATATTATTATAAACACATGATGTGTAATATATCATTCATATTTCAGCATCTTCTTCTTCTCGGTTCATCTGATGCTTTAGTTGAATACCATGATCCGAATCTCGCCCAGCAGCAGGTTTATATTTTTTAAATATGTATCAGGTTCTTCCATGTTTGTTTTTAAATAATTTGTTTGAATTTTTTATGTTCTTAACAGGCGCACCTTCTACTGGATGGTCCTTCTGAACGAAGTAATGGAGATCATGAATTCCAAGGTTCGTACAGAATGTTTTCTTTTCTTGTATAGATGTTCTAAGAAATTCATAAATTTATTTTTTTTCAATGGTTTTCTATAATACTTAATTAAAACCCATTATTTAAAGTAATTATTCTTTTTTTAATAATATTCGATATATATTTGAAATTGTTGGTAATCTTTACAAATTATTAAATGTATTTACTTTAGGCAGAAAGTAATTTGAAATAACCAGTATATTTTTTAAAATTAATACTATTTTTTTAAAATAAAAAGATAATAGTTTAATAAAACAGTAGTTATTTTAATATTTAATTTATATACGTTCAACAGTATTTTAACGTATTCTACTCTTTAGATGTTACAATTTTCTTTTTCGCAAATGACATCTTCATAGAATAATTCCGTAAATTTTTTTTTCAAAATTTTGTTAAATTTAGAAATATAGTAAATATTTTGAAATTTTGCATTTTATTTTAATAACTTACGTATATATTTAATTTTTTTATCATTATATTAATAAGTACTGAACAACTTCAATACTTTAGTACGTTATCAATTGCAGGTGAGCCGTAATATCTAACTCGAAGTACATTAAATCATATCAAATTATATAAATTTCAGAAAATGTTATAAAGTCAATAATATTGTTTATAATTAGTTTTTATTTACAGAAGACTGCCATACACCGCAAAGGTCCACTGAATATGAAAATCCATATACTCCAATCATTGGAATGACTTTTGGATCTATTGAACAAGCATACCAGTTATATGAGTCTTATGCTACTATTGTTGGATTTAATGTTAGAAAGAGTAGTACTCGTCACGGTGTTAACAGAGTAACAAAGGAAAAGATGGTTATTTTTAAGAAATTTGTTTGCTGGAAACAAGGTTTCTCGACTCTTAAGAGCAATCGGAAAGTACGTATTTCAGTGGATAGCGATTACAGTGATGATATTGAATTTTATCATGAAGAACGTAGAGTTGGTTTAGTTAGAACTGGATGCAATGCAATGCTTGCTATTCGTCATAGGCGTGAAGAAGGTGACTGGATTGTTGTTAAATTCAGTGAAGATCATAACCACAACCTTGTAACGCCCTCTAAACGACGTTATTTGAGACCGAATAGAAGATTTTCAAGGGCTACGAAGTTGCTTGTGAAATCAATGACTGATATTAATATTTCTACATCCAAGCAATCAGCTTTCATCGACAATGGTTTTATCACTAATAGTCAAGCTGGTGGTATTGTTCGTGATATATACAATCTAAATAGAACTGAAAAGAAAAACAAAGATGGTTTGGATGCTCATATGCTACTTGAACATTTACGCAATTGTCAAAGGAAGACTCTTGAGTTCTTCTATTCTTATAAAACAGATGAGGAAAACAGGCTTACTCATTGCATCTGGATTGATTCAGAGTCTATTGCTGACTACAAACTTTTTGGCGATGCAATTACATTTGACACCACCTACAGGACTAACGAATACAAGCTCGTATTCGGATCTTTTTGTGGTGTCAATCATCATAACAGGACCATATTTTTTGGAAATGCATTTTTACATAGAGAAAATACCGAATCTTTTGTTTGGTTATTTGACAAATTCATCGAGGCAATGGAAAAACACCCTATATCTATTGTTACTGATGAAGACCCTGCTATACACGCTGCTATTCTAGTATCCTTTCCAAATACTATTCACAAGTTATGTGCCTGGCACATAATGTCCAAGCTGAAGACAAAGCTTGGTCGTATACAGGATTTAGATAAAGCATTAAAAAAATTTTTCTGACCTTGTTTGGCGTACTCATTTTATTGAGCTTTTTGAAAATGGATGGATAGATGCAATTGATCAATTTGGTTTAGCTGAGAATGGATGGTTGGCCGAAAAGTTCAGCATAAGACATAAGTGGCTTGATATATACATGAGGGATAAATTTTTTGCAGGAATGCGGAGCACCCAATGCAGCGAGAGTATGAATGCTTTTCTCCAAAGCCACATAACTAAGCAAAATTCACTACTTGAATTCATCTTCAGATTTCAGACATCACTTCAGAGGCTTAGATAACGCGACAACGACTTGGATAATGATTCAGATCAGAAGAGACCAATTACGGACACCACATGGAAGATGGAAGATTAATTATGGCAGGTATATACAAAGACTATGTTCTATGTCGTTCGTAAGCAGCTAAAGAAAGGTATTGAGATGAATGTTGTAATATCTGAGAGCTCCAGCTGCAGAATAATCTATAATGTCAACAAGATTGGTCGATCTGAAAAAAGAAGGGAGGTTTCATTTTATACAGACTCAAATCTATTTGTTTGTTCTTGTGGCAAGATGGAATACGAAGGTATACCTTGTCGACACTTGTTTGCTGTTTTTAAGACAAGAAATTTTGAGATTCTGGACAGTGGATACATATTAGAAAGATGGACAAAGAGTGTTAAGAAATCTGGAAATTATCCACTCTACAATCGCAATGTTCAAATTGAAAGGGCTGGTGAGTTGAATAGATTATGCTCCAATGTTGTTGCTTTATCAGTTGATGATTCTTCTTCATTCGATCTTACTCAAAAGAAACTTAAAAGTCTTATTTCACAGCTCCAAAATATTTATCACAGCCAAATAATTTAAATGATAACAACTCTAGCCAGATAAATTCTAGTGCCAATGCTCCAATTATACGTGAACCCAACACTGCGAGAACGAAAGGAAGTGGTCGTGGTGGAAGACCTAAGGGCAGTGGTAATCGGCAAAGGCCAACAAATGAACTCAGGAGAAACAAAGGGAGGCAATGCAAATCATGTGGCAAGTTCAATGTTGGTCACGACTCTCGCAACTGTCCTTCAAACAAGTTGCAAACTTCTAACAGGTGATTATTTATATGTTTCAATTAGTTAGTATTTAGTTAATATAATCTTCATTAATAAGCTGATTTATATGTTTAATGATATTCTTCTCAGTGATTCATCAATGAGCTCCGGAGACACTGATTCCTAACCTTATATTTGTAGTCTATTGGTTTTTGACAGGAATCTAATAAGGTACTTTGTATTATATATTATTTTTTCATTTCATTTAAATTTTCAAAAGTATACTTGGTCAGATTTGATGTTATTCTCATAGAATTGTTGTTGTTTTTTTTCAGGAATTGCTTAAAATTCTCAAGAGGATTCATTAAATTCCATGAAGATACTGTTATCAGCAAACTGCAGCTATATTCAGCTACAATGAGCAAACATAGATTATTTTTATAGGACATTTACAATGTTTACAATGAAAACAATGTATTCAAATTTTGAACTTTTACTGTATAAAATAGTGTTTAGTTTTTAATGTTTGTTTTGTTCGGATTCAACTGTTTTCTATATATTCTGTTCATGTGCTTGTTTTTCCAATCAATGTATATCATGCCTGAAAGTTTAGTGTATTGGTTTTTTGACAGGAATCTAATAAGGTACTTTGTATTCAAATTTCGAATCATATTCTGTACATGTGCTTGTTTTTCCAATTCTGTACATGTACTTTGTATTCAACAGCACCTCTTCGTCTGAAATTATTTTGTCCTTCTAATGATTTACTTTTAAAAAAGAATAACATTTAGATCTATGGTTATTCTAAAAAGGTTTTATTTCACAATGATATAACATTACTGTATGAATCATTTCAACATTCATATATAACTTAAATATTGCACAATGATATAAACTATCAACATCATTTAATCACCTGAACTTAGTGGTCCTTCCACTGATTTACTGTAAAAAACGTATAACGTATAGATGTATTGTTATCTTAACATTTTATAATTCACAATTATTTAACATTGTAATATATCTTAATGATATATACTTCTTCAGATTACAAACATTGTCATTTCCCTCAATCTCAAATTCATTACAAATGCAGAAAGCAATAATCATTTTCATCATAAAGGTAAAAAATGGCCCAAAATATATAATCAGTTCTACATGCTAACTTTTGAATCAAAAATATATAGAGTAACATTGTTTCTATCCATTGTCCAACTACTGATAACACATAGCTAATGTATCATAAAAAACTAAGTTAAGGTTCTGCATCATTTGAAACTGGAATTTTCCACACTGCTAGTTCGCAAAAGTTGGCAAGCAATTTCTGCTCTGAATCGCGGGATGTCGTCGTAACTGAAGTTTAATGCTTTTCCTTCGCATAAGTACTCGACCATATTCATGACATAGATTCCACAGTCCAAGCTTTATGGTGGTTGCTGAGGGCAGTCTTTAACAAATATTAGACCCCAATTGAAAACGCTATCTCCCAAGTGTGTTGTGCTGAAGTATTCTTTGATCCATCCCATCTGAAATTAAGATTGTAGTTAGATAAGTAAAATAATAGAATGATATAATATAAATTTAAGATCTATTTAAATTTTCAATACCCATTTGTAAAGATCCTTCTTGTGGAATTTGTTGCCTTTCATTGAGTTGTAAGAGTAAAAATTCTTTGTTTCCAAATCTGTAACAAGCAAGTGCCAATGATTCCTTGTATGAATGACCTTGAATATTTTTGATAAGCCAATAAGATCATCAGGGTCATCATATAATTTCTCCAAGTTGTTGAACTCTTCGTCTGTTCCAGCTTCAACATTGTTGATGAAGAATTGCTGGGCATTTTTAGATGTAATATGTTAGTTTGCATCATATTTGTTTATACCTTTATATATTAATTTTTCACTGACTTACATTTTGTAAATCGAAGTGAATATAAATGGAATTATGCCATCGTCCTTACGGTGATTATGACAAACAATTTCCATATACATCTCGATTATCTACAAAGGTTCAGACATTTGTTTAAATATTTGTCTTAGTCATAATTACAGTTGTTCATTATATCATTATTTGTAATAGAGAACAGCTATAAACATACCGAGTCTTCAATCATTTTCTCGTACAAGAAGTTATGTATTTCTCTCCCTTTGCAGTAACTCTTGTACGGTGTATGATAAGTTGCATTTAACCTGCAATTATATGGTTAACCAATAGTTTATTAACATATATTAATCATTGAAGCAGTAGTAAGATAATTAAAGAATTGTACTTGTCAGCTGGATCTCTCAGGAAACTCTGAATTATTTCCCTCTCTTCAGATGTTATGAATTCATATCCTATGAAATCTGTCGGAGCGTCGCAAAGATACTGCACAGAAAAATTTTTAACGTTATATAAATATATTATATAATTTCTTAGTTAATTTCTTACCTCTGATTCCAAGTCAACATGATCATGAAGTTCTGACGTCTTTGATGCATTCTTTGATGACTTCTTTGTCGATTTATTCTTCAGATCATTGTTCTTAATTTGAATCTTGTTTGCAGTTTCTGTTCTTGTTCTCGTTGCCTCTCTCCTTTCCTTGACTCTTTTTGCTAGAGAGCTTGGATTTACTTGTGTCTTTTCCCTCTTCCTTTTGGTTGGTGTTTTCACTAATCAGTGAACATGATGTTTTCCTTTCTTCATTAAACTCAAGGTCAAATGAAGGTATATCCATTGCATTCTCAACATCATTGTTCGGCAACTCTTCGTGAACCATCTCGAATCTTTCCTCAACCATTTTATTAGTTCCAGTTTTTTCCTCATCTCCATCTTTTCCTTCAAAAGATATGTCAGCTTGTTCTTTTTCAAGCATATCTTTCTCTGTGTTTTTTTCACAAGTATCCTTATCATCCCTACCTTGTTGATAACATGTCTCAATCATGCTTCCAGTAACTGTAATGTTTGAAACATGCTTTTCAACATTTTCTACCAATGGTTCACTAAGTGCTGATTCTACATGATTCACCAACTTCATGATTTCTTCTTTAAGGCTCTTTATTTTCCATCTTCAAATTCATGATCTCAGTCTCATACCGAACAATCATACCGTCATTGTCTGTGTTTTTTGAATCCCCTCTAAGATGCACAATCAGATTTCTTAACTCTGTTACTTCTATTTTCAAAGATTCACACTGACAGCATTTTTTTGTTGAAATTTTCTTTTCATTCTCAGTTTCTTTACCATCATCACTCACTATTGCATGAAACACACCCTTCTTGAAACGTCCTCTCTTCAGTGGACCATCTAATGGAACTGGGATAACCTCTTCAATTATTATTTCTGGTCTCCTCACAGAAAAGCCACTTAAGAGGAACTTCTCATAAGGGAAGACATACTCATCAGGTGCTATCTTCACTATCTCATTCTTTGTTGGATGAATGTTGGGCAAGATCTGGTTTAAATCAATAAAGTTCAGTTTATTAACAGTTCATTAAACAATTCATTCTAAAGCATTGCATAGTATCTACATATTAATTCATTTATTAGAAATTTTAATTTATCTCTTTACGATAGGACCTAATAATTTTATATAATATAAATACCTGGTCATTGCTTAATGAAACCAATCTTCTTGACAGCCCTTTTATTGTTCCACTCCACTTCCTAATTCTTGATCTCAAATCGCGACTCACAACTAGCTCTTTGCAACAGTATTCAAGCATCCACACCTGAAAATAATTCAATCTTAGAACAATATTTAATAAAATATTTTATAACGTAAATCTAAGAAATAGCTTACGTATAAACAAGCTACGCATCCTGTAAGATAGCCCAGTGTTATGCGTGCTGCTCCATTTCTTCGCTGTTGAATCCTATGAAAGACATCGTCCATATTTAACAATATCATCCTAGCAACAGCATCTGACCAGTTGAAGTATCTTGTGTCCTCTAATGACTCAACATAGTGAAGCAATTCCTTTGGAAAAGAATACGCACAATCTGTAAAAAGGAACGTGGCAAACATGCACAAAATCAAACATGCAACATATATGGTCACAGAGTTATCATCATCCCGATCATAGTACTCAATCAACACGTGAATCAGCTTCCTCCTGTTGAAAACCATGCCATTGTCAAATAGCTCAGTTGATATCAAACTTTTCCAAGGCATATGCTTCCCCCTAAATGTAACTGGAAATCCTGTACTTGGTAAACCAAGTATGATACCAACATCATCATCGCTGAATGTCACAACCTTATTTCCAAATCGAAAATCCCTCCCTCCTTGGTATTTCTCCACCAGCCATTGCAAATTTTTCCTCTCTATATCAATATTTCCTATGTTGATAAGTCTTGAAAAAGCCGTCTTTGATATAAGAGATTGTTGTTTTGGAGTAGGTCTGTGCCCATCTATGTAATGGACGAAATGTTCTATGAAACATCTATGTTGCACGTAGCCTTTGTCTGAATTAAAAATTTATAGTCAAATATGTATTATAACAAATATATGATTCAAATTCAAAATAAATATTATAGAATTTAATCCATACTTCCGTATTTCTGAAACATCTCTTCTTCTCTACACTGTTCGGAGTCTTGTGTGGTCTTCATATTCAATTCATCTCGTGTGTGTTTCATCTCTGAAATTTAATTGTAACAGTAACAAGTTTCAATTATTTAAAATAAAAAAGATCAACGGGAAATCGAATAAATCTAATGTTTATGTTCTTTAAGTACCTCTCTGTTTCTTCAAAGAATGATCGTGCACATTTTTTCCTTCAGGTGATCTATTGGATATAGGTAACTCAGCATTTGATCCAATGTCAAAATCCTCATAGTCGGATTCAGACGAAGATATCTCTAACCTGCATGAAAACAATTAATATTTTATTCTTAACTTACTTATAATTTTATCTAAAGTTATATGTTGAATGTATTTACATTTAACATGCATTATTCTCTAACAATCATTCTTAACGCTTCCCAGAAATCAATAATCAAAATTCTTCCATCATAATATTCCAATTTATCAAATTATTACTGTTTCAACGTAATGTAAGACAACAGAAAGATATTACTTTGCTCATTATTTTGGTAAAATCAACTTATAGATGACCTTATAATGAGATATCCATGTAAACTTCTATAATACCTTCATAAATCATGTTCCCCCCAAATTTTTTATTACGAAACCATACTGAAACCCTAAAAATAAAAAATCTAATGTACTGTCCAAAGTTTAAATCATTACCTTCTCCGCATCATCCTCCTACCAGCAATGCGAGAGGCGGGATCCTTCCCCTCTTGACTCACCGCTGCAGTCGTATCCTTCCTTCTGCTCATCCTCTTTCGTCTGATTCACTCGACAGACCTAATCGATGTTTGGCCTCCTCCAGCCACAACCGTCTCTCGCTTATTTGGGCGGAAATGTCGAAGCAGAATGAGAGCTCCCTTTACGGAAGTAATTTATTACTTCCATGTTTTTATTATAATAATAATCAGTCGTCGATACATTATCTTAATTAGCTAATCAATGCTTTCCATTTTAATATGGATTTGAATTTTATATATGTAAAGTCGGAACATGTAATAGGAATTGTAATTTACAATGCAAGAAATTTTTGTAATTATCTATAAGATATTTCAAAATATCTTCACATATTCGTAAAATTCGAACGACATTTATTAAAAAATAATGAGAATTTAATAATTAATAAGAAATTAAATTCAAAATTTTATATTTTTATTATTAATTTGAAAAAGCATAGCATACTTTGTTGAGGCCATCATCTTTTAAATAAATACGATTAAATTTTAAATTTAAGTAGTATATGTTATTTCGTTTCATATCATAGTTTTTGTATTATTATACGTAACAATTTCAAATTATTGTCACTTTTTTTAAATTATCAGCTAACTTTTTCATATTCTGTTAATAAATTTTACCATCTAAAACATAGTTTCATTGTTCAAAAAAGCAAATTGGTCGTATTAAAACATCGTTTTCATAAGGATTGGAATTTTTATTTAACTAATCCTCATGTTTGCTTTTAAAACCAACAAAATATGCTCAACTTTATTTATATTTAGTAGCTTCATTTCAAAAAAGTATCGTAAAATATCAATTTGTTAAAGTGTTATTCAAATAACAATCTCTAAAAAATTTATTTTTTTTAATTTTGTTGACAATCAATATATAAATTAGAGCTTCTTGCGTCTATTTTTAATAATTTAGTTTTCCCAATTTTGTAGATCCGCCCTTTTCCCTCACTGCCGCCTTTTTAAAAAACAAAATGTTAACAAAAATTTGTAATTATAATGGTTTTATTTCAAAAAAAGCTCATACAATAGCAACTTGTTAAAGTACTATTCAATAAACTATATCAAAAAAGTAATATTTTTTAACTATTTTGAAAGTGGCTATATACATTAGCAGTCCTGGCGTCTATTATTAAGAAAGTAGTTTTGCCTAATTTGTACTTCCGGCTTTTTCTCTACTGTCCCATTAAAATCGCACGTTTGTTTTCTCTATATATAGAAATGTTATTTCGTCAAAACCATTTCATATAACGATAGTGGTATTGATCCGGACCTTCCGATCTTAATCCAACCGTAGTTATTGATGGCTCTCTATAATCACTATGAGACCCCACCTCATTTGAAAGGGTCCCTATATATATATATATATATATATATATATATATATATATATATATATCGACACATATACGTTTATCTGCATATCTATTTTAAAATGGATGCAGATACAAATAGGGTTGCAAACATACATATACAAATAGGTATTTGTATCCATATATGTATACATTAGAAAAATATGCAACCATATCCGTTTTACGATCTTAAAAAATGAAAGAGGTATCCAACTCCATATCCGTACATGCAAAGAAAATAAAAAGAAAATCATTATCTATGTAATATATCATAAATATATATATATACGACGATTTATAAATGCATATGATGATGGACATATAAAGATGTATCGGTATCTTGTTATGCCAAGGTTTTTGAAACCGAGCCGGAAATCTTGCTGAAATGGTCGGATCGGGTCGAACCATATAATGAAACCGGTTCAATCGGATGATGACATCATCATTATTTGAAATCGGATTGAACCGGATCAGTGAAAAAAAGTGTTTGAACCGGCTATCAAACCGAAATGAAATAATATATATAATATACACTCAATATACTTGAAATATATACAAAATACATAGATAATGTATATATTTCACATTATACATAAAGTATTTTTCGTATATACCATCAAATATCATACATATCATATATATATATATATATTATTTGGACTAGATACTCTATAACATGATAATAGTTTAATTATATTTAAAATCCAATGCATGTAAAAAGTTGTATTAGTATAGTTGGTTAGAAGTGCGAAATATGTAATTAAAGGTTATGGGTTCAACTCCTACTATCAATAAATTTTTTAAATAATTTAAAAATTAAAGGTGATTTAACTTCGATTGAACTTTATTAAACCGGATCAAAAAAATAGGTTGAACCGGACAAGTTAATTAAAATTTGAATAATCGAACCGAACCTGCATAAACCGGTTCACTGGACCGGTCCAGGCTTGGTTCACCGGTTCAAAAACACTGGGTTATGCATATCATGTATTGTTAATAGTTAATTATTGTAATTAGATTATATATATTGGTGCAATGGGGCTGCCCTCACCCCATTTTTCGAGTTTTTATACTTTTTTATTTAAAATGTCACCATGTATATTCATCTATATATCCCGCCTATATGTCATTCAAATTTTGTTAGAAACAGAGACTCATATACCCTTCATCTAGAACATGCTGATTACAACAATGTTTAGATCGTTAAAATTACCGGTTCTAGATGGACGGTAAATGAGTCTCTATTTCTGACGAAATTTGAATGATATGTTGGAGGGATATTGTAAGACCCCAACCCCAAACATAGTGCCATACTTAAAACTCACAAAGTGTGGGTGTGATAGATAAGTTGTGGGGATTACTACTTGTCAACTTGAGCTTAAGCATTTTGGGTGGTTGTCAACGGGTCCATTTGGACCCGAACCCAACAAGTTCTCAGAGCCAGTTTTCCTCAATAACGGACCGGGGACCTAAGCCCAGGACATTACAAATGGTATCAGAGCCAAATTTCCTCTGATAGTGGAAAGGGCTACCCGAAGGGAATTAAGCCGGGAGTGTGCAGCCGCCATTATCACTGGGAATAAGTGATGGGCTATGTCGCAACGAAGATGTTGCGAATATAAGTGGGGGAGGTTGTAACACCCTAACCCAAACATAGTACCACATGGAAAACTCACAAAGCGTGGATGTGGTTTATAAGTGGTGGGGATTATTACTTGTCAACTTGGGCTTAAATATTTTGGGTGGTTGTCAACGGATCCAATTGGGTATGTACCCAACAAGTTGTCAGGGCCAGTTTTCCTCAATAACGGACCGGGGACCTAAGCCCGGGACGTTACAAATGGTATCAGAGCCAAATTCCCTCTGATAGTGGAAAGGGTTACCTGAAGGGAACTAAGCCGGGAACGTGCAGCCACCATTATCACTGGGAATAAGTTATGGGCCATGATGCAACGAGGACGTTGCGAATATAAGTGGGGGAGGTTGTAACACCCCAACCCCAAACATAGTGCCATACCTAAAACTCACAAAGTGTGGGTGTGATATATAAGTTGTGGGGATTACTACTTGTCAACTTGAGCTTAAGCATTTTGGGTGGTTGTCAACGGATCCATTTGGACCCGAACCCAACAAGTTGTCAGGGCCATTTTTCCTCAATAACGGACCGGGGACCTAAGCCCGGGATGTTACAGATATATAGATGAATATACATGGTGATATTTTTCAAAAAAAAAATAAAAAAAAATTACGGAAAAGTGTGGTAGGAGCAGCCCCTTTATTCCCTATATATTGATTTTTTTGTTGAGATATTGGGAGGCTATTATAAATAACATGTAAATTTTAATTAATAAATAATGTATTTAGGTTATATATAATACTATATTTTAAACATATATATGGATTATGGTCGAGAGCCGGGGGCTTAGCCCCCCGTCACTGATTTTCACTATGATGAAACTATAATACATTATATAGAAATCTTGGAGGTGGTGTCGGAATGAGACTCTCATATTACTCATGCATTTCTCTAAAATATGTATATATAATATATATACATATTTGGATCCTAATCGGATCCGGTTAATCAGGTTAACCTAGATCAGTTTACATAATGTATTTAGATCAGAAACGGGTTGAATCTTCATAAGATGTCTAACAGTTTTCTTTGGCAAAAAGTCTCGATTACTTTAGATATAATCTTAGTTCTAAAGGTTGTCTCTGACAACAAACAGGACAGTGCTAAATAGGGGTGTACACGGATCGAACATGAGCGAACCTATATTTTTTAGGTTCAGTTCGTTTATTTAATCGAGCCTAAACTTGTGTTCAGGTTCGGTTCGTTTATTTTCGAACCGAATCCGAATCGAACCTCTTTTTAAATGAATCGAACCTAACCGAATATCGAACTTAAGAATTCTCTAATAAGAGGGAGTGAAACGAAGAGAAATGGAAATATATATATATATCTGTGTGTGTGTGTGTGTGCGTGCGTGCGTGCGTGCGTGCGTGCGTGTGTGCGTGCGTGCGTGCGTGCGTGCTTGTGTGTGTGTGTGTGTTTACAGTTAGAATAAATATTCATTTAGTTTTTTCTTTATCTAACTCATCTTCATCTTTTGAAAAAAATAGATTAATAAGGATTCGTCTCTTTGAAAAAAGTATAATTATAATATATTTTATATCTATTCGGATGGGGATAAGGAATAAGAATAATGCGGAGATATTCGATAAGTAATGTTTGTACTTATTCTGTTGATTTGAAGATAAAGAAGGGAAAAGTACTAGACCATAGATGATACATGTTGTAAACACGATGTGACTATTTATTTTTAGATAGTTTATACCGAGATAAAACCTAGTTATCCCATAAATATCTAGTTCTCTCTAGACAAAATTCGCTTACCTTGGGATAAAAACCACTCATCCCAAAATAAGTCCACTTCTACGGATAAGGATTTGTAAATATGTATATGTATATGTTTATCGAGCTTTTAACGAATCGAACCTGAGCGAACCTATGATTTTTAGGTTCGGTTCGTTTATTTAATCGAGCCTAAACTTGTGTTCAGGTTCGGTTAGTTTATCCGAACCGAATCTGAATCGAACTTTTAGCGAGCCGAACCTGAACGAATATCGAACTTAGAGAATTTTCTTACACCCGTAGTGCTAAATGGCGAAGGCTATTCTGTACTATAAGTTGGTGAACACCTTTCCCTCGCGTAAAACATTCAGAACTCATCTTTCCTCGTACGCGAAGCAGAGAAAAAAAGTCCTCCTAATCTTCTAAAAATGACGTAGACCTAGAGGGGAATTACGAGCACATTGTAAATGCTACCAAACGGCGAGGGAAAAAATATGGTAACGGGTGAAGACCAAATTGTTAGGGCACATTTGCTATGCGGGTTAGGGAAGGTTAAATTCGTCGAGAGTAACCTATTTTTGTATTTTGGTGTTTAGATAGAGAGTTATACTGAGGGTGAGTTTGTAGGAGTTTGTTGTGATATGATTGTATTGAAGTTTGAAAAAATGTACAGTTATTGTGATGATGCGATTGTATTGAAGTATAGAAAAATAAGTAATTATTGTGATGTGATTGTATTTAAGTTTGAAAAAGTGAATAAAAGTTAAGTAGTTTATAATTTTTAAATGATATGATGGTATCATATATTATTTTTTCATAGAATAGATGAAAAAATAATTTATTTTATTTAAATAAAGAATAGATAGTGGGTCCCACAAGAAAGAGAAAACAAGGACTTTGGAGGATAAACTCACTCCAAGAGGGGGTAAACCCCAACCGAACATGACATTAAAGAAAAAAATGAGTTACCATATATTATAGGAGAATAAAAGAATCCGAGAGGGTGATCTGGGCAGCTCCTGATGGATTCTTCACTACATAGAGACAAAATATTAAAGTCAAACTCAGCTCTTTGGATGCGTATAGTTCAAGCAGACATAACCCATTCTTGGTAAACAACAATTGAAATCAAATGAGAACATCTGATTTCTAGTTCTCTTTGACTGCAACATTTTTAGTACTTATAGCATATTCACTACATACTTGTCGTTAAAGATGTGCCTTTTGTGTCACTCAAGTTCCAATGTAAAGAATGATATGGATGTTCTGGGTAAAATGTAAAAGATGTAGCTAGCTAAGCAGAGATAAAGAGGATTTGGACGCATATCAACACTTGAATAGAACCTGCAGTAAAAGACGAGGACCCCAACCAACCACAAGACAGAAGACGCAAAATTAATCAGATCGCAAACTCATTCGTTACAATCTCAGTTAAGTAAAAGCTACATATTACCGCAAAAAATCTGAAGTCACCACCCGAGCACGTCCTCTAACAAACGCGCTCTCTTCTCTGTTCTTCATTCGATAAGAGAAACTCAAGAAAACATCTCTACTCCTGACCTCTAACTTAAAAATGATCAAGGGATGATATGCTTCAGTGATATCTCTTGTATGTGATTGTTGCTGCGGTAACCGCCTAACAACTTACAGCTCGTCCTTCAGCTCGTGCTCGGGTTCAGGCTGCGTCTCCTTCTCAGTAGAAGATCCCTTCTCCTCTGCTTCTACTTCTTCTGTTTCAACTTCCTCATCAACAGCTGCATCTGGGCTGATGTTCAGACTGGCCTTCACAGTACTGTAGATCCTCGAGGCAAAGTCTTGAGGATCGGGTAGCATGAAGCCACTTTCCATCAGCGCGGTCTGGTAAATCAGCTGAGCAGTCTGCTTCACGCTTGCGTCCTGAGGAAGTACATTGAATTACAGATGAGCTGATGTGTATTTGTTATATTTGTGTGCACTATGTAGTAATAACTAGTAAGTATACCTCAGGATCCTTGACGACGCGCTCCCGAAGCTCCTTGATGATCGGGTGCCTCGGATTGATCTCAAGAACTCTCTTGCCGCGCATGTACGACTGCTTTGAGGCATCAGAAAGTGTCTGGGACTGCATGATTCTCTCCATGTTTGCACTCCATCCGTACTTGGAGGTGACAACCACGCAGGGGGTCTGGTCCAGACGATTGCTTATCTTGACGCTGTCGACGTTCTCCGATGAGAGGACGTCCTTCCACCACTTGGTGAGGTCCTTGAAGGACTCAGTGATGTCCTTGTTCTTGGAATCCTTTCCGAGCTTGAGGCCCTCCTTGGAAACGTTCTGGAATTGCTTGTCCTCATAGTCCATCAGGTACTGCATGAGGTACTCGTCCACTGGATCAGTGAAATAGATGACCTCATAGTTCTTCTTGGTGAGCCTCTCGAGGAACGGAGATTTCTCGAGCTGTTCCTTGCTGGAACCTGTGATGTAGAATATGTTCTTCTGGCCAGGCTTCATTCTAGAGATGTATTGATCGAGCGAGGCCAACTTTCCCTCGGATTTCGTACTGAAACATATTAACATCTTCAATTAAATTCTTGAACATCGTATAGATGACTTAACCAAATATTTCAAATTACCTTTCGAATCTAAGAAGCTTGGCCAGGCGGTTTCTGTTGTCTGCATCCTCCACGATTCCGAGTTTGATAGACTTGCCGAATTCGTTCCAGAACTTGGTATACTGTCCCTTCTTCTCATCGTTCTCGTCGCTCTTTTCAGCATCTGCAATCACATAGATGTTATGAATTAGAGATGGAAAATGTGAAGATGAAAAATGACAACTTAATCCAAACCATTTCGATATACCTGTACCCTCTTTGGCTTTCGCCTCATCTGGATCCTCCTCGGCAATTTTCCTGATCATGTCAAGGGCCTTGCGAATCAACTTTTTCTTGATAGTCTTCAGACTGCTGTGCTGTTGCAGCATCTCACGAGATACATTGAGCGGAAGAGTGTCGGAGTCAACAAGACCCTGTATCAAAACCACAGCATGTATGTTTAAATATCCATTAGGAAGAGCATCATTTTGGGTACATAAGCTGACAGAAGCCCGGATTAATCCATACCTTCAAGAAGTTGAGGTACTTGGGAAGGAGCTCATCAAACTCGTCAGAGATAAATACTCTTCGAACATAAAGCTTCAAGTTGGATTTTTTAGAATTGTAGTAGCTCTCATAGAGATCATGTGGAGCCTTCGGAGGTACAAAGAGTAATGCCTTGAACTCCACGTCACCTTCTGCAGTGAAATGGCTCCATGATAGTGGTTTATCCTCACCGAAATCCTAGAGAAGAGAAACAAAGTTCATTAATATACAAAGAATCAAACAAATTGGAATCCCATCCTCCAGTTGTTTGAGAACATAAATTTTAATATGCATTCGTTTTTTTCTATGAATCAGTTACCTTTGCGATAGAATGGTAGAATTTGGCATATTCTTCCTCAGAAACCTCCTTAGGACTGCGCAGCCAAATGGCCTTGATGTCATTGAGAACCTCCCATTCGAAGGTTTTTTCCTTAATTGTTTTTGTCTTGGGTTTTTTCTCCTCTTCTTCGGTTTCTTCATCCTCTGAGCTGCTGCTCTCAGTTTCAGCTATTGCAAATCAAATAGCATGTTAGATTATAGTACTCAGAAATCTTTCATATATAGCAACATCTTATAGTGAAGTACCTACAGAGCTAAACAAACATATATGTTAATTGTCAAAGAGGGAAAGATGAGATCTTACAAGGCTCCTCTTCATCACCGGATTCATCTTCATCAGCTGGAACTTCTACATCAATTTCTTTGCTGGCCCACAGATAAATAGGGAAGTTTATGAACTCCGAGTACTTCTTCACCAGATCCTAAACCAGAAAAAAGAATTCCTCATACGATTAGACCTCGTCAGCAGTTGAGCGATTTAGAACTGTTTAAAATTGTTGATATCCGAGAAATATTATAATTCATTGGATCAAGAATCAAGACATGCAAAACATAATGATGTGTGTAACAGTGCCGATCAATCTTCTAAAATCAAAAGGAAAATTGGTACGGGCAATTCCTGAACTAGTAAAACTCGCTGTGTCATGACTAGAATATTCAAATTAGCAATCAAAGAAAAAATAGCCTTGCGCAAAGAAAAAACAGCATATATCACAATGGGAAGGGCTGTGCAAGATCAATAATATTAAAATTAGCAATCATTTTGTATGAACTCATTCAAATAATTGTCATCAGAAGAACAGCATTACAGAAAGGTCATCGAAAATATGCTTCAAGATAGCCTTGTGCAATAACCGACTTTCTTCCTATTTAGAATTTAGAATATAAAAAATAGTTTAAAAGAACTTTTAAGGGGGACGATTTCAAATGAAACTTTAAAAAAATGCATAAGCGAGACAATAAGCAGGCTCAAGAGCCAATAGCATTAACAAACTTGGCCGAAAGACTGCCTAATGACAATGCGAGGTACTTTTTCTGGACTAAATAAATGGCGCTCCTCTACTGTGGGGATAGATGGAAAACAGCCCCTCAAGTATATTGATTTCTTCAGTACCCCTTGAAAATTAGACTATGACAGTGGTAGAACGTGGCCCGAAATTCCAAGTTTACCCTTCTCCCTTACTCTGACTACCCGCTGCATAAATGTTACACCTGCAGCTTCCCCTGCTGGTTTCCACGGCTTCATAGGAAACGGATCCTCTACTACAGGGTTCGCTGGGCCGCTTGATCTTGATCGAGCAGTTCCCATGAATTTGCACTTTTTTGCATATCATACCATGCGAATTTGTAGAAACTGCTTGATCAAGATCGAACGGCCAACGCTTCTACTGCAGTGTCTGCTGCTACATCAGACCCTGCAGCAGAGGATCCGTTCCCCCCAAGATAAGTCCTCCAACCACACGGTTTTTCCTCTCAGACGCTCTTCCAGGCCCAAATTAATCCCAACAACCAATGTACAAATTCAAAGATGATCTCACATTTGGGATATGCATACCGGAAAAAATGGCAAAAATCCTTTATTGGTGCCACATGCTTTCCACCACCAGATAATTTGCTGACAATGTGAGGCATTGGGATGTACGAACACATAGAAATCCATCTGATTGGATCTTTTGTGTAACAGAAAATTCAGGAAACTTTGAAAATACCAGATATAGTCAAATTTTTTCATGACGTCGAACTGCATAAAACAACCATTCCATACCCACTTAAGTGATGCCAACTGCATGGACGTGTTTCCTCTGAACATTTCTGAAGTGAATATAAATAGATTTTGCAAAATAATTTACATTGTAAGCATAAGCAAATCAAATCCCAATTTTAATATCATGATTGAAGTCAATTTAGTTTCCTTGGATAAATACGCCCTTTTTCCGACTTATCTCCCGAAGTATATCAGATGGAGGATCTCAAAAGGAAACACACTATTGAATTCTTATCTCATGCATGCAGTAAACTTAGTTACAGCAGGCAACTAGTGATTTTATTGGAAGAAATCACGGTATAACTAACGTTTTCAAGGATCGGATAGACGTGTATTCATATTCCTTTGAAACTATGGAATTAAATGACGGTTTCCCTCTAGGAGACTGTTCACATCATTAGTTATGCAGCAGCTAAAAAAATGAACCCAGTCCAACTCCTCTTAGAAGCTTACCATTACCAAAATATCTTTAAAAACTAACTCTTTATGTCTTCTCTTTTCATAACTATTAATAACATTCAATAGAGATAGACGACGTGGAGAGAAAGCAAAAAAAATAGAGGCAAGGTACCTTCAATTTGAACTCGTCCAAATATTCTTGGGCCTCGTCCTTAAGATGCAACTTGATCTCAGTGCCGCGCCCAAGTGGCTCGTTCCATGTGTCTTCGGAAATTGAAAATGCACCATCGGCCTTGGACTCCCAGACGTATCTGAGAACCAAACAAATATTAGATTCCTAAACTTAAACAGCATCCAGCTAACAAATCTCCTGGTACTAAATCTAAATCCTTACTGTTTATCATCATTGTGCTTGCTAATGACTTCAACATAGTCGGCCACAAGGTACACGGAATAGAAACCAACTCCAAACTGCCCAATAAGATTAAGGTCACCTCCCGTCTGCATCTTCTCCAAAAACGCTGCAGTGAACAGCAAACATAATCAACTAAACCATTTGGCACGTGCATAATAATGCAAAAATTCACGCGCAATGCTTACCAGATGTCCCAGACTTCGCGATCGTCCCGAGATTCTTGATCAAATCATCCTTGGTCATCCCAATACCCCGGTCACGGATGGACAGCACCTTGTTCTCTTTATCCAACTTAATCTATTTCCCACCGTCAAAAAACCAAACTTTCATCCATCTGAACAAGCGAATTTTCATATTTTTCTACTACACGCATAAATACTACCAACCTGAATATCTAATTTCGCATTGTCTCCCTCTCCCAGCACCTCCTTATCCGTCAGCGCGAGGAACCTGATCTTATCCAACGCCTGCACATTGCACACCACCACAACAACCGTTACGACCCCAAGCTGCAACGGAAGCCCAGCAATTCGAATGAAAAAAAAGCACCCACATCCGACGCATTGGAGATGAGCTCCCTCAAAAATATATCTTTATTGCTGTAGAGCGAGTGGACAATGATGTCCATCAGCCGCGAGACCTCCGCCTGGAACGCAAACTTCTCAGCACCGCTCCGCAGCGTCCTCTTAGACATGGATTCCGACTCCCTGACACCAAAATCCATAAAAATCACAAAAACCATAAACATCATCAGAATTTCGCGAAACGGAGTGTGATCTCACCTCCGAACGACATCGGAATCGGTGGAGAGTCCTCCGGGGACGGCACCGATCTTCTCCTCGACCTTCGGGGGATCTGTTAGAGCATCCGCATCGCCGCTCTCCTCCGCATTCGCGCGCGATCTGTGAACTGTGATTTCGACCCAATGGACGAGATCGGTGAGCAAGGGGAGCAGGTCGGGAGCAACGGAAGACGAATCTGGACGAGATAGCGAGGCGGATTACCTGGATCGGAGAGGGAGGAGAGGAGAACGACGACGATTAGGGCTGAGGCAATCGTCCACCTCCGCATCTTCGATCTGAGCTCTCTCCCTCTCTCTGGAGTGAGATTTGAAGTGGGGGGAGGTGGGGGAATGGGGGCTTATAAAGGATGGGGACAGAAGAGATCGGGGCTCCGACTAGAATGACGTGGAGGATCCACGACGTCATTGGGAGTGATGTGGCGAGCAGTAATTGGAAGGATTGAAGGCGTCGACGTGGAGGGGTTTTGTTGGGGATAGATTTTTTTTTTCGGGGGCTTTTGCATGATTGCCCCTGGAAGTAAATATAGAGCTCCCTTTAGCATAATATTAGATTGTTAAGTATGGTTTTAATACGAACTCAAGGAGTGGTCTGGTAGTCAAGTAGTGTGCCTCCACTTTAAAAGATCCAACTTTGAATTCCAGTGGGAATGTTCTGAATCTTCGAAATTACTGGGTCTACTATTAAAAAAAGTGTGATTGTAATACAATTACATTAAGAATATATAGTTATTCTCAGATATATTATTTGTAGGTATTAGGGAGTGTTTATATATGTGCATATGTGCACAACTTGATTATTTATTAGGGTAAATTGGGGCTTCCCCCCATAGGGGGAGCTAACATGGCTCTCCCGTCCCATTTCGTCCAATTTTTTTATTTTTTTTAATTTCTTCCATGGATTTTCATCAATATATCCATATTGTGTCATTAAAATTTCGTGAGAAACAGAGACTCCTACGACCTCCATCCAGACGGGGTCGCTTTTAGCAATTCTGCTACCTTAAAAAATGATTGTCTGGATGAAGGTCGTGGAGTCTCTGTTTCGCACGAAATTTGAATAGCATAGTATATGAATATAGTGATGAATATTCATGTAAGAAATTTTCAAAAATAAAAAATACGCGAAATAGCGTGGGGAGTCAAGTTAGCTCTCCCAACGGACAGCCACATTGAACTTTATTTATTATCCTCATCATATTCTTGAATTGAAGTATCACATTCCCCAAGTGCACTTACTACCCATAATAAGTACACTTCTTTTTTTTCATTCATTAGTATATATTGAAAGATTTATTTACTTATATAAGCATGATCACGAAAGAAATATTGTGTTATTTTAAAATTATTAGGTCATGTTATTTTATTTAATACTATGTTAACGGTTATTAAGTCCAAAACAGGGGGAAGAAGACGAAAAAGCCGATGCGCGATGAAATCAATGATGCATGCAGAGTAAGAAATGCGTACCTGACTCCAGCAGTCTACATGCAAGATGATCCGCGCAGAATTAAAAGACAGAAATAAAACTACCTAAATGGTGCAAGCGGAAAAACCGAGTCCCTAAACAGCAATATTACTCGAAGAACGGCTAGCCGACCACCAACCTCCAATCCAAAGAGTCCGGTCTAGCCCCACCCCTCCCCTTCTCAACAGGTCGAGTTCAGGAGTAGCGCTTGACGGGGCGGGCTCGCGGCGCGTAGGCTCGGAGGTGATGGAACGACTATTTTATTATCTTTTTATTTTTGATCCAATTACCGATCTATAGGTACATGCAGATATATTAGGGTATTTGGATCCTAATTATTACGTCATAGTCAAGCAGAAAATCCTAGGGCTAGAGGCTCAAAAATCCGCGTGAAATCGGAAAAGGCAGTAAAGGAAAACCGCATAAAAGCCGCGAAAAACTGAACTAGCTAAGGGGTCCCCCGAGCACACCGGTGCTCGGCAAAACAGACCCCTAAAGTCCGAGTCTCTGTTTGTGGTCCCTGTATTATTACAACAGTTCAAATATTGCAGGAAATAAAATCTAAACTAAACTAATCTAAACTCGCGGCTATTCTGCAGCTCCCGCACTCCTGCTAACTCCTCGCATCCTCCTGCAGCTCTTGTGAAGAAGAGAGCCGCCTCCGACTCCCGCGGTTGCTCGGCTTCCGAAGAAAGCCGCTTCGGTCCTCAGGCCCTCGCAAGAAAACAAGCAAAAGTGATCACACTAAATTATTTAAACAATTATGCAAATAAATGATATATACAAAATATGCACAAAAAGCCATGAAAAATAAAACCGCGGAAAAATCAACTATAACTACTAAGCCGTGCTCCCCGGCAATGTCGCCATTCTGATGACACACGCCTAATGACTCGGGTAAAGGTAATCAAGGGTCGTTGCGACCCAAGTCACCAAGCGCGGTCGATCGAGAAAAATTTTGACCACCAAAATAAGATAAAATCAAACAAGCTCAAGTATCGGTCTCGCTATTGGATTAGCCTAGTATAGCGACCAGGGTCGAACACAAGGAGCACGTGATGGCCTTGTGGCCTACGAAGTAGTCTAAAATAAGAATAAAACAAAAGAAGAGTCTTTTTGGTGGATTTAAAAAAATTTTATTTTTTTTGGATTTTTAAATAATAAAGAAAATGAGGAAAACAATAAAACAACCAACTACAAACAATTATTTAACTACTCAAAATTATTCCAAAAATTCAAACAAAAATATTTTTATTTTTTTTATATTTTTTACTGTTTTTGGTTAATTTTTGGTGATTTTCTATTTTTTATGGAATTTTATAAAAATCAAAGAAGGCAAGAAAATAGTGTTGCTGTCCAGTCAGACTTAGAGGGTCAAATTAAAATGCAAAATGGCCCTATCAAGGTCTGAAGGTAATTTTCCTATAAAGTAGAAAATACAAGGAAAAATTAGGCACTGTAATTATTATTTTTGGATTTTTCTTTTAATTATTAGAATTTTTATGGGTTTTTTAGGAGTTTTGTGATTTTTATAGGTTTTATAAATCTACAAATGACCAAAATTGGTCAGAAAATCAAGCAACACAAAATAAACACTATCTAATTTTTTTGTAATTTTTGAAGTTGGTTTAATATTTTTTGTGATTTTTAAAGCTGGACAGTAAGAAAATTGCATGTTTTTGAATTTTTAAAAACAATAAAAAGCGTCAAAGATGTCTCCAAAAATTACAAAAAAATTTACACTATGGCAGGAGCCATGTGTCCAATTTTCATCAAATTTGGAGTTGATTTGCTATTTTATTAAATTCCAAAACAAGGGCACAGTGCGTAGGGACCTGAATGCAATTAAAACAAATTCCAGGGGGTCCGGTGCAAAATTCCCAAGAACTCACGTGCAAAGCGCGTGACCTAGGGCACTCAGGGACCTATTTGCAAGAAAACTTAAGTCCCTGGACTAATTAGTAACACGTACTAAAAGTCTAGGGGCTTTAGTGTAAATTACCCACTATATGAAGCACATGCACAATTAAACCACGCACAGGGGTATTTCTGCACATCTCAAAAGTATAAATTCATTCATTAACACCTTGAAACCATAGGTCTATACATGCAAATAACCCAGACAAGCACGTGTCGAAGCACGTGTTCCACCACACACAGGGGTATAAAAGCAAATACCAGAAATAACAGGGTCCTCTACGCAAATTACCAAACGCAAATAAAAGTTTTAAAATATTTACAAGACTACAAAGTAAAACCTAAAATGCTAAGGGCCTAAGAAGAAATTACCCTTTATTTAAGTCGAGGGCCGGATGCTCGCTACGTGGAGATCGGACGGTGGAGAAAAGGCGCGGCTAAGCACTGGGGTCCTCGGCGCTCATCCAACGGCAGGGACCTTGCCACGTGGAAGATCGGATGGTCCAGATGCGCTGGATCTTCCTCGCTGGATGGAGGGCTGAGAGGAGGCCACGTGGAGATCCAACGGTGGCTACTGGCCTCCTCTTAACCCTGATCGGACGGTCCGGGTATAATCTGGAGCTGGAAGGTAATCGGACGGTTGGGGAAGGTCCTCGATGAACTGGACGCCGGCGAGTTTCACCAGGCTCGTGTGGGCGCTGAAGACCTCCTCGCGGGCTACTACTGATCGGAGAAGAATCGCCTTGGCCTCCCGCGTCTAATGGAATCCTCCGATGACGCGACAGAGATCCGGAGAGCTCAGGCGACATCGGCGGAGGCGAAGGTGTTGTGCTTGAATGTCGAGCCCTCAGATGGGCTCCTCTGGTCCTGCAAAACGACGCAACACACTCCTGGGTCGAGGGCAAAATGCCTCGACCCGGTTAAGGGTGGTGAAGGTGATCGACGCGTCGGGGCAAAGGGGCTCCGTCGATGCGACGACGGAGGAGCCCCAATCCCAGCCCCTGTGCAAGCTGGGTTGAACGAGTGGGTGGAGAAGGTGCGCGGAGGGAAGGCGGAGATGATGGGAGATTCCGATGGTCGAAAAGGTGGCTAGGGTGGTCGGAATCGGTGATGAACGGCGACGAGTCGATTTGGGCGAAAACGGAAATTAGAGAAATAGGGAAGGAGAGAGGGCTACCTACTGGGTGTTGTCGACTGTGGAAGAGCAGGGGATGCTCCAGGTCCTTGCCTCGAGGACCGTCGACGTCCGAGGCTCGAGTACCACCTCCAAGCGGCGCACGGCGGCGCGTAGCTGCCGGATCAGTGGTCCGGTCTCCCTTTCCTCGTTGCGACACGGCCGGGAGCGAGCTGTCACTCTCGCGGAGGCTGTGGAGGTCCTGGGGTGGAGAGAAACGATCCAAAGATGAGTGAAGAAGGAGGCGGAGCTCGGCTTATATGCAAGTGCAGGTCCAAGAAGAGGAGGTCGGGCAGGGTTCCACGAAGCGTGGATCCCCACGCGGATGATCGGGCGAGGACTCGGATGCACAAGGAAGAAGAAGACCCTGGGGTTTTCGGATGTGGTAGGCGGATCGAGCGGAGAAAAATCGGAGAAGTCGGGTTCGGGCGCAGGATCCGCGGGGGTTTGGTCCGCGGGGGAGAGTTGACCGGGGGTCAACAATCCCCCGTGGACCAATCAGATTATTCGATTTTTTAATTATTTAGAAATTCATTTAAAAATAGTAAATGACTTATTTTCGAAAAACTCAAAACATGAAAAATGTTTATTTTATTGTTTTCTATTTTTTGTGATTTCTAATTATTTTTCTGAAATAAAAAATAAGGTATTTACACTATAGTGCTATATATAGGTATATATATACAATATTGATTTTTGATTTTTAATTTTTAATTTATTATTTTTGTACATTTTTATTCCCATTTTATATTTTATTTATTTATAGGATAAAATTAGGAATAAAATGGTATTTTTATTTTGTTTTTATTATTTATTTACAAGGGTTAAATAAATATATATGTACATCTATATACATGGTACATGTACAATGTTCTTTTTGGTTTGTAATTTTGTTCTTTTTATTTGATTTTTGTTTTTATGGTTTTTATTTTATTTATTTACACCATAAAAGATAGAATATATACACATTTTGTGGGATTTTAATTTATTTATTTACAAAGTGAAATAAATAGAGATAGGGGTCTATGTACATGATGAATATGCACAAGGAAGAGTATTTTTGTTTCTTTTTAATTTTCTTCTTTTTATTTTGATTTTATATTTTCAAATATATACAAATATAAACAAATAAATGTGACCCATTTTTATTTTTAGTTTTAGAGGAAAATATTTGTTTTTATTTAATTACAGGTATATGTACACATGAGCTTCCTTATCTCTCTCTACTTGGGCATTTATGCGGTCAGGCTCGTGCTGAGCCCTCTCTTGGGATTAGGTCGCTCAATATTTATTCTAAATATCTCCCTCTTTTTCTTTTGTCTCTTTAGTCTTTTATTTTTGCACAAAAACATGCTAATTATTAAACTTTATACAATGCATGTCTTTTGGTAATTATTTGTATTTACACCTATCTACATGTATTTGCAAAGGTTTTTGTAGCTAAAATATAAGAATAAAGAGTGATGAATGGGTATTCATCAGTCGTACAGATACATTGTATTCTGATTACAATATGATCTATGTAAAAGAGCCTTAATTAAACTCCACATAGATCATAAAGTTATTGTTCAGTTGACGAAGACTTTATATCAGTCAAATATCCCATGGCCAATCAAGTCAAAAATTTTACCAATCCTATCGTTGAGGTCAAATTCTATTTCAGCTGAAATCTCAACTGACTCTTATGGGTGGTTATGGTAAGTTAATATACATCGAAAATTTTAGGTGATTATTCAATCTTATTCAGTCGAGTAATTCCAAATCAATCCACCATCCAAATTTCAAATGGTCGATTATGTGCTTTTGCCTTTCATTGAAAGTAGATGTTGATATTCAAATATAAACATCGAAATCGTCATGTTTGCATGAAGGATAATATTTTCTTAACAATTTCATCTCGAAATAAGCAATTATAGGTTAAACGGGTCGCATCATTATTATATTATCCAATAAATATCATACTTAAACTATATTCTTCTTCTTTATCTCAAATAAGAACGAGGGATAAATCATGCTCATTTCTTATTACGTCTTAGTTGCGTCTTAGTTATCATCCCTCATCGGATAAAGGCTTAAGATCAAAGTGTAATCACATAGATCATACATTAATTTAACCATTAACAATAGCTTAACCAAAATACTTTCTACAATATTATGATTGGATGGAAATGAAGCAAATCTTTCTTTAAACTCATTCATAAATGTGATTGCATGTTAAACATTTTCTACAATATTATGAGATAATTGTAAGCTCCTTCTTCATGCTTGGTATCTTGATGATGGGACTATCGGGGATACTTTGGAGGTAGCCAAGATGCTTGACATTATACAACGCAAGGGTCTAGGGATGGGACTTATGCGGAATATAAAAAAATCGAACTTTTTTAGCCTGCATATGATGGACAGAAGATCCACAAAGATTTGTTTCTCGTAGATATTGGGAGGCCTGTGTTGGGAGTGAAGTTACTTGGAAGTGCAGTGAATAGGAATAAAGACTTTGTTGAAGACCTGGCTATGATGAGGGTTATCAAAGTTGTTGACTTAGTGCATTTACTCCCTCAATTGGATGATCCACAAAGTGAGCTTCTTTTTATTACGATCTTGTATGGGCACTGCTAAGCTCATGTTTGGCTTAAGGACATGCCAACCTGCCAATATGGCTGCTACGTCGTTTGATAAAGGACTTCGCGGAGCTATTGAGGATATTGTGGTTTGTGGAGGTCCTTTCTTTGGCGATCTTCAATGGCGGATGGCATCACTACCCATCAGACTTGGTGGTTTTAGTCTTCATTCAGCTCTTGAGGCTTCCTCGTATGCTTTCGTGGCCTCTAGAGTTAAATCGTGGGTGCTCCAAGATTATATTTTACGAGACAATGGGATACATAGTATGGATTCAGACTTTCTATAGGCTTTGGAGGGCCTACGTACCACACTTCTATCTCTCGACCTTATATGCTTTGCTAACAAGGATACCGCCCCCCCTAAAGCCCAGAATGCTTTGGTGAGTTCTCTTTTTAGTAAAATTGATGAAGAAATGGAAATTAAGTTTGACATGACAGTTAGACAAAAGCAGTTTTTCGTTGCTTACAGGCTGACCATGTTCAAGACTTCCTCCTTGCTATTCCTATTGAGGGCATAGGGATGCATATGTCATCTATTGAGTATCGTACTATCCTCAAGTATTGTCTTATGATTCCTCTTTTTCCAGCTGATGAGCCTTGCCCAATATGCCACAAATCATGCTTGGACACTTTTGGAGAACATGCAATTCATTGTCACGAACTCCCAAGTTTTAAATATAGACATGATTTTGTAATGGATGTCCTTTATGATGTTCTCAAACATGGTGGAGTTGCCTCAAAGAAAGAAGCATCTGTGAATTTTTTGACGGATCCACAAGATGGGAGATCGACACTCAGACTAGCAGATGTTTTAATATTTGGATGGACTGGAGGGAAGCATGCATGTGTTGATTTGACTGGAGTTTCTCCATTTGTGAGTCCGACAAGGAGTGATTTTATTGCAGGATACGATGCACAGAAAGTTGCCTCGGCTAAAGTTGATAAGCACGAAAAGGCTTGTATTGACAATCAACATGTATTCATTCCTCTTAGTTTTGACAACTTCAGATTCTTGGCAACTGAAGCAGTAGGGCTCTTCAAAAGGGTCCAAAGAATTATGCATAATAATGTTATGGTTCCCAGATCTATAGATGTTGTATTTCGAAGAATTTGACTTACCATCCAAAAGGAATTGGCGGCGCAGCTTGTTCCCATCTCACATCAATCTCTATGTAATTTTTTACTGCTTATTAATTTTCGCTGAAATTTATTGAGTTTCGAAGTACTGTTTTACGTAAACGCATGCAGATTTGATATCAGATCTTGAATGCTATTTATTTTAACATCAAATCAAACAAGATTTTCATTGGATTATTCCATACATCCGTTGATTAGATCGTGACTAATCCCCTGACTAATTCTAATTTCACAAAATCCAATGGGATTTTTACCCGGCAGACCTTATAATCTTTGTCAATTATCTCTACGACCTTTGAAGCATCGATATTCCTCCCTCGACCCTGTAAACTTGCTCCGTCTTACCTCACGAACCCTACCGTTAAATTGATATATCTAAAGTTAACTTCTTTGGGTTAAAAATGAGTTAATCTAACCAATCCGCGATCGGACGGCTAGAATCAAGAAAGAGAAGAAAAAAAATTCCTTCCTCCTCTTACAGCTTCCTCTCCCACCAGTCTCAACCTGACGGGAGGAGGTGCGGGGGCGACGTTTCACCTAAACGAGGTAAAGCTTCCAACGGCGAGGGAAATAGGGTAGGTGCTTCACGGCGGGAGGAGATGAGGAGGCGCTTCAAATCGACAGCGGGCCAGAGGGGACTGGGGACGAGCGACGTCCTGGAGGAGGGCAGAGGGGTTGGGGACGAGCCACAGGGGAAGCATCGCGGGGTGGGTTGGGGGGCTTCGCACGGAAGGCATCACGGGAGGGGGGGCCTGGGCTTCCTGCGGGGGCACGGGAGGGCATCGCGCGGCTGCACGGGAGGCGGGAGGGGTGGGTCGCACAGGAGGCAGGGGGTGGGTCGCACAGGAGGCATCGCGGGAGGGAGGGCCTGGGCTTCGTGCGGGGGCACGGGAGGCGGGGGGGGGGGGGGGGGGGGGTCGCACAGGAGGCATCACGCGGCTGCACGGGAGGCGGGAGGGGTGGGTCGCACAGGAGGCAGGGGGTGGGTCGCACAGGAGGCATCACGGGAGGGAGGGCCTGGGCTTCGCGCGGGGGCACGGGAGGGCATCGCGCGGGGGCACGGGGGGGGGGGGGGGGGGTGCTGGGCTTCGTGCGGGGGCACGGGAGGCGGGGGGGGGGGGGGGGGGTCGCACAGGAGGCATCGCGGGAGGGGGGTCCTGGGCTTCGTGCGGGGGCAAGGGAGGGCATCGCGCAGGGGCACGAGAGGCGGGAGGGCATCGCGCGGGGGCACGGTCAGGGCTGGGCTTCGCGAGGGCACGGGAGGAGGGAGGGCATCGCGAGGTGGCACAGAAGGCATCGCGTGGGGGGTACGAGGCACGGGAGGCATCGCACGGGCGGGAGGAGGTTCGAGGCACAGGGGGGCTTCGCCGGGCGTCGGACTGCCGTGCGGGGGGGGGGGGGGGGGGGGGACCTCAGAGGTGCTTCGGCAAGGGGGCTTCGCAGGGGCGAGCTCCGCAGGAGTGGGGTGCTTCCAGCAGGGAGCTGGTGGAGTGCCGGTCGTCGGGGGGAGGTTCCGCAGGGGTACTTTGATCATGGAGCTGGTGGAGCGCCGTCCGTCGGGGGGTTTTCGCAGAAGTGCTTCGAATAGGGAGCCGGTGGAGCGGTGGCTGCCGGAGGGGAGCAATGGAGGCTAAGCAGGGGAGGGAGAGTGAATGGCACTTATGGTAAATTCGATAGATAAAATGGGTATAATGTATAAGAAGATAACAGAATCCGGTTAATTTTAACGGCTAAATGGATGAAGGTTAACCACAGGGTCTGTAGGATAAAGGTTAACAAGTTTACGGGGGTGTGGGAGGAATTACGATGTTTCAAAGGTCGTAGAGGTAATTGACAAAGATTATAGGGTCTGCCGGATAAAAATCCCAAATCCAATTGTATTGGGAGTACCATCCTGGGGGGCATTAAAGTCTTTTGATCTCCCTATTTTATTTTTATTATGTCTATATATCATAATTTCATTTCCACCAAGGTTTTAAAAATCGGACCGGACATTAAATCGGTGAGTCTTCGGTTAGGTCCAATAGAGTCGGATCGTCAGTCCAAACCGGACGAACCGATGATGAGGTCAGCATGATGTCTACTTCATTCATATCGACTCGGAAAAAATCGGACCGAACTTCATTTACCGGTCCGAGAGGTTGAACCAACTTTTTGAACCGATAAAATCGGATACATGTAAGTAAGCATGTATTTATATGTCAATGACATAATCATTTAAAATGTCAAATCTTTCAGTAGAATAACATGATTGTCTATTTCAACTAAAAGTCTACAAAAGTTATTCACATTTTCTAGCATTATATACAAATATAATATTATAATCATTTATTTATGGTTGCTTTTTGAAAATTATTCCAAGAAAGCAGTAGCAAATGTTATATTTCAAAAAAAGAGAGAGATATAACTTATATCGTAGAAGTTAAGAAAGGTACAAGTAATAGAAATCATATTATTTTGTTATTTAAACTTTTATTTTTTGAAAATTTAGCAAACCATCAAAACTGAGTCAATTCGGATCAACCCATTCCGACCATCCGAGTCAATCCTCTCCGACCACCGGTCAGACCCAATTTTTTATTTTCTTTTTTTTTTTGAAATTAACTATATAAAACTGACCGAACCGATCAGATCGAGATCGATTCTCGATTCAACCGATTGGATCGATAGATTCCATCCGATTTTTTAAACCCCAGTTTCCACATACAAGATCGGTCGTGCGAAGACCCGCGTGAGATCTCAGGTCTCCTCTCTCCTTTTTTTTTCCAAAATGGAAAATCTCTCACTGGGGGTCCCAGCACGGAAGTCTCCGGAAGCCCAATCACGACATTCCCTCCACACCATGGAAATACCAATATCTCAAATTACAAACATACACACGAAACTTTCATATATCCTCCTTTTGAGGACTTTTATCGGGTTTAAATCAAAATATTTATGTTCAAAATACACGGATATATTCTTATCTACTCACTGTTTTATCTGTTCTCTAGGCAGAAATATATATGTATTTTTATTTATATAAAATATATATGGATATGATTTTTATTTTTTTACAATACATGCATGGATATAGATAGTGTTTATTTTTTAACATAAATATTAATATGCTTGCATATTCATTTGGCGAAAACATACATCTAAATTATTGAATTTATGTGTACATGTTATATATACAAATGTTTGTGTATGTATAGATCCGTATCCTAAAATATTATAGAAACATGCAATATATTACATCATGGAGTCATTTTTGAATACACGAAGATATATATATATATATTTCATACAATTTAATTATTTATTATACAAGTTATTTATTTTATTATGTTACTTTATTTTCTTTTTAATTTTGTTGTATTTATAGTTTCTATAATTTTGATTCAATCATCTATTAATTCCAACTTCATAAAAATATATGTTTAGGAAGCAAGTGGTAGGATACATTTATTATCCGCGGAAGGGTTTTTCTAATAATTATTTAAAAATCAAAATTAATTAAATATGTATGATAAAAAATAATTTTAAAAATGTGTATCAATCGACACATGAGGTGCTGATTTGGGATGCATCCTCCAAATCGGCACCTCAGGTGCCGAGGGTCATTGGAAAATTACCAACGGTCTCCTTCTCCTATTCTCTTATAAATACCTCCCCATTCTCCTCATTCTTCACACATCTATCCCCTCTCTCATTATACATCTTCCTCCCTTAATCCTCCTTCTCACATTTCTCTCAATCCATATTCCGAAGTGTTATTTCGTCTCTCTCAATATGTTATTCTTATTCGAGTAAAAATAAGATTATTCTGTAGACCATTTTTCGTGATTTTTTTGTAGATTTGTATTAGTAAAGGCGATATATTATTGCGGATATTGGACTATATTTATTTTTTTCCTTTTCGGATAACATCTCTATTTGAAGATACACTTCATTCAGATAAATTTACATTTATTTTTTTGTGATTGTAATCATTAATTAGATGTGCAAAATTAGATATATTTAAAGAAATTTAGTTCATTTAAAAGTACATTAAAATTAGGATCTTTTAACAATTACAATTGTAATTATTTGTGTTTTAATAGAATTAAAATAAAAGTTTACCCTATAGAAGTTGAAAAAAAATTAAATAGGATTTAGAAATTATTATTAGAGTTCAATGGGGCTTCCCCTTGGGGGGAGTTATCTTGGCTCCTCCGCGCAATTTCGCCCATTATTTATTTATTTTTTAAATTTTTCCGTGAATATTCATCACTATCCCTATATAATGATATTCAAATTTCATGTGAAACAGAGACTCCTATGGCCTCCATCCAGACAGTCATTTTTAACAGTAACAGAATTGCTAAAAACGACCCTTTTGGATGGAGGTCATAGGAGTCTCTGTTTTGCGTAAAATTTGAATGGCATAATATAGGGATATATTGGTGAAAATCCACGGAAGAAATTTTCAAAAAAATAAAAAAGGGGATGAAATAATACGGTGGGAGCCAAGTTAGCTACCCCCAAGAGGGCAGTCCCATTTTAGCCTTATTATTAATATCAAATAGATTAAGGTCAAACACTTTATTATCATTGCATGCATCTATAGTTGTGTTTGGAGTCATGTTTTAATTACTTCTCATTTAGATTTAAAATTGAATGTCGAGAGGGTCTCTTTACAATTAATATTTTAATGAAATTTTTAATTGTTAATGTAGATGACACAGATGGATAGAGTTCCTGGAACCGTAGATATCTCAGTATTGTATATGCAGAATGAGCATCAATCATCACAACCTACTAGCTCGGTAGGTAATTAAATAAGTTTTAGAATTTTCTATTTGATTTAAACTACTACTTATTTTTTGTTCAACATATTTTACAGATTCGATCTATTGAATATAATGAGTTACTAAACAATATTTCTGACAAGAAGAGTGTAGTAATAGAACGATTGTTAAAAGCATTAGGTTTCTCATGCATAGTGAACATGAGAAGAGTACAAATGGATCCTTCATTATGGACTAGTTTGCTGGAGCGTTGGAGACATGAGACACACACTTTTCACCTACGATTTGGGGAAGCCACCATTACTTTACAGGACATGGGATTGATTAGTGGGTTGAGAGTTGATGGTCAACCTATCACTGGTCCAGATACTCCGGCAGGTGGATGAGATGCACTATACTTGAGTTTGATAGGAGTAAAAACACTTGGATAAAGAGTAGAAAAGTGAAACTGTCATGGATATGCTACTGCTTCTTTAGTCAGGAACATCCGCAGCTGGGTATTGAAGATGAACAAAAATCGGCTCATATGGTTAGAGCACTTATTTTCTATCATATAGGATGTGGTGTTCTTGCATATAGCAGTGGAGATATGGTACCTCTAAGGTATGTACTAGTAATTCGAACCTAAATTTATCTTATGATTAATGTGCTCTTAGAAATATCGCTTAATCTATTTTTATAGATACATATTACATTTACGTGTTCTAGAAGAATGTGCTCAACTTCCTTGAGGTGTTGCTGCTTTGGCGTATATATTTTCGGAGTTAGATAGGGGTGCGAAGATTGGTACGTCAAGGATATATGATTTCTTTTCAGTTTTGCGGGTACGTAGAGTACTCCATATGTTTTACATTTCAATAGCATTGTCTCGATTTATGTCATTTAATATTTTAAAATACAGGTTTGGACATGGGAGTATGTTCATATCGGAAGACCAGTGGTACGTGCTAGTGCGCAGATCAACGGAGGTGAATTAGCCTTGAAGTGGATAGGAGTGTGAAGTTTTAAGGAGAACATTCATACTGCAACACTGATATTTTATCGTAATGAGTTGGATACACAACAAACTTATCAGGTAAAAATTCACGATAGTTCTCTATTTTTATAAATTCGAATATACGATTATATATCATTATTTAATAAATACAGATGAATTGGATGTCATACATCGATGGGAAAATAGCACAATTACA
Source organism: Ottelia alismoides (assembly GCA_037367405.1). Classification (NCBI taxonomy): domain Eukaryota; kingdom Viridiplantae; phylum Streptophyta; class Magnoliopsida; order Alismatales; family Hydrocharitaceae; genus Ottelia; species Ottelia alismoides. The sequence continues at coordinate 506,651 of JAZKJV010001466.1, read as the reverse complement.
TCATATTTGCAGAAGTGGTCAGGTTGTTTGGATGAGTCGAGTGCCACTAATATGTTACGACATCGTAGTTATGCACGTACCTGATCATGCAATGCATCAGTTTGGGATGCGACAACATACTTTTGCTTCCATTGAGAGGATAAATGTTGTATCTCGATGTAATAAGACAAGAAGTACTGACATTCTAAATCAGTCTTTATACATCGACAATGCGTAGATCGTTGAGCTTCCTCCATTAGAGCTGCCTCGCCAGTCAACAAGCGTAAGGAGTACGAGAAACTCGAAAACTCAATCAATCTGACCTCCACGGAAGTTGTCAGCTAGGTCTCATCCTCCAAGGCACATTCCAACACATTCGGAACAAAACAACAAGCCGAAAAAGAAGATGACACATGCGGAGAGCTACAGGAAAATAGGGGATGGTGGAAAAGGAAACGACAAAGGAGGAGGCGCAGGAGGTGGATGAGGAGGTCTGAAAGAATTTATGAAGATATGGAAAGTATAAGTTGTTGTAAATTTTTTTTCATTATTTGTTATATTTTTATGATTTTAATAAAATACTTGTATTTCTTCAAGTTAATTGATGTTAAATTGTACGTTGTTGAGCTTGTGTATGTTAATAGTACAGAATGTTGAGCACACTTTCAATTGACTATTATATTTATCTAATAAAATTGTTAATATAATAAATCTAATCGACTATTATACCTAATTCATTTTTGAGAATAACGTCATCGGAGAGAAGGGAGATGAGGAGGAGGAGCAAAAGGAAAGATCCCATCTTTCTACCTCAAATGACGAGAGCACTAAGCTCCTAATGATGAATCGAGAAGCTCGCGATGAAGGAAAACATCGAAAGCATGATGAAAGGTAAATCGGGTAGCGGAAGTCAATAGAAAAATAAATATAGATGATGCCTACTTAATAATATAGTAATTATTTAAAAGGTCCTCATTCCTATCTAATAGAAAAAAGAATTATATTTTTCTTATTTAGAGGATCGAATAACATGTAAAAGGAGGGATAATGATCGAATAATAAGAAAAAGTTGGGATGTGTTAATGAGTTAATTTGCCCGAGCCCAAATCGGCACCTCAGATGACGATTGATATACATTTTTTAAATTATTTTTAATCATACCTATTTAATTAATTTCTATTTTTTTAATAATTATTAAAAAAAAATCCTCTGCAGAATAGTTCATATCCATTTATTTAGTATTTGTATCCGAAGTTTCATTATTTATTTCCATACATATCTATTTTTTCAAGGATATGCTTTGCAATTTTCAATATATGCAATGTATCTGATTTCGTATCGATGTCCATATTTTAAAATTGATAAGGATACAGTAAAATACATACACAACGACCCTTCAAATGAGGTGTTATCTCACCATTTTTGTTTGAATTTCATTTAATAACATCAATTACTACGTTAGCATTGTTTTAATTTCGAAATTTTCATCAATTCCTTTATTTGCCAATTTTCGAAAACGAACTGAAGATGCAAATATTTGTAAACACATATCAGACTATGTATAATTTAGATTTGATTTTGTAATATTCAAAACATGCATTTTTTACATTCCAATTCAGTAGTTTTTTTAAAAAAATATTGTTTTTATTTATAAATATTGTATTATTCTTTGTAAAATTTCACAAGTATTTGTATTTTTTCAAGTTCCCTTGTAAAGTTCATGTCACCTTTTATAAGTTTTTGTATTAAAGTTGTATGGATCTTTGTAATTGTTTCGCAATCTTTTATAATTTTTAATGTTTCATTGTAAAAATATGTGGTCTCTTTGTAATATTTGTATGGAGTTCTGCAATAAAAAGTAAACTTTCAGAAATTGAAAACATATAAAAAATGACATGAGATTGTAACAAATAATATGAGATTGTAAAAACTATTATAAAATCTGTAAAAAAGGATTATTTACATTCATAACCCTGAGTAGTCATTTAATTACCCCAGGAACCCTGCGTAATAGCAAATTACGCGAGAAACCCCTTGTAATGGCTAACATTAACATGTGTAACCATCCGTTACGCTCTGACGTTAGCAGTAACCACGGTTGGGTTACCACCTACCACACCCGCCCTAGTTATTTGTAAAAAATGATATTTGTAAAAATGTAATATATGCTCTGCCATTTGTGATCCATAGAAGAACCCTCCTTGCACGACAGATGCATAGCCACGTGTCTCCTTCTATCCTCCTCGAGAACCCTCGCTATTTGGCATGCATCTCCTTATACAACAACAACCCACTGCAAGTAATTTCCACCGACCAATGCCACAAGAAGCAACAACATCATCGCACTTCTCCATTGCTGCCCATTCGTGCACACCACCTCCATTTTGTCGACCTACAGCCAAAAACGAGGAGCCCCATTACTTGTGAACCCTGCACCGCCGTGCACCTCTTCAAAATCTGTCGCTAAATCAGGTGTTGTTAATTATATTATGACAATATCATTTGTCGCGAAATGATTCTTTATACTTGAAATTAGCAACGACTATCCGTCGTTGTATCATTAGCAACGACCCATATACTGAGGCCTACCCGTTGCTATTTTTTAAAAATTCAACTAACCGTTGTTACTTTTTAGTCCTGAATTTAGCGATGATTAGTTGAAATTCTGAAAAATAGCAACGGATAAGCGTCGGTATATAGACAATCTCTAATGATATAACAATTAATATGATATTCGTCTCTAATTTCAAGTATAAAAATAATTTCACAACAAATAACATCGTCGCTATATATTTAACAACAGCTAATTTAGTGACGAATTTTGGAAAAAATCACTATAGCCTAATTTTATTGTAGTGATTCTCTTTTGTTTCCATCTCTAGTATGTAATCTGCCCAACAAATTTATCCTTGTGAATGTATAACAACGTGACCTTGCATATACAAGTAACAAGACATATACATAAACAATACATGGACTATGAATGCACATTGGTGTTCATTGATTATAATTATATAGATATACCTTCTTTGGAAATAATGTAATAAATTAAGCATGTTAGTTTGTATATAAATACTTGTACGTATAATTGCACGATGGAATGGAATGTAACTACAATAGAACCGAAAAATTCGTTAGGCGTTTTTGCTTTTATTGAAAAATACCTAAAAAGAAAAACAATAAAATTGGGACTACTAAAACTATCGACCCTAAAAGACACCTCACTTAAAAACTTATCTTGGAGAGAGTAACTCCCTCATTGATTGGTTTGACTGTGCGAGAGAGTGACCCCGAACACTAGGTAGAGCCCTCCGATACTCTTCTCGACTGATTACCGACTACTTCTATGCGGGACAGTCGGTTGGGAAAGTACCGGGTAACCCAACAGGTCACGTAATCGCTTTGATATCTTGATTGTTCACCAAAATAAAATTGACAAGATAATTGACCGAGCCTTCACGGTCTTCAACTCATGTTACGTTGGTGAACTGGGGGTTTGCTTGTGATCATAGTTTTTCCAGATCTCATCCGCACTACTCTCCAAATCACGATGATGGGCAGGAGGTCTCTTAGGCAGCCTCTGGCTGCACCGTTTTTTAGCACTCCAGCTTACTCATCTAGATCGGTTTGTGGGAGCTCAGACCCGCTCTCTGAACCCGAGTATGACCCCGCCCTGTTCCCTCTCGACCCCCTTCTTATGAGACCGAGATACCAATGCCAGAGGAGAGACAGACAGATGATTTATCGGCACCTGAGTTTAGATGTTTTGATTTTGCAGATTCTATGGCCGGCAGTTCTAATGACCGCACTGGAGGTCCACGAGGAGATCAGACATTTGTTTTGGACCAGGGTGCGATCAACCACACCCTGATCGCCTCACTAGATTCAGTTCAGCAGCAGTTGAGGGATCATGGAACATTTATGATAGAGATGAGGCGAGAGCTTGAGCAGATGAGAGCCGACCGCGAGAACCGCGAAGGAGGACCCGACGATGCGGCAGCTGCCGGCAGAAGCAACATCAGCAGCAGCAGTAGGACCGCCGAGACCGATGCGGGAGAATCACAATCCTGGATCGACTTTGACGCACCGTTGGGTGGTGCTACCACCTATCGTGGGGGACTTCAAGTTCCCCCCGAATACTTTGCAGCTCCTACCCCGGTTTCATGGGTTGGCCACTAAGGAGCCTCATCTCCACCTTCAGGAGTTTGAGATGATCTGCAGTACTGTCCACGATCGTCAGGTAGACCAGGGTACCATACGGATGATTGCCTTCCCCTTCTCCCTAGCAGACAAAGCAGCCACCTGGCTGAAGCACTTGGGGAAGTTCGTCTACACATGGGAGCAGCTCCGCGCCGAGTACTTGCACAAGTACTATCCACTCGGGCGGACGAACGCCGCTAGAGCCCTGATCATCAACTTCTCTGTGCTCCCCAACGAGCAGTTTCACGAGGCATGGGAGAGGTTCAGAGAGCTGACTGACAGATGCCCGCACCACGACATTTCCAAGCCGAACCTTGTGCAGAGCTTTTTCAGCGGGCTGACATCAGAGCTACAGGGCTTGGTGAACGCTTCTTGTGGCGGGTCTTACTTCGCCAAGGATCAAGATCAGGTCTGGGCCATCTACGAGGAGATGGTCGAGAACTATATGGTGATGTCCCAGACCCGATTATACACTCAAGGCAGACCCCAGCAGCCACATACCGTGCAGTATCAGAGGATCGCACAGGTCGACGCCGGTCCTTCCAGTTCGTCCGCGGTAGCAGCAGCACAGGCCGAGTCATCTGCCGCGGACATGGGGATCATCAGCGAGAAGCTGGACCGGATGGAGATTATCGAGAAGAAGCAGTGCCAGGGCATCACTCAGATGGAGTAGATGGCATAGACTTTGAGTGACTTTAAGGCACATCTCATGTGTCTCCAAGAGGCACAGACGGCTTCCCAGCCCCGTCTTCAGTCACGAGGCGATACCGGCAGCAGCAACAGCTCGTTCCAGCGCTGCAACTCCCACCAGCAGCCTAAACATGTTCACCTTGTACAGGCGGAGCCGTACCAGCAGCCGCAACCCACCTACCAGTCACCACCATCTCCAGACTTGCAGATGGTAGTATACCAGCCGGATCAGCCTCTGGCAGTACTCCCGCCACCCCAGTACGATGCAGAGCCGTTGATGGATGTCAACGGGATTTGGTATGACTGCCCTCAGCCCGATATCCGACGATACCATCCCGGATTCCGTTGGGGGACCGGAGGTGCCCAGCCACAACAGCAGCCATCAGGTCAGGGTGGCCAGTACAGCCATCAGAGAGATCACCAGCAGCAGCAGCCCCCAGTCTACCCACAGCCACAGCAGCAGCAGTCACAGTATGGTCCTCGTCCCTATCAGCAGGGACAGTCTTGGAGGCGAGATCAGCCTCACCACCAGCAGCAGCAGCAACCACACACGTACCCCTCTCAGCCACAGTAGCAGTTCCAACAGCCTCACTACCAGAGAGGCTACCCGTCGGGCTCTCATGAGAGCCCCGTCTTGGATGATATAGCCCGCCTTCTCACTGATCAGCAGGCTACTTTTCGACGGGAGATGGACGAGTTCCGCCAGGAGATGCGGGACATCGTGAGAGGGAAGGCCGCCATCCCTGCCCAGATCGAGCCGAATCCGAACAACCTCAAGAGGAAGTCTGAGCAGGTAGTTTGTACAGAGTATGCCACTCCGAGTGATGCTTTTGGTGATATGTTTGCATATCTTTTTGATACTGACTTTGTCACACTTAGGAGCGGTAGGATGCCAGCAGGCGACGCCTCATCTGAGTTACACCACGATGACACTTCCGGAGCGCCAGACGAGGAGGAGAGCGGTACTGAGGCCGCTAGAGATGATGACGGTGGTACTGATGCCACCATGGATGCTGATCCCACCAGTGGTACTGATGCCATCATTTCACCAGTTCGAGGAGGTGGTACTGAGGCCACCCATGTTGCCAAGCCAGAGTGCGGTACTGAGGCCGTGAGTCTTCCAGCCGATGGTGGTGCTGATGCCACCAATCTTACTTCTGGGATTCCTGTAGTTTTTCCTTCTTCTGCACCTGTATCTCGGAACATTTCTGTGAATAAAGGAAAGGGTTTGTTTTCTTCTGGTCCCACTGTGGTGCATGATGTATGTGTGGATCCGGCCATCGAGCCGTCTCGACCCTTTGATCCCCTTCCCTAGAGCCCTTCAGATGGGGAAGGGAAAGAAAAAAGAGAGAGCAGGAAGAGTTCAGCCAGCAGATGATAGATCGGTTTCACATACAGCTGACTCTTTAGGAGGCTTTGCAGCACATCCCTCTTCTTCAGCGTTCCCTTAGAGACAGGACTATAGTCAGGAGAAAGAGGAGGAACCACCACTCAGAGATTCATGTGCTGACGAAAGCCACGTGTTTCGCGATCCAGAACCGACTGCTGGCCAAGAGGCCAGATTCAGGAGCCCCTTATGTCAGATGTCACATTAGAGAGAAGAGGTTCGACCGTACTCTATTAGATAGCGGATCGTCGATCAACCTACTTCCGGTAGCCCTTCTCGACCGCTTCGAGTTGGGCACTCTTAGACATAGCAGGACAGTCCTTCAGTTTGTTGATCGATCTGTCAAGAGGCCGAAGGGGTTGTTGCGAGACGTTGTCGTCACGATTCAGGGCCTGCAATTCCCCATGGACTTCGTAGTATTGGACATGGATATCTCTGAGTCCGTGACCGATACCCCCATCATTCTCGGTCGCCCGTTCTTGGCCACATCCAAGGCAGTGACCGACCATGATAGCGAGAAGGTATACTTTCGCATCGAGGGCGAAAGTGTAAAAATATAGACGGTCGAGGACAGCCGAGCCAGAGACAGATCATGCTCAGAGACCACTTCAGACACAGAACAGATGACAGATACCGGGCTAGACATCCACCAGGACAGTGACTTTGTGATTACATATGACGAGGCAGTTTGGGCAGACCCAGCAGCACAGACCATCCTCTCATTTACAGATTCCGCTGATGCAGAGATGACAACAGAGGAGAGCTTGGAGAGCACATTCCTGGTCCAGGATACTTTTGAGGCAGCAGAGCCGGTTCTCAACCGCGAGACAGATTCTTGTGATGATGGTGGTGCTGATGCCACCTTGGATGACACAGATCCCTCGGAGTCAGAGTCTAATTGGGCAGATTGTGATGATTACATGTCAGACCTGATTTCCACTGAGCCTACAGCTGAGGAGGAGGTAGATGTCGAGCAGAGCAGAGACAGTCCATCAGGGCAGCCTTCTCCAGTTTCTGAGATTGACATAGAGTTTCAGTTCTCCCATGCAGATTTGGCAGCGTTTACGCAAACTTTTCAGAGGTCAGATCCACCAGCACCCAGTTATCCAGAGATGAAGCCACTTCCTACTTCGCTGAAGTACAGATTCCTTGCTGGTGAGCATGAGATGTACCCAGTTATTATCTCCGCCGATTTGACTGGAGAGCAAGAATCCCGTTTGATGGAGATTCTTGAAAAGAACCGCAAGGTGATAGGATGGAGCATAGCAGATCTCCAGAGGATAAGTCCGGCCCTTTACTCCCACCATATCTATCTCGAGGATGAGGCGAAGCCGTCGCGTGAGTTCCAACGGCGGCTGAACCCGAATCTGAGAGAGGTTGTCATGAAGGAGATTTCAAAATGGTGGAGCGCCGATTTTATCTACCCCATCTCCGACTCCAAGTGGTCAACCCTTTACATGTGGTGCCCAAGAAGATGGGCATCACTACAGTGGTCAGTGAGTCTGGAGAGGAGATCGCTATACGGGTACCCACTTCTTAGCGGGTTTGCGTTGACTACAGGAGACTCAACTAGGCCACCAAGAAGGATCATTTCCCCCTGCCATTTATAGATCAGATCATTGAGAGACTGGCAGGGAAGAGCCATTATTGTTTTCTGGATGGGTACTCGGACTACAACCAGGTGGCCATCGCTCCCGAGGATCAGGACAAGACTACCTTTACCTATCCCTTCGGCGCATACGCCTTCCGACGCATGCCATTTGGGCTATGCAATGCCCCTGCGACTTTTCAGAGATGCATGTTGTCGATCTTTTCGGACATGGTAGGGGAGTGCTTGGAGGTCTTCATGGATGATTTCTCGATTTACGGCGACGGATTCGACTCCTGTCTTGACTGCCTAGACCGAGTCCTTCAGTGATGCGTAGAGGTTCGCTTGGTTATATCTTGGGAGAAGAGTCACTTCATGGTGACTCAAGGGACGATACTTGGCCATATCATCTCCAACAGGGGCATGGAGGTTGATCCGGCCAAGGTTGATGTCATTAGAAAACTCGCACCGCCGTCCAATTTGCGGTAGTTACGGTCATTCCTGGGGCACGTCGGTTTCTACCGGCGATTCATTCATGATTTTAGTAGGATTGCCCGACCGTTGACTGACCTGTTGACGAAAGACACCGAGTTCCTTGTCGATGACAAGTGTCTTTCATCATTTGAGACTCTCAAGCATTGTGTTGTTGAGGCTCCTGTTCTCCAGCCGCCCGATTGGTCTCTCCCATTCGAGATCATGACGGATGCCTCCGATTTTGCCGTGGGGGCCGTGCTGGGACAGAGGAGGGATGGAGTCCCCTTCGCTATCCACTACGTTAGCCGCACATTGGATTCCGCGCAGCGGAACTACACAGTCACAGAGAAGGATGCTAGCCGTGGTTTTCGCCCTAGATAAGTTCAGATCGTACATTATTGGATCTAGAATGACCTTGTATACTGATCATACCGCCATCAGGTACCTCATGGCAAAGAAGGATGCCAAGGCCAGACTGACTAGATGGATCCTTCTACTCCAGGAGTTTGACATAAAGATTAAGGATAAGCCTGGAGTCAAGAATGTGGTGGCGGATCATCTCTCCCGATTAGAGTATCTTGAGGATTCTGACTTGATTGACCCTATATGTGAGACCTTCCCAGATGAGACGATCCTTGCTATCGCCTCTCTCCCATGGTATGCCGATATTGTGAACTTTCTTGTTGCTAAGAAAGTACCACAAGATTGGTCCAGGCAGAGACTTGAGACCTTCCTTGCGAAGGCCAAGTCCTACCATTGGGAGGATCCCATCCTTTACCATGAAGGAGGGGATAGCGTCTGGCGTAGGTGCATTCCTCAGGAGGAGCACCATAGCGTCCTCACTTACTGCCACAAGCTTGAGGCAGGAGGACATCACTCTGGGAGGAGAACTGCACAGAAAGTGCTCCAATCCGGCCTATAGTGGCCTACTCTCTTCAAGGACTCTGATGAGTTCGTGAAGAGGTGTACTGACTGTCAGAGGATGGGCACTTGTGGACAGCGTGATATGATGCTGATGCAGCCCATACACTTCTGTGAGGTTTTTGATGCATGGGGCATCGATTTCATGGGTCCATTCCCTAAGAGTCAGGGATTTGAGTACATTCTGTTGGCCGTTGATTATGTGAGTCGTTGAGTTGAAGCCATCCCCGCCCGAACCGCAGATGTCAGGACAGTTTGCAGATTTTTGAGGAAGCACATCATTACACGATTCGGGGTACCTCGAGTATTGATTTCAGATGGGGGTCTCATTTCATAAACGACCAGGTGAAGGCCCTTGCTAGCGAGTTCGGTATAGACCATCGAGTTGCCACTCCATGCCATCCACAGACGAATGGTCTAGCCGAAGTGTCGAACAGGGAGATCAAAACTATATTATAGAAAGTCGTCCGCCCTGACCGAAAGGATTGGTCACAGCTTTTGGACTCGGTCTTGTGGGCATATAGGACGTCTTTCAAGACACCTTTGGGTACATCTCCCTTTCGCCTCGTTTATGGCAAGCCGTGCCATCTACCCGTTGAGTTGAGGCACGGGTGATGAATCTGCGATTCATCACTCTAAAAGTTGAAAATAGAGCTTTGTTCCCGAGTAATTAGAGGCATATTTCTACTTATATTGCATAATTAGCATTCATGCATACATTGATAACATCTGCATTTTAGTATTCATATTTGCATTAAATAAGAAGCCAATTTCAATCGTAAATATTCACCTGTATATTAGCTAAAATACCTTATTTGTATATATTTTATACTAACTCCGAATCTAATAAAACCAACTCCATAATGTATATATTACTAACACTAATTAAAGAAAAATATCAAAAAAATATTAACTTGTAAAATTGACCAATAAAACCTCAATCCAAGTTTGAAACCATGAACCTTAAAATGTGCATATCTCTCTCATACAACCTCCGAATTAGGTCTACTTACTTTTAAAGTAATATACATTCAAAGACCTTCGAAACAAGACCAATTTCACTAAACTCGGAGCTCGTATGCAAAACTTGGGTTTTGAGCCCCTTTTGTACATTGTACATAATGACCGTTTTACCCCTGTATTTTCTTATTTTATTTTCTTCATTATTAAAAATCCAAAAAAATTAGATTAAGTTGTAAATATTCTTCTCATATTTACTCTATTTTTATTTTAATTTTTCTCTCTTTAAAAATGACAAAAAAATTACAAAAGATAAAATGCAGTATTTTATACCTATAAGGTACCACCCAAAAATACATTTTGTACAGATGATCTCATTTGATTTTCGGCCCTTCACGAAAGTTGTAGATCTCGTCGAGACGAGCAACTTTTGTGTTGACAACTTTTTGATTTAATCCCTTTTGTTATTTCCTTTTGATTTTGTTTTTATTTGATCTTTGAATTTTCTGGGAGCGACATGTGGCCGCTCCTGGAGCCGCCACGTGTCATCCCATTTTTTTAATATTTTATTAATTTCGGATTTATCTTATTTTTTCGGATTTATTATTTATTATTATTTTAATATTGATATTTTAATTATTTTTTGTTGCCTACTATATTATTTTATTATATTATTAATTTATCCCTTTTACCCCTTCTTTTCTTACTCCCTACTCCAAGTCACCACTAACACCACCATCCCTCTATCTTCTCCATCTCTTTTCTAACTTCCCCCCTCCTCTTTATATCCCCCTCTCCTCCTTCCTTCTTGCTTCATCTGCCATTCTACGAGTTAGAGAGGTTCGAGCCTCGTTTAATCCGTGAGGTGACATCTCCCCCTTAGACGTTGAGCGACGACGATCTGCAGGCGAGATCCGCGGTTAATCTCCGCGTAGCGAACTTCCCGTCAAGATCGCAAAACTTCTCTGATTTTTCGTCGAATCGGATCGAGGCCACAACGAATGCCGCACACCGCGGCTTCACTTTCGACGAATCACAGGTAAGTATCTTCTATCTTATCTTTTCATTTTTTTTATGTAACGATTTTTCTTCTTGTTGTTTCATCCACAAATCATCAAAAAAATCATCTATCATTTTTTTACAATCATCACCACCTCAATCACCATCACAATAATCACCACCATTCATCTCACTTGTTATTTCTATTTTAAAAAAACTTTAAAAAAATATTGCAAAACAAATAAAAATACACAAAAAAACAAGCAGCCAGGTCCAGGTCACTGTCGTCCACAGCCCACGCCGTGCGTCAGCTTCAGCCGTCCCCCACGCCGGCGCATCGCCGCCGCGCTCCGCCTCCAAGGTCTTGCCGCCGCGGCCCCTTGCCCGCACCGATCTCCAGCAGGTCGCGCGCCTCCTCGCGCATGTGATCGCCACACACTGCACAGCCACTCCGCGCAAGGCCCTCCGCCCCTCTACGCGCTTTTCCATCCCCGCGTTGCGCCCCTTCCCCACACCGGCCGCCCGCGAGTTGCCGTCCATCGCCCAAATCGTCCACGCGCCAGCCGTGCGCACCGTCTTACGGCGTTCTGCGCACCGTTCACTGCCCGCCGCCTGACGTGCGGCCAAGCGAGCTCTACCGCGACGTGCCAGATCCGACCCTCCGCGCCTCGCGCGCCGCCCCACGCCGCACACTCCATGTGCCGTTTGCCGTAGCCGCCCTCCAGCTTGCGTGAGAAGAAAAGCAAAGGTCCAAGTTTTATTTATTTTGTAAATTTTACATCATTTTCCCATTAAGTTTGTCTAATTGCAAATGTTTTCCTCTTTATAGTTTAAGCTTATTTGTTTCAATTGTGTATTGCAAAGAGACCCCTGCATTATCATATTAATTTGGACAGTATTTTTGCATCATTTTATTCAATGAAAAATACAGTATTATAGAGCAACAATTTATTTATCTTGTGGCTATTTATTTGTATTTTTGTGAGCATTAAATATTTTATTAAAATTTAGAGATTGAAAATCAATGATATTTTGCCCAATTATAGTCTGAAATTCGCACATGCCTATTTCTTTCTCCAAAAATTGTGAAAAAATTGCGAATGATGCGTCTAAGTGTGCTTTAATTACAGTCCAAATTTTGTCCAATTAGGAGTTGCCATTTGCATAAAATAAATTCGAGGGTGATTTCTATAAATGATTTTTAATTAAATCCATGAATAATATTTTTGAGAGATTTCAAAGCTCCTGAATTCCTTATTAAAATATCTATTTGAGATAAATCAATCTCTGGATAATTAACTTCTTGGATTTATTAGGAATTAAATACCCGTAATCGCTCTGTTTTCAGTAACAAATTCATAAAAAATCAAAAAGCGTCAGAAAATTATAAAAAAATTAGTGTAGCTTCATTTCATCATATTTAACTTTCAGTAATTTTTTCATATTTTTGCATATCATTTTCACGAAAAATTGCATAAAAACTCAAAAAAAAGTTTGCATTTTTCATTTATGCATTTTAAACCCAAAAATTCCAAAAAATACATTTGCATTCATCATTGGATTAGGTTTACAGGAAAAATATAATTTGGCTGATTTGGACTAATTTTATATTAAAATTAAATTTGGCTAACTTGTTGAATTTCTTAATAACATAGTCCATTCAGATATTGCATAAAAAAATTATAAAAAAAATCTCACTTGGAAAACAACGATCTAATCCTTCTAATTTGATCCCGAGTTGTTCCTTTGCCTCCTTGAGTCGACCCTGGGACTTGCCCAGGCTAAATAAACATCAAACCGCATATTAATTTAATTCGATGATTAATTGAGTTGTACGGTTAATTTTTGATCGACGCGGATCTGTCTGACTGCAACGAACAGTCAATCAGACGACATTAACAAGGGTAGGTCACCGCGGTTCGTCAATAGGTCACTTTGGGCAGTCACAAATATTATTCTGGATCCAGATAGTGTAGGAGACCAGAGGAGGGCAGAGTTAGCAGCCCTGGAGGAGCTTAGAGATACCACCTTCTCAAACAGCCTACAGTATAAGGAGAGAGTGAAGGAGTGGCATGATTCTCATATCAGCCACAAGCATTTTGAGCCTGGACAGAGAGTATGGCTGTTTGATGCTAGGCTTCGTCTATTTCCAGGGAAGCTACAGAGCAAATGGAGGGGACCTTATCTTGTGAGAAAGGTACACGACAACGGGAGCATTGATATATCTGAGTTGTCTTCTGAGAGTACCTTTCGAGGGAACGGCCAGCGGCTCAAGCCATTTCTAGATCATGAGCCGCGGGTCGTTGATGTTGCCCCTATTCATTTTGCGTGAGATGTGGTCTTTTGACTCACATCTATTGCATCTCACGCCTGATTATCACTGTTCTTCCGACCTGTATAGATCAAGTTGTCCATATCACTCTATTCTTTAGTCCCACATCCCTTTTCTCATCTTATGATTATGTTATACTTAGGGTGTACTTTACCCTAAGTATAGGGGGGATGTAGGACCTTCGGGTATTCTTTTCATTATTTCTACCCCTATTTTGCTGCCTATACTTAGGGATACTTCTCCCTAAGTATAGGGGGGGTAGACTATGTACATCCTTCACTCGGATTTCCCTTCATGTACAGCTTGCTATACTTACGATTACTTGATCCTAAGTATAGGGGGAAACCACCGAGCTCTCCTCATTCTATTCTTTGATTCATCTCTGTATATAACCATTCCTTTTCACTTCCCTATATTAAGCACGAGTTATGTCTTCTTCATCGCTCTTGATCACTCTGAGGACATCGTTCGAGCTAAGTATAGGGGGTGTGTATATATTTCATATATACTTTAGCCATAACTCGTACTTTGTGTGATTGTGTAAATAAATAGAAATGGCTAAAAACCAAACCCATACAATTTAAAAAAAAATTCTCCCTTGTATATAAATTCATTTTGCACATACCTATTTATTTATACAAATTATTTTTGTACAAATGATTGTAAAATGATTTGTGTAAAGGATTTGTAAATATGTGTATATCAAAATTATGTATATAGTACAAAATTTTTCCAAAATGTTTTGAAAACAAAAAGTTTGCAAAAACCTTATGTAAATGTTTGTAAATATTTTGCAAAACTCGCATTCATGCATACATCCATGTTTTCAAACATTTTTCAAAAATTTTGCACAATTGTAAATATTTGTAAATAGCATCTTTGTAAATATTTGTATAGTTTTTCCTGGATTATAGTTGACATTTAAACTAGCCTGGAATTAAATTGGGAAATGGAGCTTGATTAAGATCTTAATCCGCCTAATTTTAAGAGGAACCTTATAGGGCTTAGGGTTAAGGCTTTTCAGGTCCATTGGGACTTAATTCTTTGAGTCCACTAGGCTATGAGAATATGTCATCTTGATGAGCCTAAGTAGAGCACTTAACAACACACGCATCACTCTTAGAGACAATGGCTTGACTTGCACCAGCACCGTACACATAGCTCTCCACGGATGAGGTGGTGAGGAGGTAGTTTCCTTTGACTTGGGTAGCATATGAGGGTAGTACTTCTAGGCGGAACCTCTCTTCTTCTTCTAGTGAAGGAAGTGCGCCTCAACTTGGTCTAGTGGTGATGAAGGCTAAAGACAGAAGCCGTTGGTTGCAATAAAGCTTCAAAAGAGGGATAGTCTACTGGCTCAAGAGTAAAAACTCCTTGTATATATGTTGCACCATGTAGATATGTTGTACAGTTGCACATGAATAAAAAGTGCAAAAAGAAAAGAACTCCAAAAAAGTGGTGGGTCGGATTGAAAATTTAATATCCCCACCGGAGTGTATATAGTCAAATAAAGCAAAAGCTTATGGTATCCATGTTACATTTCATGAAGCTTGCAGCGGGAGACTTAGCTACACTGGTTGGGCTCCCAGGGATACGTGGCTACACTGGCCATGGTCCATTCTTCATCTTCTTCCCCCTCTTCTTGAGCCGGTTGCACTTGAACTTAGAAGGGAATACCCCGCTTCTCGAGGAAAAAGTTGCTAGACCGAGGCATTAGAGTTACCAGCTTGGGGGAGGTTGTTTCTTCGTTACTTCTGAGGTGGGGAGCTACATATCACTTACACTGCATGGAAAGATTCATGGTCATTAGAGTTTGTGTATGTAGACTTGTTCTGATCTGATTTATTAAGGAGTCTTGTCCATAGATTGGTGGAACTTAGAGGCTGTTGAGTCGTAAGCTTAAGTCCAAATAAGGTTTCGACACATTAATAATCCAAAGATCTGATCGAGCTCCATATTTCAATTTAATGAAAGCAAGTTTAATAATCAGCCTTAATCCGTGCATTTTCTCCTCTTTTTCTTTCTTCTTTCTCTTTTTCACTTCTTTTTCAAATAAGTGTTTGCTAAGGGACTAGCAAAGTTAAGTATAGGGGGAATACCCATTCATCACTCTTTATTCTTATATTTTAGCTACAAAAACCTTTGCAAATACATGTAGATAGGTGTAAATACAAATAATTACCAAAAGACATGCATTGTATAAAGTTTAATCATTAGCATGTTTTTGTGCAAAAATAAAAGACTAAAGAGACAAAAGAAAAAGAGGGAGATATTTAGAATAAATATTGAGCGACCCAATCCCAAGGGAGGGCTCAGCATGGGCCTGACCGCATAAATGCCCAAGTAGAGAGAGATAAGGAAGCTCATGTGTACATATACCTGTAATTAAATAAAAACAAATATTTTCCTCTAAAACTAAAAATAAAAATGGGTAATATTTATTTGTTTATATTTGTTTATATTTGAAAATATAAAATCAAAATAAAAAGAAGAAAATTAAAAAGAAACAAAAATACTCTTCCTTGTGCATATTCATCATGTACATAGACCCCCTATCTCTATTTATTTCACTTTGTAAATAAATAAATTAAAATCCCATAAAATTTGTATATATTCTATCTTTTATGGTGTAAATAAATAAAATAAAAACCATAAAAACAAAAATCAAATAAAAAGAACAAAATTACAAACCAAAAAGAACATTGTACATGTAGCATGTATATAGATGTACATATATATTTATTTAACCCTTGTAAATAAATAATAAAAATAAAATAAAAATACCATTTTATTCCTAATTTTATACTATAAATAAATAAAATATAAAATGGGAATAAAAATGCACAAAAATAATAAATTAAAAATCAAAAATAAAAAATTAATATTGTATATATATACCTATATATAGCACTATAGTGTAAATACCTTATTTTTTATTTCAGAAAAATAATTAAAAATCACAAAAAAAAATAGAAACAATAAAATAAACATTTTTCATGTTTTAAGGTTTTCAAAAATTTATATTTTTAAATGAATTTCTAAATAATTAAAAAATCGAATAATCTGATTGGTCCACGGAGATTGTTGACCCCCGGTCAACTCTCCCCCGCGGACCAAACCCCCGCGGATCCTGCGCCCGAACCCGACTTCTCCGATTTTTCTCTGCTCGATCATCCTACCACATCCGAAAACCCCAGGGTCTTCTTCTTCCTTGTGCATCCGAGATCCTCGCCCGATCATCCGCGTGGGGATCCGCGCTTCGTGGAACCCTGCCCGACCTCCTCTTCTCGGACCTGCACTCGCATATAAGCCGAGCTCTGCCTCCTTCCTCACTCATCTTTGGATCGTTTCTCTCCACCCCAGGACCTCCACAGCCTCCGCGAGAGTGACAGCTCGCTCCCGGCCGTGTCGCAGCGAGGAAAGGGAGACCGGACCACTGATCCAGCAGCTACGCACCGCCGTGCGCCTCCTGGAGGTGGTGCTCGAGCCTCGAACACCGACGGTCCTTGAGGCAAGGATCTGGAGCATCCCCTGCTCTTCCACAGTCGACAACACCCAGTAGGTAGCCCTCTCTCCTTCCCTATTTCTCTAATTTCCGTTTTCGCCCATATCGACTCGTCGCCGTTCATCGCCGATTCCGATCACCCTAGCCACCTGTTCAACCATCGGAATCTCCCATCATCTCCGCCTTCCCTCCGCGCACCTTCTCCACCCACTCGTTCAACCCAGCTCACACAGGAGCAGGGATTGGGGCTCCTCCGCCGTCGCATCGTCGGAGCCCCTTCGCCCCGATGCGCCAATCACCTTCACCACCCTTAACCGGGTCGAGGCATTTTGCCCTCGACCCAGGAGTGTGTTGCGTCGTTTTGCAGGACCAGAGGAGCCCATCTGAGGGCTCGACATTCAGGCACAGCACCTCCGCCTCCGCCGACGTCGCCTGAGCTCTCCGGAGCTCCGTCGCGTCATCGGAGGATTCCATTAGACGCGGGAGGCCAAGGCAATTCTTCTCCGATCAGTAGCAGCCCGTGAGGAGGTCTTCAGCGCCCACACGAGCCCGGCGAAACTCGCCGGCGTCCAGTTCATCGAGGACCTTCCCCGACCGTCCGATTACCTTCCAGCTCCAGATTATACCCGGACTGTCCGATCAGGGTTAAGAGGAGGCCAGTAGCCACTGTTGGATCTCCACATGGCCTCCTCTCAGCCCTCCATCCAGCGAGGAAGACCCAGGGCATCTGGACCATCCGATCTTCCACGTGGCGAGGTCTCTACCATTGGATGAGCGCCGAGGACCCCAGTGCTTCGCCGCGCCTTTTCTCCACCATCCGATCTCCACGTGGCGAGCATCCGGCCCTCGACTTAAATAAAGGGTAATTTCTTCTTAGGCCCTTAGCTTTTTAGGTATTACTTTGTAGTCTTGTACATATTTTAAAACTTTTATTTGCGTTTGGTAATTTGCGTAGAGGACCCTATTATTTCTGGTATTTGCTTTTATACCCCTGTGTGGTGGAACACGTGCTTCGACACGTGCTTGTATGGGTTATTTGCATGTATAGACCTATGTTTCAAGGTGTTAATGAATGAATTTATACTTTTGAGATTTGTAGAAATACCCCTGTGCGTGGTTTAATTGTGCATGTGCTTCATATAATGGGTAATTTACACTAAAGCCCCTAGACTTTTAGTACGTGTTACTAATTAGTCCAGGGACTTAAGTTTTCTTGCAAATAGGTCCCTGAGTGCCCCAGGTCACGCGCTTTGCACGTGAGTTCTTGGGGAATTTTGCACCAGACCCCCTGGAATTTGTTTTAATTGCATTCAGGTCCCTGTGCACTGTGCCCTTGTGTTGGAATTTAACAAAATAACAAATCAACTCCAAATTTGATGAAAATTGGACACATGGCTCCTGCCATGGTGTAAAATTTTTTCTAATTTTTGAAGACATTTTTGACACTTTTTATTATTTTTAAAAATTCAAAAACATGCAATTTTCTTACTGTCCAGCTTTAAAAATCACAAAAAAATATTAAACCAACTTCAAAAATTACAAAAAAATTAGATAGTGTTTGTTTTGTGTTGCTTGATTTTCTGACCAATTTTGGTAATTTGTAGATTTATAAAACCTATAAAAATCACAAAAACCCTAAAAACCCATAAAATTCTAATAATTAAAAGAAAAATCAAAAATAATAATTCCATTGCCTAATTTTTCCTTGTATTTTCTACTTTACAGGAAAATTACCTTCATACCTTGATAGGGCCATTTTGCATTTTAATTTGGCCCTCCAAGTCTGACTGGACAACAACACTATTTTCTTGCATTCTTTGATTTTTATAAAATTCCATAAAAATCAGAAAATCACAAAAAATTAACCAAAAACAGTAAAAAATATAAAAAAACATAAAAATATTTTTGTTTGAATTTTTGGAATAATTTTGAGTAGTTAAATAATTGTTTGTAGTTGGTTGTTTTATTGTTTTCCTTATTTTCTTTATTATTTAAAAATCCAAAAAAAATATAAATTTTTTTAAATCCACCAAAAAGACTCTTCTTTTGTTTTATTCTTATTTTAGACTACTTCGTAGGCCGCAAGGCCATCACATGCTCCTTGTGTTCGACCCTGGTCGCTATACCAGGCTAATCCAATAACGAGACCGCTACTTGCGCTTGTTTGATTTTATCTTATTTTGGTGGTCAAAATTTTTCTCGATCGACCGCGCTTGGTAACTTGGGTCGCAACGACCCTTGATTACCTTTACCCGAGTCGTCAGGCGTGTGTCATCAGCGACTTCTTTTGAAAGTCATCTCATAGGCTTCCTTTGGTTGCAGGGTTGGGTTGGGGTACACCAGTCAGTGTACCCCTCCTTCCAACCCTCTCAACTCTCCTCACGATTTACTATTCACAGAGGAACCCCAACCCAACCCAACCATGCAACCAAACGAAGCCATAGAGTTTTCTACTTCCCTTGAAAAAGGTCATGACATGAAGATCAAGAACATCAAAATGTCTAACTTGTTACCTCCATCTCAATTTTTCGCCCGAATAAAGAAAATATTATATTGTA
The DNA here is from genome assembly GCA_037367405.1 of Ottelia alismoides. Lineage (NCBI taxonomy): Eukaryota > Viridiplantae > Streptophyta > Magnoliopsida > Alismatales > Hydrocharitaceae > Ottelia > Ottelia alismoides. Next base: position 487,061 of record JAZKJV010001466.1, on the reverse strand, counting down.
GTTGCTGCATCTTTTTATAAATAAATGTATTACTTAACATATCAGCTTTATCTAAAATCAAATTTTGTGGTTTGACATAATATATACATCTATCTGTATGTATGCATGTATATTTATTTATTGCTTTTCCAACAAGTATGTGGCTCCTAAGAATTATAATGAACTCTCTTCAAGAATATCTTCTCGATTTTGAGTTTTGACATAATATATTTTCTCTAGATTGCATCATTGGAATGGGTTCTTGATGCCAATAGCCTTCTCTCGTGAAAATCATGATATATATATTGGAAAGGTGGTGCTAGTGCGGGTTGGTGAGAAGAAGCTGTACTCCGTGGGAAACTAGATGTAGACGCACTTATATGATAAGGTAATATAGTTTTTCCATATTCCATCGTTTCAGCATATGGATTGATGTTATACTTGTTCTTGAAGACTTGAATTCTTCTCATCGCTGATTTTGGGAAAACCATCATTCTATTCACACTTGTTTTGTTTCCATAATTACCGATCTTGATGTTTGACATTAATATATTTATGTGTGTCTCGTGTTGAATAAAGATCTTGAGTTGTGGAATGGGAATGTTATATGAAAATAATAAGAATAGTACTTTGAGGCTCATATGCTTAAAAATAAAAATACCATACCAACATGTACCACGATTAAAAGAAAAATAAGATGAACAAATTTTGTCTTGTTGCTATTCAGAGATAGTAGAACCTCCATAGGATAAGAACTAACTTGGGTTGGTACTCAAGTAATTATATGTGCATGCTTGGACTTGTATGTGAGGATGCACGAATAGAGAGAGAGAGAGAGAGAGAGAGAGAGAGAGAGACTACTTCAAGTCTTGATTTATGATCAAAAAGATATACAACACGAGGATTCATGAATGGAAGGAGAGGAGGTTCAAACAAGGTGGAACCACAAAACCCCCTTCATAAAAAATATAGACTTATCAATTAGCTTCCATATGAATTTAAAAACATTTTTTTATTGAGAGATTAAACAAGTATATGAATTTTGCAGTAGAGTAAATCACATAATAGGTCCTCAAATATGGAGCATGTATCAAATAAGGTCTTAGAAATGAAATGTATCAAAATAGATCTCCAAACAAGGTTAGGTATCAAACAAGATCCCAAAAACTAAACATATCATAAGAAGTCCCCAAATACGGGGTTGATATGAGGCCAGTATCAAATAAGGTCCTGAATATGGGGTAGATATCAATGAAAATGGAAATATTGAGATCATATTTTATACTAACCTCGTATTCGGAGATCTATTATGATACATCTCATTTTTTAGGACCTTATTTGATACCTACCCCTTATTTGGGGACCTATTTTGATAAAATTTATTTTACGAGACCTTATCTGATACATGCCCCATATTTGATGACCTATCATGTAATTGGCTCAATTTTGAGATCAGTTGGTCATATGAACAGCTCGTTGTTTCACAAATTCGATGTCGTACTTCGAGCTTGAAGTTTGAAGGTTTAAATGTGATTGGAATGCATACCATCCTTCATAGAATTATATGGGTTAAATATCTTTCCAAACTTTTAAAAATCTAGTGATTTCGATAAGAAATGCAATGGAAATCAATTTTAAAGGTTGCATGATTTTTTTGATTTTTTTGTGTAACAGTAGAAGCAAGATAGAACATGTCAACTTTGATCTCATGAATTGAAGTCAATTTTAGTTGGATTCGTGAATTTAATGTCTCTATTATATAGAAAATCAAAAATCAATCTAGAAAAATTGATTTCAACACAAAACTTGCAGAAACATGCTTGGATACTAATATGAAAGATGACACGGTTTTAAAGTAATGGGCAGTTTTCAGCTGCACAATATGAGAGTGTGCTAACTTTGAGACATACTTTCAATGTTTAAATGAAATAAAATTATAGACCTTTCTTAATAAACTTTGTAGAGTTTTTAAAGATCTTTCTGACGCAAATACAAACACTCAATCCGTTAAGGAATGCAGTGGGAGTTGAATTCAAAGTTATCTACTTGTAACGGTGTTGTGCACAACAATATAAGGTGACAAAATTCTACCAATGACGATAGATCATGTATAAGGTTATACTAAGTGTGTGTGTGTGTGTGTGCATGAGTATGATTTTAAGATTTATATGTTATTCTATATGAGATTTGATGTTATGATGAGCCAACAAATCATTATGTTTGTGTATCAAAAGTAATGATGGTCCCATTTATTTTTGATGGTGATTATATTGCATTAGTCATGTAAGAGTATATTAGGTTAATCATTTGTGGTTAATGTGTTGATCTCAAAATCTATTGTTTATTTTATTAGTTCAACATTATGTGATTGAGCAACAATCTTAAGATTAGAAGATAATCAGATTAGGGTGAGAGACTTCCAGATATGATGGCGGGTCATTACAAGTTTGAATGAAGAGTAAATTATGCAAATATATCGATGGATTTAATTTAACATAAAACTTGATTCCATGATCTTTAAACTAATCCGTACGGGGATATATCTTTAGATCAAGTGCATTATGATTGATCATTTAATATGGGTAAACAACAATGAGTTTACGGGAGGATTACAATGGCAGTCGTAGTGGTGTAAATCTTGCATCTAATCTAAATCATTGAGGATAACTAAGCCTCAAGTGTATTGTTACCTCAAGTGTATTGTTAACCTATGTGATTTTGCCTCAAGTGTATTGTTAACCTATGTGATTTTGTAATACTCAATGGGTTAAGTTAAATGATTATGTTTCGTGGGATACTATAAAATACTATAAAGGAGGGATATTCACCTCTATGGTCCGACTGGATCTTAGACCCCGTTTGGATTGGGGGTTACCCCCACTTTGGGTGGGTAACCCCCCAAAACCCCTATTTTTAACCCACTAGTGGGACCCACCTCCTTTCCATCAAAAAAATTATATATTATACCATCATATCATCTAAAAATCATAAATTACTCAACTTCTGCTCAATATTCCAAACTTCAATACAATCACATCACAAAAACCACCCACTTTTTCAAATTTCAATACAATCATATCATAATAACCATCAACTTTTTCAAATTCCAATACAATCACATCACACAAACCCTCCCAACCCTTAACCCACCAACCAAACACACTAAAACAAAACGGGTTACCCACCCCCAGATAACCTCCAGAAAACCCACCAACCAAACACACTCTTAGTGAACAACATCTCAATGCATGGTAAGTGGTCCCCATTCGATTTGGTGCTTCCTATGTTGTAGTCGGTATGTTCTGAGTACGCAGTACGGAGACGGATGACAAGTAGTATCACGGTTTTCACTCTACCTTGCCGACCTTGGTACATGTTGAGTATGCCCTTTTTACTTATACCAATCCAGTGTCTATAGAGTGTTCTTTTGTTTTGGAGATTTGCAACCTGAGATACCATCCACGTTTGCTTTTGTTAGTGGGCGTAGGATTGTAACCTTCTTTGGCCCTGGAGTTTACGTTCTAAACCACCCACTACTCAAAGCAGGCGAGAAATAATAAAGCGATAACAATAAATAAGTGATATCATGATCTTTGTTTAAGTAAATATACTAATATGAACAATACGAAATGTCCCACGGAATAAATAATATGGTTGTAGGTAAATAATGTGTTATATCCCTAACATGGGATAAAAGATGAGTCGGACCATGGTTATGGATTTATATAAGTGCCCTACATAACATGAGATGTCCTAAAGTAGGAAGTGCACAATCGTGCTTGGTTCTGGTTATGGTCAACTTGTGATTTTGAAACTTGAGAATCATGTTAAGAATACATGACTGGTTTACATTTACGTATCATGAGAACATATGTTGACAAAAAATACATATTTTGAAAGCCCAAGTCTGAGCATAATAAATAATAGTGCATAAGACCATTTCTTATACACTCGTGTAGTTGTTCTATCACTTCCACTCCTTTATATCGTGCTACACATTTCGCTAGAATGTTGTCAATCTTATTGAGATGGATACTTATTCTTGCAACTAAATTGATATACTTATTTATAGTGCATATAACATGCCGCTTATATATTTGATTGCTTATGAACACTACCATGGTTTGCTTTTCTCCTTTTTATTTATATGCGGCTTATGTCATTGGACGTTGTCGAGCCATTTGGCTCATCTCGTTGTACCATTTGGTTTCCCAAATCAAGTTGCACGCTTACATATTAAGAAAATGGGGATGATATGCATGGAGTGATACTTTGATAGATCACATGCAAGATTGAGAAAATTCAATCTTTTGCATCTTTACTCATTTTAACCAATGTTGCAGCATATTATACCTTTTGATTATAGAATGGGAGATCTGCTTCGGAACTACACTGCATGTTTGAGAAGAATTGTACATTTGAAATCAAGTATTATATTGAAGTTGTACATTGTGAATAGTATAGTAAACACTGAATATATTAAGACAGTGTGAATTCTTTCTTATTTATGTTCTGAATGGTTATAATATGTACTCATTGTGGTAGTTATTTGGTATGCAGATCCGGGAAGTTAAGAGCGGCAACCAAAAAATGATAATGATCACCCTCATTTCCACAAGTATTTACAATTATTTTGAGAAAAATAATTATATATTTTAACAAATAGTATGTTATATTCAACCTATAAATATTTATTTTCACAAAAAAATAAATTAACATGACACAATTAATCATAAAATAAAAGATAACTACGACATAAATGAAGATACAATCACTTGTACTTTTGTGAAAATGATTATTTATAAGAGAAAATGGTACGACATTTTAAAATAATAAATATTTTACTCAAATTATTTCGTAAACACTTTTTAAAATGAAAAATGCTCGCAACAATCTTAACGAATCATGTGTTAATTATGAAGCACTTATATTTATGTGCGTGTACTTAGGGATGTATGCTTCTCTACTTATGTTAATTAAAAGAAAGTTTTACACCACGAACGATATAAACTTTGTCAATTAGCTTCTCAAATCGTAATTATCACCTCAACTCCATAATTTTGGTCCGTTTTACACCACAAACCCTATCACAAGTTTTAACTTTATTTGATTCAACTACTAGGATTAATCTTGAGTCAAACTAACCATAGGCAGCTATTCCACCTTCATCTCCCTCTCGGCACGTCCCCTCTGCTTCCCTGCCATCAACATCGTCGTCAATCACGCCTCCTCCACCTTCTCTTCCTTCGTCTCACTCTAGGTTGAAGGCGGCTTCGACTTCTATAGCGCACCGTCACTTCCGTCCTGAAACCCCGGATGGCTTCTACAGCACGCTGACGGGCCCATCCACCGCACCATGTGGCAACTCGCATTCCCCATGAGACAGTAGAGTTTTGATTTTGCAGTGCACCTCACTGGTGTGGTCTCCCTTAACTTCAACTGTCGGTGGACCTCTTCAGCAATGTGAGAGTCACCGCTATTCCTAGAGCAGACATCCACAACTCCACACCATATGACTCGTTTCGCACAAAGAGCTCCACCACCGTAAACCTCATCGGGAGGAAAATGAAGTTCTTCCTCATGCACTGCTTGTTGTCCGCCATCAGCTTCTTTTTTTCGACCCATTGGACCAAACCACATACTTGAGAAGCTTCACACATTCATCCTACATTAACATCTCTATCACAAACTCATCTACCCCTCTCAAACAACCTCGGATCCTTGGTAGAAAATGACTGGTACCCGAAGAACATCTCCTCCTTTTCCTTGTAGGCAATGTCGTGGCTCTCCACCACCAAATCCTCCTTCACTCCATACTGCATCAACACCGTTGGCTCGATCAAGTCTCATACAATGTCGACTTCACAAGGGGCGTCTCCTCGAACACCCTCATCATCACCTCCCCACAGTTCCTTGCCATGATGGATTGGACTTCATTATAGAGCAGGGAGTGGTGTGCTGTCTCCACCAACCCATTTGAGACTAGTGGGGAAGAAAATCTTTAGACCCTTAACACATTGAAGTAGAGGTGAAAATGATGTTGTGGCATGCCGTCTCACGAGAAATACCCATCTTGTTTGGCTTTGTCCAGCGTGTTAGCTGCCACCATGTAGGAGAAGTAGTAGAGCCTATGGTATTCGGATCAGAACAGAAATGCCGGTATGGTTGCCGTCCGGAGGAGTTGGTAGAAAGAGTTTAGAAAGCACGTGGAGAGGATGTGAGTCTACATCATCATAAAATCAACGACACTGCTTGCTCCAGAGTAGGTTCTTGATTGGGGGAAAGAGTGTGTGTGCTTGGCCTTGACTTGACTCATCTTATTTGCTCGATGTGCATCTAAGGCTCCACTCGATCACAAGAGGGAGACTAAGGGAGATGAGAGGACCCGACTGCAGAAGTGCCTACATCAGGATAAGTCCTGACGCATGTATGCTAAATATTGTAAAGAACTCAAACACTGTGGGGTTGTTGAACACCACGTAATCAACCTCCCCTTGGTCGCGAGTTCAGCCTCGATGTTCTTGAACATGGACTCGAAGGTAGTTTGGAGAAGGGTGGTGATTTGGACAGCGTGGAGATTGGCGAAGTCGTGTTTGGGGCGAATGGGAGGTGCTTAGGGTTCTATGGGAAAAAGGACAAGAAAAATGACAGAGGATGGAAGGAGAGAGGACGAGAAAGAAGAAGAATGACATTCTTGTAAATTTAGTAAACAATAAGGAGAGATCGAATATTAGAAAGTAATTTACAAAATTTTTAAGACTCCTTATGTAAAAATCCCTAATTAAAAAGACCTCTATATTTACATATATTTATGTATTTGTATTTATGTAAGTATGTCTCCCTCTGTTTGTATCCATTTTGATTGCCTGAGTTAGAAATCATTCAGGCGGACGTAACCGTCCATCGGCAAATGGACGGCAGCGATCAATCGGTGCCAACACATCACCCGTCCTGTCTCCCTTCCCTTCGTCCACTCCCCAACCCTTCGTACATATTTACCTCCCTCTCAAAGTCCAAAAACCTCCCAACAGCGATCCCTCCGATCCCAATCGAGATCGAGACGAGAAGAAGCGAATTCACCCACATGGAAAGCCCTAATTTCTTTTTCTTCCTCCTCCTGCTCTCGGCGGCGATGGCGACGGCGACGGCAGCGGAGGATCTTGCGAACAGATCGTCGTGGAGGGGCCTATTCTGGTCGACGTCGAAGGACGAGTCCGACCTCCTCGCGAAGGCTGAGCCTGACGGGGACGAGCTCGACGGGGGTTTCTCATCCCTTGACGGCATGCTGCAGTGGGCAATAGGTAACAAACGACGTCGTTTTTACGACATCGTTTCGGTTTCTAGAGTTGTTGTTAGTTTGTGTGATCCCTGATGGGTGGGGGCGGGAATGGGTGAAAGGTCCGATCTTGTGGGGTTCGGTGGGAATGATTGTGGAGTTTGGTAATTTTCGTATGGAAAGCTTAGGAATGATTGTGGTTTGAGGTAGGGATGTCTGAAGTTTTTTTTTTGGCTTGACGATTTTGCCGTGGAAATATTTGGTAGGTATGGGAAAAGGCTCCAATCTTTGTGGGGGTTAGAATGAACGTGGAATTTGCTGTGTTCTGTGGGTGCTTTGGAAGGGTGTGGCTTTTGACCGATTGCAGTGGTTGATATGGTAGAAGCTGTATAAGTCAGTCGGAAGTTTCTTTAATTATCTGTTTGTTGGATATTTGCGTGGTCAGTTGTTCTGGTGCTGCTCCATTTGCAAGTGTGCCGTTTGTAATTGAGATGTGGCTGCAGCGTGATGACTAGCTGTTAGAGATGTCGTGGTTTAAATCCAGCATCTGACCAATATAGAAGTGCCCACTGTAACACTGTTTACAAATCATGCGATTAAAATGCTAAACTCATTTAAACTATGAAAACTACGACTAATCGCTCTAACAGCACAGCAGATCATCTTAAACGAAAAAGAGATTGTTTGGGGATGTTGGAACTGGAGGTAGAATGTTAGCGTTCAGAAAAGAATTATTCATGTGCATTTTTTGAAACTAGTGATCAGGGCAACTGGTGATCAAATAGTGGACATTGGAAGTGAGAGCATTGAAGTAGTTAACATTGCGTAGGGAAACTGACAATCCAACACAGGGCTGTAGCGTGTTGGATGCAGTCCGACTGCGGGTCTTAAACCTTTAACTAGCATCCACTTGAGCATCTCTATACTTTTGCATGCGATGAAGTTTGTCAAACCCTGGGAAATTACCTTGCTTATCATATTTGAGAATAGTTTTTTATTCTAATTATGGGAAAGGTGGCATGGAGTGGAGCAAGAACATGGAGGGTAGGGTAATCAAACGGCCTTTTCTTGAAAGTATGCCATACATAAAGCATGCCGAAAGGAATTATTATTTATAAATTGATATTCTACTTATGACACCACCTGGTAAATATTAACTTACAAAGAATAAAACGGATTTTTGCTAGGTGTATAAACTAAATTTTTCTCAAAATAACCCACTAAAATGATCTGAAGGGTTTAGCAGTGGGCCTAAATTTAGTAAATAGGGTTTAAATTCTCATATATTCCAAAGTAAATTGATACATCCACAGAAGTGCATATATGATTTTCTCAAAGTCTATCTAGAATTCTGTTTAATGCCATTATTCTTCCCTTATAAGCATGAAAGTATATGTTTGGCAATAAGCTTATTTTAGAAATATATATCTCAAGCATAAACTGATGTGTGCTGAGAAAAATATATTAACTTCCTAGATAGTTACTTGCATATTCATTGTATATAGAAACATATATAATGTATAATGTATGAGGGATTTTTCGTACCCATACCTTTTAATAAAGGGATATAATTGCTGCCATTTTGTCCCAGCAATGGATGACTGTGGGTCATTACTGTGAACAAATTTTATGTCACTCCCCCAAATTCTCTAGCCTTCGACTCTCCCAAGCCCATTCTGCTTTATGCAAGTGAAATGGGTCCTAACTTTCTAACATCTGCGTTTATGCTGGTTTCTTAGGGAAATTCTCAGTCTTTTTATTTATATAATAATGGACTAGTCAGTTTTCTGCACCTTGACGAGGTGTCTGCTCTAAAAGTTATGTAAATGTTAATAATCAAGAAAAAATGGATGAGGGCTCAGATTCCTTTCTCTGCCCCTTATTTTATGTTATTGAATATAGTATGTGTTCCAACCACATAGAAAAGGGACAGGTACTCCTTGCTCTCATTAAGATACTCGCATGATTGTGCTTAATATGGCCAATAAGACACTGGCTCTGGGTGCGTTGAATACACATGCTTATCGTCCATTTCCCTTTCTCTTCCACATTTTGTTTGTTTCCTTCTTCACAACCTTTTTTATCTGGAAAATGGCCCCCACGTTCAGGTTCTTCTCTTCCATCCACCCTTGCCATTATGTGCCATTCCCTGGCCATTCAATGCCATGTATACTTTTGGCGCCATGCCACACCGGCTATTTCCCTTTGTTTATGTACCAAACTATAATACTGCTGCATGCATATCCACAAAGAAGTCATAGTGGAAGTAGCTGCTGTTCTTTTAAATGTAGAAATGGGAAGTGTCTTATACCACCTCCAACATTAACAAGTTGTTTTCAGCTCTCACTATCATTTATCTGAGTATTATTTCTCATTTTCAGTGACCACTTTGAATCCCAGGGAATTCTGATCCAGCAAAGCTGAAAGAAAAGGCAAGCGATGTTAAACATATGTCTCCGGAAGAGCTTCAGAAACGCCAAGAAGAAATCAAGGTGGGAAGCTTAGTTTTTCTAGAGAAGTGTTAAAAATGTTAGATTTAACTTACTGCATATTTTATGGATTTGCAGCTGAAGCATTCTATAGTATTTTTAGAGAACAATTGTCATCTATTTGCCATTTAAGGATTCCTTTTTAAAGGGATGAAGATATTTTTATACGAAGGAAATATGAAATGTGAGGTGAATGACAAATTGATGGATATCAATTAATCGGCAGTTTTAAATAACTGACAGTTTATTACAGTTGAACCTTTCTTTTACTTTGACATTTTTAGGAATAGTTTAGCATTCGAATTCAGCGATTTATAAGGAAATATTGTCTTCGATTTTACAGCAGCGGGTTGTGAGAAAAGAAGTAGGCTCACTACTTTGACGTAACATTTATCTTTGTAACAGTTTTGAATGGATGTTTTGCATATATGCATTGATGCACAGATTGGTGATCTATAGGGAGTCACTTTATTTCTTTAATTGTATGGCCCATGGTTTCTATCTTTTATTTCCGCTAGAGCGTTGGCAATTAATTGACTTGGCATATTTAATTAATTTCTGCATTTGCCTCAGGAATTAATCGAGAAGTTGAAGATGCCTTCTGATGCGGAATTGATGCAAAAAGCAATAGCAGACTTGAACAATTCATCACTTTCCCGGGAAGATCACCTCCGTGCATTGAATGAGCTGTTGATTTTAGTTGAGCCTATTGATAATGCAAATGGTATGTATGCCTGCTTATTATGTTCACCGATCCACTTATATATACTTTAGGTTATTACTGATTAAGCACACAAATGGGGTTGTTGGATTCTATTCCACTTTGTAAGTCTCTCTGCCCATTTGTGTTGATTTGCATCTCAGATTTTTTTTGTTGCATGCAGACCTTGATAAGCTTGGCGGATTACTGGCTGTGATTAAGGAGCTTCAGAATTCGGACCATGAGATACGAACTACTTCAGCCTGGATTCTCGGAAAAGCCTGTCAAAATAATGAGCTTGTTCAGAAACAGGTTGGAATACTCATGAGCACGTTAGAGGATTTTTATCTTGTTTTGTAGGCGATATACATGTTTATACAAGCCTTCTTTATTTTATTATTACTTATATTATTTTATATGCATGATATATGTGTGCTGAGGTAATAATGCCACTGTTTTCTGTTTTGAAGGCTTTAGTTTGTCAAAATACATTGCTGAACTGCTTTAGGAAAATATTTTTTGAGCTCCTTTTCCCCATCCTTTTCTTCTTGTGTATCTCTGCACACATGTATTTTGGTAGTTGGATGGTTCCTGAACTCCGCAGGTGAAAAAGTTCTGGTAGGCTAGCGGCAGGAACATATTTCACAAATTATAATTGTGTCGGCCTATCTATATTAATTGAGTAGAGATCAATATGTTATGTATCTATGGTATTTTTTCCAACACAGGTGGGCAACAACCAATTGACTGCCTGATTAATAATATTATTAACTGTTGCCTATGATGATGTTTTATGATTATTGGAGTCATGCTAATCTAATTATTTTATGTCTCTCAGTTCCCAAAAGCGCAGACCCTATAGAAAAATCTCATGGAGGTGTCCTTGAAAGTGTAGATATAGGCACATATCCTGTGCTTCTATAGTAATGTTGTAAAGTGTCCCACCTCTTGCATGCATCTTCCAATAATAGATGTACTCTATATCTTTGTGAATCTTCTGGAGGCCAATTAAGACCTTGAGCCTCCAGGCTTGGCAGTGCATTTGGCTTTTCTTTATTTAAATAGTTCAGGTTTTGTGAAGATTGTGTCTTGAAATTTCTCTCTCACCACATTTCTTCTTTGTTTTATAGTGACATGCAACAAAGCTACTATTTGACAAGAAACAAGACGTGTGATCTCGTGAATACCCATAGTAGTTGCACTCTATTGGACACATGCGCTATCCATCTCAGGCTACACTTCTTCAATGTGGAGTTAAATGCTTGTTTTTGATGTCCTGCCCTCGTATCCTCACCTAGTTTTAGTTAGGTCACTGGACTTCACATTCGTTTGCCTAAATTTTCTGTTGCCAATCCCTTGGGGTTTTTTATTTTTCGGTACGTCCCCTTGGGATTGATACACCCAACCTTATGATAAGCCTCCTACACTGCAACAGTTGAACATGTCATAAGTTAGATCTGTGATGTATCACATTTTCTTGTTAGATTGCTGGATTTCATGCATGTTGCGGATCCCCTTATGTTTTTTCAATGCACCTTCACCCCACGCGGATTATGAGACCAACCTTGTGATAATTTTTCTACACTGCGGCTGAGTATACTATTTCGAGTTAGATCCACATGAGCTCCTGCATGCATGTCACAATTTTTTATATCTTGGTTTCATGATGCTACAAACCAGGAAAACATATTTACGCTGGCAACGGCCCTTCCATTTTTTTTGGAGGCTCAAAAAAAGGGGGAGACACTCAACGGTCTTCGCCCCAATATATTAAGAGAAAAAAAGTGAAGAAAGTTACAATAAGGGAACAACAGAAAAAGAAACCAGTCACATATAGGGAAACGGAGGAAGCCACCAGAAGCATCAGTTTTTGGTCTCACCTGTTTCAGGATGCTGCTGATTGTACACTTCACTTTGCAGAAACAAAATACATTGCACACGTAGATGTGTGAGTGGTGTTCTCAATGTCCGAGAAAAAGCTTAACTTGTAATGCAGACTTTTGTATGACGCATTGTAAAATGTCACGGCATTAGATTATTTATCTAGGGGCACTCAAGTCCAGCCATCGAGACAGATGAGAGTAATATTAGCTGAATTCAAGTTCTTTGTCACCATGTTTTTATTTTTAGATGTTGTATAGAACATTAAGGCTGTATTTGGTAATGTGGACATAATACTCTGTCTAAAAATGGTCTCATTTCTAACTACATGGCTTGTCGTTGGGTTCACGTTGTTTATTCATCCAATTTTAGCCACTCTGCAAATAAATGTCATTTGCGTTGTATTGTTTCTGGTTCGTGGACTAGATTTTTTTATCTTTATTACGTGGCTAACACTTGATTGGGTGCATGGGTGCTAGCAGATACTAGTCATGCTGCTTTATGTATTGATGAAACTATTTGTCAACCTCCTTTATTTGAAGTATTGAAAATGATGCGATTTTGTTAAGCGGCAATGCTTAGTTTAGCATGTCTGCTTTTTGTATGTTAAGATTCATATTTGTCTCTTGCCCATGTGTAACATCGTCTAAAATGGTTAGAGAGAGATACATGAGAAATTGAGAAGAGAGAGTGAGAGAACCATCAAAAAAGATGGAAAGGATCCTCATGATGCAATAATCGAGGAGGTTGGATTTGTTGGAGGGTGAGTGGAAGAGGCCCAGGGAGCGAGCCGAGATCATATGCCGAAACTGAGAAGCTATCTCCGGTGCTTTCGGTGCGGTAAAATCAGACATCTGACAAAGGCATGCTCCTCGCCGAGAGCTCTCGTTGCCATCGATAAGGTGTGGAGTCTGGAACAAGACTGAAGGTGCGATGTATCTGGACACAAAAGGCTTAGATCTAGGGAAGGTTCTAGGAATGTTGGTAGGTGGAGAGGGAACAACCACAACCCTGGTAGATGGTATGTTAATTAGGGATGGGTCGATTAATGACCTTCGAATCATGGAGGAGTGGTTAGTTTGGGCGAGAGAAGAGGGAGTTAATGTAGACGTGGTGTGGATGAATGAAAATGCCATGTGTGTCAAGGGTTTATCTGTTGTTGGCAGTTCATCAATGATATCACGGACGATCTGGTGGATTCCCCGAAAACCATTGCTTGGCATCACCCTAGATTTCACGATGGCTTTTCAGAGGAGTTGGGAAGATGCAGGGAAAGTTTATTGGGCATCCTAAGTAATTAATTAGTAAACTAAAGTTAGAACGAAAATGGAGCCTCTTTTCCTGCTAGGTGGGGTAGGGCACATGGATTTGTTGCTTCCGGACGTATCTGTTATCCTGTATCATATTTGGATCCAGTGTAACCCACCACAGTAGGTCAAGTATTATGTATTATTTGCTCTTTAAAAAGCAATATGTACTGTCTACTTTAACTATATGTAAATTGGGTAATCGATCTAATATTATTTTCACAAAGTTGGTCGACATGGATGCGTGTTGACTTTAGGTAACATATCACGTTACATATACTTACACAATCCAATATATTCGCAATAATTCCTTTCTAGTTGTGAATCTGTTAGGCTGATCAAATTACAATAATTGCTTAATGAAATTAATATGCCTTTTGACTACTGCGACATTCTACTGGGGGAGTCCCTGGCTTATTTGACATGGCATTGGCTGTGGCCCTGAATTGTAACAAAAAACAATTAGCCTTACCATGACCAATGTGTAGTTCTTTATCCTTTTTAATCAATTAATGGATTCCATTGATAGCAGTACTGAACATATGCTATAATTTGTTATAAAATGATTCTCGTATGGTCTATTCATGTATACACCGATTACATGCTGGTATCAAAATTCTTTTTTGTTATAAAAGACTACACATACACGCTGACATACATGTCGTACAATGCTTTGTTTTCCAAAGGCTGTTCTAATCAATACTCTTCCTAAACGTTGAATAGGCTAGAAGCCAAGTAAAAATGCTAATATAACCAAAGAAGGGTGACAATATGTGAGAAGCTTGGAATAATTGACCTGTTCTTTGGTGGAGTCTGGTTTTTCAGTCACCTAAGGAAGAGTGCAGCTCCTCACTTGTCTCCAAGTGTAGGATGATATTGGTCACTGACTCACTACCTACCCTTACCCAATAGGACCAGTCCTGCTTGCGTTGCAGCTCCATCTGCATAACTGTATAATAATGTAATAAATAGCCTAGTAATTGGGGTTTCTCCTTTGCTTGCTATAAATTCAAGAATTATCAATACCGACAATTTTGGCTTTTGCTAGTATCTTGTAATGTCATCGTGATTCTTAGATTCTGCCAAATAAAATTGACACTTGATGTTTGCACCTTAACGTTTGGCGTTTCAGATAGTTGGCCATGGTGCCCTGCCACAGTTAATAAAGATGGTTGGATCCAGTCACACGGAGGAAGCAGTAAAAGCACTGTATGCAGTATCTGCTCTGATTAGGAACAATCAAGATGGCCTGGAGGTATTCTACACAGAGGCTGGAGAGATGGTGCTGCAGGTACTAAGCATAAAAAATGTGCTAAATCACAACACTTAAAGTTGGCAATTACTTATTATAGTACGCATTGATACCAGGACATAATGAGTGATTCAACTGCTGACATCAGACTGCTCAAGAAAGTAGTTTTTTTAGTGGCAGATTTAGCTGATTTTCAGTTGGAAACATCAGAAGTGAAACTTCCTTTCTTTAGAAGCCACCGGTTTTTAAAGTCCGTGGTTGATCTCTTGTCGTCGCAGGACCTTGATCTGCAAGAGAAGGTTGTAGTTCTTTCCCTATCCCATGACTTCAGGAATTCTTACTGAATGACACATACATGCCACATATCTTGCCAACAAACTTTTCCAGTTCTGATAATGTTATTTGTGGAACTTCGAGTTTGTGGGTAGTTTCCGACTTCTCTTTGTTGGTTCCTAATGCAGTCATTATTGGCGATAAGGAGCCTCCTTCGAATAGCATCCACCGAAGTTCTAGTTTTCAAGGAACACTGCAACTTAGACAGGAAGCTGGAGAGCATGAGAGAGCGTCTGGAAGAACTGGGCGTAGATGAGGACTGGAGAGAATTCGCAAGAGACGTCGAGAGCCTGCGGCGTGAAGTTTATTTACTTTTCCACAAGAAGTTGGAGAAGGTTTGCGCTCTTTCATAGAAAACTTGTTTAAAACCCTATGTACGTGCTTCCCATCTAAACAACTTTCGATCTGCAGGTGATGGCAGTGCCGACATAACAATACAAACTTTTTCTTGTTGGTCAGCAAGAGGTGGATGGCTACGCTTCTCGTCTCCGACACTCATCTGAATCTGTGTGCAGTTTTATACGGAAGGCAGGTAGAATAGAAATAATTTGAAATGTAGGCTTGTTTGAAGTGTGGTGAATGGGTGTTGTGTAGGTTACTTTACTGAGGTGAGTGAAGATTGAGATCCATCTGAACAGAAAGCCAGCAGATTTAAGGAGCAATCTGATTTTTTCCTAGTAGTTGTCCAAAGAAGGGATCAGCTGAATATCATGTAAAGTTTGTCCGAAGAATTATGGTAGAAATGGAACGCTGTATCGCAGAATCTTAAGGAACCTTTCGTGCTGGACCGTTCTTCCTTTCATTTTTTCAAGGCGACCTGCGGTGGATACTTGAGGTTGGACTTATTATTTCTATTTATGATCTGAAAGTCATACATACATCGATATTTTGCGAAACGAAACCGTGTTCTATTCGAGATTGCCTTCGATTATGAATGGAACATCATCTGATTGTGTTCTTTCGAGAAGTCTATTTCATTGAAACTCCAATTCCAGGGTAGGATTTTGGTGTTATTGGCATACTAGAAGAAACTGTCCTAGTTGATATTTGAATGTTTATATGTAGATGTTCCACGGCACATCACCTTGAGGGATTTCGATCTTACTGGATTTCACAGTTACAGTTTAATCAGAAATTCATTGATCACCAGGTAGCTACTTGTTTTAAGGGATTTTTACACCCATAACCCTGAGTAATTCCTCAATAACATTCATAACCATGCATAATCACGAATTACGCGAGAAACCCTGAGTAATGGTTAACGCTTACATAACATAACTCTGTGTTATATTCCGTTTGTCACACACGTTATATTTGACAGTTTTAGGGTTGAAAAGGATGAAACTACCCCTACAGCTCATTTTTATTTGCAATAACATACCATCGTCACATTCCCACCCGTCGAGCTCCTCCTCAAACCCCCATCCCGATGTCGAGTGAGCTCTCCTCGAAGCTTCGCTCCCACCGCAGTGATGCCCCAGCTTCCTCCCCCCAAACCTATTGCCCAGGTCCTCATCCCCAGCTCGACATCCCCCTCCCCCCCCTCGCGACCCCTCGCCCAGCTGCTTGAACTGTTGGATTCCCTCGTCGTCGCACCGCCCAGGTCCTCCCGCCCCCCCTGCTCAACCCACACCGCCCAGGTCCTCCCGCCCCCCCTGCTCGACCCAGGTCCTCCCCGCCCCATTGCCCAGACCCTCCCCTCCCCTCCCCCCTTGCTCGACCCGCACCACCCAGGTCCCCCTGCCCCACAATCACCCTCACCCCTGCTCGACCCCGAAACCACCCACTCCTCCCATGCTCGACCCGCCCCCCAATCCCCCCTGCTCGACCCACACCGCCCAGGTCCTCCCACCTCCACCGCCCAGGTCCTCCCGCCCTCCAATCGCCCCCACCCCTGCTCGACCCGCAAGCCACCCACTCCTCCCCTGCACGACCCGTCGCCCCCCAATCGACCCCCCGCTCAGGTCCTCCCGCCCCCAATTGCCCCCACCCCTGCTCGACCTGCAAGCCACCCACTCCTCCCCTGCTCGACCCACCGCCCCCACAATCGACCCCCTCCCCCGCCCAGGTCCTTCCACAGCCACTTCCCCTGCTCGGACTCTCCCCCCCCAGCCAAGTGAGCCCCGCGCTCCTACTTGACCCTCGCCTGCTCGAAGCCCGATCTCCCCTGCTCAAAGCCTGCAACCTGCCATCCTCCAACCCCCTTCCTTCTTCAGTTTGTTTCTCCTCGGCTCGCTCGTATTCGCATCGTTTCTGCAGGTTAATGTGTGGTAGGGACGTTGGGAGATGATTGGTCGACGGTAAGGGAAGGGAGGACGGAGGGAGAGGTTCAGGTGGACAGAGGGTGAAGGGAAGGTGGATGGAGGCTGAAGAGAGATGGGTATTCTTTTGTTTAATACCAACCGTTGGATTGAGGATGAGTTAGATTAACTCATTCATATGACTGAGTTAACATATTAAATTAACGGAGGGTTATGAGTGTAAGACGAAGTGACTATTCAGGATTTCTCGTGTAATTCATGATTATGAGGAGTTATGATTGTAATTGCAGAATTACTCAGGGTTATGGGTGTAAAAATTCTTTATGTTAATGACAACGTTGTCTTGAAATTTTATTGATTTATTAATTCTCACGAGTTTTTGTCTAGATCCTGCAAGCACAACACTAAATAAAATCGTTGCGTAGGTTGGCCGCTCGGAAAAGATGATTGATATGAAAACAAGCACAAGATCGACAACTAATTTAGTGTGAAAATACAACTTGGTAAGAACCACAAGACGAGTCTTTGCGGTTCGGGTTTTACAACCGGTCCAAGGATTAAAAACATTTCTACATTCCTCACTCAAGGAGGAATGGTTTTTACAAACCAAAAACCAAGTACAATGAGCAAAGCCTTTAAATCAAGAAACTGGCTAAATGCTTAGAAGGCATGAGTAGGGCTGATAGACAAATATGACATTTTGATGTAGAAAAAGGTTAGAATCTGATTCTACGAGTCCTATAAACGTGTGCTTTTTTTGGTATTATTGATAGAAAGAAAATCTGAATTATTGCTACTCCTGAATCTTCTTTCCTAGGGTTTGTTTGGTTGCAGGGTTAGGTTGAGGTACCCTTGTGAATAGTAAACTGTGAGAAGAATTGGAAGGGTTGGAAGGAGGGATACCCCGGATACCCCAATCCAACCCTGCAACCAAACGATCCCTTAGTCTTGTTCATAAGCCTTCTCTCCTTCTTCTTCTTTCTTTGCGTGAATTTTTAATTCTTTGGAATATTGTCCTTGACTTTGGTCTTTTATCAATTTGTAAAATGTTTGGAACTTTCTCTTTGCAAGGTATGGGTTAAAAAGACAGTAACTATTCAAGGCATCTCAACCAATTGATTAATCCTATCTTTCAAGACTAACTTCAGTTCACAAGCTACACAAGGGAATTATTTTTAAGGATATTTACACCCATGACCTTAAATAATCAGTCCATTTTACACTCACAACCTTCCGTTATTTTAGTTCACCAACTCAACCAGATTGCTGAGTTAATCTAACCCAATCAGTGATCGAACGACTGAGATTAATCAAATAAAAAAGAAGGCAGATAAGAGGAGGGAGCCGCTGGAGCTTGGGGTTTGACCTGGAACGACGGGCAGCAACGGGGTAGAGGGGCTTGGCCTGGAGCGGCTGGCAGGGAGCCGTTGGAGCTTGCGAGCGCGGAGGAGGGGGTGAGCCGAGGGCTGGAGCTTGCGGGGGTGGGGGGGACGCGGGCGAGCAGCGGAAGGGGCTTACGGGACGGGGGGAGGTGGCGCGGGCGAGCAGCGGAAGGGGGGGGGGGGCGAGCAGTGGGGGTTTGCGGGCCGCCATAAAGGTGGGGAGTGTGGCGGCGGTGCGCACGGGGGTAGTGGAGGGGGTAGCGACGGGAGTGGGGCGGGGGCTGGGGGGTTGCGGGCTCGGGCAGGGGAGGGGGGCGGGGGGGGGGGGGGGGGTGCAACACCCCCAAACAAAGGTCCCACACCGTGGAACACAAAATTTCCAGGTGGGATAAATAGTGAGGAGCTTACTACCGAACAACCCGGCTTAAGCATTTTGGGGGTGGTTAATCGGGTCCGTATGGGCCCGATCCCAAAAGATTGTCAGGGCCAGTAATGCTCCGTTAACGGACCAGGGACATAAGCTCGGGACGTTACAGTGGGGGTCGCGCACGGGGGCAGCGGTGGGAGTGGGCGGGGGCTGGGGGGTTGTGGGCTCGGGCAGGGTGGGGATGGGGGGTGGGGGCGGGGGAAGGGGAGGGGGCAGCATCGGGAGTGGGGCGGGGGCTGGGGGTTGCGGGCTCGGGCAGGGTGGGGGCGCGAGGGGTGACGGCGGCGCGCGCGGGGGCATGTGTTGCAGAGCGAAGGCACGCAGAGGTATGGGGGTGAGGCTGCAGGGCTGAGGCGGGAGCAGGGTGTGGGGCTGTAGGGAGGCGTACGCGGGAGCAAGGGGTTGATCTGCAGGGCGGGAGGCGCGCCGGGAGGGGATGCTGGAGCGAGCAGCGGGAGGGAGGAGCTTGCTGGCAGAGGTGTTAGTAGGGGAAGCACCGACAGGAGGTTTGGGGTTTTTATTCATGATTATCGAGGATTTCTGGGGTGATTGCGAGATTACTCAGGGCTATGGGTGTAAATATCCTTATTTTTATTGCCATTAAATAGATGTAATGCTTAACATCTTAAACATCAAATTCTCTTGGACAGATTGTCCTTAACTCCCTCTTAGTCTTAAGCTAGATCGAGTTCTTTATCATAAGGTGTTTGACTCGCACTATCCGATCAGTGTCAAGGTTGGGCGTTCCCCATGTCAAGCACTTGCAATTGGTGCTTTCTTCCGGGAATAGATTGTCTACTGTAATACAACAGGTGTTGTATTATAGTGAACCATCCAATCGAGATCAGACGGCCCTCCTAGGAGGCTGGGATAGTGGGCCCCCTATGAGGGCCGTCCCACTCGATCAGATGGTCCTCTGTAATACATCACCTGTTGTATTACAAAAAAACAATCCTTACAGACGATCCATACATGCCTTCTTCCACCCTTCCTTGATTTAGATGTCCCTTGGGAGTCAAGGTCCCTTGGAAGGACCCAAACTCATTATATTGGACTAGAGACCTTTACGAGGATTTTCACATGAAAGGTCTTGTTAGAAATTATCCAAATCACTATCTCTTAAGGACGACATCAATTACCGAAAAATTCCAAATCTCTTCGACGTCAAGAGGGTAAAATCTTCCTTGGAAAATCACCTCACACAGTCAATTTCTTTCAAAAATCGTTACATTACTAGAACCAACTACAACTAGTCAGATAACAACATCATTCTCCCCTTCTCCCCTTATTCCACTCATTGGGATATGTTCTTTATGGAAGATGAACAACTACTTTCTTTGATCCTTGCCAAAAACTTCTTTTCCTTCACACGGATCAGATAGAGAACGCATTTGGTATTCGGATATTGTTTGTACCAATGATTTTAGAATGCAATCATGATTGTGATGAGGTTATTAAATCCTTATAGGGACATAATGAGAACAAACTCTTGTCCCTTGAAAGGAAAGCATCAAATGATCCCATAAGATCACATATTTGAGCCTTGGAATCAATAGATCTCCAAAAAAAAACTCTTTTCGGAAAAATAGTATACCTACTAGGGATCAGTTGTGTAGATAAAGAAAACAGTCGCAGCTGCGACAAGAGCTGAATGTGTAACAACAAATCCAAGGGCACATATCCAAATCAAAACTAAGTTCGCACTCACGACCCATGTAGCAAGCTATACCAAATAACAAATGTAGAACAATTAGCTAACACAAACCGCCATTTTACATTCCGAGAGCATCAAGCCCCAGGGGGGACATTTATAAACAAGCCCAAAGCAGTGTATAACAGCTTGTTTTACACTACATTCATCGCAGCGATACCCCAAACAAGCATGTCTGAAAGAATCATGATTTCATACATCCGTGAAGACAACTCCGATAAATGCCACTCACTGTTTAAACCAGATGGGGGCATGAACAAGTTATTTTGTACGTTTCAATAACTTATACCTGCAGTAGAAGTTCATACAATTTCGATGGATGAAGTTCGACTTTTCTGAAATATTGCTCAAGAAATGTGGTTACAGATAATACCTGGCTTCTCTAACATCTAAGAAAGAGCATCAAATGCCTTGGTTGCTGCATCAGGAAAAAGAGATAGAGCTCAACTAAGCACTAAAAATGCCATATGTTTACTTTCCTAGACTTTTAACTTCATAGATCAGGTCTGATGATTCTGAGAAAATGGATAGTCCTTAGGTCATAAGATAGTTTCCATCTCCAACGGCACTATGGTGGGTGATGAGTTGCTATCTGGTCTGATCTTCTGCTGCTCATTGGCCGTCCGCAGTCCCAGTTGTTGCAGCTGGTGGACCACGTGTGACATCCTTGGTCGAACAGAGGGAACGTGCTGTGTGCAAGCATAGACAAGATCCACGACCTTCTGTATGATGCCATCCTCGGGAACGTCCGGGATGAGGGGGTCCAGAAGCTCGGAATACCTGTGAGATTGAACCAATGGAGTAGCCCACTCGAAGATTTTCTGCCAACCTACGGATTCAACAGCTTGCGCGGGCCGGCGACCACTTATTATCTCGAGCAACAGCACACCGAAACTGTAGACATCGCTCTTTGTCGTCAGCTCGTTTCTGTATACGAACTCTGGAGCAAGATATCCATAAGTTGCTGCCATCACTGTCCTTTCATGCATCACCTCCCAAGAGACGAACTTGGAAAGGCCGACTCCCATGAGGTGAGCTCTGAATTCTTCGTCGAGAAGGACATTGCTGGCTCGGATATCTCGATGCACGACGTGCGGCTTCACCTTGTCATGCAGAAACCTGGCAAACCAGAGTTAGAATACACATGGCAATAACCCAGATAATTACTATGTACAAAGAAAATATAACAAAAAAGGGTGACAGAAAGGTAAAACTCTATTTCTGCCACAAAAGGGGTAATACTAAATATCAGAATAAACTCATAAAATCAAGAATATATGTGTAAAATCAGCTAATTAGGGAATTCTTCAACAAGAATTCAAGATTGAATGTTCAAACCTTTACGTTTTCACATATTTATAATTCGGGCGGTAAGGAATATATCCCAAAAATCGATGAATGAATAAACTTCCAAGATCTCTCCAACACTTCAAGAATGCCTAAAATCGTAGGGTATGCTCATTACTAGCTGTTCTAGGGTGGAATGGGAAAATAAATAAATGAATCGCCGATATAGGGTCAAATTCGTATAAAAAAACCTTGGAATTTTAACGTTTTAATGAAATGACACCTGCACGATGAAAGGTTCCAAAATCCGATTACTTAATTAGCGTTAGTTGTAGTATGTGCAGGTCTTAGTCAGATCAAAATCTATATATAATTAAGTGAATCCAGTGCAAAGCAGTTATTTTTCTTCGACGACTCCCAATATCGATCAAGATGAGGCAATTTCTACTGCTAAGACAAGACAGCCATATAATCATCAACCAAGCAACATGTTTCCATAGTTATCATTTTGTGGCCTTTTATTTTTAAATGGAAGAAAACATTCAGCTAGGTCTACCATTATAGTATGTGTTAGAAAATGAAGAATGCGGAAGCGAGTTGATAAACAAAGCAAAAACTACAGAAAGATCAACACGAATGCATGGATTTTTACGTGGAACCCTACTCCCTAAGGAGCGGGATGAAACCACGGGATAACGTGTCAAAGGGCTAATGTGTTTATTGCATTTTCTCAACCGATACATGAGGTCTAGGGCTTCTTATATAGCCTCCACAAATCCTCCAAGTCCCACCACTGGTAGATGTGGGACTAAAATCCTAGATGTTGTAGATGGATCTTGGAGGGATCCATTTACCCCTTACAAGTGACACATATTCAACATACTCCAACACTCCGCCTCAAGCTAGAGCATGCAAACAAACAGAAAGAAATCTCAAACTCACACTACAAGACACTACGGACAATATCAACTCAACGCAAACACAACTGTCGGCTGCTGTCGAGGACGTTGCTTCTCATGCCGTGCATGTGAGGAGGAACAAACGTGATGGAGTCCGAGTCAAACTGAATCTCCTCGTCGGAGAGCATGTGCTTTGTATTGCGCTTGTCAGAGTCACTGCAACTGGAAATGAGTCTCCTCGTTAGAGTACTCTGGCCCATGATTTTAAGAAAACGCGCCTCGAGGCGCTGAGGCGTACGCCTCAAGGCGATTTTCCAAGAAAACCACATCGAGGTGCCTGCCTCAAGCAGCCCATGTGAGGTGTATGCCTCGAGGCGCTAAGGCGATCATGAGGTGCCGCTTCAAGCTACAAAGGTTTGGTACCCTATATTTTATATGTTCATATTGATTTTCAGGATATCTTAAATATAATATTAATTGTTAACAAATTTATTATATAGTCATATATATATATATGGGAAAAGGGAGTATGCACCAAGGTGCATGTAATTTTACATGCACCGGGGTTTATACCCTCCGTGTTTTTTTAGTTTTTTTGAAAAATATCACCATGTATATTCATCCCTATATCCCTCCTATATGTCATTCTAATTTCATCAGAAACAGAGACTCCTATGCCTTCCATCTAGAACAGGTAATTTTAACGGTCTTAGAATTGCTGTAATCGACCTATTCTAGATGGAGGATATAGGTGTCTCTGTTTCTAACGAAATTCGAATAACATAATGGAGGGATATATAGATGAATATACATGATGTTATTTTCTAAAAAAGTAGAAAAACGTGGAAGATATAGATCCCGGTGCATGCTCCCCAACTGAAGGTTTGGTACCCTATATTTTATATGTTCATATTGATTTTCATGATATCTTAAGTATAATATTAATTGTTAACAATTTAATTTGTTATATAGGCATATATATATTCTATATTTAAAAATTATGCATTATCATAAATTCTTCAATTGAGTGTTGGTAGGGTATGGTGCGACAGGGGGGCATACAACAATTCTTCAATTGAGTTTAGTAAATTGGATGGTTAGGATTCGAGACATTAATATATATATATATATATATGCTAGTCATATAACACATATAAAATAACATAGACATATTATATATTTTGTATGTTAATAATATATGTTAGTCACATAAGTTTGCTTCACTCATGCGAATAAAGGGGAGTGTTATATATCGATAAGAACTTCACCCGTCAACATTAATGGAGGTTATAATAACCTTTGCATTTTATATGGATGATAATACAATTAAGATTCAAAGTAAATCATGCAAAGAATGTTATATATTCTCATGCTCATAGCATATATGGTGATTATGTTGGGAATATCTAAATTTGTGATTTTATAAATATATAATTATGCTTAATTATATTTTATGTATATTTTTATGTAAATCGAGGCTTACGCCTCGCCTCATCACGGGAAAACCGCCTCGATTCGCCTCACGTTTTTTAAAACCATGCTCTGGCCCACCACAATCACGTGGACAACTGCTCCATCTCTGAAGGGCCGAACTGAAAAAGTCATGGAAACATCCTCGTCGGAGTTCACGGTCGCTGGAGAATGGAGTTTGAAAAGTCCCCTCGTCAGAGAACTGAGTCTCTCCCATAATGGCTCAGAGAATGGGATCTCTACTATGGAGTCCGTATGAAACCACATGAAAACCCTAGCCCACATAGCATAGAGAATGAGATCTCTACTCTAGAGTCCCTATGGGTCACATGAAAACTCTAAGACCAAAAACATAGATAGAGACCACACAAACAATGACAAATATGTGCACATCTGATTGAAGACTCAAAATCTGATCGTCGAGTCCGAAATATGAACAATTGTAGAGTCTGGCATCTGACTGGTTTGGAATATGAAGAGTCTGATATCTGAATCCGACGTGTAACTCCACCCAATACTCCCTCTTTCTTCCATACTTGTCAGAAAACAATGACATCGATAAAGTTGGGAGAAGAGAATAAAATAGGGAAAACAAAAAATCACATAAGTCGTCACAATTTTTCTCGGCTTTTCTTCTTGTTGTGGGAAAAATGACTATATTAATAAGAAGCCCTAGGGTTCTCTTATATAGGAGAAGAACCTATTAGACAAATTGCAAGAATGAGACAAAAGGAAATAGAAACAAAAAACAAACAATAATAAAGATAACCAGTATCTTAACACTCCCATTTAAGCTGGAGTGTAGATATCGATCAGACTCAGCTTGGAACATCTCTGATAGGGTCCTCTGGCTAGGGCCTTTGTAATACATATGTTGTCTGGTCTCCAGAGCTGACATGCGTAGGAGCGATACGACACTTCTGTATCATGTCACGAGTGTAGTGACAATCCACCTCTATGTGCTTCGTCCTCTCATGAAACGCTGGGTTGTTGGCAATGAAAAGAGCAATCTGATTGTCACATTGAAGGTGCATGGGAAGAGGCACCTCTATAGTAAGGTCAGTAAGAACATTTCTGACCCACATCATCTCTGTGCTAGCCTGCGCTATGGCCCTATATTCTAACTTGACACTTGATCTGGCAACTATAGTTTACTTCTTACTCTTCTATGAACCAGAGAATTCCCTACGAATAGAGCGAAACCTGATGTAGATTTTTTATACTTTGGACACCCAGCATAATCTGCATCTGCACATGTTGTACTGTAACTGAAAGAGATTTTTCTCTGTTTAAAAGAAGTCACGTACCATGTGAAGTCTTCAGGTATCTCAGAATCATATGGACTGCACCCATATGTGCTTGTCTGAGCTGCTCCATAAACTGACTCACTTTGCTCACGGTAGAGGATATGTCGCGTATGGTAATAGTCACGTATAATATCTTGCCAACAAGCTCTTTATACCTCCTCTTGTCAACTTCCTCGGTATCATCATTATAAAGCTTCATGCTCGGGTCAATAGGAGTAGTGGTATGTCTGCAATCTGCCATGCATGTCTCTGAAAGAAGATCTGTAACGTACTTCCTCTGGGTCATCATAAGACCTCGTTGGCTTTTGGCAAACTCCAATCCAAGGAAGGAACGTAAATGTCCAAGGTCCTTGGTCATAAACTGCTGACCTAAGAAGCCCTTGGTACCCTGAATGCCGTGGTCATCATCCCCTGTAACAATAATGTCATCAACATAAACAAGAATGACAATAGTACCCCGTTGGGTCACGTACAAACAAGGAGTGGTCGGTAGTCGATCTTAAAAACCCATGTTGCTCTATCAAGTCCGAGAGCTTCTGGAACCATGCTCTTGGACTTTGGTTAAGGTCGTAGATAGCCTTGTGTAGTCTGCAAACCTTCTGACACTCCTCCTTAGCAGCAAAACCATGAGGCCGTTGCATGTAGACCTTTTCCCGTAGATCACCATAAGGGAAAGCATTCTTCACATCAAGCTGATAAAGGGGCCAATCTCGTGTCACAACATAAAGTAGAATACACAGACAAGGATATAGAAAGCGGTAGTCGGTACTCGGTCGACAGGGTCACTGATTAAGGACTAATCGACAATCCGGCGGCTAATCAGATTTAATTGGTTATTAGTCGATTGTAAATTTTTTAATTATTTTAAATATATAAATCAATCTTTTTACACATATGCTTATATATTTACATTGATTTGTACATTTTCTATACTATCATAATGAAATAAAAATATTTGTCTTTATATATAGCACTAAGCATATTTGAATAAGTTTACTTCTATAAAATTGGAAAAATAAAAAATAAAAAATCTCTATGTAAAAGTCGACCGGCTAGGCAGACTAGTCGACCCGATTAGTTGGGTTGATCGACTAATGGCCGACTAGGCCTAGTCGAGTCGGCTACCCCCCTGACTCGATTAATCAGACCGACTAATCGACATAGTCGGCCAACTTTTACAATAGTGTACACATCCCATTTGTTTAGGTGAACCCACGTGCCACAAGTCTCGCCTTATAGCGATCCACGCTGCCATCCACACTGTGTTTCATAGTAAACACCACTTTGCATCCTACAACAAATGCATCAACTAGAGCAGAAACAAAACTCCACGTACCACGTGACTGTAGCGCAACCATCTCCTCTTCCATCGCCAACCTCCACTGACTGTCCTGAAGAGCCTCCTGATATGTCCGTGGTATCTCCATGGCTAATAGTGCCAAGGTAAATCTCCTGAAATCCTCTGACAACATGCTCAAGGAAACTGGGGTTGCAAAAGGATAAGCAACACACTTGCGTTTCGGCCTACGCAGAGTAATCAACACATCAAGATCATTTGCCAAGTCTGTAACCTGTGAGTTCCCCTCTTGAGAGGTACCTACTCATCTTGTATGAAATCATGCTGCATACAAGGTTTTAAAAACCGAACCGAACTGATCGGTTGAATTGGTTAAACCAAGAACCGAAGGAAAAATAGTCCAACCACCCGATTTTTATTCAGAAAATAAAAAACAGTTAAAACTGATCAAAACCCATTTTGACCGCTTAAACTCGATTGAACCAATTGAACCAAACCATCAGTTCACTCAACCTTTCATTTTTTTGACGAAAATAATTTCCAATAAATTAATAAGATACAAACTTTTTCAGAAATACTCATAATCTAGTCTCATTCCAACCTATAGTATAGGACCCCTTTATTTCTTCTCCTTTACATGTGACAATGACTCGTTATCGCTTGTGTCTTCCTGTCATATGAGCATTGCCTCTCTCTTCCCACATTATTTATGAGGTTGTCCATTTGTAAAAATTATAAACGAAGAAGACGTTCTCATAGTCATACTATAAGAAACAATAAATTAACAACACTTATCGTTAATTAGAGTTTAGTTACATCACATATATGTATTTATATAAATTTTATGAAATATGGTTATTATGCACTTTCGAGTTTCTTCAGAACATTTATACCCCTAACTTTTAAGCAATTTCACTTGTACTCCTATATTTTCTTAAAAAAGTCACAATATCATCCTTATATTGGTATAAGATGGAGTGCAAGTATACTAATAAAAGGCCACTACTATTAATTTTGTAAAAATATATGAGATACATGCAATTGTATTAAAAATAGGGGTATAAGTCTTAATGGAATAAAATTGGAAGGGCAATACCAAACAAATCCTCAAAAGATATGATGTAGCATTTTTCATATTTATTTGTATGATATACCAGTCTAATTCGGTTCGACCCGGTTGAACCGTACGAACCAAACCAACAATACGACAGTTCAATCTTTTCAGGTTTCTTTGAACTGCTAACGTCATAACCGATTCGACCGATCGATCCCATCGATTCGACCATAAAAATAAAAAATCGATACATGCCCGGTTTTATGTCCGGTTCGGTTTTTAAAACCTTGGCTGCACAGACAACTCAATAGTATCATCAATCGAAACAATGTGCTCATTACATACCTGAGGCATGCTGGATGACAAGCAAAACCTATGAGTAGGGGGAATCGTGCGAGTCATAGTAGAAGGTGGAGCCACTGAAGCAAGTGTAAACGCAGGAGTAGGTGTAGGTAGCGGTGGCGGCGGCTGAGGAGGTAGTGGTAGAGCATGAGTAGAGGGAGGTGGAGGAATGACAGTATGAGGTGGAGGCATGTAGATCTCATCGTCAGAGTAAGGCGAGGCTAGTTTGCCACATGTAGGAGAAAAATACATAATAGTCTCAAAGAAAGTAACGTCAGCACTGATAAAGTACTTCCGCCTTAGCGGATCAAAGCAACGGTACCCCTTCTGGGTACGAGTAGCCAACAGACACACACTTGACAGCTCTAAGAGAGAGCTTGTCACGACTTGGAGAGATATCATGAACAAAAGCAACAGATCCGAATACACGTGGTGTTAGGGATAAAAGATCCTTTTCAGGAAACGCAATCGAGAAAGGAATCTTCTCTCCCAACATAGACGAGGGCATACGATTCACCAAATAGCATGCAATAAGGACGGCATCGCCCTGATAAGAGTGAGGAGCACAACTCTGTATCAACAAGGTTTTGATCACATCAAGTAAGTGATGATGGTTGCGCTCAGCAACACCGTTCTGTTGGGAAGTATAGACACATGAGGTCTTGTGAACAATGCCAAGAGATCTAAGAAACTTAGAAAGCTATAAGGTACAGAATTCTAAAGCATTATCAGTGCAGAGATATTTGACATTAGCAGAAAAAATATTTTTTATTTCATTGATAAATTATTTGATCATAGATCCAGTCTCGAACTTATTATTCAATAGAAAGACCTAGGAAAGTCTAGAAAAATCATCAACAACAACAAGATAAAAACGGTGTCCCTGATGATCAGGAATACGACTCGAACCTCATATATCTAAATGAAGGAGCTCAAACAACCGATAACTACCTCGACTCTAACGGGATGGAAAGGAGGAACGATGATGCTTCTCAAGATGGCATGCCTCACACTGAAAGGAAGATCTTGTGGAAATCTGAGGGAGAACATGACATGCTTCTGCAGAGGAAGGTGACCAAAATGAAGTTGCCATAGATATGGAGAGACTGAATCAGTAGGTATAGTAGAAACACCAACATGAGAAGGTTGGACCAATATGTAGAGTCCCTGTTGCTCACCATCACATCCAATCACTCGGCCCGTAAGTATGTCCTGAAACACAAGAGACGATTGGTCAAAGATAGCACGACAACGCAGACCCTTAGTAATCTGACTAATAGAAAGTAAATTCATCTGAAAGTCAGGAACATATAGAACATTTTGAAGACGCGTGGATGGCGTCAAATGCACTTCCCCCATGTCCTCTAATTGGTAAGTAGTCGCCATTGGCAATGACAACCCATCTACCAGGTGGTATGGTCCTGTAGGACCTTAGTTGTGCTCTATCTCCACAAAGATGATGAGCAGCACCAGAGTCCATAATCCACTCTGTCATATATGCACCATTACTACCAGTGGAAGCATAAGCGATACCTGAGGAGCACGAAGAGGCTCTGGTTGCGGCTAATGTATCTATAGTGATGGTTTCTGCATTAGGAGTCATAATCTCTCGAATACGAGAGACGATATCATCAAGGCGAGTATTTGCCTAGGAAGCAAGAGTATCAGAAGGCTCAATCTGTTCAATCACGCGACCAGAAATGGGATATCCATACTTCTGATAGCATGTATCCTCTGCATGTCCCAATTGACAACAAAAGGTGCAAGGGCCACGTGGATGCACACCTCCTCTGCTATGAGGAGTGCATCCTGTAGACTCGATCGTCACTCCTCGACCATGAGAAACAACCATAGTTAACGAGGAATGAGGAGTGGCCGCAGGAAGCATGATAATCCGATTGAGTCGGCTATAGGCCTCCTCCATGGGAGGTATGGTAGCTCCAATGAGAAGCTAAGTACGTGTTGTATCATACTCTGTATCAAGGCCAATCATGAAAACTCCGACCATCGTGTAGTTCCTATATGCCTTCTATTGCTCAAGAGATGTTGTAATAGGCATATAACTATATATCTTCTCAAACATGCCACGGAGTGAGCTGTAGTACACGTGCAGAGGTCGGCCATTCTGCTTGGCCTTGTAGATGTCAAACTGTAGGTGAAGAATTTTGGCCTCATTCTTTGCTTGGGCATAGGTGGAAGCCAAAGTGTCCCACATCACCTTGACAGTGGGTTGGTTCCGAATATCATTGGCTATCTACGTGGTAAGTGTCCCACATAGCCAAACACGAGGATAAGCATCATATTGCTTCTAGGAAGCATTTCCCCAGTCTTATCTGTTGGCTCTAGATTTGTCAGTATGTGCTTATTGTTGTTACACTGCATGAGGGTGAGAAACTGCGTGGACCACAACTCATAGTTGGTTCCATCCATCTTAGTGATGAGAGTCGGGCTCTTGAAAGCTCCCGACAAGGGTTTAAATATAGGTTTCAGATATCGTATCGATACCATATCGATATGATATTTCGTCGAAATTTCGACGACATTTCACCAATATCAATCATCATTTGTGAAGAAATGATCGGAAACTTCCCTCATATCGCCATTTCGCTCGGAATTTTGGTTCCTCGTCGAAATCGAAATTTTGCCGAAATTTCGTGAAATCTGAAACCATGGCTCCAGATGAAAAAAATGCATCCCTTTTTCTCTGACATGATGGGAAAAAATGCCGGATAACATACCTCAATAGGGGAATAGACCGATATAAACGAGTTTATACGATCATACTGAGGATTGGTTGTACGTGTAAACTCATATAAGCATCCTCACAAATCTTCTCTGGTCGCTAGGGTCGGAAAACGTGAATTAGAGGTATGAAATCAAGCTTTCTGGTCAAAATCAAACCGCAGAACAACTCGCCGATATGCACAGAGGCATACGGGGGCTAATGACAACTTAAGAGGTCACATCAACAATCATGGGGAGCCAAAGCGACGGCCTGGGGGCCAGAGCAATGATGAGAGCCAGGGCGGTGGCCCTAGGGGCCCGGGCGACGACCCTAGGGGCCAGAGCATGGCCTCAAATTTCAGCGAAATTCAGTCGAATTTCTGTCGAATATCGATATCCTGTCGAAATCGAAATTCGGACGAAATGGTCAAAATGACCAAAATATGAGGGTCCTAGTACAAAAAATAACCGAAATGATTGAAATTTCGATCGAAATTCCACCAAAATTCAGTTTCGGTCGGTCACCGAAATGGTGACCGAAATCGACATTCGACGCCTTGGGCCAGAGCGACGACCTTGGAGGTCGAGCGGTGGCACTAGGCCCCGTGGCGGCGACCCTGGAGGTCGAACGACGATTATAGGGGCCCAAGCGACGGCCTTGGAGACTGGCCTGGAGGCCAGGCGACGACAAGGGGGGAGGGGTAGATTAGGGTTCAATATGACATGAAAACTCCGGTTTAGGACCGTCAATCTGATATCATGTTGTGGGAAAAATGATTATATTAATGAGAGGCCCTAGGGTTCTCTATATAGGAGAAGAACCTATTAGGTAAATTACACAAAGTAAAAAAGAATAGAAATAGAAAACAAAC
Organism: Ottelia alismoides; assembly: GCA_037367405.1. NCBI lineage: Eukaryota > Viridiplantae > Streptophyta > Magnoliopsida > Alismatales > Hydrocharitaceae > Ottelia > Ottelia alismoides. The sequence goes on along the minus strand of JAZKJV010001466.1, from coordinate 454,811 downwards.
AATAATAAAGATAACCAATATCTCAACACTTCTCAATCAAAATTTTTCCCCCGACTGTTTCATTCATTTTTAATAGCCTTCACATCTTTTTTTCCCAAATAAGCCATTTATTTTCCATACCTTTTCTTATTTTTTTTGCAAAGCCCAACTGGACCCTTACAATAAAAAAATATTTTTTTAACTCAGCAGCAAAAATTGGGCTCCTTTTTAGGGGGGGGGGAGATCTCAACCCATTGGGGGCTAACCCTATTTGGGATTCCCTCGATTGGGAACCCCTTCCATCTCCGAAGCAAAACGTCCCGATGGAGGCCTCGTTGGAGATGCTACTGCCATCATCGCATGGATGGGCGCCACCTTGAAGGAGTCTCCGCCTTCTGGAGATGCGGCCTTCGTTGCTAGATGTTGTTGCACCAGGATTTCGAGGAGTAGGAGGGAGCTGCTCTCGTGCATCGCTCGCATGCTTGGAGATGGTGGCGATACCACCACCTGGATGGGGGGCCCTGCTGTCTTGTCGCTGCCTGGATGGGATCTGGAGCTTGCTATGCCTGGAGTATTGCACGGAGGAGGAGCTCCGCATGTAGTATCACCACCACTGCCTGGAGTGGAGGGTCGAGCCGAGTCGCGATCGCAAAGAGGTAGAGACGGAGGCACGCAAACCGAGTGGGAGGTGCAACATCCGCAGATAATGAGTTTTATGGCTTCTTGGATCCTTTATTTCTCCCTCTCGGAGATGCCAATGGTCTTGTGCATCGGAGGTCCTGGGCCTGAAAGCTCAAGATTGCAGCCAGGTGAAGGAGGAGGAAATTAGCAGGCTGGGATTGCAGAGTGGTTGTGCTTGGACACCTGTACCAAGTATTGTACCGCCATATGTGGTTGGAGATGCATCGTTCTTAGGGTTTCTGAACGAACCCTCACCAGATTTCAAACCATCGCTGAATTAGGGTTTCTGTTCAGAAATCATGGAGTTTCTGGAACACGAACATATCTTTGAACAAAACTCCAGAATAATCTTTCATGAATAACCAAAATAACTTCTGGTAATCGAATCTCGGATGAAACATAAGCATAAGAATAAATATTTAAGAATAAATCCTCGAGAATCGAACTCGCTCTGATACCATATTAGAAAATGAAGAATAAGGAAGCAAATTATAAACAGAACAAAAACTACAGAAAGATAAACATGAATGCAAGGATTTGTACGTGGAACCTTACTCCCTAAAGAGCGGGATGAAACCATGAGAGAACGCCTCAAAGGGTTGATGTGCCTATTACACTCTCTCAATTGATACAGGAGGTCTGGGGCTTCTTATATAGCCTCCACTGGCCCTTCAAGTCCCACCACTGGTAGATGTGGGACTAAACTCATGGATGTGATACACATCTTACAAGTGACGCATATTCAACATACTCCAACAATATGGCAATGTGAAAACGAAAACTGAGGCTCAAGTTACGCAGGAAAATCACATTAACATATCCCAGGACTCAAGATAAATAAATCTATCCCAAAAGATTTTGGATTTTTTTATTATCGAATATATTATATATTTTAAAAATATTTGTTTGCAAAACATAATATCCAAAGCAGAAAATAGGCTCCAAGTACCCAAAAATATAAATGAATTTATTTTGGCAAATGCGTATGTTTCCTTGGTAGAAGACCCTACTAAGTTGCATGAAACACATTCTATGGGATTTCTAAATTTTCCTAAAATTAGCCAGAAAATAACAAAGTTTTGGATTTTTTTGGGTCTATAATAGCTACATGAAATGGAATTAAAATCTTTTTGGCAAGGATATTAAGCAAGGCAATACATCTATAAATTTTTCAATAAATTTTATATGCACAATGAATTTAGTGTAAAATTTTTTAATGACCAATGCATGATTTGATCGTCCCAGATGAATCTGGAAAAGGACCGTTATCTAAACATAACAATTTTGCAATACAAATTAAAAACATGTACCCAAGACCACAAGGAATATCAAGCTATTTTTCATTTTACAAAATATCACAAAATGGATATGTTATGATTTAATCCCTAAAATCATAGATCTATTTATTTTATGCAAATGGATGCAATATTTTTAGGGATTTTTACCCGACAGCGCTATAATCTTTGATAATGACCTTTACAGCCTTTGAAACATCGATATTCCTCCCTCGACCATGTAAACTTGCTCCGTCTTATCCCACGAACCCTACCGTTAAATTGACACATCTAAAGTTAACTTCCATAGGTTAAAAACAAGTTAATCTAACCAAGGCCCTAAATGTCGGTTTCGGTCACCATTTCGGTATTGACCAAAACAGAATTTCGATGGAATTTCGGTGGAATTTCGACCGGAATTTCGATCGTTTCGGTCATTTTTTGTATTAGGACCCCCATATTTCGGTCATTTCGGTCGAATTTCGATTTCGACTGGATATCGATATTCGACAGAAATTCGACCGAATTTCGCTGAAATTTGAGGCCATGAATCTAACCAATATATGATCGGACGGCTAGAATTATAAGAGAAGAAAAAAATCCTCTTCCTGAGGGCGGCTTCAACGAGCTCAGAGCAGCGGGGGGCGGAGGGCTTCGACCCAGGGGGGCTTCAACGAGCATTAGCAGGTGCGGGTCGGGGCTTCGATGGGGGAGTTGGGTGGCGGGCTTCAACGGGGGAGCTGCTTCGACCCAGGGGAGCTCCGAGCAACGGGAAGCAAGGGGCTTCGACCCGGGGGAGGCGTGACGGGGGGGGGGGGGGGGGGAGCCAAACGGTGAGGATATGTTGCAGACAAGAAAAAAATCCCCATCGACGCCCAACCCAACCCAAACCCACGCAGTCGCGAGAAGAAAGCGCAGGCTGCGCAGCAGCAACAACAATGGCGTCGAGGTCACTCTCCTCATCGAGGCTCGGAGGCTCGCCCGATGTCCTCCATATGTCCGTCTCCTCTCGGCCCTCGTGCCATCCCTTCTCCCTCTCCCTCCGCTCCAGGAGTCCCTCTCCGGGAATCGTCCTCTACACGACTCCAAAGCCGGTGGAGACGGAGACCAAGGCCCGCCCCGGGTGCAGAGGGGCATCACGAAGCCTCGCCCGGTCTCCCCTGAGATGTAGGCCCTCCCGGACGTCTCTGAGATACCCCGCACCCAGGCCCTCAAGCTCATCTGGGCTTACATCAAACATCACAACCTACAGTTTTATACATAGCTCTCCCTCTATCTAGACCACTACCGATCAAGACACCTCCTCTTTTCGAACATTTGGTGTATGGTATCTAGTCTCCAATCTTTGTGCTTTGCACCTTGGACGCGACATCACAGCATGGCTGCTATATGCTTGTTATGCTGCCAATGAAAATGTTGCATTACTTCAACAGCTTCAATAGAAACCGAGTGTCGTTCGCAACTGTGCTGCCAATGGAAATGTTGAAAGGTTAAAGGGATGCCTACAAAACCAAGCGAACAGTTGTATGGGATTTCAGAGCCAATTTCCAACTGCATAAATCACATTCAGCTTACCGTAGTAAGCAGATAATTCAGCTACAGGGGTGGTTTTACCCTAACACGCAGAATCTGATTGCCAATTAACGCAATTCAGCAACAAAAGAACCAACTGTGATCTATGGAACTTTTGTAGGACCATACCTCTGATTTCATCCTCCATCGTTACAGCTACAACTACCCTTTATCTGTTGAATATGAGAAACAAAATGAAATTGTCTCGAGCGAAATTTACATTTTTTGATCAGGTGGCCAATTTCTTCTGATTACATGCCGGGGACAGGGCTCCTCAGCGGCAGTTGCCGGGAGGGATGGTGGGGGGATGCCGAGGACTGGCTCCTCAGTGGCACTTATAGTAAATTTGATTAATAAAATGGGTATAATGTAAAGGAAGATAACAGAATCCGGTTACTTTTAACGGTCAAATGGATGGAGGTTAACCACAGGGTCTGTAGAGTAACGGTTAACAAGTTTACGGGGCCGCAGGAGGAATATCGATGTTTCAAAGGTCGTAGAGGTCATTGGCAAAGATTATAGGGTCTGCCGGGTAAAAATCCTATATTTTTACTGAGGTTTTTTGTGTGTAGTAACAACATTAAATGTACAACATATATTTTTTTGGAATTTTTAGGCAGCGATAGATAATACTATGAGTTAATTTAGAAAAATGGGTTCCTCTACCAAATTAAAACTAATAGTTCACGGTTAATCCAGAAATGAATAAATATGCATTGGAAAGGACATAAGTTGCTCTACAACATAGAATTGATGGGCCGTGCAATGCAAAATAAAAAGACATGAAATGAATGTTGAAACTAACAAGCAAAGCTAGGGTTATGTATGAAATATTAAAATGAATACAATGCATACAAAAACAAAATGCAAACGAAAGGAGTAGAAGGGAATGCTCCAATGTGGCCCGTGCTGGATGGTAGATGGGCCGACCCTCGTTAAGATATTAAAAAGCGCGAAGGGGGCTTTTGCAAATTTCCTATCCATTCATTTAAACAGATAAAATTAGAATATATAACATAATTTGGAACATCGGCAGGGTGCCACGTGCCAGAGAACTATGCAATGCCCAGTTCTTCCCGAAATGTGCACCACATCCAAGTCCCTTCGGCCAACCGTAGTGCTCCGACAAGCGTAGGACTCCTATGACAACCTCCAAGAAATGGGATTTGCTCGTTCTAATACCAAAGATAAAAGGAAAAGAAATGAAGGGGATTAGCGTGGGATTTGGGTTCCCCCGATGGCTCCTCATTGACAACTCGACCTAGGCCGGAGCTAAATGTGCACAAGGTGCATGATTGAAAAGCTTGGGCTCTTAAATCTTCCGCCATTCCACCATCACTTATTCTCCACCTTCACTTGTCACATGAGAGGAAGGATCTTCAGAGTTGGGGTTGGGTTTCATGGGGTTTGGATGGCAATTTTCGGTGGCTTGGCGTAGATGAAATAGTGCAAGAGAAAGAGAGAGGGAGAGATGGATCACAAAAGAGGAATGGACAGAGTACATCGATGGTGGTTGCAAGATGAGTTGGATAGACGTGATCGTGGAAATCGATCGAAAGTGGCTAGCCAACCACGTTTCCACATTCTAGAGCAGATGATTAGGGGTCGAGGATGAATACAGTGGTGGCTACGGTAGGGGTGCACACGGATCGAATAAAATCCGTAATCCGATCCAATCCGATGTTACTAGATTGGATTGGATTGGTTTTATCATTTTAATGGATCGGATTCTATTGGAATTTTTCAAATCCGTTGAAGTATGGATTGGATCGGATTATCATCAAAATCAAATCCGATCTGTTAATCCGTTAACATATACATGCAAACATATACCTACATACATATACATGCACATGTGTGTGCATCCATTCCCATAGGACAATAATCAATGCTATTCATCTCGTTTTTTCATATCAATAGTGGATACAAGTCCTCTTATCACAACCGTCTCTTTTCCTTTGAGAGATAGATGTTAACCTCCTAAATACTAAAATATAATTATACCTTGCAAAGTCATAATACCCATTGAACTATGATGCAAAATGGCTTTCGCGGCGTCGAAAAATAATATGTTTTTTATTGGTGGATTTTTGGTAGAAGAACGAGATGGGTTGAGAAGAGAAATACTCGTTGGTAACGAGGGATGGAAGAAGAAGAACGCGGAGATCGCGGGAGAAGAGAGGAGAAAGAGGGAGATAACGAGATAACTCTCAAATTTTCATAATCATTGACTGAATAAAAACATGGGACTACCCTCTCTTTATATAGGAGAGAGGGTTTACAAAAATAGTAAATAAATCAAATTATCAACTAATTTAATCCTAATTGACCTCTAACTACCTTAATTGGACTCTAAATTATTTAATTGACCCGAATTATATTTAAACTCTACGAAATAAACGTTGAGATCACAGGCGATCTCAATTATTTAATTAGACCAATACGACCGCTAAAAACGTAAATAAAATTGATTATCATTTAATTAGATAAATGTGACCCTATAATTTGGAGTCACGCTGCATCAAACTATTCCCCTCTCAGTACTCATCCTCTCTCAATCCATTATTGACCCCAATATTTTAGTCCCATTTCCATCTCCCTTTTAGTCCATTTCAACACCTCCCTCCTCTAGCACAACATCGCCACTCCTTCCACCATCACCCCTCCCTCATGTTGTTGCTGCATGTTTACACAATGTTGTCCCCCTTCCCACACGATATCATTTGTTCCAACAGCATTGTCACTCATCTGATATCCATTAAAAGAAATTAAATTTAGGACAGTTGTTTGGTATATCTGTTTGTTATTCTTAGCCTTTTTGCTTCTTATATTTGACTTGTTCCAACTTGCAAGCTTATCCTAATGATGAAACTGGAGCAGTTGTTTCATCTAAGAATTAATGTTCAAATATACTAAATGCATCTAAGAATTAATAAGCATTACTTGAAATCCTTTCTTTTCTAAATTGATATCCAAATTTGATGCATTTTTTTAAAATGCATATTTTGACTATATGTATAATTTAGTAAATAAATTCTATTTTAAATTAGAGTCATGCTACTGAATTGGAGAGCTATGTTTAAGTTGGATTTGTCTGATACTCAATCAAGTATAATTATTTTATGGTTCTCATTTGTTAGTAATATATTATAGGACTTTAAAGGGTATTATTGGAAGTAGTTTGATTTGACATAGCTTAACATTTTAGATTATAGCCACGGACTTGATCAATATATGAATGCAAAGATCACATTTTTTGTTTGTGTAACTTATCTTTGGATCATTATTTGATAACTTGTATTACTCTTACTTGAATCATTAGTTGAAAATCATTTGCAAAAAAATACAATGCATCATGTATAAAAGGAATCTCAATTTCTAATTTCAATATAATCATTTACTTTGATCGTATGGTCTTCAACTTTTTTAATTAATGAAGTTCTTAAACTTTAATTTAAATAAGTGGTCTTCATATATTCTTTTTTATATTACCAATTTTTGAGCTATAATTTAAAAATCGAGGGCTAGTGTGCGATAAAAGACAAACATGAGAGGGTAAACAATTGAGATGGAATACATAAGTATAAAAAATCCAAACCAATCCGATCCAATCCGTAATCCGATTGATTGGATTTAGATATTTGATGGATTGGATGGTTTGAAAAAAGTAAAAATTCGTTAAGGTTGGATTGGACATGGATTAAGCTAAAATCCAATCCATGAGCACCCCTAGAGGTGGCATGTCTCATCGTTTAGGCAGTTCATCATAGTGTTTTGATCTAAGGTTTCAATTCTTCCATATTTTAGTGGTACAATATTGTTTTGGGACATAATTTCGAAAATTCTGGACCTCATTGCATGGTTTTCCTATTGATTTCAGTACTTTTATATATTCAAGGAACATATCACTCATGCTAATACTTGTACATGTTTTTGTATATTATTTTTTATATATACTTTGCCGTGAAAATATCAAAAAATCTCATTGACTTTTTAGTATTCATAACTTGTTTTTATTGGTAATATTCTTTGTATAAGTTTATTATTTTGTGTTTGACATGGGATTTGGGTCAAATTTGAGTAGAAAGTCGATGAATCACATATTCATCACATAATGTTCACTGATGATATGTCGTTGATATCTTGTTGATGCCCTAAAAATGATATACAATAGAGTTTTGATATCATTGCCTGACATTAGCCACATATCAAAGATATATCATCGAGAGATTGACCGTCACTATACCGAAGATATGTTCTAGAGAGGACTTCGCAAACTTCACGTGCTATCCACTCATCATCTCATAAATGTCTTCATGAAGAATCTAGCTTGGAGCTTATTTAATCGACATGTTTCCAATTTGAGCATGCATTTATGCTCCAACTTGAGGGTTGAGAATATTTAGATAACCAATAGTATGGATGTTTTGTTTTACTTTTCATCATCTCATATAACCCCACATTGCTCGTGTACAATTTTGACCATCATCTTCAATTATAAGGAGGGGTACAATTCTCATAATAATCAACTCATATTGTTTTCCCAACATATGGAAAAATAAATAAACTTGCCAACAATGGCAATGTTGGCAATATTATCAGCATCTAATAGTTTATCATTTTTTAGTGTATCAACATTTCACGGCAAGTTTTTTGTTCTAGAACCAAATATGCAAGTCGGTTCTCTCTCTAGGCTAATTGTGTTGGTTAACTATTAGATAAATGAACCTCTCGTAACCTTGCGATTAATAAATGTGGTCGATATAAATTTAGAATGTCTTTAGGAGTAAGCCTAAAGGTATCATCTTTGTACTAATGCAATTCACGCCCAAACATGAGTGGCCAAAATGCAAATTTCAGCAACCAGAAAATAAGTTCAAGAGTCCTTTGTAGGTATGTTGCTTCCCAAGGGTTCCCATGTAATTTTTGCGGTCCTTTTCTTTAAATCTACGATTTTGATGGGGTAACCCATGTGTTTATAGTGCAGCCCAAGTGGTTTTGAGCTTTCTTTTTTTGCTTTAAGGGAGTGACCCTGCTATAAAAGAGGGCAACGAGGAGGAGAAAAGGGGGGTTGGGGGAGGTAGTTAGTGGGCAAACTTCAAAGTACAAAAAAAACCCACACGGACCTTTACCCCCCCCCCCCTTCTCCTATCCCTGCCTCTTCCACTCTCTTCACAACTCTCTCCTCTTCTCCCAGCTCTCCATCCTCCTCTCTTCTCTCAGCTCTCCACCATCCTCTTCTCTTCCCCAACCCCATTCCTTCTCCCTAGAAGCTCTCGTAGCCCTCCCTCATCGTCCCCAACCTTCTTCAATCCTCGTTCTCTTCCTTCCCCACGAACATCTACAATTCATCCCTCCCCATCGCCATCACCAGTTAACTGCACATCAACAAATCATGTCATCCAATGTCTTCTCTTCCATCACAACCATTGTATTAGTCTTGGATTTGCTACTTTCTAGTTATGCTTATTTTTATTTTGGTTCATGTCTAAAGGCTGAGTCTGCTACATCTTGCTACAGTTGCTTATTAATCAAAGTCTGGTATGTATTTTTTTCCTTTTTTCCTTTCAGGATCCTAATTTTGCTTTTAGTTTAAGTATGTTGTACTTTCGATTTTTTCCTTGAATGAAACCAACTATTATGTACATCTCAGACTTCGTACTATCAATTATTTCTCAAAAAAGCTGGATTGTCTCCACTCTTTCGCACCACCCATGCATTGCTCTTGAATCATCAATGAAGTGCAGAGCATATTGTAGCCCAAGAGATAGTGGACGGATTAGGGGTGCAGACACAACCTGGAGGTCAACCCTACACTGAGGCCTAGTTTAGGGTAGGGACCCAAATATCAATTCAACGTCAATGCATAATGAAATTTTTTATTTCTTCAGCCTATGAAGATGTGGTCTGGTGCCGCATTGCGCCTATGAAGGCACGCTACATTTTGATGGGATGCCCTTGGTAGCTTGGCCGAGGTACAAACCATGAGGGAAGGATGAATACCTACCTAATGAATAAGACACAAACTACCTTTTGACCCTGACTAAATCTCTCTAATCCCAAGCCAATGGCAACCGACCGATACAAAGGTCTACATATAGACCTATTTAGCAATATGATGGGGAAATTGATGGAAACGTTACTCATATAATAAATGCAGGTCGGCTAAAGTGGAGAGGAGCCTATATTGTTCTTTGTGATAAGAAAATCCCTTAAATAGTCAAAATATTACAAAGCAACAATGATATTTACTATGCCCTATGGATCAGAATGTTGGCCTGTTAAGGATAGACATGTGCATAGAATGACATTAACAAAAACGAAAATGCTAAGTGGACGTGTGGTTATACACAAAAAGATCGGATTTGGAATGATGCGACTAGAAGGAAAGTTGGTATAGCTCTGATAGAGGACAAGTTGAGAGAAAAATGCTTAAGATGCTTTGGCCATTTACAAAGGAGGTGTGTTGATGCATTAGTTAGACGACTCGAGATTTGGGATGTTGAGCTGGTTAAGAGAAGGCGAGGAAGGCTCAAGAAGTGTTGGAATGAGACAATTCGGAGGGATCTTAGTTTTTTGGATTTAAACCCGAGAATGGCCCAAAATAGATTTGAATGGACGCAAAAAATCCATGTAGCCGACCCTACTCAGTTGTAGGAAAAGACTTTGTTATTGTTGTTGTTGTTGAAATCAGAGAAGCGGAAGCAGAATCGATAAATCAACATAATAAAACAGAGATTTACGTGGAACCCTACTCCCTAAGGAGCGGGATGAAACCACGGGAGAAGCCCTCAAAGGGGCGGATATTCTATTGGAATTCTCAATGAGTACAGGAGGTGTGGGGATCTTTATATAGATGCTCAAGGGAGAATATTCTATAGGATATTCTCTATAGAATATTCTCTTAACAAATAGCCACACAGAATATTCTCTAACACTCCCCCTCAAGCTGGAGCTGAGAAAGCTGCAGCTTGCAATAAAAAGAAAGTATACAACACATCTTCACACGATACATCACAAGAACACATGTCCGCTGCTGGTAGAAGACCTCGTACGAGGATGGGTCTGCGGTTGTCAGGTCATCGGACCGTATCTCTGTCATGCCTGTAGAACCGCTGCGATATCAGGTCACCGGAACATATCTCTGTCGTGCCTGGAGAAGAATCGCTGCAGAAGAAGTCCAATGCGGTAAACTAATCGGGTCGTAAAAGAAGAAGTATACGTCTCGACGAAGAAGTTGATGCTTGGTGAAGACAGATGCTCTGTAGAAATCTGGAGTGTTGGTCTGTCAGTCGTGTATGCGCAAAAGTCCTGAAGAATATTCCATTTCTGACTCCCCCTTTCTCCCATACTTGATAGAATAAAGAGCTTGGAACATGAAGTTTGGAGAAACAAAACATGCAAATTTTTTCACACATTTTTTAAAAAAGTCGTTTCAACATTTTTTTACGGCTTTTCATTTTTTTAGAGGTGCGAAATACCTATAAGCCGTTCGGCTTTCAAAACATTCATTTTTTTCTTTTTTTTCGAAATAATTTTTTTCGAAGCTGTTTCAACCAATTTTTTACGGCTTTTGCTTCGCACAATTTTTTTTGAAAATACGTACGGCTTTTTATTTTGTACGCGCCTTTTTTTTAAAACTTGACTCTTCGGCCCAACAAAGGACCTCCCTCTTCTTATTTCATTTACAGTTTTTTTAAACCAAAAAGCCCGTTGGGCCTACAGGATACTCCCCACAATTTTTTTAAGCACGGCCCACCTGCTTACAATTTGTTTTTTTAAAAAAATATGCAATAGGCTTTTTTAGGGTTCCCATTAGGATCCCCTTTCGAAATGAGCCCCTCCCGATAGGGTGTCCTGCCTTATCGTGCCGTCATGAGAATTGCGTGGAAGAAGATCTGGATGCCGCCTGTTCTGGAGGCACGCGAGAAGAGGAAAGTCTTGCTGCGAGGAAGAAGCTTCAGTGCCTGGAGAAGAAGGTCGGATGCGTACAGTCCCTGCGTGCTGCCTGCGCGCGAGGAGTGGAAGGGTGCCGCCATGGTGAACTCGAGGATGCAGAGGCCTGCTGCGAATGTCGCCTGCGTGCAGCAAAGGGCTCCGCCTGGGTGGGCCGCCTCGCGTAAGGATCTGGGTGTAGCGCCATTGGGCATCGAAGACGGCGCCAGGGCTATTGGGGTGGTGCCACCTGGGTTGCTCGCCTCTTGAGCGCCGCTTGGGGCTGCGGCGGGGCTGGTGCCTCTGCCTGGAGGAGCACTTGCTCCGCCTATGGATGTGGCGATGTAGAGAGGGAGGACATGCCTCCTGGAGTGCGATGGAGATCAAACCATCTCCTGTGAATCGATGAATCGCATGGCCAGGAAGGGAGGGTTGTCGTCGTGCAGGCTTGAATAGCGGCTTTTGTCGCCTGGCGATGAACAAGAGGTCACGTCTGGAAAGGCCTCCTCTAAGAGAAGGTTCCCTGGAACCTGTTGGAGTATTTGGATTTCTGGATCATAAAAAAAACTAATCGCTTCTTGCTCCAGAATGAAGATGGAGATGCCGACATACGAGCAGAATATCAAATTTCGAAACAAACAAACTCCAACATCAAATCTCGAATAAAAATAAGAAACTTAGAATTCCTAGAGAATCGACACGCTCTGATACCATGTTGAAATCAGAGAAGCGGAAGCAGAATCGATAAATCAACATAATAAAACAGAGATTTACATGGAACCCTACTCCCTAAGGAGCGGGATGAAACCACGGGAGAAGCCCTCAAAGGGGCGGATATTCTATTGGAATTCTCAATGAGTACAGGAGGTGTGGGGATCTTTATATAGATGCTCAAGGGAGAATATTCTATAGGATATTCTCTATAGAATATTCTCTTAACAAATAGCCACACAGAATATTCTCTAACAGTTGTAAAGGCAACAAGTTTTTAGGTCAATTTTAGAAAACCTTTGGTCTAAATTGGGCATATATTTACCATCCAGCATGGCATATCACTTCCAAAAAGATGGCTAAACAGGAGTAATAATTAAATCTAGGAAATTTACTGCATTGTTTCGCAGGAAGCCGAACCACTCAATGACGGGTCTTCCTCATATTGAGTTTGCGTCCAATAGTTCATCTTGTCGAATAGATGGGAAGTCTCCTTTTGAATGTGTTTACGGTTGTCCATTCCACATTTCATTGATTGAGATTTCTTGGTTCAATTCGGACGGGCAGGTGTGATTGCCAAAGATAGAGTTGACCCTATCCATCAATTCCACTAAGAAATATACACCAAACCCCTAGATACATCATACATCCACCACGTATCCAATTCAAGCCACTGCTCACATGAGAGGTAAATATTAAACAAGGGGATTTGATTATGATCCACTTTCCGAAATAATGTTTTCATGAGAGATCCAGCCACAAATTAAGTCTAAAGAAAATTGATCCATTCAAAATAATCAAGAAGATTACTCCGCATTCCTATCAACTGGACCCGCTGCCATAGTATAACACTTTGTATATATATGACATATTGAAGCCGACAGAAATGTAGATATACTAGAACTTCTATAGATTGAATCACCACCACCAACAATTGCAATGCCATTATTTCCAGAGACGGTTGAAGACATCCTTGATGACCACAAATTAGCAACGTATTAGGGGATCACCCAACGTTTTTGTTGAGATAAATATATCTCTTGGTATGTTTTATGTTTTATAGTTCTTTGTGTACTTGTCATGTAATTAACCCAAGGGCTTTTCTCCTATATAAGAGAGCCCCCGGTCTATTCTAATAGTATGATCTATTTTTCTCCCAACATGGTATCGGAGCAACGGTCCTAGACCGAGATTCCCATATCCCATCACAAAACCCTAACCCTACACTCACCCGCCCCCCTCCCCCACCATCGCCTCCTCGTCGAGAACCGCTTCTCCACCTCCTCGCAGGGGGGCTCCAGCACCACAGGCCCGCAGTCCAGCTGCCCCTGCGCCGCCACAGGGATCACCGGCACCCAGCCCCGCCGTCGCAGGGGCCTCCGGCCGCCTGTCTAGTACCCGAAAGGGTCCAAGCCTGCCTTGTGCATCATACCGGGCCCTTTGGACTGGATCCACGATCTGGGTTGGTTCACAGATTGTGAAATTTTCTGAGTTCTATCACATTCGGCAGCATTAGAACTCGCTCGAGACCTAGGGATGGTTGTATGAGTCTACAGATACAACCTATCTCTTCTATGGTTCTGTGGACGCGATCTATTTGATTTATCCCTCAGTCATACCGCGTTTCGACCTCTTCGTACAATGTTAGAGAACAAGTGTGACGTCTTCTCCTCTTCCGGTGCCTTCAAGAGCCTAGCTGCTATCGTCAAAATGGATGGGACCAACTATGAGTTACATGCAGTTTTGTACCCTTATGCAGTGCCAAAATAAGGAGTACATTCTAACTGACTCTGAGCCGGCGGAAAAGATTGGGGCAAATGCGACGTGGAAGCAAGATGATGTCTATGCTCATATCTAGCTCTCTGGAACACTTACTATGGAGATCGCTAATGACATATTCAATTAGCCAATTGCAAAGGCTATGTGGGACATACTGGCTGACACATACGGCAGGCGAAGAATGAAATCAAGATTCCCCCGTTGCAGTTTGACATTTTCTCGACCAAACAAAATGGTTGACTGCTCCACGCACACTTCTCTCATTTGTGTGGCATGTTTGAGCGACTATACAGCTTCATACCTATTACCACCAGTACTTAGCAACAACAAGCATATCAGAATGTCACAATGACAGGAGTCTTCTTGTCATCTCTTGACTCTGAGTACGATGTCGCTCGTACTCAACTTCTGACTGGATTGACCATACCGCCGATGGAGGAGGTATACAAGCGATTGAGTAGGATTACTACCGTATCTACTATGACGGCACATACGACTCCCTCTGCTATGGCAACTACTCGAGGCAGGAGAGGGCCATCCCAGTTTCGTGGTCGTGGATCTCGTGGACGAGGAGGAGGCCGACATAGTGGTCTGATGAGCTCGAAAATCCGTCTCTTTAATAATTAGGAATTGTAGTATAGGAGGCGAAAAATGATTCGTCAAAAACCACAATCTCTGAATGTTGTGGAGTATTTATACTTGGTAAGTCTACCAAGGTCGAACACAGGGACACGAACTACTCTATTTCTTTATCAAATTTTGATCAATTAGAATCATGTGTGAATAATTCTCAATTCGAAGGTCTTCATGCATATTACAATGCACTTAAATGATGCATGCAATTTTTTAGTCGATTTTTATGCAATTATAAGATGATGCATGAGAAAAATGAATGATTATATGCAAGGATTACGTATACAGATGATTATTACAAATATGCCCTTAAAAAGATCACTTAAGTTAAGCATCAGATTATGAATTGAATTCAGAGTCGAATTGAGTATAACATTATGAGAAACCATCTATTTTATAACAAGGCATTTGAGGAAGAGCCATCATCTAACGTTAAAAATGCACTTCATTTAAAATGGTATAAGATAAGAAAATTAAATATACCATGAGATAGATGAAGAAACAAGGATCAAAACGACACTAAAATCATACAATTTGGACCTACGATGCTCAAGTTATGAAAGGGCATAAATGTAATAAAAATGCGGGAAATAAAATGATAAATATCACAAATAGACCCCTGGAGGGACCTATTTGCAATTTGCCAAAACCAGCGGGGCCCCCTTGTAATTTCTCCACTTGCGCTCAGGGGCATAACTGCAATTTCTGAAACCTGTGAGTGCATCCCTGTAAATACCCCAGGCGCGCACGTGAGATACGCGCATGGAGGACCAATATGCAATTATGAAAAGGACCAGGGTCTTCTCTGCAATTTGTCCAGGCCCTCACGTAGCGTGCACGTGAGGGGGCCAGGCTCGAGCTGACATGAAATTCATTGGTGGCTCGGGTCTTGGCTCGGTCTTCTCGAGCCTGAAGGTTCTGCGTGAGGCTTGCACCCGCCACGAGCCCTCATCTTGACCGTCCGATCCAAATGATCGGACGGTACCTGCATTCTCTTCCTCCGTCGCGATCTACCGAAGGAGGCTGCGCTCCGGCGTACCCCCTGTGGCTCCTCCATGCTCCAAGGGCACGCCTGATGGTCGAGGAAGATAGATAAGATCCTGATGAGAAGCCTGGAGGTGCAGCGAGGCTCCGAGGATGGTCGGAGGCGAAGGTCGGTGAAGCTTCGCCGGAGGAGAATCGCTCGAAGGGACTCCGATGCAAATTCCGACCAATCAAGATCGTGCATAGTTAGTTTATAGCCGAAGCGTGCCTTAGTGAATGTGCGTGAGTGAGTGAGGTGAGTGGGGGTCGTGGGGGCGACGGGAGTGATGGCCCTGGAGCTCCCTCTCCGGTGAAGTGGAGGAGGAAATGGGTCGAAGCGGGGATGTCTCTGGAGAAGGGAAGGGTACTCGGCGAGGATGACTGATGTATGGTGGAGGTGCGAGGATGTTTAGGTGAGGGTAAGGGTGATGACAGGCGGCGGAATAAACGGAAGAAACATAAGACAAAGCAGGGGGAAGGACCTGGCCGAAGCGAGGAAGAATTGGGTGGAGGAGGCGATCAGGGCTGAGCTCCAAGGAGCTCGGGATCGTCGCACGATGAGGGCGATCGTGCCTCGGTGCTCGTGCATCCATCAGAGGGCGGAGCTTACATGGTGGAGGCCAGGGGCCAGCAACGATTGTCGCCTCGACATGACCGCCCTCCGTTGTCACCGGCGGGCAGAGGAGGCTAGGTCGGAGCCCCGTGAAGTGGTGGATGGGTTGCTCGGAGGCGAAGAGGGGTGGCTTTATAGGATGAGAGGGTCGGTTACTGGAGAGGGAGCTGAGGTTTTGAATGGTTGTAGTGATGGCGTGGGATTATGAAGGAGGGCTTTGATGAGTGCGCGAGGAAGAGGGAGGTAATGGCTTCGTGGAGGGATGTTAATGAAGCAGAGAGGTGACCGGAGTGGAGAGTGAAAATGGAAAGGGTGAAGGGCTATCACGAGGTGTAACGGACGAAGGGAGATGTGACCGGAGGTAGGGGATGAAGTCGTGGCCGTTGGATCTCGCGATCGAACGGCTAAGATGGAGGCACGGGTGAGCGACCAAGATCTGATCAGAGATTAGATCGGATAGTTGATGATGAAGCGGAGACGGATGGATCAGATGGTTCTTAGGGTGTCATCCAATGGTAGGAAATGAGTGAATGATGTGGAGAGATGCTAACCGTAGGATGAAAGGGAATCAGGTGGCTGTGGATGGGGTGGGGATGGGCAGACAAGACAAAGGTGGATGAAAAAGGATCTGATGGCTAGGGATGAGGCCAGGTGGCGAGAAGAGAGGGTACCCACATGGGCGGCCCAGAGGGCGCCACGTGGCTGCACCAGAAAATTCGAAAATGTTAAAAAAAAGAAAAATATGAAAGAATTAGTTAGAGACAAATTAGGAAAAAGTCAAAACATGAAAGTTGTAGATCTCGATGAGATCTACAAGTTTCATGTTGGACAAAAAGCCTAAAGAGGTCATTTGTATAAAAAGTATTTTTGAGGGTATTTTACGGGGTTAAAAACACCGATTTTTAGCTTTGATATTTTTACGCATTTTTAGTCTTTTAAAGGTTAGGAAAATTATAGAGAATTTAATCACCTAATTCTTATGGATTTTTGATGATAAAATAATTACAAATTAAATAATAGTTATTATATACAATATAATTATATGTTAATTATACAAAATATAATACAATATAATAATGAGGAATTATTGGTGATTTTTATTGAATTATTTAAGCTAGGGGTTTAATTAGTGACTTTTAGCATGATGAATACGAGATTCATCATGGTCTTTGTACCCATTGCCACCGTCCAGGTCATTCTGAGGAGACATGCTTTAAGAAGCATGGTTATCCAATGTCTGTGCATGTTGCTGAACAAACAGAGGCCTCTTCTGCACCTACTCCAGATACTCAATTTGATGACATTGTCTCCAAACTTCGTGACATGATGAGCACTCCTACGACTACATCTCCTGGTTCCTCAGATGCAGTAGCTACCGCAGGGCGTCGTCTAGTTCATCAGGTATTCATTATGTGTTTACCAGTAGTGGCAGCTCGGACTTGACTAATTGGATTATGGATTATGGATTCTGGATTCTGGGGCATTCCATCATATGTGTGGCAATCGGATGCAGTTTACTTCCAACAGATCTATTTCACCTAGTTGATCCGTTGTCATTGCCAATGAGGTTCGGTTACCCATT
Organism: Ottelia alismoides; assembly: GCA_037367405.1. Taxonomy (NCBI): domain Eukaryota; kingdom Viridiplantae; phylum Streptophyta; class Magnoliopsida; order Alismatales; family Hydrocharitaceae; genus Ottelia; species Ottelia alismoides. Next base: position 437,029 of record JAZKJV010001466.1, on the reverse strand, counting down.
GTTGGTCAGGGGGAGATTACTCTAGTCCCTTCTATGCATCTTCGGAACGTCTTACATGCTGCTGATTTTCAGATGAACCTTTTGTCCATTAGTCAACTTACAAAAGATTTACATTGTCGGGCTATCTTTGATCAATCTTCCTTTGTGTTTCAGGACATACTGACTAGGGCTGGCTATTGAGTCACGGCTCGATGAGCCAGGCTCGGCTCGATAAGAGCTCGCGAGCTTGGCTCATTAAGCTATTGAGCCGAACCTGAGCCAGATTTTTGGGCTCAATAGCTTATCGAGTCGAGCCCGAGCCGAGCCCTGCTCAGCTCGATAACTCAAGAACGGGCTCGATAAGGAATATATATATATATGGGTTAAATGGGGCTGCCCCCCGGGGGAAGCTAACTTGGCTCCCCCCACGCCATTTCGTCTGATTTTTTTATTTTTATTTTTTTGAAATTTCCTCCGTGAAATTTCATCACTATATCCCTATATTATGTCATTAAAATTTCGTGCGAAATAGAGACTCCTACGGCCTCCATCCATACAGTCGTTTTTTAACAGTAACAAGATTGCTAAAAACGACCCTGTCTGGATGGAGGTCGTAGGAGTCTCTGTTTTGCGCAAAATTTTAATGACATAATATAGGGATATATTGATGAAAATTCACGAAAGAAATTTTCAAAAAAAATAAAAAAAACGGGTGAAATGACGCGGAGGGAGCCAAGTTAGGTCCCCCCATGAGGGCTTCCTCATTTTACCCATATATATTATATTTGTGAAACTACAATGATTTTTACTTTTATTTGTATTAGGTCTGCAACATTGTTAATGGTGGATTGTGTGTTTATGTTGTTTATGTAACAACAATGTTGGGTGGACTATGTTGTAGACTTGGATTTTCTACCTTTTATCTATGTTAATCTAGGTTATAGTTAGATATTTAGTATTTTTTCTTTTTTATTAACAATCAAAATGTAACAATATATATTATAATTTAACTTTTATATACAACTCGGTTGGTGGTCTACTATAAGGTGGATGATATTTAGAAAGGAAGTCTTGGGTTCGATCCTAGGCAAAACACTTTTTCACCAAAAAAACACCAATTTCCTTAACGAGCCTGAATAGGCTCGAGCCCAGATCAGGCTCGATAAGAGGCTCAGGCTCGATAAAAGGCTCGACTCAAGACTTATCGAGCCCGATCTTGCTCGATAAGGGCTCGAGCCCACCGAGCTCGAGCCCGAGCCAGCTCGGTTGGGCTCGATCGAGCCTGAGATTGAGCCCAGCCCGGGCTCGGCTCATTAGGCTCCATAGCCAGCCCTAATACTGACTGACAGGGTGATTGGTCATGGTCGTGAGCAGAGAAGATTGTATAAGCTTGTCGTACCACCAAGTGCTGGAATTGCTACTATTCCCTCAGGAACTGTTTCTCCTTTCATGTGGTATCTTCACCTTGGCCACCTTCCTCTCCAGAAGATGTGTCATGTGCTACCACAGATCTCTACTCGTACTACATTGGATTGTGAAGCCTGTCAACTTGAGAAGCACCATCTCTCCTCTTTCCCCAGTCGTCTAAGTCGTCACAGTAGTCAGTCTTTTGAGTTTTTTCTTTTGATATTTAAGGTCTGAGTCGTGTCCCTGATCATCAGGGACATCGGTTTTATATGACTGTTGTGGATGATTTTTCTAGACTTTCTTGGGGTTTCCTATTAAAACACAAGTCTGAAGCTGGTGCTGTCATTAAAACTTTTCTACTTGAAGTTAAAAATGTATTCTCTGCTAATGTGAAATTTATACGTACAGACAATGCTTTAGAGTTTTCCACATTACACTTATCTGAATTCCTCAGGTTCCTAGGTATAGTTCATCAGACTTCTTGCAATTATACTTCTAAGCAGAATGGCATGGCCGAACGTAAGCATCGTTACCTTCTTAATGTTACAAGAACGTTATTGATTCAGAGTCGCACCCCCCATACTTTCTGGGGAGACGTCGTTCTCACTGCTTGCTACCTGGTGAATCGCATGCCGTCAACTATTCTTGGGGAGAAGGTTTCCTTCTTGATTGTGTTTCCTGAGAAGGACCTTTTTTCCCTCACTCCCATAGTGTTTGGATATGTGGCCTTTGTCCATAACTTCACTCCTAGTCGTGACAAGCTCTTGCCTAGAGCTGTTAAGTGCATCTTTGTTGGTTATTCTCGTACCCAAAAAGGGTATAGATGTTATGATCCTGTAGGACAGTGATATTATGTAAGCGTTGATGTTACTTTCTTTGAGTCGGTTATGTATTCTCCTACAGGTGACAGGTTACCCAATGCTGCTACCGGAGAGAATGTTGTTGTTCCTCCACCTTCGTCTCCTCCACCATATGAACCCCATGTTACTCAGCCCCCCCCCCCCAACCTTCTCCACCGCCCCCACCACCGTCACTTCCACCTACTCAGTCGAAGGTGTTACATCTTGTTTACACTCGCAGGTCCTCTACATGTCCCTCTGCTCATGCGCCGTCCATATCGCCTCAGGTATGTCAGGAACACATTGTTTCTACTGATGGCACTGGAGTTTTGCATGATACACTAGATGACGTTATTCCAGAAGACAGACATGCTGATGATCTGGAAATTCATATTGCCCTGAGGAAGTCTCGTCGCTAATGCGCCATGTATCCTCTTGCTGCTCATGTTTCTTTGAATCATCTTTCAGAGGTGTACAAGAAGTTTATAGTGGGACCTTCGGCCGTCAGGCCGTCACTATCCCACGTACATATCAGGAGCCGCTACAAGACAGTCGATGGCGACTTGCAATGGAAGAGGAAATGGCAACCTTGAGGTCGCGTGGTACATGGAGTATTGTATATGCTCCAAAGGATACCTCTGTTGTAAGTTGTAAGTGGATATTTACAGTCAAGCAAAGAGCAGATGACAGTGTGGACCGATACAAGGTAAGACTTATGGCATATGGGTTCACCCAAACTTATGGGGTGGACTATCAGGATACTTTTTCTCCTGTGACTAGACATTCGACACTACGCATTCTTCTTTCAGTTGCAGTTTCACGGGATTGGCATTTGTATCAACTTGATGTGAAGAATGCCTTTCTATATGGGGATCTACAGGAGGAAGTTTACATGCAGCAGCCACCAGGGTTTGCTACCGAGGGGGAGTCCCAGCAGGTGTGAATAATACACAAGGCAATTTATGGCATGAAGCAGAGTCCGAGAGCTTGGTACCAGAAGCTATCGGAGTTGACAGAGCACCAGGTGTTTATGCGGTCTACTACAGACTACTCGCTTTTTATTCTAAGGACACAGAGAGGTACTGTTGTTATTCTTGTTTATGTGGATGATATTGTTGTCACAGGAGATGATGACCATGGCATTCGGACTGCCAATGAGTTCCTAGGTCAACAGTTTGTGACAAAGAACATTGGCACTCTTAGATACTTCCTTGGGTTGGAGTTCGTCAGGAACCAGCGTGGTCTGGTGATGACGTTGAGAAACTTTGTGATGGATCTTCTTTCTGAGACAGGTTTGATAGGATGCAAGCCTGCTACTACCCCATGGATCCGAGCATGAGGTTATATGATGATGACACAGAGGTAGAGAGCAGGAGATATAGAGAGCTGGTTGGGAAGCTCTTATATGCCACCATCACCAGGCCATATATAATGTTTGCAGTAAGCAAGGTTAACCAGTCCATGGAGCAACCTAGAAAGGTGCATATGGATGTTGTCTATATGATATTGAGATATTTGAATAACTCACCTGGCTCGGGTCTTATATTCAACCGAGATACATCTCTTGAGGTGACAGCTTGTGCATATGTTGATTATGCAGGTTGTTCAAGAGATAGAAAGTCTACTTCAGGCTTTGCTGTGTTTGTCGGGAGCTCACTTGTTTCATGGAAAAGCAAGAAGCAGACAGTTGTGTCAAGATCAAGTGCAGAGTCTAAATATAGGGCCATGGCACAAGGAAGTGCAGAAATGATGTGCGTTAGATCGGTATTGACTGACCTTACTATTGAAGTCCATCTTCCTATGCAACTTTTATGTGATAATCAAGTTGCACTCTTCATTGCCAATAATCATGCTTTTCATGAAAGGATGAAGCATATAGAAGTAGATTGTCATTACACTCGAGACCTGATCCAGAAGGGTCTCATATCTACTACCCATGTTTCCACAGGAGATCAGACGGCTGACATCTTCACCAAGGCATTATCTAGATGTCCATTTCAAAGGTGTTTCTCCAAGCTGAGCATGATAGATATATATGCTCCAACTTGAGGGGGAATGTTCAAATAAATATATCTTTTGGTCTGTTTTATATTTTATATTTCTGTGTACTTATCATGTAATTAACCCAAGGGCTTTTCTCCTATATAAGAGAGCCTCGGTCTATTCTAATAGTATGATCTATTTTTCTCTCAACAGTTTTCGACTACAATGGATAGTGTTAGAAGAAAAAGAGTCTTCGTTATGATAATAAGAAAACCCTAGGCTCTCTTATATAGGGAGAGGCCTTAAGGGTAAATTACACGGATGTCTAAATAGAAGAGAGAAATAGAAACAAGGTACATAAACATATAATAATAGAAACTATCTCTACACTCCCCCTCAAGGTGGAGCATAGATGTCGATCATGCTCAGCTTGGATGAACATCTCTGGAAAGGTCCTCTGAGCAATGGCTTGGTGAATACATCGACAGTCTGATCTCCTGAGCTAACATGGGCCGTGGATATAAATCCTCTCTGGATCAGGTCCCTAGTGTAATGGCAGTCAACTTCAATATGCTTGGTCCTCTCATGAAAAGCTGGATTGTTGGCAATGAACAATGCTGCCTGATTGTCACACTGAAGCTTCATAGGTAGAGATACTGCTACATGTAGATCTTCTAATACGGAGCGAACCCACATCATTTCCGTGCTGACTTGGGTCATTGCCCTATATTCAGATTCCGCACTGGATCTTGCCACCACCGTTTGTTTCTTGCTTTTCCAAGAAACCAGAGAGCCTCCAACAAAGACTGCAAACCCTGAGGTTGATTTTCTATCCTTAGGGCATCCTGCATAATTTGCGTCTGCACACGCTGAGATGGATAAGTCTGCACCCTTTCTGAATAGTAGCCCTAATCCAGGAGTAGACTTCAGATACCTCAGTATCATGTGTATAGCATCCATGTGAACCTGTCTCGGTTGCTCCATAAATTGACTCACCCTGCTAACTGCAAATTGAATGCCTGGGCGAGTTATGGTGATGTAGAGGAGTTTGCCCACCATCTCTCTATATCTCCTCTTATCTACTTCATCAGTATCACCATCATATAACTTCATGCTGGGGTCCATGGGGATGCTTGATGGTTTGCAACCATCCATACCAATCTCAACCAGGAAGTCTGTAATGTACTTCCTTTGTGTCATCACCAAACCATGTGCATTCCTTGCAAATTCCAACCCCCAAAAATATCTTAGGGTTCCAAGATCCTTTGTAACAAACTGACGACCTAGGAATGCCTTCGCCCTTGCTATGCCCTGAATATCATCTCCTGTAACAAGAATATCATCCACATAGACCATTATGACAACCGTACCTGCCGAGGACTTCTGGACAAACAACGAATGGTCAGCATTGGACCTCTTGAATCCCTGGTGCTCAATTAGGTTGGACAGTTTCTGGAACCATGCTCGTGGACTCTGTTTAAGTCCATATATAGCCTTGTGAAGTCTACATACCATATGCGTCTCCCCCTCAGCAGTAAACCCGGGTGGCTGCTGCATGTAGACTTCCTCCTGTAGGTCCCCGTACAAAAATGCATTCTTGACATCCAGCTGATAAATGCTCCAGTCACGGACTACTGCAACAGACAGGAGGATACGCAGAGTCGAGTGTCTCGCCACTGGAGAGAATGTATCCATGTAATCAACGCCATATGTCTGTGTAAATCCCCGGGCGACTAAACGTGCTTTGTATCTTTCCAATGTGCCATCTGCATGGTATTTGACTGTGAAGACCCATTTGCAGCTAACAACTGATGCACCAGGGGGTGCAGGGACCAAAGACCATGTGCCACGGGACTGCAAGGCCCCCATTTCTTCTTCCATAGCCAGTCTCCAGCATTCACTCTTCAAGGCTTCCTGGTATGTCCGTGGTATGTCCACGGAAGATAAAGCAGTAGCAAACCTCTGGAAATCACCTGTGAGTCGGTGGAAGGAAACCTGTGAAGCAAAGGGGTAGGATGCACACTGTCGTCTCTGTTTCCGAATAGCAATCGGAACATCCAGATCATCATCGGGGTCCACCTGTAAGGAGTCATCCTGCATATGTTCCGAACCGGACCCGTCAGTAGAAACATCATCTGAACATACCTGAGGCTCAGTGATTGGCTGATCTGCAGTCTGAGCGGGTCCTGACCGACGCGTATAGTTGGTTAGGAAATGGTGATATGATTCTCCGTGGAATGGGTGGGGGTGGAGGTGGAGGTGGTGGTGGCGGTGCGGGCATAGAAACTGACACAGGAGACGAGTCAGGTGTAAGACAGGTAGGTGGTGGTGGAACCAAAATATCATCAGCGGTGGTGGATGGTACCATTCTGTCCCCGGCTGGCGAGAAAAACATGACCGACTCGAAGAAGGTGACATCCGCACTAACGAAGTACCTGTTGCTAGTAGGATCATAACACCGGTATCCCTTCTGGGTTCTTGAATACCCAACGAAGACGCACTTGACTGCTCTTGGAGAGAGCTTGTCAAGTCCAGGAGACAGACGATGAACAAATGCCACAGAACCAAAGACACGAGGTGGCAGTGAGAAGAGCTCTTTGTCGGGAAAAATAAGTAAGATGGGTATCTTCTCTCCAAGGACAGAGGATGGCATTCTATTGACCAGATAGCACGCAGTAAGAACAGCATCCCCCCAGAAGGAAATAGGAGCACAACTTTGAATCAACAAGGTACGAGTGATATCCAAGAGATGGCGATGCTTTCTTTCCGCCACACCATTTTGTTGGGATGTATATGCACAAGTGGTTTGATGAATAATTCCCTTTAATGACAGAAAATGAGAAAGAGAACGTGTACAAAATTCCAGGGCATTATCCGTCCGAACATATTTGACTGAAGAAGAAAAAACATTCTGCACTTCATTAATCAAATTTTTAATAACATCTCCTGCTTCAGACTTATTCTTCAGAAGAAAAACCCAAGAGACACGAGAAAAGTCATCTACGACCACAAGATAGAACCTGTGTCCCTGGTGATCGGGAACACGACTCGGACCCCATATATCTATATGTAACAACTCAAAAGGGGAGCTACTGCTCCGACTCTGACGACCTGGAAAGCTCGACCTGTGATGCTTTCCTAACTGACAAGTTTCACAACGAAACGACGAACTTGGAGAGATCTGGGGCAGAAGATGGCGCATTTTCTGGAGCGGAAGGTGACCAAACCGAAGATGCCAAATGTAAGGTGAGACTGGACCAGCAGAGTGAGCGGAGATGCCAGCATAGGATTCTCGGACCAGCCGATATAGGCCGTTCTGCTCAGAGCCACAGCCAATCACCTTGCCCGTGAGTATGTCCTGAAAAATGAGAGAAGACGGGTCAAATATAGCTCGACAGTTCAAATCCTTTGTAATCTGACTAATAGACAGCAAATTCAGTGAGAATTCAGGGGCATGTAAAACATTCTGTAGCTGCATAGCGGAGGTTAAGAAAACCTCCCCCTGACCAACAAGGGGTGAGTGGGAACCATCTGCTATCTGCACTGAGCGACCTGGAGGAATAGCCCTGTAGGCCTGTAATCTACCTCTATCTCGACATAGATGATGTGTAGCTCCTGAATCTATAACCCAGTCAGATATATCATGTGAAGGTATGACAGCTGATGATCTACCTGAGGAACTGGCAGCGGCGGAAGAACTGGCTGAGGCTGTGGCAGCAATATCGGAAGAGCCAAGGCCCTAAATTTCGGTTTCGGTCACCATTTCGGTATCGACCAAAACAGAATTTCGATGGAATTTCGGTGGAATTTCGACAGGAATTTCGGTCATTTCGGTCATTTTTTGTACTAGGAACCCCATATTTCGGTCATTTCGGTCATTTCGGATGAATTTCGATTTCAATTGGATATCGATATTCGACAGAAATTCGACCGAATTTCGTTGAAATTTGAGGCCATGGGAAGAGCCACCAGATGAATCACCAGAAGATTGTGGCATAATATCACGGAGACGGGCCACGAGTTCGTCAAATCTATGATCTGCAGCAGACGGTAAAGGAGACTGTGAATGCTCTGCAACCCGTGCAGAAGCTGGGAATCCATGCTTTGAATAGCATGTCTCCTCTGAGTGTCCAGTTCTGTGACAATATGAGCACGTCTGACTAGGTCGACCGCCTCTTCCCTGAGAGCCACGGCCACGTCCACGACCACGCCAAGAAGGTGGTCCACCTCTCCCACGTGAAGCTGCCATCGCAGATGGAGGTGGAGTAGAAGAGCTGGAAGAAACAGGGATACGACTGAGCATCCTGTATACATCCTCCACTGGAGGAATGACTGCATCTGCTAAGATCTGTGACCGTGCAGCATCATACTCAGGGTCGAGGGCAGCAAGTAGGACACCCACCATGGTGGCGTTCCGGAACGTCTTCTGCTGCTCTGGAGTAGCAGTCAGAGGAATGGTACTGTAGAGCTTCTCGAACATCCCTCTTAGGGATGTGTATAGAGAGTGGAGAGGTATGCCGGCCTGCTTCATAGTAAAGATGTCATGCTGAAGCTGCAACATCTTTGTCTCATTTCGCACCTGCGAATATGTAGCAGCAAGAATGTCCCACATCGCCTTAGCAGTGGGCTGATGGAGGACATCATTCGCTATCTCCATGGTCAACGTGCCAGACAACCATACTTTTGCGTAAGCATCATCGGCCTCCCATGAGGCATAGATCCCTGTCTTCTCCGCAGGCTCATCCTCGGTAAGAATGTGTTTCTTACCATTTGATTTCATGAGGCTCATGAACTGCATGGCCCATAACTCATAGTTAGACCCGTCCATCTTTACTATTGGCGCAGGACCTTTGAATGCGCCGGTGGAGGGCAAATCGACTTTCGATTCTGACATAGTGCCGTTCGAAGAAGACTAAGGGAAACCAGATACGTTGATGGATGTCTATACCAACTGCATTAGATTTGAGTACGTGTGTAGACTTCTACGTACTCAAATCCATAAATCAGATAGAGAGGAGTCTAGGGCACGCCTCTAATAAGGCCAACAGCCCTTGAATCGCCTTGAAGGGTCGGCTATGAACTGTTGGAGACCCGATGAGGGCCTAGAGCTGCAGTCTTGATGTCGATGGTGCAGCAGGGAACGCGTAGGGGCGACTTCGAGCCACTGGAATGCGGCTGGAATGAACCAGCAGCAACAGAAGCCCGCTGGGGAGGGCGGCGGGATCACGTCGAGGTCGTTGGCGGTGGCACGAAGCCGCTGGCGGAGGGCTGAGGCCCGCTGGTGAGCGGCTGGGGCCGCTGGCTGCGGCTGGATGCCGCTCGGAGGTTGCGGCTGGGTGCCGCTAAGAGGCGGCAGGGGCCGCTAGTTGCGGCTGGGGCCGCTGACTGCGGCAGGAAGCTACTCGGAGGTTGGAAGCCCTATGTGGGCTCGACGAGAGAAAGAGTAGAGGGAGGGGCGGCGGGTGGGGGAAGGGAGGGGCGGCGGGTGGGGGAAGGGAGGTGCGGCGGTGGCGAGCCCTAGGTTGGCTCTGATACCATGTTAGAAGAAAAAGAGTCTTCGTTATGATAATAAGAAAACCCTAGGCTCTCTTATATAGGGAGAGGCCTTAAGGGTAAATTACACGGATGTCTAAATAGAAGAGAGAAATAGAAACAAGGTACATAAACATATAATAATAGAAACTATCTCTACAGATAGGATGTCGATTGGAAGGCAGTTTGTGGATTGAGAAGCAAGAGTCAAAAGGGCTCCACGCTGATCTCCCGCAAAGCTACTACGGCATTGTCTTGCCAAAGCAAAATTTCCTCAGCATGTGGAAACTGATGAAGTTCATGCCCAAACATGAGGGTCAAAATGCAATTTTTGATAATCAAAAACGAAGTCCAAGAATCCTTCATAGTTATATTGTTTCTTAAAGATTCTCACGTATTTTTTTTATATCTTTTTCTTTTGTTTATAGCTTTGAAGGGGGCAACCCATATGTTTGTGGTGCCACCCATGTAATTTTGGACTTTTCCTTTAGTATTTTAACGGAGCAACCCTATTATAAAAGATGGTAGCAGGGAGAGGGGGGTTTTAGATGGCAGATTTTAAAGAACAAAAAAAATCCACACCGGCCTTTATCCCCTCCCTCCCCCATCCCCGATTCTTCTCCTCTCCTTGCAGCTCTCCCCTCTTCTACCAGCTCTCCACCCTCCTCTTCTCTTCCCCAACCCCATTCTTTTTCTACCCAGCAGTTCTGACAACCCTCTCTCATCATCCCCATTCTCTTCCTTTCCCGCGAACATCTATGGTTCAGCCCTCTCCATCGTCACCACTGGCCGAGTGCACATCAACAAATCCGGTCATCCAGCACCTTCTCCTCTCTCCCAGCCGATATATAAGTCTTGGGTTTACTATTTTCTTTCTAGTTATTCTTATTTTTTTCTTTGGTTCCTGCCTAGAGTCCGAGTCAGCAACATCTTGCTACAGTTACTTATGAATCAAAGTCGTGTTATGTATTTTTCTTTTAGGGTCCCAGTTCTGCTTGTGTTTAAGTCTGCTGATGTTTCGATTTTTCCCTTAAATGAAATCAACTATTCCTGGACATATCAGACTTTGTAATGTCAATTATTTTCTTTGAAAACCGGAACTGTTTCCAGGATGACGATCCAAACATCGTCTCTGCTCACTCCTTTTTTTCTTTCAGTACCCTCAGGTGGATTCCATTGTACTACAGTAAGACCTACAATATTTTCCCAGCACTAATCTGATTACTAGTTCTGTTAGGCACTTACCCGCTTCCTCGGGTGTGCTGAGCAACATTAAGTTTGTTAATTACACGGTACATCCTATTTGCATGTCCATATATTTAGTTGGTAATCTCAAGGGGTGTTGGATTGCATCAGAAGTTACCATATTCCGGTATGTTGCAATAAAATTTGTGACGAGACATACCAAAAGAAAAGTGTTACCTCCCATTAAAATGTGTGTACATAGGTAGTAACTCGTGCCAGCAATATTCATAGGTTGTTAGTAACATAAAAACAATGAGTTATGTTTTGCATGCTGCCTTCTATGCATTTTCCTACCAGTAATACTTCTGTTTTGGCTACTTATCTTTTCTCTCATAGCCACATTCGTAGAATGCTATTATGTGTTGTAATTGTCAACATACATGTCACGATGCAAAGATTACCTGTTTACATTTTTGGAAGTTAACATATTTAAGCACAAATTGCTCATTTAGCACGTTAAAACAAAGTAATAGCTAATAAATTCAAAAAATCACCCAGGAGAAAGTAAGATTAAGCACATACGCATTCCTTGAGCAAGGGTTGTCGCAATCTTCATTCTCATTTTCCAGTCCAAGATCCTACCTCCTATAGGTATAAGATGTAGCCGTCTATCAAGAGGACCATTGGCCACATATTCATATACAATAAAGCGATCACCGTGATCATAGCAGCAACCTTTCACAGCACAATGTTAGGATGATGCAACCTTGCAACTCTCCCTATTTCAGAGATGAACTCTTTTTTTCTCTGTAGATTAAATCTTTTAAGCCTTTTGACCGCAACTCTTGACCCATCAGACAATGTTCCACTGTATGTTCCGCCCATTTTGGCATCCCCAAGAAGTCGGTTTCCTTCACTAAAATTCTTTGTCACTAATCTCAGTTCCTCACTAGTGAAGACTTCCAGGATGGAGGAACAAGTGCTGCAGTTGAGGGACTTGATACCTTGCGTGATCTTTTTCTTTTCTTGCTCCGTCTATAAATTAGGAGCCAAATCACGACTGCAAGCGTAGTACAGAGTATCAACCCACTCACAGCAGCAAGA